>CM037916.1:15057924-15697924 GCA_021346845.1 Apeltes quadracus
CTTACGAAAGCAACGTGTAGGACCGAGAAAGACGCCCTCCGTCGTGGGAGGAGCCTAACTGCCAGGGGAAAGGCTCGCCATTCAGGTTCTCTGTGTGGTGCAAAAATAAATGAGTCATCCTCGCTCTGCTTCCTGCGTCAAAGCTTTGCGTGAAGCTTTGAGAGAAGTGCACTAGATCCAATTTTTGCAGCGTTTTATGTTTTGTTATTGCTTCTTGTGTGTCATAGTTTACATATGCACACAGATCAGTGCCTCTAAATGGTGTCAAGGCTTAAGAATGTCAATTGTTCAACATATTCCAAGTAAAAGATGTTAAAGATTCAATCTCCAATCACACTGTACTTTTGTTTTTAAAAATCGATGTTAAGAAACATGGCTGTGTGTGTGTTTTAACTGTGAATCTGTGGTTTGACCAGGCTGTATTGAATCGTACTACGACTCAGTTAAATACAGTAATAAACTTGCAACGGTTTGTCTGTGCTGTTTCCTGAAACATGAGCCATGTTTCCAATGAGACCACTGGGGGGAGCTGTTGCGTAGAACATCACCTCCTCCCAACAGGCAACACGTCAGCTGTTCATGAACATTTAATAGTGTTCAAGAGGAAAGCGAGCTGAACCTTAAGGTCAGATTTCTGGGACTTTTTGGGTTGTGTTACTGAGTGTGCGTTTAGAAAACCTCCGGCTGTGTAACTTTAGACCAATATCGTAGGCGAGGCTTAAAGTGTTATTGTTGCTCTAAAAGTGGCTGAATTTAGACGGCGCCTTTCCTCGAGTCCTCCCTCCACAGTGGAATGTAAGACGTGTCGTCCTTTCACACAAGCCTCCAAACTGCGCTGCTACGTACACCGTCTTGATATCTTGGAGTGCACAGCTAGTGTGGAGTTCCAGTCTGCCTTACCTGCAAAACACGAGCAGCCCAAATAATAACCTTGGGCCTCGGTGTTGTACAAGTCAAAAAATTCATCCTGCTCCCCGTTCCCGTCCTCTCTGGAGGCGAGCTTATCTAAACAGAATTGATTGGTCCGAGCGATCGTTCATCATCCCGAGCCACAGCAGACGTTTAAGGAGAAGGGGAAGGAAAGATTTTAAGGATAGGACATTTCTCTGTGTCCTCGAGGGAATGTGCATGTGTGAATATAATGCATTTATATGCATTTCCCTCGCATCACACCGATTTGGATCCCCCGTCCTTCTCACATTTTTCTTCTCTCAAATTGAGTAAAATGTAGAGCCCAAACTGTTGAAATAGTTTGGTCTTACATTCTATTACTGTGATGTTTTGAATGACCTCACTCAACAGCACGGCTGCTGATATTCCAGCCTGTTAAATGCATTAAAAACCTCTTACAGACTGTGTGTGTGTGTAATTATGCTCAGAAATGTATGAACCATGTGCGTGCCGTACATTTGAACTCCTTGAATTTAAATTGCTCATAAAATCTTGTCAGAAGTAAACCGTTGCTGATTGTATTTCATTTCTAATCAGCCTGAAGCAACACGGGAGGAAGAAAAAAAAACAAAAAAGCAGAGGACAGCGGATGATGAGTTAGACGACAGATGAGAAGCGCTCGTCATATCTGTTCGCCTGACGAGAGGCCTCGCAGCAGCCATCTTGATTAGCTCTGCTGTGTGTGTGTGTGTGTGTGTGTGTTTACGTTCACGGTTCACAGCACAGTGTTGCCCTCTTTAGCTTTGAGGTGGACTGTCTTCAATCTAACACAGCAACCGTGATCTGACTTTGAAGGACAGCTGTCACCCGTGGAAACCTGTTGGAGTATCACTGTTCACTAAAACGTCGTCGCATCGTCTGTGGCACTACGGTTTAACCTCCGTTCGACCAAAGGAGCCCGTGTGGACAGGGCGTCCACACGGTCCCAGCCGGGAAATGTCTCCCGCGCTGTGAGGACTGTGAGTCCACGCGTCAACTCCAAGCTCCCACATGCTCAGCTGTGTATATATGTATATACACAGCTGACTTGCACAGTGATAGCTTCATATTCAATGCAAACCTGAGGCTGTTTGGTCCAAAACCGTAAGCTCTAACTCCACTCTGAAGTCCACGTGTGTTCTTCTGCACAGCCCGTCGCCAATGATCATCGGTTGCATTGGCTGCAACAGCTCGGGTTGTCGAGCGCTTTACTGCTTTTTCTTCAGTCAAACCTCCTGCAGCCTCCCTGCCTCACACTCTTACTGTTATTCAAATGTACACTCCTGCTACTGTTTTCCATCCATTCATATAGAAATAAATGATCTTCCTAATCACGTGTCAAAGTGACAAACACAACCACTGGGATCATGTTCACATGCAGTGCTTTTACGCAGTAAATGAGGCGTATCCTCTCAGCGGGGTGCACAGGACGCTGGATCATTACATTTCAATCAAAACCCTCTGTTTTTAATGTTTTATTCTCACTCTTCATCTAGAAAGGGCCTTTTTTTTTTAGCGCTTATTAATGTGTGAGTTCATTTCCCCCCCCCCCCCCCACACAAGAACAGATTCGCTCAGCCAGCCAAGGTTTACAAAAGCCCTTTCCCTCTAATCTGTAATCTCCACTTCCATTGCTTCACATCACGGAGCCGTCGCTCTCCTCCTGAGAAATGAAACGCTCGCACAGCAGGAGGTTCCTTCCTCGTCACATCAGCCTGTCGCACACGTTGTGTCCTGACGCTCTGCAATGCAAAGCCGCGTGGCCGCGCGGTGACATCGGAGGCTCCACCTTTCGGCTCCGCCTTTCGACTCCGCCTTTGGGCCGTTTAACGACTGTTTGAGAGGATTAAAGAGGCTTCAGGGGGGATAATTGTTCAGGAAAGTCCAGCCACAGAAATGACACCAACTGCTTCCAAACAACGACTTTATTCAGGTTTATTTCTTTAAAAAAAGAAAGAAAAAAAAGTAATTTTCCGTCTCATAAAACGCAGGATATGAACCGTCATTAAAAAGAAGGCCGCAGCGGCCACTCTGTTCCTTCAGTGTGGACGACTTTCTCCCATTAAAGCTGAAAGTCAGGAGTTGTCCGCCGCGATCATTGATTTCTACATTAAACGTTTAACGGCTGGTGTAATTAAGGTTAGGTGAAGATCGTCGTTAAGGGACTTAATCCAAGGTCAAGATACCGGTGAAGGTCAAGTAGCTCAGGACACCTGCAACAAAGTACTTTCTAATAAAAAAAAAAAAAACATTGTTGAGCAAAAACATGAATTAACGGGTGATGTATTGTATGAAGATGCTTCCATATTGTGCCGCGACAAACAGTTATTACGTTTCACGCGGAGTAAATAATACCAGCTCATCTCCTGCCGACTTTGATCGTCAGCTGCATTTGGGATGAGTCACGCAGGGACGAGCGCCGCTGATGAGAAGGATGTGAATTGACGTCCCTTGTTTCACTCGGGAAGCTGAAATATAAACGCCGTCTTCCTGTCCCCCCGCTCCCGTGAGACGTCCCACCACTTCAACGGCTCATTTCTCCAGGGACCTCAGCCTCGGGTTCATTCCTCCGCTCAAACAGGACTGAAGCCCTGGGAAGGCCTCTCTTTGTCCCCCCCTGAGCCGACCCCCCCCTGGAGGAGAAGGCACCCAGGCGAGGACGAGGCGTCCGTCTCCGCAACGCCTTCCGTTTGGCGTCCTGCAGCTGAACAAAACGCCGGCACTTTGAACACATTTAGTTCCCCCAGAAACGCTTTCACACAAGCGGAGACGCCGCATGGGAGCGACAGCTTGTGTAAACAAAATCTTAAGCAAACTCAGCCGCCCCGTAGAACAGCAGGCGGCACACACACACGCACACACACACACACACACACACGCGCACGCACGCACATTTAAAACACAAACACGGTTCCTCTTCCCGCCTACAACGCATCCCGAGAAAAGCCCCTTTCTTCTTGAGGACCCTCGTGTGCCAGGCGCTCTCTGATGTCTTCACACTGCAGGTCGGGGATTCCATTAACAGACTGCTGAGCCGCTCAGATAGTTAAAACCAATTTGCCGCCTCTAATGGGGAGACGAGGCGGGGGGGCCCCTGCCGATGTGATAATGTTCACGGCCCGTGTCTCGGCCCGTCCGTCTGTCGTGGAGCGTGTCGTGTCAAAAAGTTTCAGCCGAGGAAACTGTCCAAACTAATCCGGGGCCTCGGCTCTCCCGCCGAAGTTCTTCGGTTCTCCTCCCTCAGAAAGGGAGGCTGAGGGAAAGGAGCTTCATGTTGGATGGAGTGTGAAACCTCCCCACGGATGATCCAGAATGACTTCCATTGAGTTTATTGTGTTTTAAATTGAAGCATGTTGTCCGAGGCCATCTGAGCTTTTCACTTGTGGATTGTGTAATACATTACTTGGCGTTGCTCTCGTTTAAATTAGACTGCATGATTACGTTGCCATTGTCCTTTTTGACTCTGCAATTGTATTTGTCGGCAATCTGAATTTGTGTTGTTTAAGTGCAGAGCCTTGAAATAGAAAGAAAAAACGCTGCTTTCTGACAGAAACGCAGGGACGAGGAATAAAGCTTCTGCTCACTTGCAGCCGGGGGAGATTCTTCTTTGCACCTCGTGTCATCGTGCACAGTCAAACTTGTTAAGTACCCCCTGTGTGTTTATTGCACTCTGTGTTTAAAGTGATCCTGATACGACAAACATCCCCCCCCCCCGTCTCACGGACTCACACTCTGATGTGCTTTGTATTGATTTCCTGACTTGCCAGGGTTTTCCTTCTCCTCCCCGTCTGCGCGCGTTCCCGAGGAGTCGGTTAATGGTGCGTTACTAACTCCGGCCCAGTCATCCTTTACACGCCGCTCGCACAAGAGCCCCCACTCGGCCTGAATATCCATTACTGCCGGGGCCGTACGGTAACGGCCGGCCCTGCTCATGACACATTTATGCAAGCGGCCTGCGGGAGGCTTGTGCTCTGAATGCTGATTTCATGTTGAGGTTTTCACATTCATCACACTTTCCCAGAGGTTCCTCAAGAAGCCGCCTGACCTGACGTGAGTCCTGTCAGGGAGAGCAGCAGAAACGCCGTGGATACGTTATTATGTTCGAAAGCAGTGCGTTTTTCTCTCTGTGTGTGAATGCGCTGGACGCACGTGACGTGGTTGAGCGGGTTGCTCGTCCACATGATCAGAACCTCGATGGAGCCCATTGACGACGGGAATCCTCTCTGTTCTTTGGAGACGTGAATGAACCCACTGACTGGAATTGAAGGATTACGTAACGAACCGTTACCTTTAAAACGCCCTTATGTCAAACTAATACAACCTCTGTGATCAACCTCAGATCTCAATAGCCACATGAGAAGAATGAAGGTCTTTATTATCAGAGGATGAAGCTTGTGCATCAGAGATTCTTTCCATCCGCTGCTCGGCCTTATTGTTTGACGTAATCAAAGGACGTGAATTCTGCTTTGATCGGAGGTGTGGTTTTTCTTTGTAAATCCATACCAGATGTGTTAATTTAAACAGCACGCGGACAGCAATGAACACAGCGACACTCTTCTGATGTTATAAATACACAATCCTGAAGAGGTCACATCTTCATTAAAAGTGTGTTTTCCTCCTGTGTTCGATTTGGGAAACATCTCCAATGCACCACTGGCCTCCCATTGAAAATGAGCGCGTAACCTTCCAATCAGCCAACTGGGCGGATGTGCGTGGCGCTTGTGATGAATGAGAAGTTATTGATTCACTGTCTGAATTGTAATTGATTATCTTCTCAATGTCCCGGCGGAATATTAGACTTTCGGTTGGCTCCTTTGTGGAGGGAGGCGGCTGTGGTTGGATCCTATTCAGAGCGATTTCAATAGATTCAAAAGGGACCCACGGCAACAAATAAGCTAATGAATCATTCAACCCACGATGTCTTGTTTTGTTTTTAACCATTTAGTATTTGCAAAAACTTTGTCAGAGGCTCCGAAAAAAGAGCTACGTGGCTTTTCAGAGGGGTTCTGTGAGGTCATCCCTCCACCATGGAAGCACACGGGAGGACAGTTTGGATCTACGTCGCATCCCATGGAGTCAGGACTCGTTGAATAGGATGCGGGTGTTCGAGGTGGGTATTTAAGCAGTGTGCTTTGTCTTTAAATCTAGCACGTAACACCATAGGGGCTCCACAATAGAGTGCAATTAACTGGAACACACAAATGTAATTATGGTAAAAACTCATGGTGCCCCGGTTAAACATATTCATTTACACATTCACACGCTGCCAGATGTCTTTCCTGCATTTGGCGGCTGCACCTGGGATGCTTGAAGCCTGTGTTTTGTGTTTAACGTCTTTATATTTGCCTAATAATTACGATGTGAAATATGGAGAAAAAAAAAGATATACCGTAGGTCTGTAGAACAGCACTTGAGCACCGAGCAGCACCTGCAGGAAAGACACATGTCCCGCAAGCCTTTGTTTACCCGGGCACCATATGTGCATTCAAGCTCCAAGCGTTCATATTTACACGCATGTCTGAATGCACACGGCCCCGTTTGCACAAATAAACACACCCACTCACAAACACAATCACATGCATCGGCTCACGCATTTTATGACATTTGAAAAAGGCAAAAAAAGAGGAGGACAGTTCTGTTTTTATCATCAAAACGCAAATCAACAGGAGGGGAAAACGCAGCCAGATGAGCACTGGGTGCTGAAGGCAGTGACGGATGACGCAGAGCGCGGCGCCAGATGAAGGCAAAGAGGCTCCAGGGATCCAGACGACAGCGAGGCCGCACAGCCCCCCCCGCCCCTCCTCCCCCACCACTCGCTCTTTGTTTCAACCCGTGACTTTTGCAGAGATGCCTCACGTCATTAATGAAACAGTAAGCACCTCGGCTCCCCGAACCTCAAGCAGAAAGCCTTGAAAAGTTCCCGTATGACAGATGCCATTCTGTCTGCGAAGCGCCGCAGAGCCAAAGAATCACAAAGGGAAGGAAGTCGACCGGCTGTCAACTTCTCCCAGCGTTCATGGGATGCAGAGACACAGGACGCAGCGTCGTTATCAATCACTATTAATCCATTTATATTGCCCTTTTTAAGTTTTAAGCTCCCTGGGTTTTAAGGACATTTAAAGATTAAAGCATTTTTAAAAACCAGACACCCATGTAGCCGGAGTATACAGTATCGCACTTCCACACCAAATAAAAGAGCAAATGTAAACAGGAAGTTGCATTGACATTCGGAGCCCCACTGCCATCGGATACCCCGTTCCACTTTCATCTGAACCAAAAAAATCTACAATATTATTGCTTTTTGGAACGAATCATAACAGCAGGGACCGAAAATAAAAGAAACCACGTCTTACATTAATGCCAGTAGAAGAGTTGTGTGTTGAATAAAAGGCGACACAGGAGACTAGTAACTAAGTGCTGCTGTAAACATTGAGACCGTTTAGAGGATTTGCAATTCAAAACCCCAAAAGAAACCAGAAATCTTCTTCTTGTTTGTTTGGCTGCTGGAGGATCAGTTCCATGACGTTTATCGATTTTTTTCTTCTTTCAGAAAAACACCTGTGTCTGAATTTAGATTGAAATGACTTTCATTCAGTTCGATCGCCCTTCAATTTCATTAATACCTCATGTAAAATCAGCTCGTGTTTTAGTTGAACAATTAATCCATCACATCTTTACTCATATCAGAGTTCTCATTCTCATCATCTCTACTGATTGGATGGTGTAAATAACGAGATATTCCGGTGAACGAATGAGGAACAGCAGGCTGAGGACAGAGAGCTTCCTCGGCCCATTAGATGAGCTTTTGTTGAAGATATCTCTTGGCTCTTAGGGGCCGACATCGTGCACCTTCCTGTGTACTTAATGAACACAGTAAATTACGATTATGGACCTGGGAGGGTTGGCTGGATTCTGCAAGCACAATTATCACACGAAGCGCCAATGATTCATTGAAGGTAGCAATCCAGACGTAGCGGATTACAGAAAGAAGCACTTTGACTCTGAGGTTTCCATAAGGAGGGCGAGGTAAATTCAAACTGAGATTACAGCATCCAGGTGTTTCTACTTCTCTGATGAATTATTGTGGATAGTCCTCCTATTTACTTTGTGAAGATTGTTAGTTTACCGGCTGACCTTTTTTCCCGTTTTTCACGACGGCCATTATAACCACTGCAACAAAAAGATAAATCACTTGAACTTGTAGTTTCGGGGCCCCGTTTGAAGATCAGCGGGGAAACTCACGTTGGAGGCTGAATAGCTTCCCCCCCCTCGGGTCAGGGATGCTGCTTCCACTCTGAGCAGCGAGCAACGAGCCCGGGCCAAACACAACTTATTTAACAGCACCCTCTGCGCTTTGGGTGATTGATCCGGGGCTTCTCATCCAGCTCAGCCGCGCGTTGCTGATGGACGCCGCTGGGATTCGGCACCTGACAAGCAGCTGATACGGAGATCAACATCAACGCGACGCCTGTGACAACCTGAGTGTCACCGATGAATGTGGAAACGGCACCGGGTTGTTTCAAACATCGTCTCCGGATCAATGCGTCTTGTCATCGATCAGTTGCGGGGACACGCCTTCTTCTTACTTTGCTCCTTCATTCGCAGCACGCTGTGACGAACGGAATTCATCTTTCGACCCTAACGAGGACGCGCATCCTCTGCTGCAGATGTGCAGCTTGTAGTTAAACCTTCGTGGAGGACATTGTGTCACCGTCATTATTCATCTCAAAGCATTCATTCTGGTAGAAATAAAAGGTATTTTTTCAGTGTTATGAAAACCTCCTAATGTTTTTGAATGAATAAATCAGTTATTAAATGTAAATATTATTAATGCAATAATTAGCATACAGCTGATGCTGTAATACCTGTATTTTATATACCACATCAGCAGGATCACTGATCCTTGTTACACAACCACAGTCAGCAAGGTCATTATCAAAGAAACCAAATCGACAGGCAAGAGCTCCATCTATTATCCCACGGCATTCTGGGAATATATCAGTACATTAAGTGGTTGGCGTTACAATTTATTATCAACATTAATTAGCGTCGGCTTCTCAGGATGCATTTGGAAGTCACAAGAGATGCCATTAAACTGTAATTTGAATAAGTTAATAAAGGGTAATGTACAAAAGGTTGCAGGGAGGGCGAAACATTCACTCCTCCCCAAAAAATTACCTCCCATTTCCCCTGAAGGCCTCATTAGTCTTGTTTGAACGTCAACAGAGCGATATTCGAGAGCTGTGTAGATTAAGACACTGCACTTTTTTGGGAGATATTTTTGTTATATATTATATTCCGGTGGTTTGAACTTGTAGAGACGGCGTTCAGGGCGCGGCCATTAGGAGCCGGACAACTACCTGCAGTTGCAATTACATTGATGTCCTTTCCCAATTAATTTAATTGTGCTAATTTCTATGCACACAAATCCCTGCTGAAGCGCGTGCATCGTTAAATATTTAATTGTTTTTTCTTTTGAGGGACACATCGCTTGAGGCTGTACATGTAATAATTGAACTGTAGTCTGCGACACCCTGAACAACAACCAGCAGCAGGTAAACACACAGCGAGGGAGGCGACCGCTGTGGAAAGACTGTACATCTTGTACTCTGAAAATGTCATCACGACAGAGACAAAAGGTTTGCTTCAGAGCAAATGGTCCTTCCGAGTCTGCACGGCTGAGAAAACTGTTTACGCCGCTTGGCAGTGCGTGGCTAACGCAATAACTCACAGTGAATGTGCACACATCTTTTCTCACATATGCAGAACCTGCTGGGATTTAAAGCCCTTTCCACTGACAAATGGTCCCGGTTTTTAAAATCACACTAAATCAATAACGTGAGACGGGAGCTAATTGTCTTGTTTTTTTCCATCTATATCACCGATGAGTTTCCCATCTGCGTTTCATTAGGCTCCTCGCGACGCCTCGGACTGCGATACGTGCAGGATGAAAGAAAGTTCCATCAACACGTGGTCGCGTGCAGCTGCTTCCACGGCGCCTCTTATTCACCGCGGCCTGGAAATGAATTGAATTTGCAATGCAACGTGTTGTTGAAACAAAGCTGCCGGCTGCCCGGGGACGCAGCGCGCTTTCTAACATCAATCAGTGACCAACATGCAGGTAGGCTTTAATCTAGCAGACTATAGCGCTGATTGAAACCAGCCTGCAGTTCAGCTACCGCTCTGTTCTTTTTTTTATTTATAGAAATGCACAAGTGTGTTGTGCTGCATCCAGGCGGAAGCTACCGGGTAATGGAGCCCTTTTGTGACCTGCAAATCGATTGGCTATAGTCAAAGCTCATCGGTTTGGAAGTTCTACTCTACCGGAGGTTAAACGCTACACAGAGAACTAAAGATCCGGCCTGGATTTTCGCCGTAGACGTCCAGAGCATTTTCCCTCCTTGTCGGCCAACAGGCCCCCGATGGCCTATCGATTGGTCAAGGAGGTCAAGCAGGTCAAGGTTCTCCAAAACGGGTCCAAACATCTCTTCACCTGTCTTTGTGCAAGGGGACGACGTCCCGTTGAAGCTGGGAAAGACCTGTTGTTGAAACTACATCAATGGTCTGAATTATCATCAGCCATGTTGCAATCCACATGGAAAAATGAAATGTACCTTCCTGAATTGTGCAAAAAAAAAAACTTTTGCCGCTCCCTCAGTAAGAGTTGCTGTTCTAAATGGGTTTTGGAAACACCTCGGCAGAATGGATGGTAGCGAACACTTACCTCCCACCACTGATCAGTGAGCCAAATACAAACCTCTTGTCCCCCCCCCCCCCCCCGAGGTGCCACGTAAAGCCCCGTCTCCGGCAGACATACGCCGCCACAATCGCACCTCGCATCTCTGCCAATTTTCCCTTCTGCGCCTTTCACGTCTCCACCCCCTCGCAAACTGCCTGTCCGTCCTTCTGTCTCCCGAGAGCATCTTCGTCCTCACAAAGCTCTGTCCTCCCTCGAAATCTGTCGGGATGGTGCGATGTGCCGTCTCTCACCGACCGAAGGGAGATGGAGGGACGAGGTCCAATTAGCGTCGCAGATTCAGACCCCAGAGGCTCTCGGGTCGCCCCCCCCGCTTTCATCATGCAGAAGGTCTTGTTTTTTATTCATGGAGCAACTGGAAAAGTATTTATAGAAGAGAAAAATACTGGAAAATGGTAATTTCAGACTTTTTCAATCAATTCCAATGGCTTGACATGTGTTGTATGTACGTGGAGGTGAAGCAGGGCTTCCAGTCCGATTCGTCAGGTGGATCTTTGGTTGATCTTGGTAGATCTTTTGGTCGTCCCGTCCGTACCGCAGGATAAAAGTTCCTTCTATGTCTGACATCCTGTGGCCGTAAATGTTTTCTGACTCTGAGACATTTTGTGACGATTATCATAAATATAAATGTTGAAATTTCTACGCTCCCGACTGTGAAAGTCCAGCTTTGATGTTTCCGCATGATGAGAATAACTTCACGGACCAAAAACAGAAGCAGGTGGAGCAGCTGAGCCCCGGATGCCCACAAATAACATACGTTGAGCGCCATGGTGACGGTGAACGTCACCAGGCAGACGATGACGTAGTAGAGGCCGAGGCCGCCGTCGGTCTGGGCCACTCGCAGGGTGACGGCGTAGCGCTCGGTTCCGTTGGCGACGCAGGTGTAGAGGCCGCGGTCGTCGAAGGAGACCACGGTGATGTTCAGGACGCCGTTCTCCTCGAGGTTCCACTTCCCGCCTGAAGTCAGAAACACAAAAAAGCCAAAGAGACCAGTTGAGTGAATGAATTGTCATCGTCTCCTGCATCAAAAATATTTGACCTGGCCGGTAAAAAAAAGTTAGCTCATTTAAAATGTGATAAATGAGTTAATTAAAATCAAACAAGCACACTAAAACACTACCTGATAACACAAAGCAGTTTATTCATCAGAATCAAGTGCTGCTGTGGTCCCTATATAAAATGTAAACATTTTCATTTTTGGACATTTAACGTATAATATTGTACTTCAATGAGAAATGTTTTTTTCTCCCCCTCCTACCCGCGTCGCCCCCCAGCAGATGTCCTTTGGAGTTGTACCACTTGATGTCCTCGTAGCCTCCGGTCACGTTGCACTCGATGCGCGCGCTGGACCCCTCCTTCGCCAGCATGGACCCCCGCTGGCGGAGGACACCGCCTCGGACCCGCCGCCGAGGAGCAGGCCCGCGAGGAGGAGCAGACGGCGCAGTTGGTGTTCGTGAAGCGGCAGCATGTCGGAAATGGGCCTCACATGGAGACGGGACGAACCTGACAAACAGGAAGAGGACGTTCTGCTTCAGATGACTTCAGTCCAGTATTGGTCCAGAACTGAGCGAGGACCATCGACTCTCACCTGCTCGGACCTGTTAAAGATTGTTGTCACTTTCCTGCTGAAAAGATATTCCGTTTGGACCTGTTTCACTCTGCTGAGCAGCTGCGGCTCGTCTCAACCCACCGCTGATCGGTGCCTTCACTTCCTGGTGGGTCAGGTGAGAGTGAGTGGGCGGGGCTTCTTTTCAACACTGGCAGGTGATCCAGGTCAAAAGTTTGGAATGTTTGAGTTTTTGTTTTGAATATTGTGGAATACAATTTAAAAATAAAGCATTTTCGTTTTAAATATAGTTTTGACTCAGTTCTATAGGTTTTGTTTATATTCGCTGTATAATGTATTTAGGTTGGAGACTTTATATTTTCAGATTCAGATAGTTTTTTCGCTTTTGGATCGTTTTTTTCACGTTATTTGTGACAATTTAACAAATAATACTGAAGAAGCCGAACTTCTACTGTCCCGGAAGTTAATTTGCAACGGGATTAAGGAAGATAATTACGTGAGTTAGAAGGACGAATAATACGTCAAGTCTTCCTTCCAAAATAAAAACATAGTTCTGCACACCTATGAGAGGAGACAAATAACAGACTAGTCTAAAATACAAACGATGGGTTTGGTTGTTTAACTTTGACATGTTGCATCCATGGTGTCCCACTTAAACGTGTTCTTACTTTTACGTAACGTACATTTCTTTGAAATCTCTGCTCTGGACAGACTTTTGTTTTGAAGTCGCTAACCGGAAACCACATTTCTTAATGTCCCTAACCGTCGCACCCGGTCCGTAAGAACACAATTTGACGTGGCTAATCGGCGGACAAAAAGAAACCCGAACCCATAAATCCTTAAACTCTTTATTGCAGAACAAAAATCCGTCGGTAGTTTGCAGACACACGTGGGAACCAAAATAAAGAAGATAAACCCTCCGCGTTGTTGACTTATGGGAGCGGTAGCAGGCTAGCGCGACGTTAGCCGCTAGCATCGGGACTTTGAGAGGTGAGTTTGTAGCCAACGTGTAACAATGTGACGTCATGGTGGTTTCCTCCCGGCTGACGTTAGGTCGTGTGTTGATCATTGTTGCGACAAAACCCGACGCTCTTCTTGGCCAGGTTGCCCTTAACGTTCGTTTACTACAACTACTAGAATACCACATCAGAGCTCGCGTAGCACTTAGTTAAACTGCTGTTACTGTACACTGATGCATACAATGCAATGCTCATGTTTAATTATCGTAATATAAATTCCTGCTTGTATGCATGAGATATTCATACACACTGTGTGTTCATATACTGTGTGTGATTTGGAATCCCTTTTTGTTGTAGTTGGACTTCAGACTAACACATAACAAAAACAACAACAGCTGATTAGTTCACTTTGTTCCCTCGATGGTTTTGAAAGGCATTCTGGGAAATCCTTGATATCTCACTTACAGGAGTCAAAACCTGGAGTGACTACGTTGAATATCCGAGTGTTTGTCCCTAATCCGAGGAATAATTTGATTTTGCTTCTCATAAATATCTGAGCTGGACAGTTGGAGTTTATAATTGAGTGAATTCTTAGAGAACCCGCATAACAAAGACTTCCACTGTGTCGTACACAGCGGTTCAACCCAGATCTGTAACATTTACACCCTTTCAATTGAAGGCATGCACTAAGACGTAGAGATGTCAGACAGCAAAGCGACAGTCGCAGAAGTTCCAGGGTTGGCGTCCGAGATGCAGAACGACCCTCTCGCAGAAACGCCCGACAGCTCCCCGCCTTCCATCCCCGACAACTCGACCGACGTGGCCCCGACGAGGAAGGCCAGGAGGAGACCGGACGTCCAGCCGCCGGCCGACGAGCAGGAGATCCCCAAAGTGGAGACGGAGCAGCATGCGAAGGCACCGGTTAGATAACCGCCGCTCCTGCTAGACAGCCCTGCAAACTATGCTGATAAGAGAGCAAAAATGATTGAGCCTGGAATTCATTGACATGAGTTTCCTTATCTTACTGACCCTCGAGTGATCTCTTGACCTTACTCGGGGTAGTTTGCTCTGTGGCATCAGGTGCTGACCGTGCAGTTTTACAGAAGCTCACTTACACAAAGGTCACAAAGGCCATTGATTTTTTTTCTTTCTATTATCTTACCTCTCTCTGTCTCTGTTTCCTTTTCTGTCCCTCCTTCTGTCCTCATCCTCGTGTCCTCTCTCTCAGACACCCAGTGAGTCTTCTGTCTCTCAGGGTGGTTGGGGATACTGGGGCAGCTGGGGCAAGTCCATCTTATCCACTGCAACAGCTACTGTGGCCACTGTGGGTGAGTGTATGCTCCGTACTTGTTCACTTACAAGGCGTAAGGGGGCCTGCAGAATATTCCTCACTGCAAAGACTATTCTCTAACCCCCCCCCACCTCCCCCGCCTTCTGTGTCCTCGCTCCGTCCAGGCCAAGGCCTCACGCAGGCGATAGAGAAGGCTGAGACGTCGCTGGGAATCCCCAGTCCGACCGAGCTGTCGGCACAAGCGGAGGAGGAGCAGAAAGACCACGGTGCTCCTGTTAGAAGACGAATACATCGCACAGTATACCGAGTATAACCGTGTGTTTTTTTGTGATTCATTTATTTTTTCCGTGTCCTGCAGGCGGATCCAGCGTCGAGGCGGACAGGGCGGCGGCAGAGGGGGCGGGGGAGGCGGCGGCGGCGGGGGGCGCGATGGGAATGCTGTCGTCGCTTAGCAGCGTCGTGCAGAGCACAGTAAGCTCAAACATACCAATGCAAAGTTTGTCCAGACGTCTTTTTAAAGCGTTCAAATTGGCACGACTCTGGAAAAGACCCAAAGTGCAGTTTTAGTGATTTGTGTTTTTGAGAAATAATCGATTGAATCTTCTAATGGGTTTGGGGGGGGGGGGAAAGTTTAACGAAAGGTTTTGAAAAAAATATCGATTTGTCTCCATTTTTGCAATTCAATAATGGGAGCGAGCTATAAAACATAATGACATTTTAATAAATATGTCACATGTCAAGCTGTCGTTGTTAAATCGAAACTCTCCCCCCAGGGGAAGTCGGTGATTTCGGGCGGTCTGGATGCTCTGGAGTTCATCGGGAAGAAGACGATGGACGTGATCGCAGAAGGCGACCCCGGCTTCAAGAAGACCAAAGGACTGCTGGGCAGGAACTCCACTCTGTCTCAGGTGGGCGGGACGCTTCACTTCAATTATACCTGCGGCGTCTGTACTTCATGCTGTCTTAGTATCATAAACCTCAGCTGTCTGATGCTGGTTTGTTGTCTCCTCCCTTTCCCTCTCCCTCTCTCTCCTCTCTCCCTCTCTCTCCCAGGCATTGAGGGAGGCGAAGGAGCGAGAGGCGCTGCAGGCGGCGGAGAAAGAGTTCTCAGATTCTGAGAAGAAAGTGGTCGCTCACTACGGGATGCTGTTTGATGAGTTTCAGGGTCTTTCGCATCTCGAGGCGCTGGAGATTCTGTCTCGAGAGAGCGAGTCTAAGGTACGGGGGAGGGGGAGACACGTGGTGGCTCCGAAAAAGACTCTCGGAATCTTTGATTTCACGTCTCACTGTTTAATTTGATCCAACCCTCAAATGTGCTTGTGTGTGTGTGTGTGTGTGTGTGTGCGCGTGCCTGTGTGTGTTTGTGTGTGTTTCTTTCGGTAGGTGAAGTCGGTGCTGACCACTCTATCCGGGGACGAAGTCGTCCAGCTCAAAGAGGAGCTGGATCTCATCAAGGACTCCTTCTCCCTGGTGGAGTTTGACGAGGAGGACATGGACGAGAAGAAAGGTTGTTTTTTTTTTTGTTTTTTTTATAAATACTAACCACAAGAGAGGAACTCGGCACCGGGATTATCAGGAGGGATGGAAACACTGAAAATAAGTGACTTAACTTTTCTATTTTGCAGACGAAGACGGCTGTGAGTTTGAGAGGGAATTGGCGGAGGCGTTGGAAGGTCTCAGTGTGACGGCCACTGTGGACAAACTCAGCAAGGTACCAACATCACGCACACACCGTAGTGCGGTTGTTGGAGGAATAGAAATGTGCGCAAGCACTTTCATATCTCTGTAACAATATATTTATATTTAAGTTCTCTAACGTGACTTAAATGCTCATTAAATTAAATGTAGTGAGTGTTGTCTCATTTGATTTAGAAATGTTGTGCAAAGTAATGTTTCAAGATTAATTAGTTTGTTTTACTTGAAATAGACTATAATCAATGTCGGGAAATGCCATGAAAAGAAAAGCAAAATATATTGGGTCAAAGATGTGATGGGAAAAATATTTACTTAACGTTTTATTGATGGAAAATGTTATGATAGAAAAAAATTCTAAATTTCTAAAATTCTAAATTTGTTAGGTTGAAAAGTTTCTAGTTGACTCTAGGTAAGTCCAAATGAATTGGGCCAAAAATGTCATTAAAAAAAGGTTGAAACCGGTCATGGAAAAAATATTTTATTTAAAAAATTAAAAAAAGTCAAAATATGTTCGGTCAAAAAATTGAAACCCGATAAATATACATAAGATTTGATCACAAAATGACTCCATTGAAGGACAATATATTCTCACAACTAATACAAGGCCATCACTTTACCGTGCAGTTCCTGTTTGTCATCGTGCTCAGCTGGTGGTTCACAGACCTCAGTGGTGTTAATCCTGTGATCTCTAACCTGCAACAGGCCTGCAAGAGCACCTGCAGCCGGATCACTGACATGAGCAGAGAGGAAGAGGAGGAGAGCGAGGACGACGTGAAGAAGGCCCCGTCTGTGGAGGTATGCTGCTGCTGCTATCATCAACACGATACGCCCGAGAAATCGAATGTACCAAGACACAAAATACAGAAAAGCAGCAGATTCTGACACCTTGAAATGGTGGCAGCAGAATGTTTTGGTCAATTCATCTCACATGACTAATTCAGTATTCAGTATTTGGATGTTTCGGTGTGTGTGTGTTGTGCCCCGTCAGGAGGTTCATGCCGCGGCCATCAGGAGTCTGGCGGAGCTGACGGCTCGATCCATCGAGCTCTTCCACAAACTGGCTGAGATGATCCTCTCTACCGGCGGCGGCGGCGTGCAGGCCGGCGTCCTGTCGCAGTGAGTCGCCGTGGATTTCCTCCTCGCAGAACGAGCGAATTCAGTTTTATCCGTACTGCAATTATGCACCCGTGTCTTCCGTGTTGTCTGTCCTCAGGTTGACCGTGGTCCTCTGTAAAGAGCTCTCGCTGCTTTCAAAGAAGTTCACTTCCTGCCTGACGACAGCAGGGGTAGGCGGGTTGAACAATGAATGTTTTTGTTTAATGCCGAGTGCGTTCTGACCGACATGTTTCGTCTTTGCAGTCCAACGAGAAGGGAGACGTCCTCAACCCGCTGATAACCGGAGTCTTTTTAGAGGTGTGTGTGTGTCGCAGGCTGAACGGTCGGTTCCACAGCTGGGAGCATTTTGGAATAATGTTCAACTTCTCCTTCCCTCGCAGGCATCCAACAGCGCGTCGTACGTCCAGGATGCTTTCCAGCTGCTGTTGCCCATACTGGAGATCGCCCACATCCAGAGGAGGGACGAGTCCACGGAGCAGTGACCGGCGGAGGCAACACACCTGCACATCTGCACATCAAGGAGAAGAAGAAGAAGAAGAAGAAGGAGAAGAAGAAGAAGACGTCCCCGGGGGATCGTACTTCTTTGTCTGCGGTTCGGCTCAGGAGAGGGAATCAATTTCACACCTGGGAAGAAGAGGGGGGGTGTTTTGGTCAAACAGTGTTAACTTTTGTTGCGGTTTGATTATTATAAATAAGCTCAGGAGATGAACTTGTGTCAAGTATTGAATGGTCGTGGATTCACCAGCTGAGGCCGACCAATGTGTGTAAAACAAGAGAGACCCTTATTCTTCCTTCTTATTCTTTTAATCTTTTCTGTCTGTTGAAACATTTCTTTATTCAGCCCTGGAGAACCCTTTGGCACAGGTAATTAAATAAACTAAAGGTGTGTCACACTATAGACAGTACCATATGTTAATAGTGTAGTTATTTCGCAGGCAATTGGTCTTGAATGCACATCTCTCCCACAGTGCACATATTATTGTTCTTCTAGTTTTAGTCTCTGACTCAGAGTGTGCAAAGCAATCGAGGACCCACAATCAGCTTTAGAAAAGTGTGTCCTGTCCCGTGGCGTCCTTGCATGTGTCACAGGCTCAACCTGCCTTCGGCCAGACTCTGACTCTATTTGAGCAGTAAAACGAATTGCTGTTGTATTGCTGAGAGACGAGTCTCTGGTTTTGATCTCGTTGTGATTACACTACAAACATCGAAAGCTTATTGACCACGCAGTTTCTATTTTTGATACCAAGGTGGTTTATCTCTCAAAGGACCACACCTTCAAAGACAAGTTAGAGAAATATGCAAACATGCACATTGTAGATGTCCCTCTTTATTACCATCAGCTTCATTGTTATATTGGACTGCAAGTGTTTATTAATCAAAACAGGAGCGTCTCTGTGCCACGAGGATTGCGATCGTTATCTTTAGCTAACAAGCTTTAGATACATGACAGTGGACAGCTGTGTGTTCAAGCAATGTTTTTCACTGTACATCAAGGGCTTGAGATGGGTTTAGAATAAATTGGCTAGTTCCCATAAATTTGGTATGATAATGGATTAAAATTCAGTTTTTTATGATGCGGGAAAGATACCGAAAAGTACTTCTGATCTCTGTCTGTTTTCCTGGTTTGGACCCAATACTTCAAATGAAGGGAATTGTCATAATACAGCAAACTACAGTGATATTTAAGTGCGTGTTTGCATCTTTGTGATGCTCTTATGGTTGAAGGGGAACAGATCTTCTTGGTGAGTTTGCAACCTTCCGCTGAAAGTCTGAAACCCTAAGAGGCTTATTAATGACCCACTCGACATTCACATCCGGGTCAAATATTTGTGTGTCCACTTAATGGTGTATGTCATAATATTATAGTGCGTAGATGAAAGTATGTGTGTTTTATTTGGTTTTCTATCAATCGATAGACTTTTTATTTGACAGTTTGCCTTGGAACTTTAGAGGAAGTATTCAGATCATATAAGAACCCATCCAAACATGAGTGCTGTTTTTAAAACGTAGAGTACTTTAAATAAAATTTTAAAAAAGGATTGCATAATTGTATTGTTATATTGTTGCATGGATCCGTAAATAGCGATCTTCTAATTGGGGAAGTTTACTATTCATCTTGTTCTGTACTCAGAGGTTTCAGATTAGAAATATTAATTTGTAACAATAACAACAGTCACAGTAATCTTTCTCAAATGAGTGAATCGCTCAGTAATGTGTTATATAATTAATCAAACTAAACTAGTGTTTCCCCTTTGTGGCTGAGCCATTATTTTGCGTCGTTACATCTCCCGCACAGCAGGGGGCGCTGCGCACACACGATACAGTGGAATCTGCCAATACAGGCGAACAAGAAATAGAAGAGGGAGAAAACGAAGAAGAAGAAAAAAACGGGATCGCTATCAACTAGCTAGCTTGGCTGCTCACATCGCGCAAATCCTGAGGTAAAAAACAATAAAATAAAACTTTGTATTTGTATTTGTATTCAATACTTTCGCACTCGCTCGGTGGTGCGACGTGAAAGCGGAGCCGTTTCGCGTATTCGCTGCTGCGGTGTTGTTAGCTCGGTCGGTAGCGCGGGGATTAGCGTTAGCTCGCAGACGTTAGCCGGCGATGTTACGCACGTCGCTCTGTTAGCTCCGAGGAGTCCAAAATAATAACAACAAAAAACACCGCAGCTGTTTCACTAATCACCAGTCAACGTTGCACCTTTTTAAAATAATTTAAGAGACGCTTTTTGATCTGACGTTATGCGGTGTTTATGTCTGTATTTATCCGTTGGTTTGTCCGATATCATGAATAACTAATACTAGCTAACTTGTATAAGGTTCATTCAACCTAACATCTACGTAGTTTGTTACATTTACCCGCAATTACTCCACTAAGGATAGATTCTTTAAAAAAAATTGCATTGCTTTTGATGAATAATAAAATGCCGCTTAAATCTATTATTGTGACGTTAGTGGCTGAAGGTTGAAGCCCGTCGCGGTACGTTCGCTTTTCTCAAACACCTTTACCTTTCTTGTGGGATGTTGAATTGAATTGAATCGTCGACTGTAACCGGTGCATCACATTCAGTCCTCATTTCCACGCTTCGGTTTTATGGCACAATTTATAATGTTGCTGCACGCAACTTTGAGTAGAACCTTAAGTCAATTGAACATTTAAATCTCATTAAAAATGATGTGCAATTGGCATTAAAAAAAACACTTACTGATGCATATGTTATTGTTTTTTGCTTTTCTGTATTCATTCGACTCGTTGCCATGTCAGTTAACTTGGGTTATTTGCTGTATGCGTCATTCTCAATTCTAACAACTCCTTGTTTATCCGATGTTGTTCTAATTCCAACGTTCTCTCCTTCTCCTCCCCAGAGGTGTGTGCCTTCCTCACGCTGCCTCCCCTTCGCCCCCTTCACCTGGTTGCAGTATTGTTTTCCTGACCTGCCAACATGCCAGCCGCACTTACAGATTCCAGTCAGGTAATCTGTGAGGTCTGGGCGTGCAATGTGGAGGAGGAAATGAGGAAGATCCGGCACATCATCCAAAGCTTCAGTTTTATAGCCATGGTAAGAGACGTAGAGTCCTTGTTTAATTACTCATTTCTTTGCTTCTGTTTTAAAAAAAAAATAAGGAATTTATCAGCGAACCCGTGAAAAAAACAATTATAATAGGGTTACGGCAAAGTAGGAAACAAGAAGTACATCACGTACTGACGAGACCGAGCTCTGTGGGGGTGTTTTAGTGTCTTCTGTCTTCATACTTCCTCAGGACACAGAATTCCCCGGGGTGGTTGTCCGGCCGATCGGGGAGTTTCGCAGCACAGTGGACTACCAGTACCAGCTGCTGAGGTGCAACGTCGACCTCCTGAAGATCATCCAGCTCGGCCTCACATTCATGAACGAGGAAGGAGATTCGCCCCCCGGCACCAAGACGTGGCAGTTCAACTTCAAGTTCAACCTCACGTACGTCGACCGCCTCCAAGCCGATCCGTCCTCGCTCGTGTTGCCGAGTTTGACGATGTTCTTGTTGTCTTTGCTCCTCGCAGAGAAGACATGTACTCGCAAGACTCCATAGACTTGCTCCAAAACTCCGGCCTCCAGTTTAAAAAGCACGAAGAAGAGGGAATTGAAACGCTCTACTTCGCCGAGCTGCTCATGACGTCTGGTCTGGTGCTGTGTGAAAACGTCAAGTGGCTCTCCTTCCACAGGTCGGTGGCTTCTTATCCCAAAGTTTGTAGAATGTGAAGAAACTTTTTTTTAATTTTTCAATTGTATGTACACATACAAAGTTATGCTCAGGATCCTTGAAGATCCTCACGTTCACCACAAAAAACACATGTTTCAACATCCTCTTAATATTTATTAGAATAAATGTTCTTTGTCTATGATAACCGCGAAATAAACCTGCTTTTTCTTAGTTTGAATTCCTCAATAAATTGCTTGAGGCAAAAGGAAACTGGATAAGCGTCTGACAAGACAAAGCAGATTTTAAATAATTCGGCGGTATAGACTCATTTTGGTGGACTTCATCCGTACGCTCCTGTGGTCTCATTATGTTCCATAACCTTTGTCTGCCAGCGGCTACGACTTCGGCTACCTGGTGAAGCTCCTGACCGACACGCGGCTCCCGGAAGAGGAACACGACTTCTTCCAGATCCTCAACCTCTTCTTTCCCGCAATCTACGATGTGAAATACCTGATGAAGAGCTGCAAGAACCTGAAGGTATTCCTCACCGGATGGAGGCGAGAAGCAGCAGTACCAGGAGGCCTCCGTTGAGGCCGTTCAGCCGCCTCACGCGTGTCTTTTGGGCTCCCGTGTACGCAGGGGGGGCTGCAGGAGGTGGCGGACCAGCTGGAGCTGAAGCGGATCGGGCGGCAGCATCAGGCCGGGTCGGACTCGCTCCTCACCGGCATGGCTTTCTTCAGGATGAAAGAGGTACGGCCCCACAAATATCCCCGGGTGTTTCTGTCACATGTTCTTTTTTTACTTTTAATAACCAGAAAGTGGAAGTATTTATTAATGAGGAATATCTTCACTGGAGGTTCTGCCATCCTCCTCACTGTAAAATGTCCCACTCTAACCTCCTGCTTTTGAAAGCAAAGGCATCGCATCAAAGAAGTCATTTTTGTTTAAAATACATGGTGTTAATCGAAATCCATTTTTTTTAACCTTTTGTTTTTTAGCTTTTCTTCGAAGACAACATTGACGACGCAAAGTATTGTGGGCGATTATACGGCCTGGGCTCGGGCTCCACCCAACCCCAGAACGGCCTCTCCAGCTCGGGCCAAGAGGAGACGAACAACAAGCACTGACTCGCATCTCCAAGTGGAACACACACTTGTTTTAAAACCCAACCAGCAGCTCTCCCCCCCCCCCCCCTCCCCCGATCTCCCTCAACACTCGACCCCTGAACGAGACTAAACAAAACGTATTTCTTAAGTTTCCTCCGGAGTGACGGTAACATGGACTCGCAGTGACATAGGATCCTTCACTGACTCAGTCGTATTTTTTTTAAGTCGCTTTTACCGAGTACGCGGCCATATAACCAGGACACTTTTTAAAATGTTTCCTTTCTTTTCAGCAGCTTTGCAGGGCCGCCCGTCTCACGCCCCTGTATCATACTGTGATTTCTGACCAAACTTTGCCAAAACCAGTCCGATTCTTCAGTTCCGACTCTCCTCCTCATCAGCGGGAAGTGTCTCTTGTTGCAGGGATTTCCTTTTTTAAGTTAATGTTGGAAGGGCCTGTAAATTTACAATGTATAATTTTGATGAAAAATAAAAATGTTTTAGCTCTTTTCCACTTTCAGGACCGTTTAACAGCGGGAGCCGAGGTGTGTAACGGTGCTTGGTTATGCATGTGTTTCAAACTGTTGTCGTCCAGCCGCCAAACCGGGTTGTCCGCGGTCAGGAGATGTTGTGGTTACTGTTGTTTTTACATTCTACGTTGTTTTAAACAGTTGTATATTAAATTGTTTTGTATTTTCAATGTAAACCATAATTATGTCATCTCTTTTACCAGCGACACACAGCCAAAATAGTTCCAATGGATTAACATTAAGGTCAAATGACCAACTGTGTATCCTCAGGCAATAGACTAAAAACATTTAAACAGCATTTTGTAAAAAATGTTATACGTATTTTGTTTCGGATTCATAAGATTAAAAAACAAATTGGGGGATACATAGACAAAGAATTTAAGAGTGTGAAATAATGTCCAGTCTTTAAAAGTCCAGGTATAAGATTTAGTATAAAGGCGTTAAGTGAGAACTTCCTAAGAGTTTCTTAATAAAAGAGGCTTAGAATTGGAATTAGTCAGAAAAATGTAAGAGGTCTTTGGATCTGGACAATTGGAACAGTTTGTCTTATTGTTGTCGTTTGTGTGCCGACAGATGAGAAACAGGTGCATGTAGACGGACCGTATGAGAAAGATGTTTAATCTGAGCATTACAACATGTAAAAGAAAAACATGACGTGGTGATACAAATGGTTATCAAGTAAAGCTTCCTGCAGGCTTCTGTAGACTGGACTGAAACTAAATTGCGATTTAAGATGACTTCAACCAAAAGCTGTACAGAGGAAGCGTCTCCCTCGGCGTTCAGGTGAGGAACCGCCGGGCGGCTCTGCAGGCCGAGGCCTCCGTCCCGTATTTGCGCAGCAGATCTTTGGCCTTTTGTTGGACAGACTCCGACACCGAGGCTGAAGACCGACTGAGGTGGAGGAGGACCAGGCAGCATTCCAGCACGTCGGGGTGAGGATACGCCTGAGAGGACACAGACACATGATCGGGGGCAGAACAACAAGAAGCTTGCCCTCTGAAGAGGTTAAACACGCCCTCATCTGCTGAATGGCTCGGGGAGGACGTTGTACCTTGAGCGCTTCGGGCAGGTCGCCCAGCCGCTTCTGGTGTTCGGCCATCTTGGTGGACAAAGACAGCAGAGTCTCCTGCTCCTCGGGTCTGAGGGACAGACAACACAGACGCTTAAATCGCAGCCTCGCGTTGTAAAAGAACAACGATTCGTCATCATCGATGAGCAGCAGCAGACCCCTCACCGTCGCTCGGCATCGGCGGAGGTCTGCGCCGGCCCGTCGTCCTCCGAGCGGAGCTGCCCCGCCTGCGCCCGGCTGTGCTGCAGCACCATGGCCGCCAGCCGCTCCTGGATCTCGCCCACCGACCTCTGGGCGGCCTGGCAGGCCGCGTGGCGCTCCGACAGAAGCGCCGACGCCACCGGGTCCAGCTGGCCGCTCGGCCGGGGCTCCTCCGACGCGGCTCCGTTCACCGCCGCGCCCTCCGGCCCGTCGGCGGCCGGGACGTTGGTGGAGTCGCTCCACCAGTGTTCGTACAGACGGTGGTAATGGACGAACGCCTGCAGACTCGTAGCAGCAGCTTCCGGTTCCTCTTCCGTGAGGACTTTGGAATGTTTCCGGTAACAAACACTGACGTCATCTGGGGAAGAAAATAAAAGATTGAACTTCAATCAATACATTGGTAGTAGGAGTAGGATCAGTGTTGCCACGTCAACCAGAGCCGCTTGTTATTCAGGTGATGACGGACGTACGGTCGGGGAACAGCAGCCTGCAGAGCTCGGCGGAGACGCCAAAGTGTCCAGTTTCCCTGAACCACGCCACCGCCCGCCACAACTCCTTCACCAGAGGCACATCGGCGTCCAGCAGCCCGCTCAGCACGGCGCGGGTCAGATGGAGGGACGAATGCAGCTGGACCTGAGGACGTCAGAGAGAAGGGGGGTGGGGGGAGGTGTCAATCTCTCCGGCCTCGTCTCCAAAACTCGCCCGCAGGACCTCGGCGCTCCTACCTGTCCGAGGGGCACGTTGGCGGTGGCCGTCGGACTCTCCGCGGACTCCAGCTCCTGCAGCAGAGCTCCGGCGCCGCGGTGCCCCGTGGAATGTTGCGAAACGCCAAAGCGCGTCTCCCACACGTCTCTCACTCGGCCCCGGAGGCTGCCGCTGTCGCCGCCGCCGCCGCCTAGCGACGCCCACGTGTGGCCGCGGGCGGCGGGCTGGGACGCGGCCGGGCGATCCGTCAGCGCCACGGCCATCAGCTCGGCTACGCAGAGGTGGAGCCTGTGAGCCAGCAGGCCGTCCTGGCAGCTCAGGACGTCCTGGGCGCCGACCCAGTCCCGAGCGGCAGCCAGGTCTTTGGCGCACCGGAGCGCCAGCGACCGGGCCAGAGACGCCTCCCCGCAGATGCTCGCCAGACTGGCGGCCGCCCTCAGCGAGGGCACGTCGTTCTTCCTGGCGATGACTTTGGCGGCGTCGAAGCTGGCCCCGGCTGCCAGGTGGCTGAAATCAAACATTTGAAAGTGTAAACGGGGGTGAGGGGGAGGCAGCACGGGGGGGGTGAGGGGGAGGCAGCATCTCACCATTTAGCCGCTGCGGAGAAATGGCCGTCCTTCTCCAGCGTGGCGGCCCAGCAGGTGTACAGCTCCTTCAGGACGGGCTCATCGGCCGGCAGCCTGGCTTTGACCAGAGCGACGGCCTCCCTGACAGGAAGCAGAGCGACAGGAAGCAGAGCGACAGGTCGCGTCCATCAGCACACGGAGCAACAGGTCCGAGTCACACTCGCACAAAAGGGGGAACGAGGCGAGCGCATCGGCAAAAAAACGAAACAGATAAAAACCGCGGGGGTCGAGAGGCTGAACCTGTAGAGCTTGTGCGAGCGCAGCAGGTCGACGGCCTCGTACAGCTTGTTGATGGACAGCAGGTGGGACGCCGCCTTCAGGTACTGCTCCTGCAGACACAGCTGCTTGACGAAGGCCTCCACCGTGCGGCTCCACACCGCGAACCCGGCTGGCGGAACGATGACAAAGCGCAACGGTGGTCATTCTGCAATTCCCCGGGGCAGATTGATCCCGGAAACTGGACGTACCCATGGGGGCCACGGAGAGCAGGTGGTCGCTCAGCTCTCCTTTCTCCGTGGCGAGCTGCAGCGCCCCCTCCAGGTCGCCGCTCCACAGCCGCAGGTACACCACCGAGTCGAAGTGACCCGCCTCCACGTGAGCCTCCTCTGGAGAACGAGGGGGGAAAAGGAAAACCACAAATGGGTAGACAGAAAAGAAAAAACCCTGGAGGGTCCTACACATTCAAGACAAACATTTGTGACGTACCTTCAGCCTCAAACATGCGACACAGAGCCGGCCGGTCGGAGAAGAGGCCCAGGTGGATGTGCTCTCCTCGGCCCGGGACGCAGCCTGCAGGGGGAGCTGGAGACACGCGGTTCAGTTAACGCACTCGAGCCTAAAAACGGGGAGCGCCGGCCGCTCCGACTGAGGAGCCTCACCGCTGCCGTGCGTGACGGAGGCCAGAGTCACGCAGTCCTGCAGCAGCTCCTCTTTGGGCCGATGGTCCATGGAGGTGCTGACGGGCAGCATGGAGCGAGGCTTCTTCTTCTTCGGCGTGTTTAGGTCTGGAGACGCGAATTACGCAGTCAGAAAATACACGCGGCTACATTTTTTAAATTTTTTAATAGAACTAAAGAGCGCACCTGGTTTGTCTTTGCTTTTCACGGCAGTGAAAGACTTCCGCTGCGTCTCAAACGGGGCTGAAACACAGTTTTGTGAATTACGTTAGCGAGACGTTTAAGTTCCAACAATCTCCGTCAACAAGGTGCCCTCTTACCTGGCGGAGGTGCGGGACTGCCCGTTGAGCCGGCCTCATCTTCCTCCTCTTCAGCGGACAGCTCCGCCCCCGGCCCCGCCTTCTCCCCTCCTGCGACCGGCACGCCGTTGGTCTGCGGCGGAGCCTTCTTGCTCTTTTTCTTCTGCTTGGGATTGGCCTTCATCTTCTCCCTCAGGTCAACCATCTTCTTCCCTGCGAGGAAAAGCGTGTGGGCGTCACAGTCTGCCGGTCGCACCGAGGAGGAAGGGTGGGGGGGAGAGGGCGTGGTTCTGGTTCCGGGCGTGCGAGTACCTTTGGGTGGCCTCGTGAACTCTTGTTTGGAGACGCGCCACTCGTGCAGCGTGAAGTCCTTCCCTCCGGTCCAGATCACGTCGGGGTCGACGGGCGACCAGTCCACGGACAGCAGGTAACCCACGTGACCCCGGTAGTTGGAGAGGGGCGTCTCCTGCAGCGCGTCCCACACCTGCACCGCAACGGGACGTCCCACGCCGCGAATTACGTTTGGTGGATCGGAAAGAGAAACCGATGCACCACGTTTGAACCAAGTGAACCCAAAGCCCTCGTAGAGGAGGCGGTGGATTCAAATCACCCCCGCACACACACGCACACACACACACACACACGCACACACCCCGTGCTGACCTGCGCGGTGCCGTCGTACGAGACGGTGACCAGCCGGGCCTCGTGGTGCGGACTCCAGGCCATGCCGGTGATTTTAGACGTGTGGCCGCACAGCCTGCGATACGGCTCCGTCACCACCACCGGGCTCTCTGGGGGATTCTCTGATGCCGAGGGGGGAGGAGGGGTCACACAAAAGGTCAACACACGAAGGAGCTCTCATAGCGCTACGAATGGAGGAGGTGTGGCGTCCGCTGCCCCGCCCACCTATGACGGAGCGGAGGTCGTGCACGTAGACGGTGGCGTTGCTGGAGCCCGACGCCAGCAGGCAGTGCAGCTCCGGCGGGGAGTCGTGGTCGTGGTGCCAACGCAGCGTGTTGATGATCTTGTGGTGCTGTTGGATGCTGCACAGCTGCTTCAGGCTGGGGGCCTCGTACACCTCAACACACCTAGTCAGCGGAGTTCAGTACTTACAACTGGCACCAATCCGTTGTTCTGTGCCATAACGGGTCGGACCCGTGGGCTCACTCACCCGTCCTCGTTGCCGATGGCGACCACTTTCCCATCCGGCTTCCAGCTGAGGTCGGTGTGTGGGGACAGCTTGTGCTGTTGGGAAGCAGAGCTCGGCGTCACAACCCGATCACATTTACACCCGCGGACGGCAGGCGGGACCAGCGAGGTCGCCGCGTCCACGTCCCCCTCACCTGGATGTCGTTGGTGTCTCGGATCAGCCTGTCGATGTCCGAGGCCTCGCCGCTCAGCTTAGACGGGTCGTGCTGCAGGATGACGCCCTCGCCGGCGCAGCTGTACAGGCTGTAGGACGGCTTTCCTCCCGCTGCACCTGAACATCACAAAACGTTACCAAAAACCGTGGGACAGCTGACGTGTCCTGAGACAGAGGAAGTCACAGAAGCATATGAAAAATACAGTGAGCTACTTGGGAAAAAAAAAAAAAAAAAAAAAAAGGAGGCTCCTGTGGATCGTCGGCACGGCAACAATCACATCTTTGGGCTTCGATGCCAAGCGGCTGACGTGGGGAGTCAAAACGTCGTCTGATGAAAATGCATGACGAGTCGGCGCGTTCAGAGGAACCAGTCGGGGAAGGAACTTACCGAACGACACGGGGGGCACAGGGGGGCCCCAGGCCAGCGTGTACACGGTTTTTTTGTGGTAGGAGCTCGATATCTGAGGAGGCCTGAAGGAGGAGGTGGGGGGGGGGGGGTGAAGCAGAGCAGACACCCGGTCAGAAACACTGGCCGTGAGAACGACATCGAAACCAAAATCAAGCCTTTGAATAATTCACCTCACCTGTTTGAGAAGACTTCGAAGATGCCCACTTTGCCGTCGTCTGTCCCGAAAGACAAGGATCCTTCTTTTTTCGGATGCCACGCCAGCTGCAGCAAAAGAAACCATCCATGATGGAAAGTTTACAAATGTCCTTCTTTAAATGTCGTGGCCGAGAGTGGTTGAAAAGAGTCTGTACGGTCTGATCGTATTAAAACATAAATACACTGAAGCGGCTTGGGACAGAAGGCTGCCGGTGCTTCGCCGGTGAAACGCTCTCACCGCTGTGACTTTGGACTTGACGCCCTGCCAGAAGGACCTGGTGTCGTACTGGTTCTGGGTGGTCAGCGTGTTCCACACGCGGATCATGTTGTCGCCGACGCCCAGCGCCAGACAGCCCGCCCCCACGGGGGAGAAGGTGAGGGCGTAGACGAAGCCGCCCAGCGTGGGGAGGGTCCAGCAGCAGTCCAGAGAGGCCAGGTCCCAGCATTTGATCTGGAACCCAACGAACAAACAAGGACCGTAAGACTCTTTGCACAACAACCCTCTTCCCTCCCCCCATCAGGCAAAGGGCGCTTAGGAAGCGAGGGAGCGGCCGTGCGGAGCGGAGGAGGCGACCCACCTCCCGGTCCATGGAGGTGCTGATGAGCAGCTCCCGGCCGTCCTGCAGGCGGACCGAGCTCATGTTGAAGACGATCCTGCTGTGGTTCTGTCCCTCTGAAGACGTCCCGAGCAGAGTCCACCTCTGCTTCCCCGTCCTGGTCAGGTCCCACATCACCAGCTCCCCGCTGGGGACGCACACGCCAGACGAGTCAAGATACTACGGAGCGACGACCGGTGATCGCGATGAGGCCCGCGTCGTGAGACGTGCGCGCGTGTGCGTACCCGAAGCAGCTGGACACCAGTTGCGTTGGACGTCCCGTCGGCCAGTGGACGTGGAGCCAGAGTCGCTCCTTGACGCCGGGGTCGACCGCCGAGCCCCTTTTCTTCAGGTACGGCAGCTTCAGGGTCATCACACCTGTGGATGTTGACCACTTATTTCAGCATTATGAATAAACGAAATCCACGCGTCTCTTCGCAGCGCAAACCTGAAAACGATCCCTTACTTTTTCCCTTCGCCGAGCTCCAGATCCTCATCGTCTGGTCTTTGCTCCCAGACGCCAGATAGCAGCCCTTCTCGTCTCCTGCAGACACGCTGCCGGCTGCTGGAGGGGAAACACACGCACGTTGCCCCTTTTTGCTGAATTAACAAACATTTAAAAAATAAAAAAAGGGCACCAGCTGCTACTTTATTGAGTAAAGGCAAAACAATCGTGCAACGAAACCAGGGTAGGACTGTTGTTTGTCATCATTTCCCTCGTGACTGCGCGCCGCTACCTTCCGTGTCCTCAGGTCTGCTTTGCAGGAATTCCTCGCTGGCCACCGGCGACCACGCCAGCGAGTGGATCTCATCTTTGTGTCCACGCAGACGGTGCATCACTTCGCCCTTCTTGCTCACGTCAATCAGCACGATCATCCCATCTTTGTACCTTGGGACAGAATGGACGACGGCGTCACAAATCACTGATACGTCTTCCCTTTTCTCAATTTCTTTTGTATTTTGCTTGTTATTGTATGTACTTTGCTCTATAATAGAGAGCACATGTACATATTCTGTGTATGCATGAGCATACATGGCAAATAAAAAGGATTCTAAACATTTTCCATTAAAAAAAAAGGTTCAGAAGGGGAGATGATTTAATATTAAATTCATAAATCTTAACACCTTAAACACCTTTCAGGCTAAGCAAAAAAGTAGGACCCCACTACAACGGTAAGCCCCACTGACTTTCGGTTGAGATCATAATCTGTGGACTTTCTGTGGCCTTCTCACCCCACGGCCACGGAGCTCCAGGTGTGAGGGGAGCAGGTGAGGCAGAAGATGGTCCGCGGCTCTGGGAAGAAGCTGGCCGTGTCCCCCGTGTTGTGCCAGTGACACACCACGACGCCCTTCTCGTCCCCCGACACCACCAGGTTTTTGTCCACTGGAGACCAGTGCACCGCCGCCACCGGGGTCTGTGTGGGGGTGAAAAAAAATCAGACACCCTGTTGCTGCTACGTTTTAAATGAATGTCACCCATCAGGCTCCAGTGGAGAAGAGGAAGTGGACCCTCACCTTGTGGGCCGCATGCTCCCGGATTAAAACCTTGCTGTCGGAGTCCCAGAAGCGAACCGTCCCGTCGGCGGAGGAGCTGACGCAGACGTGACTCTGTCCTGCATGCTGACAGAAGGAGAAGCCCGAGACCAGGTCCTTGTGGCCGACGAGCTCCCCTGCCATGGCCGGGAGAGGAGAGGACGGATTAGGGATTAGGGCCTGAATCTGGGGTACAGTTACTCGAGTAACCCTTTGATTGATGAACTACTTTTCTACTAATTGAAACATAGGAAGACGTGTTTAAACTGCAGATTAAGTCTCCCCAGCAGCTCCTAAAAGATACTTTAGTTAAGCATATCAAACGCATGTGTTAATTCCCAATTATGGCAGCAGTAGACCGCGCACGCCACCAATCCATCCAGGTGATCAGCGGTCGGTTTCCCTTCGGTTGGCCGGAATCGACCCACCTGAGGGCATCCGATCCCCGGGGGAGGTGAACGCTTAGCTGTGCACGGGCTGCGGCAGGAGAACCGCACTGACTGTCGGCACGTCGTTCGAGCTCACCTGTGACCCGACAGGACGACGCGGACACGTCAATCAGAAAGATGACATTTTTGGCTCCGACGCCCAACAGACCGCTGTCGTTGACGTCACTGGAGCGCGAGCAGTACCAGTTGGGGGAGGCGGGAAGCGACCTTTCGTGCATGGCGCCTCGATTCGCTTAAAGGTTGCGAATTGTCCGAGAAAGCCTTTTGTGGTGAAACCTAAACTTCTCACATGTTAGCCGCACTGTCGTAGCAACTACATCACCGGCCGTACGGACAGCGTGGTGTCGTAAATCCTGCCAGTGCCGAATACGGAATCCCAGTTGGGTCAAACCACCTCGGGTTGGCTATTTCATACATATATTTGTTTGTATCAGAAATTCATCACCACGTTTAACTGGCTCCCTCAAACATGACTACTAAGACACCTTCAATATAATAGTATTATTGATAATATTGAGCAAAAAACGATCAAATATCTCTGTTGAGGCTGTGAAACTACCGTCAAGCAGACACGGTAGTGTCGTAAAAATGCAAGATGGCGACTGCAATGACAGGACATGGTATGAAAAATGCAGCCTTGTTTTTCACAAATGTGCCGTGTCTTGACATGTATAATGTATGACGGCGGTATTTAAGCGGTTTTGTACTTTGTTTTCAGGTATGGCTTTCATTCGGAATTTATCCGCAGTGTTGCATTCAAGGTAAGTTCATCGATACCAGTAAGATCATCGCAGCTAACGTAAGCGTTGCTTAAGCTGCCAATGTCTGGGGAAAGACACACTTGACCCATGTCACACTAACTTGTTTGGTCGTTGAATAAAGATCTAAACGTGTCTGCAAGTCGTCTACACAACACCACCAACTGATTACACGCGAAACGGCTTGTGAGAGCAGATGTGTTTTGTTGGATGTACTAGCATTGGTGGTAAGCATGTGATTGCATACATATGTGAAGAGAACAAATGTCCCTCCAGGTTACAGGTTCTTCATCCCCAGCAGCTGGCATGTCTCCACACCAGCACGTCGCTAGAGTCCAAGAACTGGGAGAGGAGAAACCTGAAGGTGTATCCCCCGCAGGGACCCGATGATGATCGCAGACCAGCAGTGAGTCTTCCATCCTCTCATGGTTGGAAGTTGCACAGTGATCCTCTCCGAGTGTCTTTGGCTTGTCTTTGGTTCCATAAGCCGCACGCTTTCGTAAGTTGTCTCTTTGAAATATCCGTGTGCATTTTGCGTTTTTCCCTCTGCAGGAGGTCCACCACAGCCGGAGGCAGATCAAGTACAGCAAAGACAAGATGTGGTACCTGGCCAAAATGGTGAGACCCACAGCCGAGAATTCTCCTCTTCAACGTCATAGTATCATCGCCACAGTCAAATGTTTAAAGTCATCTCAGAGAAAAGTTAAAGTTTTTTTGAGAAAATATCTATCTGCTTTCTTTCCATGGCAGAGTTATTTTAAACGTCAACAGAAATGTAATGAAAAGGTTTTACTACCCACCTATCCCCATATATTCTCAGTCCACTATTTCGGTATGCTGTACTGCACCTAATGGATTATAGATCCTGCTGTTCTGCCCACAGTCCCCCTCTAGTCAGGTTTCACTTAAACATGGTGGTAGAAAACACAAGTAATTCTTTCTTCACACCGTCGCTTCCCTTTCACAGATCCGAGGGATGAGCATCGATGAGGCCATCGCACAGCTGTCGTTCAACGACAAGAAGGGAGCAAAGATCATGAAAGAGGTCCGTAGGTGCACGCTCACCTTTAAATACCTTTTTCCCTGCTCATTTTGTTTTATTTATTAATCATGCATTATTTTTGATTTTCATTATTTTTGCGATCAACCATAAGTGTCTTTATAGATGTCACAGCTCTTTGTTTGTTTGCTCAGGTTCTTGAGGAAGCTCAAGAGATGGCGGTCAAGAATCACAATGTAGAGTACAAATCCAACCTGTATGTGGGTAAGTGTCTAATACAACTATTAACCAGTTGAGACTGCGGAGTAAATTATGGCTTCGTTTCTAGTTACTATGACTAATGGGAGTTGCGCCCGAAAGACAATACCTGAAAATCCACCCTTGTTGTTGGAACTATTTGCACGTTTTAAATAAAATGTGCTTTCAGCCATTCTCTCTCTGTTTTTATCCCCCCCCCCTGCCCGCCCACCCTCCCTGCTGCAGCTGAGTCCTTCTCCGGTAAAGGGATGTACCTGAAGCGGATGCGTTACCACGCCAGAGGGAGGTTCGGTATCATGGACAAAGTTAACTGTCACTACTTTGTGAAGCTGGTGGAAGGGTCGCCGCCCAAAATTGAGGAGAAGACAAGCTTTGACCAGGCCAAAGAGTATGTCCAGAACCTCAAGAACCGAACAATCATCCACAGCCTGTAGACGCGTCATCCCATCATAATTAACATGTAACTTTTACTGTGTTTCTGTTTCACCCGAAATTTGTAAATTAAAAAAATGAAAGAAACAATTGTGAGCTCTTAGGAGGGAAGCCTTTTTTTTTTAGAAATATGTATATTTGAAGCCTCGAATCAGACATTTGAGATAAGTTGTATCCCACAATTCAAGCACTTAACCTGTAACTGATTACTCGTAAACAACCAGTTTCCGTAGTGTAGTGGTTATCACGTTCGCCTCACACGCGAAAGGTCCCCGGTTCGAAACCGGGCGGAAACATATGTTTTTTGTTGACGTAATTAATTTGTTTACTTTAACATATGGTTCAGTATATTTATTCAAATTAGTTGATGCATTTCTTTAAAAAAATAATTAGGTTTATTTTTCTCTTATTTATATTTATAATTAGCCTGCTGGGAACCAAGAGGAAATAGTGTATTCCAACGTATCCTTCATGATTTCCTACCTAAAAACATCTTACAAAGGTCCAATTTCCGTGTGAAAATACAGCCAAATATAGAATATATGATACAGAAAACAAATAACAAGTTATGGCAGTAGAGTGATATTGTTTTGATTATATTATGTCATCAAACGCTGCTTCGAAAAGAAAATTTTGTTTCCGCCCGGTCTCGAACCGGGGACCTTTCGCGTGTTAGGCGAACGTGATAACCACTACACTACGGAAACTGTATAAACGCTGTCCTACACGCTTTCCTAAACCTACATATGAGCCGTCTGCTCGTGGCTTGAAAGTCCGTAGAAGGGATTTGCATGAATAAGCGGCCAAATATATATTACACTCGTAGTGGATCAGAGTACAATAGAGAATGAATAAAAAACTTGTTATAGAATTTAGCTAAAGCATCAGAAAGGAGACGGAGGTCCTACGGCGGAAATACGGGAACACTGTTTAAAATACATGTTTCCGCCCGGTTTCGAACCGGGGACCTTTCGCGTGTGAGGCGAACGTGATAACCACTACACTACGGAAACGCGGTGATTGCTGATCTTTCAGTTATAGAGAAGTATCTAATTATATTTCGTCGTGACTTTAAGACTTATTGAAATGATTGCCAATATTGTGGGTGATTGGGGTTAGCAAAAACTGCTGCTATTTCAAAATGTTATTATTTTAGATACACTGCTATGAATAAAAGTACCACAAGGGTGAACCACAATTAAAGCATTTCATCACTTATCGACGTAGGTGAAAGTTAATAAAAACTTGTATGATTTTTTCAACTCCACAAAAGGAGGAAGTGTATTCATGTTGGATCGTGTATGTGTGTGTGTGTGTGTGTGCGTGTGCGTGTGCGTGTGTGTGTGTGCGTGTGCGTGTGTGCGTGGGTTCGCCATTGCCTGATTCTGGAAATCCCAAGATGAGCTAAAAGACCACATGAGTGAAGAAGTTAAATGACACAAAGAGCAGTTGATACGGAAATAACGGATGTGTTGTGGCACCACTGGCGGATTTCCCCTCTGGACAATTGAGAAACGGCTGTAAGGGAAATAATTCTTAGCTTGATGGTAAGCGGAGAACAAATAAAATACACAAATATTCGAAAAATTACATCAGTGATAAGAAACATGCAATACGCCACTATGGAGCAATGCCAGACCGAATTTCCCGACCAGAAGATTTATATAGTTATCATCTGAATCTGAAAAGAAGCTTTACCAACATTACTGGAGTGGATTAGAAGCAGGAAGTTGCAGGAAAACCTCAAAATTGTGCTTCAGTATACTTATCATCATCATCATCTTTACCACAGACGTTGATTGAAGGAATAAATATTTCTTTATTGTTTTTCTCTATGCTGAAAGTTAAACTTTCGTTGACTTGTAAAGAGGAACTGACTTTCTCTCTCTCTCTCTCTCTCTCTCTCTCTCTCTCTCTCTCTCTCTCTCTCTCTCTCTCTCTCTCTCTCTCTCTCTCTCTCTCTCTCACGCGCACACACACACAGTATAAAAGCCCGGTGTTTGTTGCGCTTCGTCTCAGTCGCGTCTCAGCATGGAGCAGACCTACGTCAGACACGTCGAGCTGTTGGGCTTCGAGATGCGGTCGTACCCGAGTCAGCACTACGTGAGCTCCGGAAACATTCACGCTGCAAATCCCGCGTCGGAATATAGAAGCCGCTGGTTGTGTTTAAGTGTGATGTGCTGTGCTGTGCGCAGGTGTACATGCTGATGGTGAAATGGAGCGACCTCTCGGAGAAGGTGATATACAGGACGTATCCCGAGATCTACACCTTCCACGTGAGCTCCTTCTCTGCTACAAAACGCTGCCTTTATTTCACTTTATTGTATGACATGTTATGATGTGAAGCACTTTCAGTGTGCCTTGTGTATGAAAAGCGCTATACAAATAAACTTGCCTTGCCTTGCCTAAATGCTGAGGAAAAAACAAACAAACTGCGTTTTCTTTGGTTGCAGAAATCACTGAAGGAGATGTTTCCCATTGAGTCTGGCGAGATAGAAAGGAAGGACAGAATCATCCCTAAATTACCAGGTAATAAAAACAATTATGTTGCCTATATTTAAGCTTTATTTAGGCCTATTACAAATGCAGTTTTGTGAAGACACAAAACTAAATGAATTAGTCTTTGAAATCCGTATTTAAAGATAACTTTTAAGCTCAACGTAGCAAAAGTAGACATTTCAAAGCTTTTTTTCTTGTAAAATCGAGTTGTGTTGCAAAAGGTTCTCTTAAACGTTTAGGTGAATCCACTTCTCTTTTTGGGTCTTTTTTAAGCAACCGAAAAAGCTGAAATCACTGATGTCAAAATGAGGGTGGCGGGGGAGGGGCAGCTGTGAGCAGTTAAAGTTAGATAACAAACAAACAAAAAGAAAAAAAAATGAGGAACAAGGTAAGTAGCCAAAGAAAGAAAATTTGACAGAAATAGGTGATTATTAATGTATTATTATCTAGTTATAAAAAGCTTAAATGTTGTGGACCTGAAAACTGAGCAAAGCATTTAGGGACTGATTTGTGAATCAGATTCAGTTCGACTTTGTAATCAGAGGAACGGATTCACTTTGACTTTCTTAAGGGCAGCCAGGTGTGAGCGGGTCAGGTTTCTGTTCCTGTTCCCGTCCAGGTGTTCGGCTCTAGTTCTCATGAAGACCTTTCTTCCCCTCCGAGGCATTTGGATTACAAAACCAAACGTGTTGCAATGTAAAGAACGAGAAGCCGAGACCTCAATTGTGGTGCAACAGCAATGGAGGAAATTCTGTGAAAAGGTGTACTTCCTGAAAGCAGTGGCAGAAGATAACTTATTAACTCAGGTACCTCAACGTCGAGGTAGTTTGACTTATCTAAACAATGTTCTGTTGTGTACTTTTTACAACAAAACAAAACAGGATCCAACAGGATATCGAGTAGTTGATTTACTAAAGTAAATCTGATATAATATTGATAATACTCAACTCAAGTAGTAATACTTTGACTGACTTGAACTTAAATTGAAACCCCTTTTTTGATTTTTTTTTTTGATTAAATGCTTTAATATACAATAGCTTGGGGGTCAGACCCTGCTGCAGTGACCCTTTTCCGTCCACAGGGGCCGCCAGAATCTACAGCGAATAAAAGTCACCCGTGGCAACTTTAACGTGAAAAATCTTCCTGCAGTTTCTGGCGATCTTTAATCAGTTTGTCCAGGTGTTGAGGTTACTGCTATACTTTGGGTTTTAATGTATTTTACAAGAAAATGGAGCATTTTCCCTGTAAAAACCTGTAAAAATTGCGTTGTCGGGTCCCCGGCCCTCCCCAATGATAACACAATGTGTTTGTGTGCTCAGCGCCGCGGTGGCTGTTCAGCGAGAAGTCTCCAGAAACCCGTCAGATCACGTTGGCCGAGTACTGCCACTCGCTCGTCAACCTGCCGCCTCATATCTCCCGCAGCAAACACCTCGCCCAGTTCCTCGCCATCCGACCCGACGACGAGAACCCCGCGGCCCCAAAGACGTAAGTGCAACACGCCCACAAACAAACGCACGCAGACCCACATGCACACACGTCTACGTCTACATGGAGTCCAACTGTGCATGCATATAAAGAAAGGGTCACCTGGTCCTCAGGGGGAAAAAAAACGAGACCTTCGTGGTGTCCACAGAGTTGGCCAGAGGAAACGTGTCCGGTGAGAATCATTCCAAACCGCTTCGGCTAATTCACTGAATACTACAAATATTTCAGTTTGCTGTTCTACATTTTGTTTCCCGTGAACTTCGACGTGTTTAAAAAGTTAGTAACATTGTGGTTTTCTTTTACCTTTTCAGTGATTTCTGGCCCCATCATATTAGACACTTACAGAGTGATCGCAGACTTCGAGAAGACATCCAAACATGAGATCAACCTGCAGACCGGAGACCTGGTGGACATTGTGGAGAAAAATCCCAACGGTGAGTTCGGCTCTGAAACGTAAAACTCACTAAAGATTCCAGAAGGCTCCAATCAATCAGAGGAAATGAGACTTACTAATTTGTAACAACATGATGAATGAATGTACAGCAGCTTGGGGGGTCAGACCGCGCTGCAGTCACCACTTTCGTCCACAGGGGCCGCCAGAATCTACAGCGAATCAAAGTCACCCGTGGCAACTTTAACGTGAAAAACCTTCCTGCAGTTTCCGGCGCTCTTTAATCAGTAAGTCCAAGTTTTGAGGTCCTGCTGTCGCCCTCAGGTTGGTGGTTTTGCCAGTACGAGTCGAAGCGGGGCTGGATTCCTGCGTCCTACTTGGAGCCGCTGGACGGGCCGGAGGAGGCTGAGGAAGATGAGCCAGACTACGAAGGCAAGCCGGCGTGCCCGTCGTACGTCGATTGAGAAACGCGGCGTCGGCCCTTTTCTGACGGCGTCTCCATGTCTCTGCAGGAGAGCTGTTTGTCACATCCAGAGCCTACAAAGCGGAGCAGGAGGACGAGATCTCTCTGGAGCTCGGCGAAACCATAACGGTCATTCACAAGCTGCTGGACGGCTGGTGGGTCGTCAGGTAAGACACACACACACACACACACACACACTGAGGAGAAATTATAAGATATAGTGTAATCTTAAACAGATCTCTTTCTCCAAACTGCCCACGAAGAGGAAGCTGATACGACTACACTTCTGAACATCTCCACTGCTCCTTTGAGGCCTTCTCAAACAAGTCCCAGTAGTAACTCTTCGTAATGTGTGGACATCTTCACAGGAAAGGAGAAGAGACCGGTCATTTCCCCTCCATGTTCTTGAACAAGGCCGGCAAGAGAGAGCTGTACGAAGCACAGAGGACCAACCCGCAGGAACAGAAACTACCGCCTCGCAGGTACGCCGCAGATGGCTCAGCGCCACCGTCTCATGTTACAAACATTTAGAGTTGGATGAACGGTGCACGTCTACAACTGTGTTGTCGTCCTCTGGGCCTCAGGTCCACCATCCGAAACGCCAAGAGCATCCACAGCAAGGCTCACAACCGGCTCAGCCAGGACGCCTACCGCAGGAACAGCCGCCGCTACCTGCAGCAGAAAGGACGCCGCCCGGCTGGGCCCAGCGGCACCAAGTCCCCGCTGAGGGAGAGGAAGAACCAGGGTAAGTTTCTCACAATCACTTAAATCCGCTTGAATTTTTTGCAAATTTAACGCTGAAATCAGATGAAATGAGGAAAACTCCCGACCGAAAGCTTTGATTGAACCTCGAGAGGTCGGTGAGGCCGTACTTGCGAGGGGGGGAGGTAGTGCCATAAAAAAGTGCAGTTTGCAGATGATGTTAACCTATATGTTAAAGACAGGTAGCAGCTTAAATGAGGTAGTACAATATCAAACAAAAATGTGATGGAGCTGGAGCTAACAATATTTACCTGTATGTATAATTTAACATATATATATATATATATATATATATATATATAATATAACTTAATATAATTTATTGTTACGGATTAGAAACATGGTAGGAGGTATTCAAGAAACACTCCAACAGAAAGCACAGCTAACAACTTTGTGATTTGTGACTGATAGACAACATTCCCGCGTCGCCCGGCTCCAGCTCGGAGAGCGAGCCGAGGAAGGAGACCCCGGTCGTCCCTCCCCGGCCGAGTGCCGAGCTCATCCTGGAGCGCTGCAGCGACAACACCTGCAAGAGAGTCAGCTCGTACAAGTCCAGCAGCTAGCCCCGGAATCCACTGCTGCAATCACACCAAGAGAAATCGATTCCATTCTTGCAGAAAATTTGTTTTTAATTTCTAAATTTTTTGCTCAGCTTTGTAGTAAATTGATTTGCTTAATAAATATTTAAGAAACCCAAAAAGTCATAACTACACTCTTTTCTCAAATTGTTTTCTTCACAAACGTATGCTTTAAATGCTGGATGATTTGATTATAAAATATCCCTCAAGGTTTTTTGGGGACAAGCAGGGAGGAAGTTGCAGACAATGTAGGTCTGTCTATAAAAAGCCTCAACTATCTGCAGCACAAATGAGGCTCTGTGGGTCAATCATAAATGGTGTCGCAGTTCTCATTAATTGGCTGTGCAGAAATGTACCTGACTAAAAGGCCCTAATGGGTATTAGACCTTCTAGAATGTGAAAAATACCATTAGCCGCCATACCGGATATGTATACGAATGTTCTGATGAGCTCTATAGAGGTGTACCAGAAAAATAAACACAAGGCAACGAAAACGTATGACCCCGACGTGATTTGAACACGCAACCTTCTGATCTGGAGTCAGACGCGCTACCGTTGCGCCACGAGGTCCTTCACCACAAATCAGAGTTTGGAATATATGAAACATAGCATTTATACTTACACACGCTTTATACTTGTGTCCAACGTCAACCAAATCACAAATAAAACCGCTAGCTTGCGTGCTAAACCGTCGCTTATGCTAGCATGGTTTAGCTGGAGACGACGCTAACGTGAAGCAGAGAGATATTTTACACGGAACAAATGTTGTGCCAAATTTACTTAGGCTACGATAACCGCATGTCTCACTTCGCCGATGAAATAATTGAAAACGTTAAAGCTGAAAAGTATAATGTGGACATGGTTTCGCGGTCGCGACGTGTTATTATTACAATGATATGCATCTACAGACTCAGCTTTCCCTGGTGGTCTAGTGGTTAGGATTCGGCGCTCTCACCGCCGCGGCCCGGGTTCGATTCCCTGTCAGGGAACTGCTCTTTTGTTGTGTATTTATTCACATTGGCTTCAATGAATAAATATTACGACTAAATATGAACAAAATTACCATTATCTATCCGATAACAAATACAATAGTATAAAATTGTGCAACAAGATACAATTTTGAGTAGAGAATTAAATAATGATCATAATGATATGGAAATTAAAGTGAGATTAAACGTGTCTGCGATCGCTGCGGCTGCCGGCTGCCTCCTTTCCCCCTCCCTTTAAAACATGACACCGGCTGTCAGTGTGACCGGCTGATGATGATTGGATAGCCAAAAGAGAAACACAGAAAGTTTTCAGGCTATTTACATTAAAGCAGCAAGGATGTGTGAGACTCTCCATCTCACTCCTGTTGCCTTACCTCATGTCCGTATCCCACCTCAGCGGTTCAAAGGTAGTGCTCCCGCACATGTACATGTGTCCCCTTCTGACTACTACAGGACTGAATTCTACAAAGTTCTGGATGTTGCTGACATGCAGTTTAGAGAAAGATTTGAGCAGGAGGGAATGCAAATGTTAAGGCCCCCCCTCCTCCTGGGATTGTTGTATGTTATACTTTTTGTATGCTTCTGTCATTGCATTCATCATTTTATTGTTAATAAACCACCTCCATCCCACACACTTTTGAAAAGCTTGTTACGCCCCTGCCTGCAGCAGCTTGTTTGAACACAAGCAGTCCTGCAGTAATCTGCTCATCGTATAGTGATGAATGAGGTCAATGGTCGTTCATTTATACAGGACTAAAAGACTCCCACTGTGTTTCTTCATCTTCCCTCCTCTGCAGAAGATGTACGTGTCTTGGCTGCAGATGAATTCAAGTTTCACGGAATTAAGCCAAACAGGACAGGATGTCAGGTGATCTTCGTATACCTTCAAAATAAAATGTATAAACCCACTAAGCCATTATTGACATTAAAACATATGGATTAGTTCAAGCTTTTATTAGAGTAAAAGTAGTATTACTACAGTACTGAAGTATTCAAATGATTAGTTAAAAATTAAAATATAATATTGCAGATCCAATACTTTACTGATTCAATATATCTACTTATGTTTCGTCCATAAAATGCGGTGTGGAAAAAGCAGAAGCTACTTAGAATCCAATATACATTGGACTAGATTAGAGTCAACTTTATTGTCATTACACATGACAATACAGGTACAGAGCAACGGAATGCAGTTTGGCAGTTAGGCAGACCGGGCGGTCTTCCCCCTGCACCTGCTGGGACAAAACGGCCCGAGCCCTCCGTTCGAGTCTGCAGAAAAAATAAATAAATGAAGAAGCGGTTCCCCGCAGAGAGCCTTTTTGACCACCTCAAATGGCCCATTGGCACCGATCGGTCCACTGGACCGGATCTGAGACACCTTTCCGGGTCAGGTCAGTCAAGGGGCTGGTCAGATCCGCAAAGCCCGGGATGAACCTTCTGTAGTAGCTTTACCTCTGTTTTTGTCTTGGGCCGCGGGCCTTGTCTACCTGAGGGCGCACCTTAGGCGCCGCCCAAGTGCTACCCCAGATACCGTACCTCCCTCCGCCCAACTGCACACTTCCCCGGGTTGGCGGTGAGCCCGGCCCGCCTCGAGGATTGCAACACTCGGTAAAACCCAAACGGAGTGAATAAAGCCGTCTTTTCCTTGGATGCTAGCCCTTGGTTAAATCCAGTGTCGTGAAAAAACGCGCCGTGCCCCATCGGTCCAGGAGATATAAACAAAGTACATAGGGTTGTTAAACTGCTGCAAATATTCAGTGCATATTGACTTGAGTTTTCATATGAATATTTGACATTATGACAAAAACCTGCAGCTTTAAAGCATAACAATTCCACCAAAGATATGGAGTTATTAAACTAGTCAAACCTAGTAATGATTGTAGTGCTATTCTATCATGTCATGCCATTACATAAGAAACCGTTACAGGCCAGGAAGCGCTCTTATTTTGAAACCCTCGACGGAGACGCTCTCTTCTTCCTCTAGCTAACTTGACTCCTGGTGCGTTGGAGGAGAGGAGAGAGACTTGCGCCCGCTCCGGTCCGCATTTCTCCAAATGCCATCCGACAAACCGGGAGCGGCCTCGGGACACCGGACAGAGAGCGGCGGCGGGACGCACGGTACTCACCGGAAACATGGCGGCGGGAACAACGAGCTGCTCGGTAACGCAGCGGTAGATAAATCAAGCGGAGCATCACTTAACACGGGCCAGCGAGCATCGGCGTCACACCGGGGAGATGAGCTAAATGCAGAGAGGACGACGACGACGCACGAAGAGATGCGTCTCCTCATCAATTGATCCATCAGTCGATTGATCTCCGTACAGGGTAATGATCCGGGCTGCGGCCTGATGGTGGTGATGATGATGATGATGGCCCGCTTTTAACGTAGCTGTTCTTCGGCATCCATCTATTTCGTTTTTTGTGTGTGTGTGTGTGTGTGTGTGTGTGTGTGTTGTTTTCCCCACTCAACTCCCCTTTTGTGTGATAGATTAATGGAAAAGTGCAACAATAAGGAGGATTAGGGGTGTATGAAGGTTTATTACGGTTAAGATGTGTTTACCGTATAATTTGGGTAAAAATGATGGCACATTTTTTACTACAATTATCTATACATCATATGTATGATATCTCACTAAAGTCACAGAAGCTGAAGGTCAATGGTGATGAAACCAGATTAAACAAAAAAGGCTAAAATTAGTGAAATGAATGTTGTCGGACGCAATTGTCGAGAGTTGAGAGAAAACTACACATTTAATTTCCCAAAAGTAAACGTTCCAACCTTACTTTGTTTTGCAGCCAACATGGGAAGTTCGAAAACCAGAAGGTTTTGTGTCAAAGAATTTTAACCATGACAATAGTTTTTGTAAATGCAGGATTTTCACACCGTGCGTGCGCCTCCCATTGATTTCAGAGAACGTTTTACTTTATATCATTGAACTATAATCTCAACATGAATCACACGAAGAAAGTAGCATAAAATGAAGCAACTCACGTCAAGTAAAAATGCCTTAAATTATGATTTCCTATGTCTGGTCCTACTCATGAATAATTGACGCCTCGAGTATCGGTAGAAGTAATTCACCAAATGATTTGTGCCACTCCGCTCGGAAGCCGTCAGTGCCAGGGGATCTATTCGTTTTTAGTTTTCTTTGGTTTACATTTTAGTAACAGGTGAAGTCAAAAGGTCGTTCTGATCAGTCCCAATCACTGGAAGGTCTGGCGTCTAGGAGAGTTCTAATTTGGTCTTTGTCAGCAGCTGGGGGTTGACTATACAAGTTAGGATAATAGTTCCTGGAAGTGTTTTCAATCTCTTTGGGTTCATACACGATTACACGTGTTGCTGTATCGTTTATCTGAGGAATCGCCTTGTCTGCCTGTTTTTGCAGTCGTTTTGCTAGTAGTTTATTTGCTTTGGGTACCACCTCGTTGTAGGGTTGTTTAAGAAATCTTTTCTTTTCTATCTCTGAAGTTAGTAACTATCTACGTTTCTTCTTTGCTTCTCTTAATAGCTTTACTCCCATAACTGCTTTAAGAGCGTCCCGTAGGATTAACCTCACAATTATCATTCTCTTTTTGATACGTTTTAATCTCCAATTTAATCTCTTCAACGACTGACTTATAATTCTTTTTATATATAATGGTTTTTTCCCCTTGAGGTTTTAACTTAACGTTGAGATGAACTGCACAGTGATCAGACATGTCTGCCGCTCCAGTTTCACATTGCGTAACTCTGTATATGTCCTGTTTTTGTGACACAATTGAGGGTTTTTCTTCTGGTTTGTTGTGTCTAGACTATAAATAACTATGTTAAAGTTGTTTGGCTATCAATATCACTCAATTTTTTTAAATACCATGATAGGTGAAAACAGACTTGAGGAACAGGCTGCAGGAGGACCATCTAGCAGCATGGATGCTACTCAGCATCAATGTCAGAATCTCTTTCTGGATTCCCCTACGAGCCTTGGACTTATTTTTTCAAAAGCCAAGAAAAATGAAATATGTGCACAGCAAAGCACACAAATGAATTTGTTTCATAACTTTTCCCAGGGAGGGTGAGGGCGGTGGGCGGGTTGGGGTTTGTTCCGACAGACCTGCCCCCACTGTGTATGAAACTGGACTGACACGTTGCTGCAACACAAATAATATATTTATTACTTAAATATTTGAGTTTGATGTACAATATTTAAGTCTTTGATAGTTTCCTTGAGATCACTTCTGAATTCACTGAGGTCCCATTTCACATCTTGTTTGAAGCCACTCAAATGACTTAACATAAGAACTCATCATTCCGTCCACAGAGGCGTTGAGGGGGAACCTGAAGGCAGCAGCAACAAAAAACGACACAGCGCGCGGAACCGCACACGCCATGGGCTACAAGGTAAGGTGCACGCAGAGTAAAGTATTCCCACCCTCTGCTGCAGTGACTGTACCACTTGCACAGCTGCATTAAAAACATCAATGTAGTTAAAGTATTGATCAGTAAAACGTTCTACCTAATGTTCCTGCTGCATTGATGCGTTTGTTGCACGTTAACTCCTTTATATAAATATCTGTGCATCGTATTCGAGAATATCAGATGTTGTATCAGATGTCACCCTCTGAGATGTACTGATGTAAAAACTACAAAGGAATGAATGAAAACGCTTTGACCGTTGAAGTCAAGTGTGTGAAAACATGAAAATATTTCCCCCGCTTTATCGTTTAAAAAAAATATTTTCATCTTTAACATGCATTGGACATAGAGCAGGATGGGTGGATTCTCAAGACCAATCGACCGCCTCCGTTGTTTGATTCGGAGCTTTGCTGTTGCCGGCTGCGCACGCGGCAATCTAACTCCATCTCACACTGCCAGGCCAGATTAAGACACGCACACACGCACACACGCACTACAGCAACACACTCATTCCATTAATCTTTAGTAGTTTATGGCTCCATACATCCATGCACCCCTCTGGCTGCATGTGTGGTCCTCTCTGTGTGTGTGTGTAGTTTGTGCACGTGGTTGTGTGAGAACTGCGGATTCAGGGATACATCTTTTAGCAGCTATCGGGTGACTTCACCATCTGTCTGAAGGCGTGTTGTTTCATTCCGTCAGGCTTCACATCCGTCCGCAGCTGTGCGAGCAGCTTCCACCTCCAAACGAGTCGCCGTTGAGTCAAAGCTGCTCTGATGGATGAAAAAAATCCACTAATGCGCCCGAGTCAGATTGTATCTCAGCTGTTTCACGTGGTCGGAACTGGACTTCATTTCAATAACCTCTGGAGGGTTTTGCTCCAAATAACTTCAATAAATCTGCCTTGTCCTGCCTCCCCGTGTGATTTAAAGAGGTTAAATCTATTGATTTAACCTCTGTGGTCCAAATCAAATGACATTGATGAGCAAATGTGACACACTCACAGTTCAAGACAAGTTCAGCTATTTGTTGATACCAGGTGTTAGGATCAAACTGCTGTCGTGTCGTTCTTCATGCGGCGCTCTTTGTGCCGCTGCCTGAAATCGGACCAGCTGCTGATTGTTTAGACATAACAAAGCAGCAACATATTGAATTAGTTCTCTGCTCTCTATTGAAGCCAAAGGGGGTCTGATGTACGCGTTGGCCACGTTGTGGGGCGACGGGGAAAACTGGGAAAACTGTCTGGGTTCTGGTTACATTTAATCAGATCCTGGTTCACTTTCCTCCATTTTCTGACGTCCCAGTGGCAGTCAGTGAAACAAAGGGGCTCCTTGCTCCCATTGTTTTCCCAGGGAAGATGTTTGTACCATACGGTATACACACTTATTTATATACATAGAAACCCAAGGTATTGACTGTACTAACATTAACATGTATGTTAGATTTCTAGCCCAAGTCAAAACATTTGAGCCAATTCAACGCAAGATATCTAAAAATCATTCCTGCTTTTCAGAGGATGAACCCTTTTGATTTTAATTATCATGCCCTTGACCCATGAATCAGATTTACTCTTTCTTCTTCTTCTTCACATTATTGTTATTAAGTGGTCAATCAATGTTATTTCACCAGACAGTGTTTGCCAGACTCCATTAAATGTCAGATATCGAAGTCTTGTGGGATAAAAGGAAAAACCACTGCGGTAATGGACTTTATTTCCATTTTGTTTTTCCCCACTTTGTCCGGTTCTCTTTTCTTTATTTCAATCTTTAATACATCTTCTTCCTCCTTTCTGCTATTTCCCCCTGATTCAACTCATTGCCTGAGGCACTGATGGTGTGCTCCCATGTCCTTATTCTTCTTTGTTGTTTCACATGCAATATTTAACCACAAACACTCATTTATAATATTCCATTTTGTGTTTAAGGTATGTAGGTCATATCAAACGGTTTGTTTCCACTTACAAACAGATTATTTTATCCCTCACATCTAGTGGTAATAAAGACAGCAAGTGTGACTGGAATTATTATTAATCACTTTATTCAATGATATCTAATTATGCAATAAAAAGGAATTAATAAAATAATGAATAGTAATAATTATAATAATAATAAATAATGAATAATCTAAATATATAATGAAAAGTAGTTTTAAAAGAGAAATAACGTTAAAATAATTTACCAATTGAATTATTTATAAATAATAATTTTAATTATTCATTATTTTATTAATTCCTTTTTATTGCATAATTAGATATCATTGAATAAAGTGATTTATAATAATTCCAGTCACACTTGCTGTCTTTATTTTATCCCTCACATCTAGTGGTAATAATCTGTAAGTGGAAACAAACCTTTTGATATGACCTACATACCTTAAACACAAAATGTTCAATTCAATTGGTTAATAATAATATAATAATTATTATTATTATTATATATTATTATTATAATAATAATAATAATTTATATATATATAATTCAATTGGTAAATTATTTTAACGTTATTTCTCTTTTAAAACTACTTTTCATTATATATATATATATAAATAAAAATATATGGTCTATAATACAAACATCATGTTGTTCATGTTGTTTCTGCCGAGGTGACTATGTGTTTGTAGAGACTCACCGAGTGTCCTCTGCAGATCCACGGGGCGGCGATGGACAGAGTCAGCCTGTTGTGGCGCCTGAGGCGTCGGGCTCGCCGCGGAGTCCTCTGCATGGCCTTCTTCTGCATCTCCATGGCTCTGCTCTACGCCATCTGCGCCGAAAACAGCGTGCCCGTCACCGACGCCATTTTTGGGGTCCGGGCGCGAACCCGGGCTCAGCCTCGTGCACACTCCGTCAAGGTCTGTCGCCGCGCTGCACGCTGGTTTGGAACACAAATGACACCAGCATCCCAGAATCACACGGAAAGTCACGTCAACTTTAACACATATCAGAGTGACTTCCTGAGTTGGGAAAATTTGAAAAAATGATGGTAACAAAAGTTGGAAAGTTTTTTAATTTTTTTTAATGCTTTTGTTTACTGAGGTGTTTGATGAATGCAGGATCTGGGTGTTTGGCCTACAGCATATGAAACCCGTCCTTCTGACACAGGTGCTGCGAGGTGGAGCCAAGCCCATGTACATCGACCCCCAGAAGCTCCCGGGGGTCGTCCCCGGCGACCCTCAGCAGCCAATCCCTGTCCTCTCCTCTCCAAACCAAACCCGTGAAGCCGCGGACTCGGCGTCAAAGCGCAAGCCGAAGGAGCGGGACCCCCCTGGGTTTTTCACCCGGCTGCTGCCGCGCCCCTTCACGCGGGCGCTGGAGACCCTGTTTGGGGGCCGGCGGAGGGGGGAGCTCAGCGGCCGAGTGGGGGAAGCAGAGTTCTTCAAGCCTCACGGGCTTTTGGGAGAGGTGTGGAATGACGAGATGTCCAGTAGCATGCTGGGAAGCCGGCTGAGGAAGGTGGTGCAGAAATATCAGGTGAGACAGAATTATAATGATTATAAGAATTGTTGGGCACCGATTAAAAGCATGCTTGATTATTAGCATCACTCAATATGTTGATAGTCAACCAGCTTCACTTACAGTGACCAATCTAGTTAAGCAACTCTATATTAACAGCAGCGGAATGGAACACAATTACTGTGTAAAACAAACACGTTGTACTTTTCTGTCAGGCCATGAATAAGTACGGAGTGAACGTCTCAGGTCCCGGAGGTGTGTCCAGCAAGCCCAAGCTGAACGGTCCAAAGCTTCTCTGCCAGCTAAGGGACAAGATAAAGGTCACAACTCTGACCAGTGGCGTGGAGCCCTTCTCGTCGATGCCCTGGGCAGTCCAGCTGCCCCCGGACTCCCTGACCGCCGGCCTCGGTCCGTACAAGAGTTGCGCCGTGGTGTCGTCTGCAGGGTCGCTACGCCACTCCGGCCTTGGCAAAGAGATAGGTGTGGCATTATGTTTTACATTGTCGCGTTAGATCGTTTTTAGAAATCTGAACACTTTAACAACAGTTTCTACTCTTTAATCACTGTTACCCAGAAGAAAAAAAGATTAGATTCAAGATATTTCATGACGTCATGCGTACAGTTTAACAAGCCAATTTGTACAATGAAATTCTTGCGTTGCTACGCCCTCCTTTCACATAATAAAAACAGAAAGATGCATAAATATATACAAACACTAAAAGTGTAAAAGATGAATACATACATATGTATTACCCGTAATTTACAGACTCTCATGACGCGGTGCTGCGCTTCAACGCCGCGCCGACGACCGGCTACGAGAAGGATGTCGGTTCTAAAACCACGATCCGCCTCATCAACTCACAGGTGAACACGCTTCATATCAACAAGTTCACAGGAGGCTTTACAACAAAACATGGGAATAATATAACTCAATGAGGATTTCTATCCTTGTATTTAGAGACAAGGGTCGTTTCCTTTTCAAAGTATACTTGAATTAATATAATCGATGGAATGTATTATTCTGGTGGGGAATTTGTACGTCATGATATTACATTTAATGTGTTTTATATTGTTGTACTCTCCATTCTTTGAATTCTTGTATTTATAATAAATCGTGGTTTAGTGAAATATAATACCTCATTCTTTTGCCATTTTTAATGTTAAAAAGAAAACATTAATTTAGCGAATAAATAGCGATTATTTTAAAATACCAGTGTTCAAAATGACAAAAAAAAATACGACATTTTCAAATCGTTAACATTTAAGTAAGACAAATATGGAATTAGTACCCGTTTGCAATCAACCAATGGACTAATTTGATACTTTCTACTTAATTAACACCGTATTTATCTAATGAGATTGTGTGCATTAGACATGGATCTGATGCATATCTAACTTATTCATTTTTTTACTCAACTTTTAGGTGATGGCATCAGATGACCATCGTTTCCTGTCCAGCTCTCTGTACAGCTCAGGCGCTCTGGTGGCCTGGGACCCCGCCCCCTTCTCCGCTGATCTCACTGAGGTGACATTTACATACAAGCTAGAATGTTGTACCTTTTTTCATCAGTTTTACTGAATGACTTTTAGACATCCTTTAAAGTTTTTATTTTTTATTATTTAGCTGAGCAGGATCACTCACAGTTTAAAAACCTCCTCTCTGAATTATAGGAGAACGTCTGATTATAAGTAACTGTACGGTGCAGTGAAAGTTACCTGAAGCAGCCATAGACTTATGTGTCCCCCTCTACAGTGGTACAACAGGACAGACTACCCCATCTTCACTCAGTACCAGAGATACAGGAGGCTTCATCCTATGCAGCCCTTCTACATCCTGCACCCTCGTTTTGAGTGGCAGGTCTGGCAACAAATACAGGACAACATGGCCGAGCCCATCCAGAAGAACCCGCCCTCCTCTGGCTTTCTTGGTATTAAAAATGTTTTTTTTTTTTTTAAACGTCAACACTCTCACTAGAACACATTAAAAGACAACAGTAAAGAAATACAGCAGAGGACTGTTTCAAAAAAGAACACAGTAGAGCACCCATGGGCTTCATCTCCAACGCTAACACACAGCCAAGATGGCACAAAGCAACTTGACACGCGTTGTTTTTGAACCACACAACCCAGAGCAGCTAAGGGTACCAGCGGACTAGCTCAGCAAAGAGGCAGAGAGAGAGAAAGCAAGATGCACACCATCGCAAAAAAGTTTAGGACACCAGTATTGTACACCAGTATTGGTAAACCTGATCTCCTCTCCCTCGTGTCCCGCCCAGGAACGGTTTTGATGATGTCGCTGTGCGAGGTGGTGCACGTCTACGAGTTCCTGCCGTCCCGCAGGAAGACGGAGCTCTGCCATTACTACCAGCGCTTCCACGACGCCGCCTGCACGCTCGGCGCCTACCACCCTCTGCTGTACGAGAAGAACCTGGTGAAACGGATGAACCAGGGGCCCGACCGCGACATCTACACCCATGGACGCGTCACACTGACTGGGTTTGGAAAGATGAACTGCACCGAGGCCACTGGAGGTTCAACCAACCGTTGACTGGAAAACACAGAAGCAGTGTAGCACATAAACGCACAACACCCCCCCGCCCCCGCCCCGCCCCTTGCCACTCACTGTAAATATTAAATGTTGTCACTATAGGTTGTAAACAAACACACACACACGTAGTACACACTACGAGTGTAGTCCAATCAACTGATAGATGTGCCTGCTGTTCACACATTATACCCAGAAGTACGAGCCTCACACAATCCGTGTTCATCACTAAAACCAACTCCCCAAAAATGGACAATAGCTCTGTTTTTTAGCTTGTATGTATTTCAAGTTTTAACCATGATGCTTGTTTTTAAGAAAAAGTAGATTTTTTTAACACCGTTTTTAAACAGAAATCTGCTGTAGACAATTATGGTAATTAAAGGTGTACTATGCAACCGGGGTTGATTTTCCAGCGAGGCTCCCCTCAGAGGGCGAAAATAAAAGCGCACTGTCGTAAAGACGCTCAGCTGTTCAGCTGCTCCGTCAAGCAGAGGTGAAAGTAAGCTGGTACTGTCCGGTACGGGGTACCGGTAAGATATTCGGACCCGGTTTGCCGTACCGGAAAGAAAACTATACGGTCTCTGAAAAAGATTGCACTTTCAGCATGACAACACAACTGCTAACGTCTCGCAAGTGAATGCAGAGTGTATGTTGAGGTTCGGCGCGAGTAAATGCAGTGTGTATGTTGAGGTTTGGCGCGGGTGAATGCAGAGGGTACGCGGAGGTTAGCGACCGCTACCCCCTGAAATGACTTATTTAATCATCCAAAACGGTATGGAACACATTAACTGAAAAATGTTGCATAGTGTGCCTTTAAGCTATTCCATACTTTCCCATAACAATGTACAATCATATAGCACAGGAAATACACCTGCTTTGCTTTTACACTTCTGTGATTTTAGTTTGAGAAATATTTTACAGCTCTATTTTCAGGGCTCTGAAAAAACTAGGGTGGGTTTGGCTTGATGTCAGCTGTTTCCTTCAAAATGTGATTGTATTTGTTCTCAGACTGAGTCACAGTAAGAGAACACCCACGTGAAGCTGGTTGACCTTTTAAATAAATGCATCTACATCCTTCTTCTTCCCGAAAACTCAGCCTAATATAAATAAAACAATACAGAAGGAGATGTCGCCATATTCCTTTTTTAAATAGATGTCCTGCATGGACAGAGATCTTTGCAGAGATTTCCTTGAAACTCTGAATGTTGGCAAAACAAAACAAAAAACAGTCTAAGGAGCGAATAGAACAGACTAGCAAATGTAGGTGAACATCATGTAAATAAACATCCAAATAAAAATGAACACAAACAATTTATAAAAACATATAGTGCAGTGGTTCTCAAACTTTTTACACATAGTACCACCTCAGAAAATATTTGGCTCTCCAAATACCACCATAATGACTAACGCTATACAGTAGCATAGGCCTCAGTATTGATCAAAAACAAGGCAGAGGTTTTATTCTTAAAGAATATTGTCAGCCATGGTAACATTTTACAAGAAAGACTGTGCTTAAATATAGAAGATAAATAATGATTCAATTAAAATGTATTGCAAATACAAGTTGAATAAACATTGCACTAAAATAAATAAAAAACTGTACTTATAGATTTAATAAAACTGTACTGTATTTAAATGTTTAGTAAAAAATGTACAAATAAAATTGTTATTCTTTGGCGTACCACTAGAGGGAGACAAAGCTAATCTCATCTGACTCTGAAGCGCACGAGAACCACAGGGTTTCACTGAAGAATGACGACTCAAACTAAGTAATTCTGAATGTCTGTCTCTACATGATGCATACACCTTAATAGTTCATTTATTGAAGATAAATGCTGCCTGCGGAAGACCATTATCCATACAAAGATCCAACAATCTAGCTAGAAAAAACGTTGTACCCAAGTTGTAAAAGCTGTACAACCTATTCCCAAGTCTTTTTTTAATCATTCATTCATGGGGTTGGTATGATTTTCAGCGCGGGCAAAGGAAGAATCGCTAACATCTTGGACAGGGTCACCGATCTATTGTTCGATCGCTTGTTTTTACCGACATTGACGTAGCTCGTCGAGCGTGGCCTTGTTAGAGGTCGGCGTTCTACCAGCGTCCTTCAAGTTATCACAATGTATCTTGTTTTCTTCATCATTACAAATATTTAACTAAATTCTTGGGGGAACATGTGCTGGACTGTTAGCTGCTTCCAGGGTTTATGCTATAATAAGATGATCTAATAATCGCCAATGAGACAATACTCTTGGGTGGAAGTTTAAATTGGGACAATTTCACGACTTCTCCTTCTGGTTGAGAACTTTTTAAGGCCAATATTGTAAAACTTAACTAACAAACCACATATGTATAAATGATAGTCTGAAAGATGACAGTATTCTAGACCAGTGATTCTCAAAGTGTGGTACGCGGGGCTCCCTCTAGTGGTACGCCAAAGAATCACTGAAATAAATATAAAAAAAATATATTTTTTCTTCCTATATTTAAGTGCAGTCTTACTGTTGAAACTAAAATATTACGATGGCTGACAATATTAAATATACTTCTTTAGGAATAAAACCTCTGCCTTGTTTTTGATGAATACTTAGGCCTACTACGCTACTGTATAGTGTTGGTCATTATGGTGGTACATGGAGAGCCAAGTATTTTCTGAGGTGGTACTTGGTGTAAAAAGTTTGAGAACCACTGATTTAGAGGAAGAATCGAAGAATCAAACCCCGGTCTTGCCTCCGCGTGACAGGCGGGAGATACTGTCCACTATACTAACGAGGAAGGATGTAGAAACATGAAGAAAAAAAAACAATATGGCCACCTAGAAACTTTTCATAACGCACTGTATTTTCAGTTGCACTGAGGTTGGAGGCGTGGGGGGTAAAAAGGCAAAGGCAGAGTAAGTGGTGGACATATTGCCAGGCAATCAAAGGACTTAACGAGAGAAACTAATCTGATTTAATCAGAGCATCTATATAACAATGAAAAACTAAAAGGACTTTCTCCCCGTCGGGGAATCGAACCCCGGTCTTCCTCCGCGCGGGACCCGTGAATTCTTTAGCTGAAAGTCCCTAAACCAAATCCCATTCATTCTCTATGGTAGTCCTAAACCACTACGGAAGTAATATATCTTTGGCCACCGGTGGCGCTGTGATGCGGACTGAGCTCATACCCGGATGTAAAGAGTTTCTCCGGACATTCTCCGTCAGTCTACCCGGGAAAGCGGACCGAAGAGACGGCGCACTTTTACCGGACCTCGCGCTGTGTGGAAGTCACGCTAAACTGTAAGTCAATGAAATGTAATGTGTACTAATTATTCAGATAATTGCAAAGCGTTTGCTGCTGTAGTTTATATAGATATTATATTCTTTAGACTGTATACACGTTAAACAGCCAACTACAAACGTTCTTACCCATACATAATGTACTTAAGTAAAAGTGTCACGTCACATTAATGCATGCTAGTTTACAGTTGTGTACACATGTGGTTGACTTAGTTACTAGTTGCATATCACAGATGTAACGTTACTCAACTAATAAATGAGGATCTTATTATAGATTGAACCACAAGCATTGTTTAAAGTCAGTCAAATGTAAACAGACTAACGCCTCAATGATTAGGATAATATAGGATATATTTTGCATCAACTGCTCTTACTTTTAATCTTCAAAGTTAATTTTGATGCTTACTTTTAAGTCAGTAGACTTTGATTAGGTAAGTAAGGAGGCAAGTAAGGATTTTTACATATAAATACTGTGTTTACAGCAGTTTATGGTGTTAATATAGATATTTTTTTACTGAACTACATCATCTGAATACTTTTTCCAACAGTGTAGAAATGAGAGAACAGCAGAATATAATCATGTTGTTTATTACATAGTTTAATGGTCAGAAGGTGAACTGGGGAGGCTTTTCCTGAGAAGGCACTTCACACCTCAGTGTGAGTCTGGAGCTGGGGTTGAGATGGGACTCCCTGATAGGATGAACGCCCTCTAACCTCCTCTTTCATCAGCAGTTCAAAGGTTTTCAATCACTGCCTTTGAGTAAATAGTCAGGCTCAACAAACACAGACATACAGAAGAAAGAAAGTCCCTTCAGAGGATTACCAGTGCCATGTGTTAGGCTGAAGTTCCTTCCTGCTTTACACAGAGACCTGATTTATTGACCTTTATTATGAAAACTTTGCCTGTCGATAATGTAGTAATACACTTATTAATATGTCCTGCTGTTCACAGGTAACATGCGCAAACAGCTATTTTATCCTGGGAGGATGGCGGTTAAGTTCCGGAAGGGAACGCTGGGATTTCTTCGCCAGGATCCCACTGATGCAGCCAAAGTCCTTAAAGACAACCCAGCTCTGCAGGACAAGTCGGCACCTATAAAGGAGGAGCTGGTCAGGCTGAATGCTTTGCATGTGGTCCGCATGAGAGGGGGGGATGCTTCAGATAACACTGAGGTGACTGGAGAATACATCCTGCAGTTTGGGAAGTACAAGGGGAAGTCCTTCCGCTGGCTGCTGGAGAATGATGTCGGGTACACCATCTACCTGATCAGGAACCAGCAGAAGGAGCAGGCTGCAGGACTGTTCATGGCTGCAGGGCACAACAAAGACAGCCTACTATCCTTTATAAACTATTCCTTGGGCTTTAAAGACATCCAGTCTTTAGTGAACTACGAGGAACAGAAGCCAGCAGTGACTACTGCAGCAGCAGCAGCAGCATCAGAGGATGACCTCTTGGTTGGTTTTGGTGCTCGTGCTAACAGCACCTGGCGAGATATCTGGGACAGCAGAGAGGACGGCTATGCAGCCTTCATCTTGAAGAAGAGCTGTGCACCAGGTACAAAAATGCACAAACTCAAGATGTACCTGCAGAAAAAGCAGCCTCCTCCCTCTGTCTCCTCACCAACCACACAGACCTCCTCCTCTGCTCCTGCTGAAAGCATGGGTGGGTACACACACAGAAAGAGACAAACTCACAGAAGATGCTCATTTAATGACAATTCTCTAACTGCCTGTTTACATCACAGTGATGGATGAAGACGAGGAGCTGGAGAGGCTGATGCTGAGCATCTCTCCTGTGAAGCAACAGGTGCAGAGCTGTGAGTAAACGTTTGCTATCTTTTATTTCTTTGTTTTACCACCTAAAGATTCAAATCAGTTACAAGTCAGCCGGTTTGCTGTGAACTATTTATTCTGTTGATTAAATATAATATATTGTTTGTGTTAAACAGTTGTTTCTGCATCATCATCATCAACTGCCATACGAAAAAAACAGGCTCCAGCAACAGAACGAGGTTTTTTAGCTGAAACGTCCTGCCGCCAGCGGACGCCACTGGGACCATGAGTTCTTGTCACACATGAAGCATGACTTAAACTATTCCGTCTCACGTTGACCATGTTCTGGTCCCTGGTTCTTTATGTTCTGTTGTTTCGCTGTTGTCCTCGTGACTATGAATTGATACCAGCCACAATGAGGGTACGTATGAGTCTTTGTTTTCTTCTAGTGTGTATATTCATATATGTGAATCTGCTGTGTTACTAACACACAAACTCTGCATGTGTTTGAAGTGTGCCATGTTGCTTCCTCTGCCTAGGTTAAGTTGTTACAAATAGCTGGTGAATATTAACAAATTCAAAGACAAACACATGCATTATATATTAATGTAGAAACTGTTGCATGAAATGACACTGAGAAAGCAGAGGAAGTAGCTTTCTGTTTCTACTAACACTAGTTTTAGTATGTTGTCAAAATTGAAATGACTTACACAGTGTTTCCTGCTGTAGGACCATCTGCTGCTCTGGCTGTAGCGACTGAAGGGAAAGATAGTAAGTGCATCACCATTATATCAATTTATTCAATCACATCTGTCAGTTACTGTGCTTATGTCCGTCACAAACCATAAATTAAATATTTTTGGTGAACCTCCTCTTTGCAGCCTCTGCTATCGTCGCCGAGAAGACACCTTCCGCGCCTTTTCCCAAGGAGCTCCTGTGTCTGCTGCCAGAAGGAGCATGTCCCCCTTCAGCAGAGGCCACCGCCACACCCCCTTCAGCAGAGGCCACTTCGCCACACTTTCAGCTGTATTTGCATCTTAAAAATGGCAACCTTCTTTGTTTCACTGTCAATAATAATATGTTTAATATACTCTCCATAGTGTCGAAGGCCCCCCGGATTTCTCATGAGACCTCTACAAAGGCCCGTCACATGTCCACTGCACAGAGAGATCAAAGTTAGTATTAGAATGTATTTGATATGGTCGTGTGCATGTAGAAAAGATTAAATCAAGTCACACCCACAATGTTACTAATGTGTTTTCTTCTCATCTGACTAGGTGAGCCATTACCCAAGCCGTTAGCTGCCCCCACCGCTGCCCCCACCGCTGCCCCTACCGCTGCCCCCACCGCTGCCCCACCCCACATCCCACAGCTCCCTGCCTACGACCAAGACGTCAGCCAGTGGAACTGCTCACAGCAGCAGAGGCTCCGGATGAAGACAGAGCTGGAATCGCTGGGTCTCTGGCCAGGGTCCATGCCGGTACGCAACATTACGAAGATGGTGTCATTGTGGCGTCACCCTCCCCAGCCAGAGTTGATTGACAGCATCACTGACCTCCCTTCCCCAAAGTACTTTCAGCTCCATCCCTTCTTCATATATTTGGTTTCATGGTTCTTTGCTGATTTGATATTCATGTTATTTAGATGTCTTCATTTTTGTTGTTTGTTTAGGGCTATACAAATCTGTTGATCTATCTGTGTTCAAGTTACTGTCCAAGTTAATAAATATATATATATATATTTCAATTACTATTGTCTACATGTGTCATCAATTAGTAAAAAAGTTGGTCTATAAATACAATCTAGTGAAAACTAGTAGACAGCAGATTGGGGTAACATTTCCTTTATTTGTTAATAGCTAAAAAAACACAATGATATTGGCTTTTCAGCACCTTGGAGAGGGTGACGTACATTAAAGTATGTTGCATTGGCCGGGAATCGAACCCGCGCCTCGAGGGTGTTTCAGCACCTTGGACAGTGAAAGTAGTGCTGCAATTTGATTGGCTGTCAGTGAGTGCCAGCTATCCACGACTTGCCGCGGAGTGACAGGCGGAGATACTGTCCACTATACTAACGAGGAAGGATATATATATATTTTTGGGTTCCATTTTTATTTCTGATCAACGGTATGAGAATACATGGTTGATGCAACACTTTATTGCACATGTAGCAATTAAATCACAATTATATCTATTAATTTAGCAGAATCATATACTAATCATATAGCAGTGAATCAGGAAATGGGTGGTTTGCTAGATACAATCAATCTGTGACGTCGACAAAATTAAAATATCTTTTTATATTAATAATTGATACTACCTTCCAGATTTCTTGAATGTTAATAGAACTTGACCAGAACGGTGTTTATACAAATGTCCAGTAGGTGGCAGTGTAGCGCTGCGGTTTTGCCTCTCTGCATGCACCGTGTTCTCATGCAGAAGATGTAAAATGCCAGATAACTATGAAAAGAACTACTAACTACTAAAATAAACTATTGTTTGTGGTGTGACTCAAATATTGTAATGTAGACTTGTATGTATTATGTTTAGCCCGGTGTCCAATTAACTTTACATAATTAGAGGAGAATCGTCGTGTGTCGTTTGTGACAATCCTCTTTTGGCTGGTGACCTGCTATTTCAATATTAATGAAACCGAGCCGGAGACAGTTTACAGATGGCCGAAACGTTTTCCCCGACCGGGAGACGCAGCCCGCCCCACCTCCTAACTAAACATGGATGAAAAAAAGCCTGAGAACCAAACCATTTTTCAGTCATCGGTGCGCCGACGTGTTAGGCTGGGTTTTATATCAGATAACGCTAGTACAGTTGTGTTACCTGTAATATTAAAGATAAACCTTATGATTTCCGCCCTGGTTGGATGTAGAAACAGGGATGAAGAAAAAAAAACAAAATGGCCCCCAGAAACTTTTCATAGCATACTGTATAAACCAAATATTATCTTTGCACTAAAAGTTGAAATGTTATAAATACATAGGATTTTGATGATTAATTCTAGCAGTTTAAAAAGATTTCTCCCCGTCGGGGAATCGAACCCCGGTCTTCCGCGTGACAGGCGGAGATACTGTCCACTATACTAACGAGGAAGGATGTAAAACCAGGGATGAAGGAAAAAAACAAAATGGCCCCCAGAAACTTTTCATAGCGCACTGTATTTTCAGTTGCACTGAGGTTGGAGGCGTGAGCGGTAAAAATGTGGTCACACATTACTGTATTGACGTGCTTCTAGGTTTTCTCCATCCAGTTTCTTCCAACTCCTTCATGCCGGGTTCTTGGTTCACCTTCTCCAGTTCTATGTAGGAAAACGTGAAATAAATCAATTGGGTCCATCTCATCAAAAGCAGCCTCTATGAAAGGCCATTACAGCACAATCACATTTTTTAAAAGAAGTTAATGAAATGCACCATGCCCGTGTCTACATTGCTTCTTTTTAGTCTTTGCAGTTGTCTCTTTGTTCATAATATTTGTTGCAATAAGTTTTTTTACACTGTAGTCGTGTGACTGTGTCAGCGGAACATTTATTCTTGAAGTCCAACTTCACCTTTAGTAGTCCAATGAGTTTTGTCCAAGCCAAAAGTCACTACTTCTTTTCAGGGTGGGAAAAAGCTAACAGAAAATACATAAACATTGTGGTAGGAGAACATTTCCACTTTGTTAAACTTGAGTTGTGCGGGTGAAACCGTTCCACCTCAGCCCAGTCGGTAACTGTTAAGCGAGACTCATTAGCAGTTAAGCCAAACAACACAGAAGCGTATTAGCTTAGCAAAGCTATTTCTGAAGTTGCTAACTGTCAGGTTCACCTTAGACATCACCTGAGGTTGCGGTGTTGCAGAGGGCGAGTCAACAGACGCGGCAAGCAGCTAATGTGGTGTCGTGCTGATAGGTCGCCAACTTAACGAAACACGTGTATTAAACATGAACACAGGGCCTTCAGGTGGGCATCGAGTCCCACCCGCAACGTCCTACCCGTCTACTAACGTGCCGTCACGTGGTCCGACAGTGAACGGCCCGTTCGTGTGCTCGCTACCAACATGCTAACTGGCATAATTAAGTTAGCATAAAGCCACTGGCATTACGGCAATTAACGTTATACACCGGTGGATTAAACACAGAACCATTAACGTTCGAACAAAATAGTCACAAAACGAGCAAACTGAATTCTAAATGTTGTTTTAATACTAACCAGCATTAGCATGACGACGGCTGCTTTGGTCCCGTCAGTTTGCGACCGTTAACTTAAATACTCGACACAACAAAATATATTAAAAAACATGGAACTAATTCAGGTGGACCGTTTTTTTCATCCGACGTTATATTAAAAAAAAAATATCATTTAGCAGTAGACTTCGCGTTAGCTTCCATCCGAGTCACCTAACCATGAGAAATTAGTAGCTCAACCTCAGAGGAAAATTCTCGAAAGATGTCAACGTCATGACGTCAGACGCACGAAGAAAAACTACGAATAAAGTAGCTGCGTTTAAATGCCCCGCTATTTAAGTCGTTCAATGGAAGACTAATTGTTTAAAGGTGAAAACTTAAATTGTTAAGTTGATCAATAACCATATAGTCATTTTGCATATCACTTTATCATCAATTCTGAGCCAACGGTGCAGGACTGAGAGATATTGATCTGTAATACACGTTAACAGCCACCAGCAGTTGGACATATATTAATAATGAAAACAAATTCAAAACTGATGATAATAATTGATTGACCTAATTGATTAATACTTTTTAACGCAATATTAATTATAATATAATTGTGCTTTGTATATATATCCTGGCCCACCTATGTTCCTGTCAAACCCATTTTTCAGAATAATACTCTATTTGTTGCATATCCCTACTGTTCCCTATGACATATATATATATATATATATATATATATATATATATATATATATATATATATATATATATTCAACATACATTTGGATAACACCACTGACCTCTTTTCTAAACAGTTTACTGACCTGCTTTGACATAATCCCAAAATGTACGCATATCGAATATCGGATCACCTCTGTGTTTTTTTTCGATGTTTCCATGACGACCAAATATGTGCCTGGTTTAAAATCAATCAAAAGACGTTCCATCTGTGCAGTCACATCTATCAAGTTTATTGAAAGATATACAAGCTCTGGTAAGTCTGCTGGGTCATTCGCACAAAACAATACCTGCCGAATTTGCACTGTTTTTCGAATCTAAAATTGTAAACATTAGGAACAAGATCGTGTTTTCCCCTACTGGCGGCTGTAATCACTCCTCTTCCCCTCCAACTCATGGCACCCTCTCCAATTTCACCCCTGTACAACGTAGTACACTTTTAGAAGTGGTGCAGCAGTTGAGTTCTGCAACATAAGATTGTTAATGCCACCTTGCTCTCTGGAATTTTCCCCACATGTCTCAAGCATGCTGTTGTTACTCCCTTAGATCCCTTAGATCATGCAATAAAGCTCTTTTAGTCATTATGGTCCTGTGGTCTGGAACACTCTACCACTGGCACTGAGATCCACCACAACAATGTCTTCTTTTAAAATTAGACTCAAGACACATCTTTTTCACAAGCTTTTAGTTGAGCTTTTAGTTGAGCAATTGAGAGGGGTAGCGGCTGTCCTTTTATACTTTTGTATTTTATCTTATTTTTATTGTTTTTTTATATTTTTATTGTTTTTTATATTTTCTTTTGATACTGGCAGTATTATTTTATATGTTGTGTATGCATTTCTTGCCTGTTTTTGTTTTTAAGCTCATTGAGTCTATGTTAATCATATGAAATGTGCTATATAAATAAACTTGACTTGACTATTAATTTCCTAAAACCCTATTATTTTAGCAGGTATGTTATTAGTGGCGAGACAAAGGAAGCGTCGGGAGCTTTAACCCGCGTGACGTCATCAGTGTGCGCCGCCTCGCCGCAAACGACGCTGGCACTCCTCCGTCAGCGTTCACCGTGTGATTCGGTGGCGTCTGTTGGTTCTTTTATCCCTCTGGTGCGCGCTGTGAGGAGATGGAGTCCGGAGAGACCGCCGAGGGGGGGAAGTCCGCCCCTCTGTCGGCGGCCCAGAGGAGGGCAGAGATCCGCAGGAGGAAGCTGCTCATGAACTCCGAGGACAGGATGAACCGAATCGTCGGCTTCCCCGCGAACGAGTCCGAAAACAACGGTACGATGTTCCAACCGATCCGCTTTGACCGCGTAGCGCTGCTTCTGAGGGTCCGGGACCACATGTGGGTAGAATGTCTTTGTAGGATAGGACCACATCTGGATAAATAGGACGACATCGGGGGAACTGTTGGTAAATGTAGCATTCATGCTTATCACCTGTCCGATAGCCGTTTGTTTCTTCTTAAGATCTCAAAACATTGATAATCACAATCATGTAGGATTGAGAGAAGGAAAGTAATGATTGTAATGCTCGTTGATAACCCCCCCCCCCCCCCCCCAGAACCTCGCTTCCACCTCGACCTGGACAGGACGGAGCCGCGGGCCTCCTCGCAGAGGTCGGAGGCCTCAGGGCTCGTAAGTCGCTCCCACGGCGCCACGCCAGAGAGGAGGGGCTCGCCGCTGCCGGGCTGTGCTGTTGGCCCCCAAGGAGGCTCCCTGGAAGCCGACGCTGGGGAGCTCCGTCAGAGGCCGAGGGGGGAGCGGGCGCCGGGCGACCTCGGCGGCCCCCCGCGCCAAGGCCTCCAGAAGTACCTCTCCCGCTTCGACGACGCCATGAAGCTGCGGGGCGAGCTGGCCAACGAGAAGCAGGCCCAGGAGGCCGAGGCCGAGGAGGTCGATCCTTTCCGGGTCTTCCGGCTCGTCGGGAGCGTCCTCCTCGCTGTCTTCGTCAGGGGTTTTGTTTGCCAGTTTCTGGTGAGTCAGCAGACTGGACCCTTGGTACTTGTGTCATCACGTGACTCGGCCCATATTCATTAATAATGCATCGGACCAGCAGGAACCACGTGTTGTTGTGTCATCTTTTCATTGCAGTCGATATTTGCTCCGTTTCTGACCCTGGAACTGGCCTTCATGGGGCTGTACAAATACTTCCCCAAGGTGAGTTTGACATCTCGGTTCCATGTAGCACACCTCCACACATTGTTTCTGTGTGTCTAAGAACATCTGATAAAAGTCCTCCTTCCTCCAGGTGGAGAAGAAGGCTCAGACCACGGTGCTCACGGCGGCGCTGCTGCTGTCCGGCATCCCGGCCGAGGTCATCAACCGCTCCATGGACACGTACCGCAGGATGGGCGACGTCTTCGCCGACCTCTGCGTCTACTTCTTCACTTTCATCCTGTCCCACGAGGTCCTGCTGCTCGTTGGCTCGGAGGCCCCTGACGGGACAAGAGGCTCAAAGTGACGCGCCCCCCCTTCTCTGTCTCCATAGCGACGAGGCACAGCCGCTGGAGTCCACTAATGCTGAGCTACGTGCGACCTGAGGCTCTAGAGGTTGTTGTTGTTTTAACAGATCTGAGTAAATTTGCTTGTAGAATAACGTGCAGCGTTGTTTTTTGGTGATATTTATTTATTCTGGTGTAAAAAAAAAAACACTAAATGTCAGAGTTGAAAGGTTACACAGAGGTTTGGGAAACAATTAACAATTTCTTTCCTTCTGACTTTTTTTTTTTTTACCAAATGTGCTCAAAAGATCTCACTTAGTCTTTCTCGCTTCTTCTGTAACATCAGCCAGAGGGCAATGTGTGGATTATTTTCAGATGTCGCAGCAATGAGGAACCGGGCCGCACACGACCTTCATCATCATTATGATGATGTCATGAATCAACTCATCTGCGCCCACTTTGAATCGTAACTGTGGGGTTTTTTTGCTTTCAAAGTCAGAGGAAGTATTTATAATTTCCCCCTTAAAAGCCCAGTGTTTTCACTTTGCTTAAAAGTGCAATTGTTAGAGGAGGTTTGAGGTCATCTGTTGGTTTTCGTCCCCCGGGAGCCTCATTCATATAAATGTTTCTTCCTCTTCTCTCTTCTGTGCTCTTTATTTATTAAAGTGACTTTTTTTCCCCCTCAATCGAGTTATTTCTTAATGTTTAAAACATCTTTCTTCAGTAAGTGACTCGTTGACGTGATGGAAACGTGTCTGATTTAAAAACCCAAAGATTCAAAGCAAATAAAAAGTAAATCAATTTAGCATTTTCTAAGGAAGACGGAACTCTCATTATTTTACTCTATTTTTTTAATGGAGGAAGGTGTTGAAGGAAAACAAAATAGAAACAGTATATTTTTTGTGAGTTTTCCCAAATGTAAATGAAATGTAAAGCCCTGTGAGGCAAATTTGTATTTTTTGCTTCTATCTCTTAGAAGTCATAAAATGCAATTACATTTCATTACATTGCAGAAGATTACCGCCTGAAATCTGAAGTAAAAATACGAGCAATAACCACAAAACTTCATTAAAACACTACGTATAAGTGAAAGAAAATACTTCAGTAACCTTCAGCGCTTCCCAGTTCTATAACATCCTGTTAAACCATTTGGCTTGAATTAAACTATTTTTGAGGAATACCATTGGTTCTGAGTGGTTAAACACACTTTGGTAAGGTATCTACCAGTACAACTTTAAAATGTTTTACAAATCCTATTATCAGTAGTCGGGGTCAGTGTCTCATGTGTTTTTATGAATATTTTTCTGTGTTTCATACTGCATATCTATGCATATCTGTACTATTAAACTTTGTTATCAATCTAAATGTTTGGACACATGAGACCATGTTTTGCAAATATAATATATAAAGCAAACACAGTCCCATGTGTCCAAAGACTACATTAAGTATGATCAAACAGTTTCAAATAAAATGGTGTTATAATACTCAAGTTTTCAGGTAAAATGGGAATATCTCAGGACATTTTTGGTTGTTGACTCTTCCATAGGAAACTATTGATCGTTCGCCTTTGTCTCCCAGGCTTCCGTAGGGCCTTCGTGTAGTTCTGAACTCCGGCCGCTGGGGGGCCGCAGGACTTTGCTGTCGCAGTTTTCGTGCGGGAACGTGCGGGTTCACGGACACAAACAAGCGTCCATCGCACTCGTTCCTTGTCCGCGGAATATTGAGACGTTTTGTCTATTTTAAGAAGACGCAACGCAGTTGAATATCGATGGGACGCGAGTCCAGGTTGGTCCGAATTATCAGTGTTATTGTTATTTAACGATCTATTGCGACTAACAGCCAAACCTAAGCTAGTCGTTGTCACTTCGTTTAGCATGCTAAGCTAACGCGCTTAGCCGCTAACACGTTGACGTTAAACGGCTCACAACCGGAATACGAATCCAAATGTGTGCGATGGATCTTACGTTAGTTTTTTATTTTCATTCCGTGTGGTCCTCAGACACTACCGGAAGCGGTCCACGTCCCGGGGACGGTCGGGAAGCCGCTCCAAGAGTCGCTCCCCGGACAAACGCTCCAAGAAGGACGACCGAGACCGGAACCGGAGGGAGCGATCTCGGAGCCGGGACCGCCGCAGGTCCCGGTCCAGGGACAGGAAACGAGTCCGGTGAGTTATTTACAGCCCCGGCCTATCCAGCTGTCTACGGTTAACGGAACCAGAAGAGACGCGCAGGGGGAATCATTAAGCTGCAGCACCAATAAAGAGGCGTCATGGAGCCGTGTAATCAATTAACTAGCCCCTGCTTACTCATCCATCTATGTGAGTACAGCGGCCACCCTCCCTCCACACGCAGAAGTTCACCCTCCAAACAGTCCATGAGACGGCTGCACTTTTGTCACCAATACGTCATAAAACAATTCAGTGTTTGGACCAAGTGGGGAATTGTTGTTGGAAGAACCAAGTGAGCAACCTTGTTCTCCTCTCGTGTCCCCCTCTGGGCCGTCCAGGCGCTCCAGGAGCAGAGAGCGCAGGAGGTCCAGAAGCCGAGACAGGAGGAGGTCGGGCAGCAGGACCCGAGCTCGGAGGTCCCGGTCCGCTAGTCCCAGCAAGAGCAGGAGGCCAGACGAAAAGTGAGACTTATTTTAAAAAGAAATCAATGCCGCTGCCCCAGTGTTTCTCTGACTGTGTTCTCCTCCTCAGATCAAGGAGCAAGGAGAAGGACAACGTGGAGCCTTTATCCGAAAAGAAAAAGATCAAAGAGGAGAAGGAGGATGAGAAGGTGGAGGACGTAAGTGACCTTCATCCAGTTCCAGCTGGGCTCTAAAAGGAGCCGGAGGAGTCTCTGATTTCTGCTCCTTCTTCCCGCAGCAAGACTTTGACCAGAACAAGCTAGAGGAGGAGATGAGGAAGAGGAAGGAGCGTGTGGAGAAGTGGAGGGAGGAGCAGAGGAAGAAGGCCATCGAGAACATTGGGGAGATCAAGAGGGAGCTGGAGGAGATGAAGCAGGGCAAGAAGTGGAGCCTGGAAGATGATGAGGGTGAGGAAGCCCTGTGTCCCTCCTCTTCTGGGCTTATGTTCATTGTCCATCTCCCTGTTTTAATGGGACGTTTTAGTGGTTTAGTCTTTGGGTTATTCAAATGTTTTACTTGCCCATAATTTGAGTTATTGTGCATTTTTGTCTCTTGTTTGCACTTTAACCGTGTTGCTGTGGGACTAATAAGGTCAAACGAGATGAGCTGATACTTACTGACGGACTCTCTTTGTTTCAGACGACGATGAGGACAACTCGGCTCCGATGGAAGGAGACGACGAGGAAGACGGGGAGGGCAAGGGGGAGAACGAAGAGAAGGAGATAAAGGAGGAGGAGAAGAAGAAAGTGGAGGAAGAGGAGGAGGAGGAGGAGGAAGAAGAGGAGAAGGAGAGCGAGGCCCCAATGGAGCTGGAGGCTGAGGAGGACGACGTCGACCCCCTGGACGCCTACATGGAGGAGGTGAAGCAGGAGGTGAAGAAGTTCAACATGGGAGCCATGAAGGGAAACGACAAGGTGAGTCGAGGGCGGAACGCTGCACCTCGAAGATGTGTAGTGATGTTTCCTTCCTCCGATGGTCCACGTTGACTTGAGTGGTTTCACAGTCGACAGAAAGGAGCGATGACGGTAACCAAGGTGATGACAGTCCTTAAAACCAGAAAGGGACCCAACACCCACAAGAAGAAGGGGGAGCTGATGGAGAACGACCAGGACGCCATGGAGGTGAGCTTCAACCCGTCCGGCTTTCCCTCAACGACAGACCGGTGCGACCTGACGACCCCCCCCCCCCCTGTGTGTCAGTACTCGTCAGAGGAGGAGGAGGTGGACCTGCAGACGGCTCTGACGGGCTTCCAGACCAAGCAGAGGAAGGTCCTGGAGCCTGTGGACCACGGCAAGATCCAGTACGAGGCGTACCGCAGGAACTTCTACGTGGAGGTGCCCGAGCTGGCCAGGATGACGCCGGAAGGTCAGTGAACACAACTTCCAGCAACCAGATACCTATACAACACCAATAAATGTGTTTCTGTGTCTGAGTTGAAGCACGTTGAATAGTCTCTTTATATAAACCCGCCTTGGTAACAACACAAATATATTAAAGTCAAACTTGGATGAGCATCCTCTCACCTCCTTCTGTTGTCCCGGTGAAGACGTGAACTGCGTACCGGCTGGAGCTGGAGGGCATCAACGTCAAAGGGAAGGGGTGTCCCAAACCCATCAAGACCTGGGTGCAATGCGGCGTGTCCATGAAGATCCTCAGCGCCATGAGGCGGTGAGGATGGCGGGGCCTAATCAACTCGTGCTTGAACGTCTTTTCATCGTCCCACCAGCTTCATAACTTGCGTCCCCACCCCCTCCCCCCGGCTCCATCCACAGGCACGGCTACGACAAGCCCACCCCCATCCAGGCCCAGGCCATCCCCGCCATCATGTCGGGCCGAGACCTCATCGGCATCGCCAAGACCGGCAGCGGGAAGACCATCGCCTTCCTGCTGCCCATGTTCCGACACATCATGGACCAGAGGCCTCTGGAGGAGTCCGAGGGACCCATCTGTGAGGAACCAATGTTCTTCCTCTTCATGGGACATTTGCTAGCTTAGCTGAAGTGCGGGTGGGGGTGTGATGTAGAAGAAACAGAACTAGCCACTAGCAATCCTTCTCCACAGCGCCGCTCACCTCCGTGGCTAGCCCTCGCTAACGCCGCTAACGTTGCTAACGTCTCCCCCCCCACAGCGGTGATCATGACTCCCACCAGAGAGCTGGCTTTGCAGATCACCAAGGAGTGCAAGAAGTTCTCCAAGCAGCTGGGCCTCCGGGTGGTGTGTGTGTACGGAGGCACGGGCATCAGCGAGCAGGTACGCACACACAGACACGCACACAATCCAACGAGCGCAGAAGCCTCCCGACTGACTCAAAGTGCTTTTCTTTGGATCACAGATCGCGGAGCTGAAGAGGGGAGCGGAGATCATCGTGTGCACGCCGGGGAGGATGATCGACATGTTGGGGGCCAACAGCGGTGAGTCAGGATGTGTGACCCTGTAGAGTTGTGGGGCAGAGGAGCTCCATTTATTCATGTATTTACATGAATGCAAGCGCACGCACAGATGTTCCAGTTGTTGTGTGGGTCTTGTGGGGGGGAACCCGAGCACTCAGGGTTCCGTTGTGTCCTTCTGTATCGTGATGTTTCCACACATGCGAGGTAATCTCTTAATATGTTTCCCTTGTAGGTGACAAGGCGCCGGTCAGATAATGCTCGATGGGGCGCCGGCTCTTGTTTTGTATCTTGAGGCTGTTTTGTGACTTTTACAGGTCCCTCGTTCCCCTCAGATGGTACGCAAGACCTGTCAAATGTAGATAAATTAAAACCAAGGCCACAGTGCAGTAACAATGTTTAGCTGAGAGGAAAGGCTCCCTGTGTTTTGCTTCACGTTTGTTTTGAACAAAGCCGACCTGTTGATTAACCGTTTCCCATGATGTTCCTCTCCTCCGGGCACGCAGGTCGAGTCACCAACCTGCGGCGGGCCACCTACGTGGTGCTGGACGAGGCCGACAGGATGTTCGACATGGGCTTCGAGCCGCAGGTCAGTGACTGCATGGCTCTAATTTAAGGATAAATAAATAAACGGCAGGAGATTCAAGACCCAGACGGTAAAACGCAGTCCAACCAGTCACGTGAACGAGGGTGAACAATTGTTCATCTTCTACAACAGCAGAGGTTCATCGTTTTCTTTTCTCTTCACCAGAGAATGAGCTTCGATGCTTCATAGAAGTATTGTTTGAGAAGGCAGTTTCTCTTCTATTCTTTTAATTGAACGGCACAGCTGTTGGCAGTCCTGCTGGCAGCTAGCACGGAGCTAGCACGCTGCTAGCACAGAAGGCATGGGGTCCAATGCGTCGTCTGCTTCCCCCACCAGGTGATGCGCATCGTGGACAACGTGCGGCCGGACCGGCAGACCGTCATGTTCTCGGCCACCTTCCCCCGGGCCATGGAGGCGCTGGCCCGCAGGATTCTGGCCAAGCCCCTGGAGGTGCAGGTGGGGGGCCGCAGTGTGGTCTGCTCTGACGTGGAGCAGCACGTGGTAAGTCCTCTGTGCTTCGTCTCCGCCTTGAAGAGGTTCCAGGCTTCCAGGCGATTGTTTAGTCCTTCCTTCTCTTTTCCCTCGGCTCTGCAGCTGGTGATCGAAGAGGACAAGAAGTTCCTGAAGCTGCTGGAGATCCTGGGTCACTACCAGGAGAAGGGCTCGGTCATCATCTTCGTGGACAAACAGGAGCACGCGGACACGCTGCTGAAGGACCTGATGAAGGCCTCGTACCCCTGCATGTCGCTGCACGGAGGTGAGCAGCAGCGTCACGTGGTGCCGACTAGACTAAGGATTTAAACAATGCAAATCAAATCATGCCAGATGTATGTACGTTCTGTAGGTCGTATTGGTGTCATTCAGTATCTGTTCCCTCTCAGGAATCGACCAGTACGACAGAGACAGCATCATCAACGACTTCAAGAACGGGGCGTGCCGCCTGATGGTGGCCACCTCCGTGGCGGCCAGAGGCCTCGACGTCAAGCAGCTCATCCTGGTGGTCAACTACAACTGCCCCAACCACTACGAGGACTACGTCCACCGGGCGGGGCGCACAGGCCGCGCCGGAAACAAGGTCTGCCGCTTGCCCCCCATTGTGCGTTTGTGATATCGGCTGTAAGGGGTTCAGGGAGTCACGCCGTGGTGCTTCTTCCAGGGCTTCGCCTACACCTTCATCACGGACGACCAGGTCCGCTACGCCGGCGACATCATCAAGGCGCTGGAGCTGTCCGGCTCCCCCATCCCGCAGGAGCTGGAGCAGCTGTGGGCCTCCTTCAAGGACCAGCAGAAAGCGGTGAGGGGGGGCAGGGGGCCCGATGAGGTGGCCTTGTGAGAGAAGCCGGCCGTCTTAACGGGGCTCTGTGTCCTCGCCGCAGGAGGGAAAGACCATCAAGAGCAGCAGCGGCTTCTCGGGAAAAGGCTTCAAGTTTGACGAGACGGAGCACGCGCTGGCCAACGAGAGGAAGAAGCTGCAGAAAGCCGCTCTGGGGCTGCAGGACTCGGACGACGAGGACGGCGCCCTGGACGTGAGTCCCGTGTAGTCACCTCTCAGCAGCTTTAGGCTTTTATTTTGAAGACAGTGGCTACAAACACATCATATGTCGCCCCCCCCCCTCTCAGATTGAGGAGCAAATCGAGAGCATGTTCAACTCCAAGAAGAGGGTCAAGGATCTGTCGGCCCCCGGGTCGGCCGGCGGTTCCTCCGGCTCGGCGTCCTCCTCGGCGGGCGTCCAGGGGGGGCTGCCGGGCCTCGGACCCCCGTCGGCTGGAAACATCCAGAAACTGGAAATGGCCAAGAGGCTGGCGCTGAAGATCAACGCTCAGAAGAACCTGGGCGCCGAGGCTCAGGTACGTCCGTCAAAATAAAACCTATAATACAATGTTCTTCAAATCTTTTTAAATATCTAAACATCTTTATTTTTCGTCCTGTTTACAATCCAAGTCGCTGTAAACTAATCAAATAAGACCTTCTAGTTCTTCCTCATTTCACGCCTCCTCTCTGCGTGCAGGACGTGATGCAGCAAGCCACCAACGCCATCCTGCGTGGGGGCACCATCATGACGCCCTCTGTGTCGGCGAAAACCATCGCGGAGCAGCTGGCGGAGAAGATCAACGCCAAGCTGAACTACACGCCCGTAGAGAAGCTGGAGGAGGAGCGGCAGGCGGCTGAACAGGCCGAGACGGTCAAGAGATACGAGGAGGAGCTGGAGATCAACGACTTCCCCCAGGTGGGCACATTCCCCTCCATCACAAAGGAGCTCACGACCGCCGCCACGGCGTGATAATTGGCGCCTAGACATCCAACCAGGAAGAAGACCAGGCGAAAACCTCACAGGAGAAATGTGTTCATTCACGTGTTGGAATACGTGGTACTTGTTTTGGTCGAAGCGCTTTGTACTTGGTAAGTGAGCGTCTGACAAAGTGCTGCTGTTCCTCCGCAGACGGCCAGGTGGAAGGTGACGTCTAAAGAAGCTCTGCAGAGGATCGGCGAGTACTCTGAAGCCGCCATCACCATCCGAGGAACCTACTTCCCTCCAGGCAAAGAGCCTAAGGAGGGAGAACGCAAGATCTACCTGGCTATTGAAAGTACGTGACTCTCTCTCGTGACCTCTGACCCCCCTCGTCTCTCGGCCTCCCGGCTGGAACGTTAACGCTCTGTGTGGATTTCTTCCAGGTGCAAACGAGCTGGCTGTGCAGAAAGCCAAAACGGAGATCACGCGCCTAATCAAGGAGGAGCTCATCAGATTAGTGAGTTCCTTCACGCGGCTCCACTACCGCCATCGGATCCTTTCCATGTTCTGCACATCTAAGACATCGCTCTGTTTTCTTCTTCTTTTTCAGCAAAATTCCTACCAGCCGACGAGCAAAAGCCGCTACAAAGTTCTGTAGAGGAGGAACCTCATCGAGGCGGTTGAGGAATGTTTTAGCCCATATTTTAAAGTGTTCTATTCGATTACCTCGGTGTAGCATTTGTTTTCTTTATATTTGAACGCCCCCCCCTTTAGTTTGCTCTGCGTACCAACGAACTGGACACCAAAATGTCTCATGCAGTTTTCAGCTGCGCCGCCATCGACTAAACGTAAGACTTCTTCGTTTGGGTCCAAACTCTGCCAGGAAGCAGTCGGATGAGAAATGTTTTTACTTTTCTGCACAATAAAAGAATGTGTTGCTAATGAAATAAGTGTATCCGTTTGTTTGAAGCGAGCCGACAGGTAAGTGGTGTCCACATATGGAACTTCAACATAATATTGAATATAATATAGCGAATGCATAAATGACACAATAATCATAGAAGAAAGTGAAAATAAAGATGTATGATCTCTTTAATATGGTCTGATTCAGTGTTCTGAAATGTATTCTTATTTCTCTCTGGGGGGGGGCGGGTTACAGTTAGCGTTGAGATTAAATAATCCCGTAAACATTTGTCGATTATTTATTCACTTATTGTTGAATTGCACACATTTAAATTACTATGTAGTCTCATCGCTGTTTAAGGACTCATTTCGGCAATGTACGTATGAATTAATCCAAAATAAAACCCTTTATCGGAAGAAGCGTTTAAATGTGAAAGGGCTTCAGCGGGGGAAGTAGAAGCAACGCTTGCTACTGCGCATGCGCAGACTGCGCTCCCAGCCTTATTAGACTTTAATGGAAAATGGCTGCGTTTCTGATCCAAACCTCTGGAGCTGGGAAATAACAAAACAACCCCCCCTCCCTCTCACCCCCCCGCACCGTTATCGGTTGCCGGCCACACCGGGGCTGCGCGGCGGGCCGACCGACGTCCCGCGGCGGGGAGACGTGTTCATTTTGCGGGTGAAATGGATCCAGTCCCGCTTTAAAGGGATGAAAGATCATTTTCCTCTTTAACCCTTTCTGGACCGAATCAACAATCGAGGTACAGTAACCCCCCCCCCCCTTCCCCCACGCACGCACACACACACGCACACACACACACACACACACACACACACCGTATTCACATTCATGTCTTCATGTCGGACGTTCACGATAAATCGTCTTTATTCGGCCGGACGCAGCCACGCAGTGACACGGGGGCAGGTAGGGGGGCATAAACACGGAATACATGTGCATTACCACAGTTTATTCAGACCCACAAAAAGAACTGAGTATGTCTCCATGGTGGTTAATCGTTCAAGAGCTGATAGAGGAAGAGGTCAGAGGTCAGCGTGCACCTGACCGCCATGTGACCTCTGACCTTCTACCAACACTCCATAACACCCATAGATATGAAACTACCTTTTTATTCTCACAGGGTCAAAATAATGACCAATCATTATTTTGTCCATTGTATCTGCCCCCCATGGAGCTGAGCCTTCCTGTGTCTCTGATATTAACATGCCCCCCCCGCCCCGCTTACAGAAGATGATGCGCCAGGTGACCAGCGGTGACTTCTGCATGAGCGGCAGGCCGTCATGCTTGGCGGAGGATGGCCGCCACGCCCCCTCCCACTTTGACCTTTGCACCCAGGCCAACAAGTTCTACCCCCCCCCGGCCCCGTCCGGCCTCCAGATGAGCCTGGCCCCCATGGCCGTGCCTGCACAGGTGCACAAGCCCATGGCGTGTCAGAGACAGGAGGCGCCGGGTAAGATGCCCGACATCAAAGGCGGCGGCGGCGGCGACCCGGCGATGGACGACGGGAAGAAGAAGAGCGGCAAGGGGGGGGGCAAGTCGGGGCGACGCGGGAGGCCCCTGGGCACCACCAAGCTGGCCGGGTACCGGACCAGCACGGGCCGGCCGCTCGGCACCACCAGGGCGGCGGGGTTCAAGACGAGCCCGGGGAGGCCGCTGGGCACCACCAGGGCGGCGGGGTACAAGGTGAGCCCGGGTCGCCCCCCAGGGAGCATCAAGGGCCTTGCTCGCCTCAACAAACTGGCCTACGGGGGCAGCGCCTGCAGCGGGGCGGCCTTCCCCTACCCGCTGCCCCACAAGGAGATCCTCCTCGAACCCTCCTGCAAAGAGAAGGCGCCCCCCGAGTGAAGCCTCTGCACACGGCTGGGGGGGGCGGGGAAGTTTTTATTATTCGTGTTGGTGTCATCTGTGTGCCTGCCACCAAATAATATAACACTGTTAGTTTCATCACACCTGCCCAGATGTTCATGGAGGGGGGGGTGGGGGGGGGGCTTATTATTCACTGTGCTACATGTAGCAGCACCGCTAACGCACAGGTTTACCTTTGTGCTCTTTGGGAGGACTTTTTATGTGTCACATTTGTAAAAAGAAAAGGAACTGGGAGGCACGTTCACAGGTGGGGGGGTTGAGTGCCTTGCTCAGCGGCACCATGCCCCCGTTCACTCAACCACTGAGAGGAGCAACAAGGTCCAGCTGGTGTTTGTTTGTTTGTTTGTTTGTTTACGCGTAAACACACCGAGCGTCACCGTCGTCCTTTAACGTGTTTGTGAGCTTTCACGATTCACTCGGTTCCAAAACCTGAATGTACAATAAGGAGGAGATTCGGTCTGAAATGAGCAAAAGTTAAGTGATCAGAATTCATTCAGTTACACACAATCTGTTTCTGTGGCATTATGGGATCAAGACAAAGACACATATTGAAATATACATATAATGTGTACACTTCCATCTCTACAGTGTCCACTGAGGATTCACCACCTCGGCCATTGTTTCGGGTAAATCTTCCATCTTCGCCCTGGGGGTGGTCCAGTTTCCTTTTGTTTTTATTCATAAACGGCTCTTTGAGCGAGGAAATAGGCACTTGTCAAATTTGGTGCAATAATCGGTTGTATGTGTCGTGCTGTGGGAACTTTGATACTATCACTTTGTACTATCGTTGTATTTTTATACAGGTGTGCGAGGCCTTCTCTCACGTGCAGACTTCCCTCCCACCCTCCTTTACCAAAGAACACAATGTTGTACGCTGAGCATGACTGAGCACTCTGAGCTTCTGTCCTCTTTGAATTTGTACAAAGAAACAACAAATTTCCTTGTAAATTGCTGTGTAAACTTCGCTATTGTATTTATATCCTCCGTTATCTTCCTCCGACAGTCGTCGTCGTTTTAGATGCAGTTTAGTAGCCATGTTTAATGCGTAACCCTTATTTTAGTTCTACAGTGATTTTGCTAGAAACGGTTTTACTTGTTTATTTCTTTCGATGAGGTGGAGCCTCAAACACCTAAATGTCCTACTCCTATGACGCCGTCTGCCCCGCCCCTTCTGTGAGGTTAGCCCCGCCCCTTCCGAGAGGTCACGACTGTTTTTCGAGGTTGGTCCCCTGAAACTTGTGCAGCTTGGTGGGGAGTTTTCCTCACTGAGAAGCTGAAGCCTGTGTCATTGTATTGTGTATTGTAAAAAAAAGCACTTTGTGTTAAAAAAAAACGAAATGAATAATTTATAAAAAAAATGTGACGTGGGCGAAACACGTCCATTCGAGCAAATGATCTGTTCTAACGGTTTGATTTGTGTTAATACACATTTTTAAAAAGTACACGTTGCAGCTTTTTAGAAGTTAAATGTTAACTGACTTTTTCTTTTAATCACCGGCATTAAGTCGTCTGTCGGTGATGAATAAAAAAAAAAAAAAGACCTCACATTTTGGGCGTTTCTGGACGACGTGAAGCCGAGTTATTCCTGAAGCTTCCCGTTGTTCCCATGTTATTCCTGCATGCTCGTTGTGGAATGTTCAAGAGTTGTTCAATAAAATTAACACATTCTGCTGAAATGTTGGGTTCAATTTGACTGTTTTAGTGGCTCAGACCACAAAATCCTTTAAGTAATTTACCAACAGATTGTTGTGGTAATTACCTTCTTTTACCGCAATGAAGAACAACATAACAACCTGTTTAGATTCATATGTATCATTCAACACAAATGTAATTGCGCCGTAATGTAATGTGAAATGTAATTGATTTCTCAATTACATTTCACAAATCAGTACCATTTCAGCCTGAAATCAATAAACGTTATTTGACATAATGCTCTGCAAATCTAATGAATAGTCACTAAGGGAAAGGCCACTGTATTCCTCTTTACACAGAATAAGCTTTCCCCTTTTCTATTCTTAATATAATTCATACTATTTGATTAATTAATTCGTCATCTTAAGTTGTACTACAAAGAAACTTGCCACGTACAGATCTGTATTTTAACGTAATTAAAATAAATTCAACAAGAGACCGGAATACGCGTTTACGTTCGGAAACTGAACCGGAAGTGCAACAATTATTTTCTTCCCCGCTCTAGTGACGTAAAGACGAAAAGCATCACCTCAACATGTCGTGAAATCCGATTTGCATCTAGCAAAATACAACAAAAAATATGAGGGCGATTTTAAATAAAGTTCCCATTCTGTATGTTTTATTACTAACGTTAATGTTTTATCATTCTGAAATTTTGAAGTATTCGGCTGTGAGCGCACAAGGTAAGAGCTTATTTTTAGCTAACCGACAGCTAACGCCGTCACACTGCTAACTGCATTTTATAATGGCAATAAGCTAGCTGTTCGTCTCAACGACGTGTTCACGTTTTAACAAGATATCAGTATGGTATTATTATTATCACTATACGTTAATAGCGACCTGACGTTAATTAACGTTACTCCTTTTGTATCTGTATTGTAGCTGAGAAGCTAGTGATGCTCGCTTGATCGTACAAGTTAGGACCTAGCTGTTAGCTAGAGCTAATGTGGCATACTCCATGCCTCTTTGAAACGACACAAGAATAAGAGGCTGCAGCTCAGTGGTCCATGTCCCATTTCATATCAGGACAGGACTTATGTTAACCAAAGAAGGGCCCACCTCCACGGATAAGAGCCCCCCCCCCCCCCTTAAAGCATCTTTGTACTCTTTGCAGAGGGTTAGCTGTGTGAGGAGAATCATCTGGTCTGTTGCTTCTTGTTGTCTTCTCAGAGAATGACGAGTCACAGGAGCTGCGGCTGTCAGAGGCCGCGGCGTCCGACGCCGAGAACCGCCCCAGCTTCGTGGAGTCAGAAGACCCGCCGCCCAAGAGGCAGTTCAAGACGGCCGAGATGGCCGACGCCGTGATGGGATCCGTGGCCCCCATCGACCCGTCTGACATCGAGTCCCTTTTCCCCCAAAACGTGAGGGACCAGCGGGCGGCCTTCTCCCCGCCCTCCGAGGGCAGCGGCGCCCAGTGTGATGCCGCAGGAGCGGAGGATGTGAGCGACGAGCCGTCCCAGCAGGTGACCCACCAGCAGATGGTTGTAGGACTTAAATAGAAAAATTTTGCATTTAGTTTACAAGATGGTTCATTAATTTACATCTTTATTCCCCCCTCCCCTCCCCCCCCGTCCCAGCAGGTGACTCTGGACATGGTGCGTGCTGACATCCCACCCTCCGAGGAGCAGAACGCCACAGAGACCGCCAAGACCTACAAGGTGACCTGCGACCGGAGGAACATCACGGGGGTCGAGAGCTTCACTGTGCAGGTTCTCAACGCGTCGCAGGTATGCTGCTGCCCTCAGAGCCGACTGCCAGGCGCAACAACTGGGCAATTAAGCCATATTAATTGTTTGGAGAAAAGACTGTCTGTGTTTAAGCACTTCTCTTCCCCCCCCCCCTCCAATCAGGACTTGATGGAGTTCCTGAATGCGAACGGCACTGAGTGCTCCATGGTGCTTTTCTTCACTGCCTGGTGCCAGTTCTCCGCTAGCCTGGCGCCTCACTTTAACGCCCTGCCCCGAGTCTTTCCCAGCATGCACTTCCTGGCACTGGACGCCTCACAGCACAGCAGGTGATGCTCGTGACGTTGATCTTTTATTACCTCTTGTTGTGGGGACGTCGGCTAGTTTCTGTTGAAAATATGGCTTATTGTTAGCCAGTACAGCACTAAACCGACTGTGTGTCTGTATCCCGGGACCAAAGCAACACAGCCACATCTGCACGTCATGTTAGAGGCACACAGGAAGTGGAACAACGTCCAGAGAGGCTTTTGAACGTAATTTTCAAAAATCCTCAGATTCATCTATCTCTCTGTTTGCGCTGATGTTGGATTGCGTTCCACGATGGATGACGTAGTGGTGGATTGTGTTGTATGGAGATGGTGCTCATCGTCTTGTGCCGCCTGCAGCCTCTCCACCCGGTTCGGCACGGTGGCCGTTCCCAACATCCTGCTGTTCCAGGGGGCCAAGCCCATGGCTCGCTTCAACCACACCGAGAGGACGCTGGAGACGCTCACCGCCTTCATCGGCAACCAGACAGGTAGGAGCCGGGGGGTGGGGGAGGACTAAGAAGCTGACGTTGCCGCCTCAAAGTCCCCCGCTGGACCAAAGTTTTTTTTGGTGACCACAAAATGAACTTTCACTGTTAAGAAATTAGATCACAAGTGACTCACAGACTGGACAATGCAGAGGTGGAGAGCTGTCAATCTTGGGCCTCCCTAATCCCTAAGCATAAACTCGTGTTTACAATGTTTACTGATGGAATCAATCAGGAGAGAAGTAGTCATTTTCTCAAGGAGTCGCCCCCTGCGGGTCACTACAGAGAATGCTTTGACTTGAACCCGAAGCTTCTGTGCTGATTGAATTGAGGTTTCTTCCTGTTATAATAAAGGGATGAGGTCATTCAGCGTAACGTGTGTCTCAGGGTTCGAGATGGGCCCCGACGGGAACGTGACGGAGACGGACCGCCTGGGCCCCCTCCTCGGCGTCCCAGTGAGGAGCGTCGACTGGCTGCTGGTCTTCTCCGTGCTCTTCATCGCCGGCTTCACCACGTACGCCATCCTGCGCACAGACAGCATCCGCTGGCTCATCCCGGGACAGGAGCACGAGCACCAGGACTGACCAACGAATGTGTGTGTGTGTGTGTGTGTGTGTGTGTGTGTGTGTTGAGATTCATATTAAAGCACGGTAATGATTTGTAGCTTTTGTCTTTTACGCTCCTGTTTTTTATTGCATATTCTATTGAAGGGCAAAGTGCAAAAAAGTCATCCAGTGATGTGATTTCATCAAATAAATACAAAATAAAGGATTCATCCACCTTTTTAGATTGCACACTTCACATGCATAAACACCAGTTAAACCCACCGGTTTGAAATGAAGCTGTGTGGATCAATACGTCATTGTGATACTCCCACAGACTCCCTTCAGAAAACTAGGGCTTTTAATCAGGCGGGGACCAGGGCAGCCATGAGGCGCGGGGGCGGGGGGCAGAAGAGGTGCCGGTGGAGAGAAACCACCCCGTCATAATCATCATCAATGTTTGGGTGCATGTTTAACGCGAGGATGAGCGGCTTGTGGCCCTGCCGCCGCCCCTCCGGGCTGCGCAGTCTGCCGCACCTCACCGAGCGCTCCCCCAGCATGGTGAGTGCCTCCGGCCCGTTAGCATTAGCACGTGTTAGCGTCTCGCTCCAAGGTAAGTCACACGTACCTGCCCCCGCGGGGGACCTACCTCGCGGGGGGCCTTTGCGCACCGGGGCTCCCTGCGGGACTGCTGACCGGACGGGTCCATCCGGACCGCGCGGGAGTCCACGTGGTAAACGTGACGCAACGGAGACGCTCACCTGTGCAGATCCTACAGGTGTAGCTGTCGTTTATTGACTAATAGAACGTGGGTGTGAAGCGTTTCACTGAGCTGGAGCACAGTAATGTGACGTGTGGTTCCACCTGAGTCCAAGTACACATAGTAAAGACAGCTCAAAACAACAACAACAACAACCACTGATAATGACAACTATTTGTTGAGTTGTTAAATAGCAGTTTATTTCCTCATTTTAGATGTGAAAAATAAATGCGGCCTAAAGAGCAAAAGCAGATTGAGAAACTTGTTCTGACGTGATTACTATAACGACGTGTGTGTGTGTGCGTGCTTATGTGTGTGCCTGTGTCCAGTCATCAGACTCCCACTGGCTCCCCCCCGCTGACCGCGAGCAGCAGGTGATGGAGCTCAAGACCTCTGGATGGTTGGAGGTGGAGGAGCGCGACGCCATCTTCAAAGAGCTTCACTTTAAAACATTCAACCAGGTGCGTGCGTGTGTGTGTGTGTGTGGACAGAAATAGGGGGATTTTCTCATGGAGCTGTATAAGTGTGTAGTTTAACTTTACTTGGTCACAGGAAACTCCCAAACACAAGTATCATAGTTACTGCCCCCCTGCCACCTCCCCCTCCCCTCTTCAGGGGTAACAGAGACACTCGGGCCTCGCTGCAGCATCTCAAGGCCACTTAGCGGACTTCCTCTAATCCCGTCGTTGGTTGTTTTAGGCCCTAAACTAGTCTGTTTTTACACTTCCCTGCGTTTGAAGCCGTGGTTGGGGTGGGGGAGTTGGGGGCGGGCATCTGCTGGAACAGCCTCTCCTCTTACCCCCGACACGTCAAGCCGCATTACCCTGACACGCGCCAGGCGCCCAGTTGGCAGCAATTGGGGGGTTTTGATCAGAATCATTTCTTTCACAAACAATCAAATTGGTAGAAATGTCTCCTCCGGTTTGCAGACTGCCCCCCCCCCTCCCACCCTCCATCCTGATTTCCATCCACCACTCATCCACCAGTTGAGATGAGGGGTAACTAATCCCCCCTGGAGACCGCAGCGCTTCCACCGGCGGCCTCCAGGGGGCGGAAGAGGTCCTTCTATCGGCCCGTGAGTGGAGCCTGAGCGGTGGAATCCTCCTAGTTTCACTTGTCTGTTTACTGTCGACCATCTGCGCATGTGCGGCGGGGGGAGGGGAGGGTTGCTCCTGCGTCATGGCGTCGCTCTCATTCAAAGGGATCCTCCAGTCACCCACCGCTCCATCAAAGGGGAGACTCTGAATAAAAGCCGAGGTGGTTATTGTGTCGACGGACGACGATCTCAACAAAAAGCCAAAAGGCCAAAAATCAACCACAAGATTTGAATATGATCCCAAATGTGTCTCCAGCTTTTGGGGGAAATGCGCCAAATTCCACCAGTCACATAAAAAGATATTTAAAATTTTAGTAAGAAATCAATAAGTAGCATTTTCTCATTTTACTGAGAAGTGCTGAGCAAAACAACTTCCTTCTTCCTCAGAAGCTTCCTCAGAGAAATGTTCATTCCACTGAGAGATGGAGATTTTAAAGACTGAACTAAGAATCTTCACCAACGTTCTACAACCAGGACGCACCACGAAACAACCATGTGACCCCGCCCCCCCCGCCCCCAAAGGTCGAGTCACATTCGAGAAAAGACGTCAAACGGCCTTGTCCGCTGTGTGACAATCAAGCTTTAATAGCATCACGTCGGATGGGGGGGTTAATATGAGGGAGGGGGGGGGGCTGCATAATGTCATGTCAAATTATCTGAGCTCTTGACAGCTGAAGCTAGTTGAGGGATGGGGGGTTGACGTTCGGCCCCCACGATACTTACGCCGGCTGAGGGGGGGGGTCCTTGACCCCCGTTGACATGGCGGCATGCTGAGGGGGGCGTGGCGCTGAGCGAACTGCACCTGTGGCTGTGGACGATGTTTCAAGTCATTTGGATTCACAGAGAGAGAATTACTGCCCCCCTCCCCCCCCCTTTCATCCCCCCCACACACACACTTCCATTAAGTGTGACACTTAATGGAAAAGCTCTGGTTGGTTAAGCATGATGTTCATTTAGACTCAAACAGACCATAAAACTTTGGGGCGGGGCTACACGCTGATTGACAGGTCTCTTATTGACCATAACGCAGAGATGCTTTAGGGCGGGACTAGCTGTGATTGACAGCTCTCTACCACCGTGCTCTTTAGTTGGAAAGTTGTTTTATGCAGGTCGGTTAAGCTCCGCCCTCTCGTGTCTCTTCTGGGTGCAAAAAAACAAGATGGCGACGACCAAAACACCAAACTCCAAACTTTTTATACTAAAATAAGTATAGATCTATATTCTACTTCATACATGTTCTGTGTTGGGGGGGCGATGTGCAGGAAGCTTTAACTTTTAAGGAAGCTTTAACACAGAATTCTTTTACCTGTCACTCAATGTTCAGATTAGAGAGGGCAGGGGGGGGGGGGGCATGTTTGGACAACACCTGACCTGACAGGCCGCTCAGCCCCCCCATTAGAGTCAGCGAGGGCTGAGGAAGAACAGACGGCCTCGCTCCCCAAATTGGTGCCAGCGGGGTCAAGTTGCAGGAATATGCCAATTACTTAAATTGATCAGGACGTTTTTTTCTCTCCCCGATAACCAACTGGATGGAGGCGGCGATCGCGTTTCCCCCGTCGGGCGGCGCGGTGTCAGCTGCTGGGCCGGTAAACAATGGCGTTTCAGTTGATCCAATTAGGCGGGGGGGAAGTATTTAGGGGCTTAATTGAGATTGCAGTGGGAAATTGCTCTGAAATGAGTCTACCGCATTTTTTATTCTTCACAGCGAAGAACGAAGGATTTCTGCCCTTTGTAGATGATTAGAACGTCCACAATCACGCCCTGATTGGTGTGTGTCGGCCTGTGTGCGTGTGTCACGTGTTTGAGGGTGGTGCGGCTACACCCTTTTACCACAAGCTGCCAATTAGTATCATCAATTATTCCGCTAATTAATTATCCGAGTCATCGGATCGATGGAACGATGAGATTTGGATCCAGCTTCTCAAAGAGTATTTGGTTCATTTTGTGTTTTTTTTTTCACCAAATCGCTGATAAATTATTCAATTAAACAACTGATGTTACAATGAGACAAAATCGATGACATTCATCCGTTTCCCATCCATGTGTCTCATATGAGAGTTAAACATTGATTAATAAAGCTGCTGTTGACCATTAAATCTAATAAATATTAGTTTAGTATCTTCTGATCAATAAGCTCTTGTTGCGCCTACATGCAGAGGTAAAAGAACTGTTCAAGTGTATTGAAACGAATCCCTCCAGTTGTTGCCATTTGTTTTGTATTAATACGCACTGTGTGTGTGTGTGTGTGTGTGTGCGTGTGTGTGCGCGCGCGCGCGTGCGTGTGCTTTGATTGACAGGCGTTTGGCTTCATGTCCCGAGTGGCTCTGCAGGCGGAGAAGATGAACCACCACCCGGAGTGGTTCAATGTTTATAACAAGGTAATAAACTCATCTCTTCATTCTCATTGCAATGCTACGGTTCGCCCCCCCTCCCCTCACCCCCCCTCGAGCTACTCAGTAGCTTCCCGCTCTTTATAGTCGCGTTGACGTGACAAACCTCAGGGTCGTCGGCTGAGTTGCGGCTGGTCTTTGTGAGGGGGGGGGGGGGAAGTTGTGGGTTTTTAGAAACTGCCGTCAGGGGAGAAACCTCATTGGGTGACCAACATTCCAATGGGCGTGGCCAGATATCTTGCGAGGGGCGGTGCTTGAAGAAACGGTCATTCCCATTCTTTGATGTAGCTCTTTAGCTTAGCATTGCGATTTGAAATGGGGCTAGCAGCTAGCTGGGTCCAGGTGAATAGGGTTTGGTGTTAGCTTAGCTTAGCACAAACACGGCTAGCCTTTCTGACCTGTGAACAGGAACGTGGTTAACGGCGCCGGCTGCCTCCTCTCAGGTGCAGATCACGCTGACCACGCACGACTGTGGAGGGCTGTCGAAGCGCGACATCGACATGGCCAAGTTCATCGACAAGATCGCTTCTTCCATGTGACCACGAGGTTCCATCCTCTGGGTTCCTCCTGCATCGCGTCGCTTTGGAGTGATTGAATAAAATGCTTTTTGAGGCAACCTTTGTCTGTGGTTCTATCACTTCATGAGTCATCAGGACGCCTCGTTCTCACATCAGAGGGACGGTAAGTAGAACCCGCCCCCCCTCGATCCAGAGGAGGCTCCTCCGTTGTGGGACCGAGCTGCTGCGTCGCTCCTGGAGGTGGAGACCTATTGAAGAAGGTTCAATAGAAGCCGAGTCAGCAGATCCAGGAGGAGGAAGAGGAGGAGGAGCCAGGCCTGATGTGTCCTCTTCACATAATTGGCCTCCGCAGCTGATGGCCAGAACTCCCCCCTCCCCCCACACCCACCTGGATTCTGGCTCCATAATCCGTTCTTCAGCTTCACCTCCTAATTCTGCAGCGCCTGTGTGTGTGTGTGTGTGTGTGTGTGTGTGTGTGGGGACCTTGAAATGGAAAAACCATAATTCTCCTGCTGTACAGTGTTGGGGTGTAAAGAGGGGGTGGGGGTAGCAGAAAGGCTTTCTGGGCTCCTTCCAAGCAGCTCCTCCTCCTCCTCTGTGTCTGTGGGGGAACCCGATCCGCCGTAATGAAGATAACGAGGCGGCTGTGGGATTCTGTGCAGAAGAAGAACCGCTGGCCGAGAGCTGATCAGTCGTCCGCCATGTTTGGAACCGAAGCCCCCCCGCCCCCGCTGTGGGTGAACAGAAACACATTGTTGTCGGCTTCTCGCTGTCGTCTTCCATTTGGAACGAGCTTCGTTAATAATAAACTATTTTTTTGTGCAGCAACATGTGTAGAAACTAACGACTCATAGTTTAAACCCCTCTGATGAACAGCTAAGAAGGGCCATGTCCTTCAGCTCAGGGACACGTCCACATGGGACATGGAGCAGTGTGTGTTAATACACACTAATATTACACAGATTAAGGAGTAATTAAGGTTATAAGTTATTGATTTCCTTAGTTTCCTGACGTCCTGTCTCTTCCTCACGTCGCCCATCGTAGGATACGGAACAAAGGCGATTCGGTGTGAATGTGAAGTCGTTTTTCTATATTTCATAATTCCTCATTTTGATTTTCATAACATGAGAACAAAAGCAGGTCATAATTTCTAAGATGAAGGCCCCCCCGCTGGGTCGCCCTCGGCGTGTTCTGTAACGTGATGCTGCAGAGTGCAGGTAATAATGGCTCCAGGTGTGTTTACAGGAAGCAGCCTTCAGGAGAACCAACGGGAGAATCAACAGGAGCCGAGCGGCGCTGTGGGTAGCTGAGGGAGGCCTCTGCTCAGGAGCGCTTGTTTTGGTAATTAGGGTACACCAGATGGCCGGGAGGTTGCACACGGCTCAGATATCAGCGACGCTCAAACACCAGTTTCCTGCTTTCTCTCGCCGCGGTTTGTTTCGCCCACATGAAGGCGTGTTTCACGAGGAGATGGGAGGCCGCTCCCTCTGCGTAGCCATCACACATTATTCATCAAAACACGTCTTTAGAAACAATTAAGATTAAGTCTTGAGACTCTGTGACAACCAGATTAAAGTCAGGAGCTCAATGTTATAACAATATGAATCCTGATGGTGATGATGCTGCAGAGCCTTCAGTCAGGCCTGATCAGACCCTCGACTGTAGATAGATACGCATTCCATGTGGACATGTAGATGAGAGGTCACATGACTCACCGTCACGTTGCTTCTTGGACGCCGTCCTGAAGCCTTGATTCTTATATTTTGGCCGTTCCCATCTTTTTTTTTTTTTTTTTAAACAGGGTTCAGGGTTCACGTTGTCCCTGACCGGACAGCAGTAGAGACCTGTCAATCACAGTAAGCCCCGCCCTGAAGCATCCCCTGCTTTATGGTCTGTTTGACTCTGAATGAACATCATGCTGCATTTAAGAAGACTTTAAACGGAGACTGAGACCACAAACTCATGTTTATGCTCAATGTTTACTGAGGGAATAAATCAGGAGAGAAGTAATTTCCTCATAGACGTCTATGGGAGCAGAGGAGTCGCCCACTGCTGGTCACTGCACAGAATGCAGCGTCATTTCAAAAGAATTCACACTGAAATGTTCTGGCTCTTTTTTTATCTTAATTACTTAAAGCAACTAATTAATCAAAGTTTGTGTGTGTGTGTGTGTACATAACTCGTCCTCACAGTTCAAATAGTTGGCAGCTCTGAACTTTGCCCTCTTGGTTCAGGCACCGGTGTTCCTATCTCTAGCCAGACAGGGGCATTGTGGGTAACATTTACGACAGCGTGCGTGCTTTGTTTTTGTTTGGATCATCAGGAGCCTCGTCAAACATCCCAGAATTAAAGAAAGAGAATGTTAATGAGTATTCAGAATAATATCATAATGTCATAAAGACACTGAATGCTGAAGATAAGAAGATAATATTTGATATTTGGTATATTAGGAATCAGACTCCAAAAGTCCAGAATCCAGACACTAAAATATTCTCTAGTCCAATATATAAAATCTACAAAGATTACGGTGAAATAAGTGTGTATCAGTAAATGTATTAAACTAAAACAATTAATATAAATCTTACTATTACATAAAACCTATTTCTTCACAGTAATATTTGAATTTATGTTTATGTGACCCGAAGAAAAAGCAGCAGCAGCGGATGCACTTTTTATGAATTTAAGTTATTGTAAAACTATATAGAAAATCCACAAATACACTTTAAAGTCAAGACAACGATTATTTTAAATAATTATGCACATGAAGTCATTTTTAAAAGATTATTCATTTGGAATAATCAAGTTTTACTCACTATTACGCCTGAGTGTCTTTCAGCATCCTGGTTCCTCATTTATTGGTCATTAGATAGAGACACACACACACACGCACATGCACACGCACACACGCACGCACACTCTCCTCATGGCTGCAGTAATATACGTGAGAGAGATATGGAGATTTGTGCACGTTTTGGAAACCAGTTATAGAATAGATTGAATTCTTGCTGGTTCTAGATCATTATTATAAGACACTATAAGATAATGACATAATAATATTATTATTATGTCATTATAAGATAATGACATAATAATTATAAAATTAACATAAGATAATAACAACGGGTTATTTTTTAAAATAAGGCTGATGAAGATAATCCTGATGAAGATGAAGATGAAGATCAGGATGCGTTTGTTTAGAGCTGAATAACCTTAAAGTAAAAAAAGCTTCACATTTCTCAGGTGATCCCGGATCAATACGTCCTATTAGCAGTTATTCCCTCTGCCCCTCTTACACGTCAAATAAAGTCTCTTTTCCTGCCGTTTATTCAGACAAACACGTTACCACAAACACACGAGGACTTGGATACAGTTTAGTCGAATACCTTCTTACATCATCGCACGGAACACGTGACACTCAAGTTTAAACATGCGGGTCTTTTATATTTAAGCAAAAGCAAAACAACAAGAGGGACGTGGTGATGGGGGGTGGGGGGCGGGGGGGGGGGGGGGCAGAAGCGGTACAAAATATGTACAACATTATGGGCCGGATCACTTGAGTCGCGATATGGCCCAAACTTTAGTCCTCTTTTCTTTATTTTTTTTGTCTTGCAAATCGTCTTTTTCCAATGCAGTCTTTGGAGTAAGCACAAAGAAGCATGACGTCCGCTGCACATGTGTATATTTACATGTATGTATGTACAATGCAGCGACACGTCTCCGTCATAAAGAACAAATGATCCTGGACACAGTTCATCGTAAACACATTAAACCCGCATTATCGCCCCTCTGACGCCGTGTCCCGCTCATCACGCACGTGTGTGCTCATATACAGATTTGATCATTCCGCGGCTCCCGTCAGCTGTTGTACTGGCACGCGTTCAGGCTCGTGCCCGCGCCCTGCAGGCCGCCGTACCCGAAGCCCGGGTGCTGTTTGGACTTGAGTCTGAGCGCGCACGTGTCCCGGTAGACGCTGTACGGAGCGCCCGGCGGCCCGTACGGGCACGCGGACGGCGACATGCCGGAGCTGATGCCCGGCGCGCCGATGCCGTTGAGGTTGTTGAGGCCCGGCGCGGCGGGGGGGCCCATCCCGGGGGCCATGGTCATGGAGGAGATGGAGGTGGGCGCGGGGAACATGGACTGCGAGGTGAGCGGGCTCATGGAGTTGAAGAAGGTGAAGTTCTTGGAGGAGAGCGGCGCGGGCGCCAGGCCCTTGTTGGGCCAGTTGTTGTAGGAGTAGGCGGGGTACATGTCCTCGTAGGGCTGCATCAGCCCGCTGAACTGCGGCAGGTAGCCGCTCTTGCACAGGTCCATCTGCTGGTTGCGCTCGCGCTTCCTCCACTTGGCGCGGCGGTTCTTGAACCACACCTGCGGGAGACACGCGCGCGTTACCGCCGGTTCTCCAGCGAGCTTCTAATTACGAATTGTGAAATACGGATGGAATCATATTTCTCAAAAATTCTGTGCGAGTTTTGGCTGCAGAAAAACACGCACACACACAAACACATACATAGTGGGTACATTTTATTATTTTTATTATATATATAATAAAACAAGGTGTAGTTTATAAATAGTCTATATCACTATAAATATATATATATATATATGGACTTGAGTCTATATATATATACAATAATAAATATATATATATATATATATATACAAATTGAATTAAAAACGTAATCCTGTGTAAACAACAACGGATAATTTCTTCTTAGTTTGGGTCCTAAATTGTCAAAATCGAAGTGTTTATTTAGATTATTATTTCAGTTATATAAGATTAAAAGTCGTGTAAATGTTTTCAACATGAATGTTGTTGTTCGCTGATTTAAATAAAGCGGGGGGGGGGGGGGGGCGGCATGTGGGCCAGAATAAAATAAAGTTTACAGCACAAATCCAACTGTAAACGGATCAGACGCACGCGCGCCACTGAAAGCCCTCGCGCGCTCGCTCTTAATTCCCAGAAGAAACAGTTTATAAATAAACCATCCACGCGGACGTGGTTATTGATCGATACGAATCAATAAGGTATCTAATCAAGGGAGCACGAAGGAACCGCTAAACGAGCCTGAGGCGACCTTCAAAGGTCAAGTCCACTTTCAAATGTCACAACAAGCTCCATCAATGTTCACAGTGCGACACCTTCATTTAAATCAAACTTTTAAACGGATTCTTTTTCGCACTTTAAATATCTGGTAGTTTCTGAAAATTACAAAAATGATAATGATATATATATAATTTTGTTATATATTTATAAACGACAAAAAGTATATATGAACATATATGTTTATTTATATGTATATAATTTTTGTCGTTGTTTAACGCACGTCTCTGACGTCAGAGAGAGAAGACAGGTTTTCTATATTAAAAGGTAATTAATGGTTCGTCACGATGCGTTATATCTGCAGCTTCAGGTTAAAGCCACGAAGGAGAGTCTGTTTCAGAGGAACATCTACATGCGTTTCCAAATCATGGAGATTCATCTTTAATATATTTTAAAGTGTTTGTTATGTCATATGCGTGTTTGTCGCTGAGTATAAATCATTCCCCTGCATGCACACATTATTTGTCTCACCCGCACTCGGGCCTCGGTGAGGTTGGTCCACACGGCGATCTCCTCGCGCGTGCTCATGTCCGGGTAGCGGTTCCTCTGGAACGTGGCCTCCAGCTCCTGCAGCTGCTGGCTGGTGAAGTGCGTCCGCTGCCGCCGCTGCTTCTTCTTCTTCGGGTCGTCCACGGCCCCGTCGTCGCTGCGCGGTTCCGCGCCGCGCTCCTTCTCTGCGGGTCACAGGTCGCGGGTTCCAAGTGAATAACTTCATATTGTTTTCGTTTGGTTGATATTTAAACCGCAAAAGTCAAACGTTTCCTAAAGGCCCCAAATTCAAACCGAACAGCTCTTCCAGCACCAAACAAAGAACTAGTGAATGATTTACGGGCCGAGCAGAGAAGGGACGCTCTGCAAATATTTACCGACATGTGCGCGTTATGTATCGATGAGTTCTATCGCGTCTTCTCTCAGGATCGCCCCATTAAACTGAAGGGTCGGCACGTGCAGAGGTTATTCATAGAAGAAAGGGAATGAAGTCTCCTAAATGTTTGACAAAAATTCAAATCTACTTAAAATGTAAAACCACAATTTGTGTTATTCTATTGGAGCCGCAAACAAAAGGAAGCACTGAACACACATTCCTCCGTCTTTTGGTGAAGACAGAAAAGAGCAGAAGCTTCTGGAACATTCGGCCATTTGCAGCAGACTTTGTGTCTCTGTAGTTATTTATAATATTTACACTTCTAATGCATTAACTAACATTTACTCTGCGCATTCTTCCCTGCCAGACCCCGAGCTGCGGCCAAGTGTTCGCTTCAGCCCGACGCGCACGGAACCCGCACGGCCGTGTGCGTGCGCGTCCGTCTCTGCAGCAGGAACGCAGCGAGTTAAGAATCAACGCAGACGCTTTTCCGGCCGCTTTTATCCAAGTGACACGCGGCGAGAAGCGCGCTGCCCGACGGCCGTAAACGGGCTGCCGCAGACGTAAAAGCATCCGGGGCCGCTCGCGGGGTGAGTCGAGCCGCGGGAGGCTCTCTGGAGGATGTACCTGGCGGCTCCGCGTCCGAGGACTCGCTGCTGGAGTTCTCTAACCCCCCCCGGCCGCTGCTCGGGGCTCTCGGTAAGTGAAACGCGGGAGCCGCGTCGCGCGCCGCCGCTGCCTCGACGACCCGATCCGAATTCATCCCACCTTGAAGAGAAGGGGGCGCACAAGAGGGGAGACGGGGGAGGGGGGGTGGGAGGGGTGGGTGAGTCCCGGGGGGAGCGGGGCACAAAGCTTTCCTCAACACCTGAAAGAATCCACCCGCGACATGAGAGGAAAAGCTTCTTCCATGGAAAAAAGGTCTTAAAGGAAAACCAGAAGCGGCTCCTCGCTCTGCCTCCTGCGCGCGTCTCTGCGCGTGAGAGGCAGAGACCCATCCCATCGGCTGCGTTCAACCCCCCCCCCCCCCCCCCCCCCCCCCACCCCCCGAGAAACCGGCCGGTCCCTCCCACTGTGGCCCACACCCACCCGAGGATGACGTCACCAGCAACACGTGGAAAAGGCCGTTGAGACGGTTTCTTTATGTCTTCAGAGCGTTTGGTTCGCACAGTAAGAACAAATATGGAGTCCGTTTGTTCACTTTAACGCGCACGTTTCTTAACGCACGCATTCTACCTCGTCGGGAGCGCGCAGTGCATTGCGTTGCTCTACAGGAGTGAATCGGCTTTTTCTTCGCGCTGGCATGTCTGAATTCGGTGCGCTTCTACACACACGCGCGCACGCGCACACGCACGCACCTCGCCACACAACGTTGTGTATATATCTCGGATATGTACCGAGCTGAGTAAACATTTGCCCAGTTACTGTTTCCTCGCTGTGGGAAGCGCGCGATGTGAGGATTTCTGTGCGCGTCATTAATGAGTCTGTAAACAGCGTTAAAAAAAACAGCCGGGACGCGCATCCGTCATTCCTCCACCGGGGACAACTCATTGACACGCGTGATGTCACCGACCCCGGACCTGCGACGCTGCCGTGACGTCATCAAGGAGAGAACCACATTCAGCACTGCAAAGTAAGTAACAACTAGAGAGCTGCGTGTGCGTGCGTGTGCGCGTCTGTGAGTGAAACGTCAGCAACTAGAAAGAAAACTTCTCTCTTCGTTGTGAATGGCACGCGCTCACAAAAAGAGACCAAACGATACTAAAGGTCAGATACTAAAGGTCAGCTCGGCCTTGTTGTACTAAAGAGTCTAGTAGATCTGTTGCATCATGGGTAGTTGTATTATTATTAATTCAGAACAACACGTGTAGTAATTGACACCATATTTAGACACATTGTGTCAATATTTCACTCATTGTTATGCACATGTGTGGACCAGCAAAGTTGAAATAATATTTAATTCCCTAAAATAGTTTCCACTAAACTAGTGTGTGTGTGTGTGTGTGTGTGTTTGCGTGTGTGTGCGCGTGTGTTTGCATGTCCCCCTGAATGAACTATTCAAGCCACTGAGGGAGAAACTAAAGGACAAAAATAGCTGGAAAGTGATATTTTGAGCCTGAACATGAAGATGTGAAGAAGCGGACACGAGCAGTATTCCGGACGTCCCATCAGCGGGAGGGGTTCACCGTGAAGGCTGTCGGGACAGAAGGGACCGGAAAGCTACATTGGTGCGTGCTGCTTGGGGAGTAGTTAGTGCAGTTCGTGCACGTGTATCGGTAGATGCCTGATGAATTGATTTATCATCAATTCAGATAATAACATGCATAATACATATATCATACATTTATGAAATAATAATAATACAACGGAACGTGATGCTGAATCACTGATAAACTCTGTGACCCTTAAAGTCCCCCCCTCCGGAATATTAAAGGCTTTACACCACCCGGCCTCCAGCTGCTACAGGGTGATAGATGGAGATCTTCTAAAAGCGCGCGTCCCGCTGCTCCTCCGCTCTGGAGGCCACTTGCGTGTGATGGATGAGTGAAAAAGCCTTTCCATCCGGCGGGACAGGTTAAAGGCCAGTGGAGATGCAAACACCCCCCCGAGAAGTGAAAATAAACTCGCCGTTAATCATGCACCGAACGAACACACGTGATGTGAGCCGCGCACCGCAAAGCCGAGCGGGAACCAAAGGCCGCCGATGCGTGACCGCACGAGGACACAGCTGGTTCTTTCCGTGGGGCCGGTTTTCCTGCTCGGTCCACTAAATAAAACCACGAGCTCCAATAATATATATGAAGCTCCTCTATAATAATAATAATTATTATTATTATTATTATTATACTAATTATTATTATTATTCCTGAAATAAAATGTGAAAGCCGGGCTGTTGTCTCTGACGGTGTTTTTGATGTGATTTAATTCAGGTTTACTGGAAGCTTCCATAATTACAAACGATGCTTGACTTATATAAAGAACATCCGGCGTCGGTTATGTGCATGTTGTTATATACATATAAAACCAACGCGTGATGGTCTGCTGCATCTTTCTGGAGGTTGTTTTGTTTCTTAAAGGGAAAGAATCGCATGAACAACAAAGCAGAAGTGTGAACAACCAGCTGTGCGTGTCACGGTCACGCATTCTGTCCGCATACCCCGCGCAGCGCGCACGGATTTCCCGCACACTAAAACTCATAACACGGGCCGCGAGAGAGCGGGGAGTTCACACCGAAACAATGGCGATTCCCGTTGGCCTCGCGTGACCATTTGTAAATCCAATAAGGCTTTCGGGATTCATTGTTCATACCTGCGTCCGAGCAGGAAATCACGTTCTTCGACAGATTCAGTTCCATTCCCGTTCCCTGAAAAACAGGAGCAGAACATCCCGGATGTCCGAGTGATGAACAGTGAAGATAATAAACAGTTATAGATAAAAATACATTTAGGTTCCATGTTGTGTGTACGTTCATAAAAATAATATAATCCCATTTTAGCAGCACTGCGCTGAATACACTGAGACTCCTGGAAAAGCTTCCCATTCATGGTGACGTTTTTTTGTATCTTAATTCTCCATCATTCCTTTAGGAAATATATTGACTATCAATTAAAAGCAACGTACTTGAATGAGCAGCTCCTCCAACTCTTCACATTCAAACTGTTCATCTTCTGTTTCATTACGGCACTGTGTGCCATTATAGTGCGTGTGTTCTACACACACACACACACATACACACACACACACACACACGCACACACACACACACACACATACACACTTCTATGCCTCCGTGTTCACGCGATTCGTGCACGTTGTATTCATTCGGCTTATTTAAGACATCCGTCCGATATGAAGTGGTGATGAAGGAGGTGACGCGCTGCGTGTGGCAAACATCAGCTCAGCGGAGCTGCTGTTCACTGTGGGAGTCGTTGCGGTGCGTGAAGGTGCATCCAGTCAGCCGCCGGCCACACGCACCGCTGTGTGAGCTCAGCACGGCTCCACAATGCATCGCTTCCACGACTCAAATCCGCAGCCTCCAACGCGTAAAACAGGTCCAAATGGAGACGCCGGACCGCCAGACCGTGTGTGTGCGTGTTTTACTCACCGGATGGTGCCCAACGGAGGCAGACGACAGAAACACGAATAAAGCCTCAGCGTTTCCCCCATGCAGCTCTTCAGTAAATCCACCTCATGCGTCCGCGATAGTCTGCGCTTTGTCGCGTCTCCGCGGTGCTGCTTTGGTTTTCTTCGCCAGCGGTCTGCAGCACGCCTCGTGGTGACGTCACGATACCGCAACCTTACCCCCCCCCCCCCCCCCCACACACACACACAGCTACCTCCACCGTGTCATCCTCTTCATCGCTGCACTCAATACCCTCCTCATAACATTTCTCTTTCTTAATCTTCATCATTTTTCCATACAAATTCCACAACCGTGTCATCTTCAGCTGAAGCCCCCCCGCCGCCCCCCTCTGCCTCCTCATATCCACATTCATCTGTATCTGCTTTCTCAACCCCCAACAATACAGATAAAGTTATAGCAGTTTAAAATACTTAGTTATCATGGTGGGGAAAATACTACTGCTAATTACAATAATTAAATAAACATAAAACTGGTGACGCGGCAATTGTTTAATACTTTAAAAAGCATCTGCTCATCCTTGAATGTGCGCGCTGAAAACCCGCTTCGGTGTTTAAAGAGTTTTATGAGCTATTATTTTTGTTTAAATCACCTTTCAAATAACGTGTGTGTGAGAACTCACAGAGGTTTATTTGGACTCGGAAATGTAATAATAATAATAATAATAATAATAATAATAATAATACTTTTCTCAATTATTTTGCTCTGCCGTGTCAGGAGAAAAACAATTAGGTTATTTATGGAAGTCCACAATTGTGAGACAAGCAAAGTTAAAATTACACATATTATATATAATAGGTTGTACTGTTAAAATATAATATAAAATATAAATATATATTTACATGTAGTACATTACATTACACGTTACATATAGTCATTATGTACTTCCATTCGATATAAATAATAACTAATCATGTTTGTCGTTCGATAATTAAATGGTAATTAAATGATAAACAATTTTCCACCTAACTAATTATTTATTTACCAATTATGATAAACGTTTTGTTTTGTCATCTTCACGTCAACACTTTAACTTTTGTCTTCTGTGGTGTAAAAACTCCATGGAAACATGGCGGGTTTACGGCGTTTGCTTTGAATAAATAATAATAATTAAAGAGAGACACTAAATAACATTTTCTGAGAGAAATCTAAAAACTGAAGACGGTCTTGCGGCCTTTCGTGAGTCTGAGCACCGGCGACGGGAAGAAACCTTTTGAACCTTAAAAGCAGGAAGCAAATAAGATAAGATAAGATATTCCGTTGCACTCGTTATCGGGACACTAATTAACATGTGCAGCACGATTGTAATAATTCATCAAATGCGCCCAATAAGCCAAATTCAAGTAGTCAGGATTAAAATCCAGTGGGTGGACCACCGATCTACAATCTGATTATTCAAAACAAACAGAAAAAACCACGGAGTATTCTTTAATAGAGAATATAATACATATTTAAGAGAACATGTCGGCGCGCACCCGGTCCGACGCGTCCGCCCCCGCGCGCTGCTTCCAGCCTCCTCCTCTTGGCCCGGCACGCGGGAGAAAGTGTGAGATTTGTCCCACTCTTCCACTTTCCTTTCCGACTCGGCCAAGAGGCGCGCGGTGCAAAGCCGGGCTCCGGGAGCGGGATCCCGCGGGATTACGGGGCCCGGCCTCCTTCCCGTGGTGCCTTGCGCGTCAGCAGCAGCAGCAGCTTCTTCTCCCAATTCAATTCATAAATGGACATTTGTTTGGATGAAAGTCAACAGGGTTCTTGTGACTGGAGAGCGCAGCACTGACCAGCTCCCAGCATGCAACTGGATCCACCAAACAGTAACTGCCAGGCCTGTGTAGTTGTCTACCTGTGAGGCCTGCGATGCTAAATGATGAGTCTGACACACACGCGCACGCACACACGCACACACACTGTGTGTAATTAGGCAGCAGGCAGCCAGGTAGAATGCTGTGATTACTCAACGAGTGACTCGAGGAGTTAAGTAGCGCCCTGGAGGTGAGGCCCTGGCCTCATCTCTCCTGTGCAAATAGGTGCAGGGATTATTTAGCCTGTGTGTGTGTGTGTGTGGGTCCTGTCTGATGGTCACACCCGCAGCGTAAATAGTTATTCCTAAATAATAGAGAGGCAGAGGCCCTATGGAGACGCTGGAAAACAGGCTCACGCCCAACGGGGGGACACTTCGGACGAGGTTGTTGAAGTGTGTGTTTTTCGGACACACAGAAGCATCGCACACACTTGCAGTCGTGTGTGTGACTGTCTCATGCTCTTCTCATGGAAGTGGAATACGAGAAGGACAGACGTTGAGCCGTTGCTACGGTGACGTCACAGGTCAGACGGGCCGCTAGCTGGTTAGCCACGTAGCTCGTCTTGGTCCGGTCAGCTAGCTTACTGCTGCACTGCTAGCTTTACGTGTAGCTTGTTGACATGCAGCAGACATTGATTCTGCAGAATGGGGACGCCCCACTCACTGAACCCGGCGGCTCCGCTTCGTAAAAGGTGAAATCGACGTAGCAGGGCGTCATTTTTCTCTGTGTCCCGTTGCCGTGGCGACCAGGACAGACGGACTCACTGCGGGCCTCGGCCCAGCCTCAGTGACCCTCTCATCACTGGGGCCATTATCCGGGAATGGATGCTTCCTGCTCTGTTTGTTTCTTCCTCTTTTGAAGCCGCCCCTCTTGAAGTGTGTCAGTCGCAGATGTCACAGTTTCCAATCGGCAGTGAAATTAGTGATGTTGTGATTGCGGCGGGCCGGGAGCTTACCAGCGTAAACATGTCTGCAGCGTGGATCATCATGTGCAGAGCAGCACCGGCCCCCTTTCTCCACTCCCCTCCACTCTCGGGCTTAGTGCTGATGAGAAGCGGACGTCCAGCTTCCAGTTCTTCATCCGAGCGTGAAGCTAATGCTGGCTAACGTCGACAGCAGGCGGTGACATCACTCCTCTGGCCCAAATGCCACATCGTCTCATTTTGTTACAGACTATAACTATACGTCTAAATGTACATCTAAATATTTATATGTACGTCTCCGCATCAAATGTTTCTCCTGGTCAAATTCGGGTAAATCCTGAATCAAGAAGACCAGCCAACGGCTGATATTTATCAAACTCTAGTTTTTAACATGGAGTTTGTGGCGAATAAATCAAATAAAATGACACCAACGGACTGTCGATTATGACGGTTGAATGTCCTGATGGATCGAGACGCTCACGGGAGTTTCGTTCTTAAAAAATAAACCATCACTTATGTTGCACACGTCACGCTGCAGATATTGATTCTCCAACGAGGTTTCCTTAAATCCGCCTGCATCCATAGAAGATGAGTGCGAACTGGATGAAACTAGTGCAGGAAAACCTCCTGAGTGCTTCAAGCACACTTCCAACACAGCAGGAAAAGCCCCCCCCCACACTTTTCTTCTTGGTTTCCTCAGGTTTTGATAGATAGTTTTATTTAACGTCCCTCCAACATCTGGATTGTGGCCTCTGCAGCGGCGCTGAGCAGGCTGGGAGATTTATGGCCGAGGCTTATAGCACTCTGCTGTGTTTGGGATAGCCGTCCCACTAAGAACACTGTACCCCCCCCCCCCCCCACCTCCCTCCATCCTCTGGCCCGTAGAGGACCCCCCACCCCCATCAGTTATAAAAAGCAGGCAGTCACGAAGCTGCTCTGATTACAAGAGGTTGTTTGCAGCAGCATTCGGCTGATTTAGGTGATTTACATATATTTGTCTTTGTTACTCAAACATCTGCCGATATTAAACAAGTGTAAAAAGTGAGCGAAGAAATCCCATCATGTAAAGTTTTATGCATGAAGAAAAACTGAGCTGGTTTGAGAGGGTCCTCGTGAAGAAGGAGAGCATTATGGGTAGACTCTTAAATGATTGTGGAGATGAATGTGACATTAATATTGTTTGATTTATATCTTGCGAGCCGCAACCTCTTTCTCAAACCTTCATGGAGAACTGAGAATACGTTTATTCGCTTTTTCCACTCTCGCGTCTTCATCCAGCAACCGCTTAGCTTAGCTTAGCTTAGCTTAGCTCACATACTGGAAACAAGGGCAAATAACTAGCCATGCTTGGCCCAAAGAGTTAACATTGTGAACACTAGAGGTCCTTAATTACGTGACATAAAACGTAATATTTCTTCATGGTCCGATCTCTGGACCTTCGTTACTACAGGAATGAAACGTAAATACTTTGTACGTGTTAAATAGTGAGTCGTTCGATGTGCAATGTGCGTTACCGTGGCGCCCAGCTGTCACAAAGGAAACCCCGTAAATCCTGATTAACAAGTATCAATGTTACGCAATGTTTAACCACGACAACTGGGCGGAGCCGGGGGGGCTCTGCGATTGGCTAATCTGGGTTTGAGGAGGCGGGGCTAAACAGATGGATGTTTGGTGGCGCTCAGACTCAACAGCACGGAGACAAACAAACGGTTCCTGAAACGTTGAACTTCAGCCTTATAGCTTCGACGGCTAAAGAGACTTTGACAAACGTCACGTGATCCGTCCGATGGAGGAGGACGGATCACATGATGTCCTCTCAGTAAAGGTCGGCGTGACTTCTTCACTGCTGATGGATGGCGTACTAGTTCTCTGGATGACGGCTGCGGCTGAGACACAGTAGCCAACTTTCCACCATTTGAGCTGCACAGCCCCCCTCTCACCCCCCCCTGTAAGAACCCTTCTGCCCACTAGTGAAGGTTTCCCATAGAAGAGACCCGTCAGCTGACTCGGCATGTGTGGCTTTTCCACATGTGATGTTTAATATAATACACATCTTAGGCGTGTGTAGCATGTTGTGTTGCTCTGCAGGGGGGGGGGGGGGGGGGGTGACACGTGTCTATATTAACCTCCATGGAAAAAAACACCTGGAAGACAGAGAGAGAGACATAGAGACACAGAGACAGACAGGGAGACAGAGACAGAGAGGGAGACAGAGACACAGAGACAGATAGAGGGACAGATAGAGACACACAGACAGAGAGGGAGAGAGAGACAGATAGAGACACACAGACAGAGAGGGAGAGAGAGACAGAGAGACAGACAGAGACACACAGACAGAGGGACAGACAGAGACACGTAGTGAGTCCTGCCCGACCCGCCCAGCTTTTGACCTATAGCTCTCTTTGTATTCTTCTGACACAAAGATTTATTATGCAAACATCACCGTTCCCAAAAATACATATTGAAACAATTTTTGGGAAAACAGGGTGGACAAAGTGAGCCGTCCTGCGGCGTCACGGGAGTTTGGAGCTGGGATCTTGGCGGGGGGGCGGCGAGTGTGTGAGCGGTCTCGCTTCACGAGGCCTGAAAAGAAGAGCAGGCCAGAGGGCGAAGGACTGTCAGGGCGAACAAAAAGGAGGGAGAGATGATTAAGAAGCTGCCACGGACGCCCGCCCCCCCCCCCCCCCCCCCCCCCCCCCGCCCCCGCCCCCGCCCCACCCCGTCTGTGTACCTGCCTGCCGCGTGGAACCGGGTCGAACCCGCCAAGTGTAAACAGCAGTAAACACGCTCCTACGTACAGCTGCGTGTTCTCACACACACACGCGTGTCTCTGGGCAGCCTGGACGCTGGCCCGCCGACATCACGGCCTCCATCATGGCATCCATCACAGCCTCCATCATGGCCTCCATCATGGCATCCATCACAGCCTCCATCATGGCCTCCATCACAGCCTCCATCATGGCATCCATCACAGCCTCCATCATGGCCTCCATCACAGCCTCCATCATGGCCTCCATCACAGCCTCCATCATGGCCTCCATCATGGCATCCATCACAGCCTCCATCATGGCCTCCATCACAGCCTCCATCATGGCATCCATCACAGCCTCCATCACTGCCTCCATCACAGCCTCCATCATGGCCTCCATCACAGCCTCCATCACAGCCTCCATCACAGCCTCCATCATGGCCTCCATCACAGCCTCCATCATGGCATCCATCACAGCCTCCATCACTGCCTCCATCACAGCCTCCATCATGGCCTCCATCACAGCCTCCATCACAGCCTCCATCATAGCGACATCATGGCCTCCATCACAGCCTCCATCACAGCCTCCATCATGGCATCCATCACAGCCTCCATCATGGCCTCCATCACAGCCTCCATCATGGCATCCATCACAGCCTCCATCACGGCCTCCATCACAGCCTCCATCATGGCCTCCATCACAGCCTCCATCACAGCCTCCATCATAGCGACATCACAGCCTCCATCACAGCCTCCATCACCGCCTCCATCACGGCCTCCATCGAGGGCCTCACAAACACACCTGAGACTCACCTGGCTTCAGCTTCCTGCTGCTGGAGGGTCTCGGGAGGCGGCGCCATGTGGGCACAGGAAGTTGACGGCGTACGGCGTCTGACTCCCGGCTGGTGGAGGAAGTGGTGGCGTGACACCATCTCTTATGTGGACTGTAAAAAGGGGGCGTGTCTCTAGTAGCACTGCGTCCATTAAACTGTCCACCGACGGGGGGGAAGAGGAAGAGGAGGAGAAGGACGGGGAGGTGAAGGAGGAGGAGAGGAGATCACAACATTAATTCCTATTCTCGGCACGGGGGGGAAGGTGTGTCGGGTGAGGCGGAGGAAAGGGTGAGAGCCTCCCCGGGTCTGCCCCAACACGACGGCTTGTTTACCCGTCAGCTCGGGGCTTTTGTCCGTGGGGGGGGGGGGGGGGGGGGGGGGGCTCCCACGGGACAAAGGACCCGGAGCTCTTGGACCACCAGCGGAGAGAAAGACCATGTATGTGTGTGCGTGTGTGCGTGTGTGTGCGTGCGCGTGTGTGTGTGTGTGTGTGTGTGTGTGCGCTTTGGATGCTGCCGGATTGGTTCGTGTTCACGTGTTCAAAATACAGAAATCCTCACGTTTCTGTGTGCAGTTGTGCACACGTACAGGTGAGTGTGAGTGTGTCTACCTGTGTGTGTGTGTGAGTGTGTGTGTCTACCGGTGTGTGTGTGTGAGTGTGTGTGTCTACCTGTGTGTGTGTGTGTGTGACCTGTTGTGTTTGTTGCTGGGCGGGTTTGTGTACACATGCAAACTTGTGTGACTAATTCGTTTTGGGGAGCAGCAGACGTTGTGGAATCGGGTTGTTGGTGTGTGTGTGTGTGTGTGTGTGTGTGTGTGTGTGTGTGTGTGTGTGTGCGTGTGTCTACATACGTGAAGGTGTGTGTGTTGTAATGTGAGCACAAACAGCCTCATTCATTATAGAGTCCTTTAGTTTCCTCCATAAAGGAACAAAGTCAAAGGCTAAATTACCGACAATCATACAATTCTACATATTTTTACGTACATTTGTATTTGAAGTTTTTGGTCAATTGAGAAAAAGAACAAATGAAGATTAAAATCTATTATATTATTAACCTGTAATTATAGTTCGTGCATGTTTATTAAAGAGATGATGCGAGCATCACGTCTCAGGTTCTGAACTGAGTGAAGTACGGTGGCCCGGAGGAGTCATCTAACCATTACTTCACATACAAATATGACAACAATGATATCTGTTCCTTTATTAAAGCTGCTGAAGTGGTTTCCTCCACAGATGTTCGATGATTCTGAGGCGGTGAGCCCCCCTCACACACACACCTGTCCTTCAACTGCAGAACTGACTAATATGGACTTAAAACTCACTGACATGTTTCAAGGTGCAGTCTTGCACTTTCTGTGTTTATTTGTGTGCTGTCTTGCAGTGTGATCTTGTGTGTGTGTGTGTGTGTGTGTGTGTGTGTGTGTGTGTCTGTGTGTGTGTGTGTCTACCTGTGTGGCGGTGGTTAAGCCAGTAATCTCTGTTTGCCTCAGTCTGAGCAGCATAACGCCTGCTGACTCATTCCCAGGACGCCCCATCACGGCTCCATCACGGCTCCACCCGCCACCCGACCCACCGACTGGTTTCTAACCCGAGTTAATCATGTAAAAGCTACGAAATACACAGAAACAGGGCTGGAAACGACGCTATGAAGCAGCCCACGCGTCACGTGTCCGACGGCAACACCTGTTTGCAGTGGGTGGTGCTCTCCTCTTTGTCTCCATGTTCCTCCTTCACACTTCCTTTCCTTCGCAGCGCCATGGTTACGGCAGCAAAGGATCCAACACGGTGACTCTCGCTTCCCTCTCTCTCACCTCTTTAACCGTTCTGCCTCCTCATCCATACTTCCACCCTTCCATCCTTCCATCCTTGCATCCTTGCAGCCTTCCATCCTTCCAGAGAGGAGAGGGGAGAGATGAGAGACGAGAGAGAAAAGAGGTGAGAGGAAAGAGGAGAGAGGAAAGAGGAGAGAGGAAAGCAGAGAGAGGAAAGAGGAGAGAGGAAAGAAGAGAGAGGAAAGAGGAGAGAGGAAAGAGGAGAGAGGAAAGCGGAGAGAAGAGAGAGGAAAGAGGAGAGAGGAAAGCGGAGAGAGGAGAGAGGAGAGACGAGAGAGAAAAGAGGTGAGAGGAAAGAGGAGAGAGGAGAGAGGAGAGAGGAGAGAGGAGAGAGGAGAGAGGAAAGCAGAGAGAGGAGAGAGGAAAGCAGAGAGAGGAGAGAGGAGAGAGAAAAGCAGAGAGAGGAGAGAGGAAAGAAGAGAGAGGAGAGAGGAGAGAGAAAAGAGGAGAGAGGAAAGCGGAGCGAGGAGAGAGGAGAGAGGAAAGAAGAGAGAGGAGAGAGGAGAGAGGAAAGAGGAGAGAGGAAAGCGGAGAGAAGAGAGAGGAAAGAGGAGAGAGGAGAGAGGAAAGCAGAGAGAGGAGAGAGGAAAGAAGAGAGAGGAAAGCGGAGCGAGGAGAGAGGAGAGAGGAAAGAGGAGAGAGGAAAGCGGAGAGAAGAGAGAGGTAAGAGGAGAGAGGAAAGCGGAGCGAGGAGAGAGGAGAGAGGAAAGAGGAGAGAGGAAAGCGGAGAGAAGAGAGAGGTAAGAGGAGAGAGGAAAGCGGAGAGAGGAGAGAGGAAAGAGGAGAGAGGAGAGAGGAACCCACTCACAGGGTTACAGGACCGTCCTCCCCCAGGTGTGCTTCCTGCCCCGCGGCCTTCTCTCACTTTTAATCAGGTAAAGTAGTTCCTCAGTAATCCGCTCTACTGGAAGTACAGGCGAGTGTGTATGTGTGTGTGTGTGTGTGCCTGCTAGTGGCACTGAGGTCTTGTAGAGATTGGAGTGGCCGTGAGGTCAAAGGTCAGATAAACACAGCTGGCACTCTCCTCCTGGCTGGCTTAGAGGAGCTGTTTTCTCCTCCCCTCTGCCTCCCTTTTTATCTGCTTCTGTCTCCCGTGTGGTTCTCCCTCTCTCCATTCCTCTTCTCTCTCCATTCCTCTTCTCTCTAATTCCTCTTCTCTCTCATTCCTCTTCTCTCTCACTGTTGTTCTTCTATCTCGTCTCCCATCAACGCTTTTCGCTCCTTTCTCCTCACTTTGAAACATTTGCAGTGATTTTTTCCTTTCCTTGTGCTTCTCTCTCTCTGCGTTGCTCCGTCGCGTCTGTTCGGGGGAGGAATGCTCCCCTGGTGCCCAGATCCATCACGTCTCCACGTTGTTATCAATAAATCAGCCTCCTCTGTCTCCCTGCGTCTCTGTTGTCGGCCTTTTCATCTGTGACCTCGTCAAAGGTCGCTGTGTCTACACTGCAAGAGCAGAAGTGTGGACAGGTCGGCCAGCGTCTCCCACGCCAACCGCCAAGTTTTTAATGTCCATCCCCCCCCCCCGCAGTCCCCTCCCTGCGCCCCCCCGGCTGTGGGCCGTCATGTGACTCAGCCTTGACCCGTCCTTCAGGAACACGCCATAATAAAAACGCCATTGAACTGAAGGTTTGCACAGAAAGGTTTATAGGTATGTTTAACCCCCATAGCATGCTAACGTTTGCTAATTAGCACTAAACACAAATGAAGCCCTGGCTAAACGTCGGAGCGTAGCTGCTAGCATAGCTGCTAGCATAGCCTAAATAAAAAGGACGGGTCAGTCTGTTTTGGTGCGTCACCAGCTCGCTGTTGGCCTCTTTAACCTCCGACCCGAGGGCGCCATGTCCAGACGCCAAACAGCTCTCCTGAGGTCAGACACCCCCCACCCCTTCATTCAAGAGGATTAAGATGGCAAAGCACAACACACGTGTAGTGTGTGTTTGTGTGCAGTGTAGAACGTCATGTCTCAGTGCTTTCAGAGGCCATCTTGTGCCCCCCCCCGTACAGCCATGGGGGACGCAGCGGGACAACCGAGCGCTGGGGAGATGTTCCAGCAGGCAGGTTCGTTATTACGGGTGAGCTGCCGGGCGTGACCCTCGGCGTGCGGATGTGTCGGTGGTGGGCGTGGCCTCGCTCCTAATTCCGCAGGTGGAATTAATTGCTGCTCTTTTGTTGCCTCTTCCGAACTCCGGCTGCTGTTTATTTTGAGGCAACATTTTTTCGTCCTGTTGTTTCAGCGCCCCACCTTCTTAATACGAAGAGCGACGGCATCGCATGCAAAGGAGTTTGTTTTGCCCGTGACAGGAGGACGCGGCCTCATCGCCGTCTCCGGGTCGCGGATGGACGCCGGCGCTGACAGACGAGCGCAGGAACCCGAATAGGGAGCAGCTTACACTTCTCCGCTTCTCTGTTCGCTCTTTTCCTTTTCTCACGCTCTCTTTCTTTCAGCGTCAAGGTGCACTTTTATTCAAATGTGTGGAAAGGGGGAGAGAGGAGGAGGGGGAGGGGGGGTGGGTATGTGTCTACCAGAGACTCTTTGCATAACCGGCTGCGGTGCAGCTGATGAACCCAAAGAGGCGTTTCTGCTGGCAGGCCTCCGGAGGAGGGAGGAGGAGGTCTCATTCTGAGTCACGTGACCAACAATACTAACGAGTGAAAGTCCTGCAGCGTCACGTTACAACGTTACAACGTTGCGACGTTACGACGTTGCGACGTTACGACGTTGCGACGTTACAACGTTACGACGTTACAACGTTACGACGTTGGACGTTTCCGTGCTTCTTTGTTTCTGCTCTGAGGAGCTGAATGGGAGGAGGAACTTCTTTGCACCGTGATGCATCTTGGGAGGAAATAAAGTCATTGGGATGCCAGTCACACTGTGGCAATTAAATGGCAATTATTCGATGGTATTAAAAATATGACGCACTGTTATGGACTCAACTGTCAATCAACTGCATTGTTAACAATAAGTAATCACGTGAGTGGTATTTAACTTCTCACGCTTCAGCCAACATGAACTCTGAGGACTCTTCGGTTTGATTTCCTGAGCTGCTAATCTTTGGCCCGGAGGACAACGCGCGCCGCAAGACATTCATTTCCTGCCACACGTGTAATTAATGGGCAATTACACGCCTGTATCATCAGCTCCGTGTGCGCGCGATGCGATCTCACTTTCCTCGCCCCGAAGAGAAGATGGCACGATGTCAAAACAAGTGTTTTAAACATGAATCATGATAAACCGTCTGACACTTTGTCACTTTTCACCACTAGAACATTAAAGGTAATTGAATATTATTGTTTTATTTTTTATACTTAAACAGCTCTTTAATGGTTTAGTTATTAGCACTAAGTATTCACATCCTTAACTTTGTTATTTTCTCGTTGCTGACAACGCGTCCTGCTTCTGAACAATGGGTGAATCAAATGTGTTGTTTTTGTGCGTCTGCATCAATCTGAACCCCCAGATGTTGTGACAGGGTGATTGAGGGGTGAATGGGGGAGGTGGGTTTGTTTTGACAGCGTTTTAAGGTAAAGTCCCACCTGAATTATTCAGTCATTGCAACCCCCCCCCACATGAGCCCTGTGTAAGCCCTGACTGGAGGGAAGGGGACGCAGACAAAGACTTCAAGGTTCAATGCAAAAAAAACACAACGGATAAAAGAGGAAGATGTTGAGAAAGCGGAAGAAAAAGACTTACAGTAAATCCTCACCTTGTCTCCCCCCCCCCGTCCCCCGTCCCCCGTCCCTCTATCTGAGCCCAAAGCCGACACCTAAGTGGCCCCCATTAGTCTGCTAGGAGTAAGCCCGAGTGAGCGGAGTGGGAGCAGGCACCGGAGCGGGGGGGTTAAATTGGGGGGGATCGGCTGGATCTGGTGAAGCGCGGACGTAATCCGGTGATTCGAGATCCCGCCTCCTGTTCATGGACCAATCGGCTCCAGAACAACCGCGGAGACGTCTCGCCGTTTACATCTCAAGCACAGTGAGGGGCTACGAATGCGTTGACCCCCACCCAGGCCCCCCAGAGATGTGCTTCAAACACCGTTTACCCACAATGCATCTGCTCTGTCGTGGATGAAGTAGAAGCACAGCGTCCTCTCAAAGTAACACCTGACCAAGGCCGGGTTTTGATACCTGAGGTCCCTTTACAGAGTTTGCGTTCCCCTCAGGTGCGTGTAGTCATGTGACATCTGGAGAACTTCACAGGCCTTCACATGTCCAATCAAAGACATTAAAATGCCTCATAAAGCAACGAGGAAGGTTTGAATCGATGGTTTAGACCGCGGACCAGGACCCAGGTGAGACCAGGACCCAAGTGAGACCAGGACCCAAGTGAGACCAAGACCCAGGTGAGACTAGGACCCAAGTGAGACCAGGACCCAGGTGAGACCAGGACCCAGGTGAGACGAGGTTTTATCTAGTTTCCCTTTTAGTGGCCTCGTTTTAAAGTGGCCTCTTGGGTCAAAGGTCACGCGGGCATCCCTGGAAGTCAGTTAAATCAGTTCAAATCGATCCCACTGACCTTTGCTCATAGAAACTTCCCAACCCATTAAGTACCAGCTCAGCGCCTTCCAATGGCAGGTGACCCCGGCTGCCACGGCAACAATGGAGGCTACAGGCGTGGTGACATCATCACGGGTCAGACGGTGAGAGGTCACACGCACGTTTGTCTCTCCCTCTCTCGTCCGGGACAATCCGAGAGTCAAAGGTGTCAGGGGAGTGTTTTACTGAAAAGCTGCAGTAACAACAGCTGAGGGGGGGCGGAGCCTCAGACGCTCTCCTCCCGCCTTCGTCAGCAGGCCGCAGGGCCGTGGGGGCGGGCTCTCTCTGGCGCCACTCAAAACAAAGTGCAGCGTTCACACACTCGCTGAAACAACACAACTCCTCCCAGGGCGGTGGGGGCGGAGCCTAAACGCCACCATCAGCACAACCTGATGTCACAAAATGTCGCCTCTTTGAAGCTTCCCGACATTCTGCACAGATCAAATGTCACGGCGTGAAACCTTGAGTTAAAGGCCTCCAGCGTGAGACGTGAAATCACAGCAAATATACGCATCTAAGATTAAAAGAGCATTCTGGATCTTGGAATCCACGTGGAAGAGATTAGCGGCGCTTCTTTAGTCTCGGTTCGTTCCTGAAGCGTTTTCATAAAACCACATTTTTGTATCAGGAATTCTTTTTCACTTTGAGGACTTGTGCTCCGTCGTGGCTCAAAGGCTTAAGGGCTCCGGTTTCCTTCTGCGCGCTGGAAGCTGCTCTCTGTGTTTTCCATTAAGGACTTTGTTCCCCTTCGACGCGTCCAACACGATGAGTATTTCACAGTCAGATGAACTTTGAGAGCGAACCTTCGGCCCTCGACTTCGCCGTCGCCGTGGTAACGCGCAGAGGACTCTCACAGCCACGCAGAAAAACGCGCCAAAAACTCACGCATATCGGAGTTTGTGTCTTTCTCAACACAATGCGCACACACACACACACACACCCCGATGAGTCATCCGTGCACGAGCATCAAACCGGACGCATATCAAAGCCAGTGAGCGGGATCGGGGAGGAGGCCAATGCTCCACCCATGAGTTACACGAGTGGGCGAGACGGGTGGAGCAACAGGGGGGTCGATGTGACGGGTTCATTTCCTCTAAATGAAGCGCGATGCGTTTCTGCTGTTTCCAGCAGTTCCTCTGCTTCCCTTCACACCTTCACACACACACATCACGTCATTTATCCAAAGCGACTCACAATAGCAAGGAAACAACAACAAGCCGATCGGAGCCGATGTGCAGCTCGTTGTAGATCAGAGTCATTGTGCGTGCAGTGTAAGTGCTGCAGTGTGCTGGTGTCTCTAGTGGAGGGAGAGTCTGAAGAGGTGTGTCTCTAGTCTGAAGACGTAGAGGCTCTCTGCGCTCCTGATGTCATCTCACAGCTCCTTCCACACAGCAAAGAGTGCTGACAATAATGCAACTTGAGAAGGAAATGACGCTTTGAGGCCGCAGACAGGACACACACACACGTGCACGGTGTCGTGTGCCCTGCAGCTAGACTGCAGGTTTAACCTGCTCCTGTCTGCGGCGTGAGACTTGGCCTTTATTCACTGAGACGCCATGTGCACTCTTCTCGTAATGAGCCCTCTCACATATCGGCCCTTTCTTCTCGCTGCTCTCACAGTTTCTGCAGGACGCAGAAGGGGCGGAGCTTCAGGTAAAATGTCAATAAGCCAAACAGTAACAGACGCACCTTATTCCGTTTCTTAGACTGGTGTGGTATTCATGTCATCTATTTGTTGTTGACACAACAAAACGCAACACAATACTACGTATAATATGCCTTTCTCAATATATAAATGAAATATATATTCCTGTCACATTTGCAGTTATCAGGATGAATATGAAATAAATCGAAGCACTAAAGCCGATGACCAACTGACAAGAGACAAGAGACACACAAGCTGTTACAAAGGGTTAGCCATGTGGCTAGTTTAGGAGCTACCGAGTTAAATTAGCTTTCTGAGACATTCATTAGTTTACATTATTATATCAATCAACCCATGTAGTGACAATTTGTCTTTCACTCCCTCCTGCCAACGTCAGAGGAGCCGATCAAACACTGGAACCGATTCTACGTCCCGGAGTGCTGGCGGAAAACTGCTGGATCGGCACAATGCGCCTGTGGGTGCAGCGCTGGCACGGACCAACGGAAACCTCCCACGTGGCTTTATGAGATGTCTCACGCCACCTCTCCGAGATGCGTTCAGCTCCGCTGGACCTGCATTGTCCATGCCGGCCCCTCCCTGAGTCATCCGTCTGTCAGCTCCTCGCCGGCTGTCGGGACTTGTTGCTATTCAGGCCTTTTTAGTCTCAGCATGTGCTCAACGTCACATCAATGCAACACTGTGATTATAAACAGTCATCTAAGACGTCAAAGCGTCACGTGTTAGAGCTGCATTCTGTGCGGTGACCAGCAGGGGGCGACTCCTCTGCTCCCATAGACGTTGATGAGGAAATGACTCCCTCAGTAAACATTGTAAACATGAGTTAATGGTCTCAGTCTCTAGTTTCAAGTCTTCTTCAACGCAGCACGATGTTCATGCATTTTGTCTTTTTTCTGTCTTAAAGTTAAACGTGAGCCAAACAAACGTCACGTCATCGTCAACGGCTTGAAGTCTGGAACTACAGTGATGATCTATATTTTTAATCCGATGTGTTGAAATGCGTGTGAGTGGTTTAAGTTTCCACACGTATGAATGAGAAACTTGTTCCATGAACACTTCTCATATCAGGCTTTAAAGTTGTCAAACTGAGGTGAAACTTTTCTCCCTAGTGTGACCATTAGTCCAGTAACAAAGGGGGGGCGGGGGGGGTGCTCTCCATTTAAGTACCTCTGCCTCTCCACATGCGCTTCCTCGTGACAAACCTGTCTTTTAATTCCCACTGAGAAGCTCGCGTGTCTCCATATATAAATAAATCCATGCAGCATGAATGTCGGCTCGCGTCCTTCCGGCCTCCTTTAATTGACTCGTCCACGAGGACACCTCTTAACAACCAGCTCCCCCCCCGGGGGCTAATGGCCGGGGGGAGCGGTGCCTTCAGGTGCCTCCGAGCCCTCTCCGTCCCGCTGCCTCGGCCTGATTAAACGCTGGGGGGGCAGAAGGTGGCGGCCTATCTGCCCGTGTCCGGGGGGGATTTGAGATGCATATGCACGAGGCAGGTGGAGTCCTGGGGGCCAATTTGGTCCTCGACTGAGAGGACGAAGACGAGGGAGTCTGAAGGAGCTTCCCGGTAACAAGCGCCCCCCCCAGCGCCGGGCTCTGAGTATGATGTCACCCCCCCTCCTCGCTGCGCCGCTTCTCCTCTCTGCCCCAATTTGTTCTTCCGTGGTTCATTTGGAGTTTTTTCTCTGCCTGCCTCATCTTGGGGGGGGAGAGGGGGGGCTGTTTGTTTGTGTCGTCCCTCCAGACAGACAGGTGCTTTAATAAGCTGCTGCCAATCATCGGCGGGGGGGTGGGGGGTTACACCTGTGAGTGTCCTCTACCTGTCTGACATTCCGCATGCTGCCGAGGTCATCGCGCTGGAGTTGCTCATCCCCCCCCCCCCCCCCCCCTCCGACCCCCCCAGGCTCCGTCTACCTGCTTCACCTCGACAGGTGCCTTCTGCTTCTCAACGAGAGAACCTTCCTGTTCCGTTCTACTCAACTTACAGCAGCTCAATAGAAAAAGCCTCAAATCTCCCAGAATGCCGAGCTTGACGGACGCAAACAATTGGAGGCAAATTCAAATGAGCCCCCCCCCGACCACCCCTATGACCCGGTAAAACCTCTTGAAACAAACAGCTGCTTAAATTGAGTTGTGCCACTTGTTTATTCAGGACACAGGGAGGGGGGGGGGGTTAAACGGGGGGGGGGCTCGCCTCCTTGTCAATCAAAGAGCGGGGGGCTGGGAGGGGGGGGACATCTCACATCTCTGTCAGAGATCCAGCCGCTCTTGTTATTATTACATCTGTGTTAAACAAGCCCCCCCCAGGCTTAGGGCAGCTACCTGGGGAAATCACAGCTGTCTGGGAGGGTGATCGTCATCCATATCCATGACGCCGCCGCGCTGCTCAGCCACGCGCACGGACGGCGTGCACGTGAACGTCAGCGGCGTCCCACTCCGGGGGCAGATTGACAGGCTCCGCCCCCCCTTGTTTGGGTCGGTCTCATGGGGGCCGTTAGGCCGCCCAGACCTCCGCTCATTCAGAATGCATGTAGGGGGGGGCCGTATGTGTGTCTGTGTGTGTGTGTGTGTGTGCGCGCACACACACACACACACACACACACACACACACACATAACAGTCAACTGTATACAAACACATTAACACGACTTCACACTTCCCAGAATTAAAATACACTCTAAGCGAATCCACACATTGCCGTGCTGTTTTAGCCGCCTCCCCCCTCTGATCACCTGACTCATGGGTGTGTGTCTGCTGCTTCCTGCACACAGGTGAGCTCAACAACTGGCTCGGGATCAGCCGTGACTCCGGCTGATCCCGGTAAGCCCGTCTTTCACGGATCATCGGCGGCTCTTTGGTGGATCCGACATCAGTCGTGAGGTTCACGGGTGGGAGGCCGTCACTCGCCACCTCGTAGCTTTAGCTGCTCCCATTAGCTGCTCCCATTAGCGGAGGAGGACGCACTAAAGGTCTCAGTGATCATTTGAATCGTTAAGTCACCAGATTAAGCCGTCTGTTAGTCAACGACAAAATGCAACGAACGACGCGGCAGGTTTGGAAAACAAGGGGAAATATGCAATTAAAAGAATTGAATCATTTCAGTTACACTCTGCTGTCTTTCTCCTCTAATTATGGCTTTCTTTCTAAAGTGGATCCTATTATGATAAAGCTCCCGCTTATTGGAATAATCCTCATCATCATCATCCTCAAGTCTTCTTTTGTGTCTCCATATGATTTGTTTCATTACTTCACGATGATGTTGTCAAAGTAAATGAAGCATTTCCACTTTTTGTTTTGAGATCTTTTGTCTCTTTAGTCTTTTTTTTTTAACAACTTTTAACACGAGCAGCAATGTGCTGCATGTTTCTCACCTGCATCTGAAACCTGTTTCAATGAATCAACCCGATAAACGCGGAACCGTTTAATTAGGATAATTGTGCATTCAGAGTGTAGCTGTTGTCGTGCATGTTGTCGTGCACGTTGTCGGTGAGTGTTGCCATTGATCAAACCATTCCTGCATTAATCGTCCTTTTGTTGAGGGCGGCTCACTTCCTGTCCTTTTGTCTGCTGTCATATGGCGGCGTGGTGGGAACCTTCTCCGGGCCTGAGCTCCACACACAAACTAGTTCCTGCTCGCTCCGCGGCCCCGTCTTGGCCTGTGTGTGTGTGTGTGTGTGTGTTAGTGTGTGTGTGTGTGTGTCTCGAAGCGTCAATCAGATTTAAATCCAGAGATGAAAGGAATGGGATGCCTCTACCTGTCTTTTAATTACAGTGTTTGAGGCAAAGCAGTCTGGAAGCTCAGATGCTAATGTAGCGTACAGTTAGCTGCTGGGGGGTCGGAGGGGGGGGGGGGGGGGGGGGGGGGGGGGGGGGGGGGGTTGTTATGGGGGGCTGAGTCTCACGCTTAATTAATCATTTCCATCAGGAGAGAGAGACATAAAGACTGTTGTTTCCCTTCATTAAGGCGCAGAGAGGATGAGGGGTTAAATGGGGTGCGAGAGGGGGGGGGGGGGGCGCGGGGCGGTTGCCGCGGTAACAGTGGCACACAGCACATTGTGTAAGGTATGAGAGAGAGGCTGGAGGCAGACAGGTTAATCCTCACCCGGCCACCAATTACAGCCTTCCATCTCCCATCCTCCCTCCCTGTGTAATCTCCTGACCCCCCCGTTCCTGCCCCTCCACCTCCCAGCCCCACCATGCAGAGGGGGGGGGGGGGGGGGGGGGAGGGGGGAGACTACTGCGTGTCTCCAGGTAGCTCCAACCAGAAGTCTCTGTTTCTCTGTGTGACGTCAGTTTGAAGCTGCATTGCGTCTCCAAACTGCCTCCTTTAGCAGAAATTGTTGCAGTAATTTAGATGAATCACGTTGGGCTTCACTAATATTCAAAGTGATGATGATGATGAGGAGGAGGAGGAGGAGGAGGAGGAGGCTCCTCAGGGAGTCGTGGTTCTGATCGGCTCCATGAGAGAGGATCGGCTTTGATCTGAGAGGAACACCATCTAATCCTTTAATGGGTGGATGCTGCCGCTCGCCACGCCGAGCACCATCTGTCTCTCACACACACACAAACACACACACACGCACACGCACACGCACGCACACACACAGAAAGTTAGAGGAGACAAACTTGTGAGTCGTTTCTGTATTTCTTATGGATGAAGTTGAACTGAAGCTGCCTTCAACAGGATCTTATTTCCTCCAGTGGTTGATCTCCTAAACACTTTCATTGATGCAATATTGTTTTGTTAGTTTTACCTAAAAGCTACTTTTCAGTTTCTGGTTGTTTTTTCCTTCATGTGTTTTTTTGTTCGCTAAAGTTTGTATGTTCATTTAAGCTGCAATCCACAAATCACACACACAAACTTTACGCGTTAACACGTAATGTTTGTGTGTGTGTGTGTCTGTGTGTGTGTGTCTGTGTGTGTGTGTGTGTGTGTGCCTTCACACTTACAAATCAAACTTCTTCTGACACGTCGCTGGCGGCAACGGTCCCTCATCTCGAGCTACTGACGACGTCTCCGTTAGAGACCTGTCAATCAGCGTGTAGCCCCGCCCTAAAGCATCCCCTGCTTTATGGTCTGTTTTACTCTAAATGAACATCATGCTGTATTGAAGAGATTAAGACCATAAACTCATGTTTGCAATGTTTACTGAGGGAATAACTCAGAAGAGAAGTAGAGTAATTTCCTCATAGACGTGTATGGGAGCAGAGGGGTCGCCCCCTGCTGGTCACTACAGAGGATGCAACTTTAACTCATGAACACACCTGAACGGATCCAAACTAAATCCTGTAGAATAAAATGAGCATAAAAAGAGCAGTCCCTCTTCTTTGGGCTTCAGGGTGTGGATGTCAGGGCAGACCTCCTCCCTGCCGCCCCAATTAGGGGTTTAGAGTACCTGGGGGAGTCCCCCCCCCCTAAATCCTCCCCCATAACCGCTTAAACCTCTGCGCCGGGATTAAAGATGGCTGTGCTGCAGAAAAAGATCGTACCCAAAGCCTCTTGCCGTTTGGGGGATCTTCCGGAGAGAAGAAGGTGTGTGTCTGTGTGTGTGTGTGTGTCTGTGTGTGTGTGTGTGTGTGTGTGTGTGTGTTTGTGTGTGTGTGTGTGTGTGTGTATCAGCATCCGATGGACACAAAGGGAGTCGGGCAGAACGTCTGTGTGGTTAAAACATAAAAGTTCTATTCTTATTTATCTGATCCGTTTCAAACTTTAGATGCATCGAGCATCTTATAGGAACATGTGTGTGTGTGTTCGTATCCATCTTCCTCTGCTCTCAGCTCATTTGTATTGGCACACTGTCGAAGCAGCCTCAAGACATGAAAAGCACACACAACACACACACACACACACACGTACTCACACAATCACACTCACACACACAGTGGTTGTTGGAACTGAGGTAGCTCAGGAGGGAAAGAGAAACCTCCCTGAAGTGGCTTGTGAATTGTTCTGGAATGCCGACACAGCCAATCGAACAGCGAGGAGGGGGGGGGGGGGCTCACTGCAGCGATGATGATGTTAATGCAGCCAATTAGACCTGCCCCCCTCCCCCTCCACGATGTCAATGGCAACATTTATCCCCCAATAAAAGAGACATGATGTGGGGAGGCTTTGCTGTGATTGTACAGTGCGGCCTGGAAGCACTCTGAGGATGATTACTCAGCTTCTATTACACATTCCACATGTTGCTTTATTTTGGGGGTCTTCTCTCTGCTGCTTGCAAGATGCTCGGGTGACATTAGTACTGAACAGGGGGGTGTTCTCTCTCTCACTGAAGTACATGTAGTCCGGGAGAGGAGACAAAGGCGTCACCTTCTATTACTGTTATGGACCACAGTGACCTTTGACCCGACCGGAGAGAAGCACAGTTTTAAGCGCAACTTACTCTTCATAATCAGGGACTTCATAATTACAATGTAGGTCTCGCTTCACAACGCAACAAATGTTCATAACTACTGTATATCAATCAGATATAATGTGTCTTTCAGTCTTTGATCCATTAATATTACACAGAATATTGTTCACTCATGTAAACTGCCATAGACTAACCTTAGCTTAGGTTAGCCTATGTTAGTCCACGTTAGCCTATGTTAGCCCATGTTAGCCTATTTTAGCCCATGACAGCCAATGTTAACCCATGTAAGCCCATGTTAGCCCATGTAAGCCCATGTTTGCCCATATTAGCCCATGTTAGCCTAATGTTAATCCATGTTAGCCCATGTTAGCCCATATTAGCCCATGTTAGCCAATGTTAACCCATGTTACCCCAATTAGCCCATATTAGCCCATGTTAGCCAATGTTAACCCATGTTAGCCCATGTTAGCCCATATTAGCCCATATTAGCCCATGTTAGCCTATATTAGCCCATGTTAGCCCATATTAGCCCACAGTTAGCCCATATTAGCCCACTCACTCCTGTCTCACAGTCTGATATGGAAGCATGTTTGAGAAACGTGTGAACTTCAGACAAACAACACAATCCACTTTTCTTCTTATGTATATTTTTCCCAAAACAACTGAGTGGTGAATTTTCTTCCTGTGTTTACAACGTATAATGTTTTTATTTATGTCCAATTCAAAACTCAGGAAGACTCTGCAGGATTCAGAAGCCTGAGCTGCTGGTTTGATTCACTCGCATGAAAGAAGACAGAAGGTGAAAAAGTTCAAATCCACAAACAAATGTCCTCTTCTTCCACGTTAAAATCTTCACACGCGCTAAAAACGAGAGGCTGAACTGCATCTGCTGCAAAGTGTGTGTGTGTGTGTGTGTGTGTGTGTGTGTGTCTCTGTGTGTATGAGGACCTTCCACTGCGCTTCATGACATCATTCAAAATCATGTTTGTTTATAAAAAGAGAACAACAGCTCTTAAATGACTCAAAATATTAATGATGGAGGAGAAAAAGACAATATGGCAATATTCCTAAAGGACAAAATAAGCAAAAATAACCAGCAACACATTTATATTTATGTGATTCAGAAATGGAAATTGTGTACATAATATTTTAGTTATTTATAGGATATGCACATAATGAGACATTTTTATGAAAAGAAAAGTGGTTTGGAGAGATAATGCTGAGATAAAATGAGCAAAACAACACATTTGTCTGTTTATTATATCAATGTTTAAAATATATTTGAAGCAACGACATTGAATATTTTTCTAATCATTACGTTAATCTCACAATGATTTATATTCATTTAGATGTATTATATCTATTTTATTATAGATATAATATATGTACAATGTACAAATATATATATATATATATATATATATATATATATATATATATATATATATATATATATAAATATATGTACATATTTACATATATTGTAATATAATATATTGGTAGATTTATACACATACAAAATATGTGAATATAAATATTGTATAGATATATGTTCGATATATATTCATGTATATATTTCCTATAAATATTATATATGCCGATATGTTATAACTATAATCATTAAACGAATTATATTTCTATGTGAATATATTACATACGTGTGTGTGTGTGTGTGTGTTTGTGTGTGTGTGTGTGTGTAATATATGTGACTTTAAATATTAAAAACGCATGTTTTGAGTTGACAAACGAGAGGCCAAACGTTAGAGACTCGCGTGAACACACGTGGGGGGATTCGTGTCTCTCGGCTGGAGACAGCGGGCCCGCGCAGGGACATCGATCCGTGTCCTTCCGATCACACGTGTCTCTCTCTGTCCCGCGGAGGACATTTGAACGCTTCCATCGCGCTGCGTTCTTTCTTTATCTCTGTTATTTAGGTGAACATTGCAGCTCGCGCTCCCTCAGGGCATCAGTCCGCGCGCACACTAGCGCGCACGCGGACCTGCACTTAGTTTAAAACAGCATCTTTTCTATATCTATTTGCTTTAAATATGTTTAGTTCATCGTTGATATTTTAGTTCATTTTCTGATATTTTCCAACTTGATAACAGAAAGACAACAATTTAACCATTAAAACATTATTTTATTATTATTATTATTATTATTATTATTATTATTATAGAAATAGTAATGAGAGAATTAATAGTCATATTTTTTGCTTCGTTTTTTTACAGTTTCAATCTAAAATTCTTTAGATAATATTCTGTCTGCATATTTAGTCATGACGTTTAAACATCGATGGAAACGCTGAACTATAAACTTCTCCAGACATCGTTTCTATTCACCATATTTTTTATACTTCTGCCTTTTAGGTTCAGAATTTCTTTTCACATCATTTTGCTTTTCAAATTCTCCAAACAGTTTCTTTTAAACATGAATCAACAAACGTCATAATGAGGATACGTGCGTTTTAAATTAAAGTAATTTTACTTAATTACTGTCTTTTAATTTCCGGACTGAACGGAACGCGTCTACTCTCGGTTTAATCCGAACATGAATTACGTTGAATCATTTCAATAAAACCCCATTTCTGTTTCGCTCGAAGCAGAGGAGCTTAAACTGTGTTTTATTTGTATTTATTATGAAACGTGTGAGAACTAAACTGCTTCATTGTAAACTAGTTTGTTCCGTTTTTAGGCGGAATAAAGGAGAGAAGCGCGCAGGATAATGGACACTTATTCCTTTCCTTCACATTGCTGGCGTTTTTTTTTAAATCCTGGACGGGATTAAAGTTAAGATTAGTTTATTTGAACCACAAAAAATCCCAATGAAATATGAGTTTAAATGATCGAATTCCACGTGATCAACTTAACATTGAAATTATGAATTATTCATTAGGCACAATCCGAAGTCAGCTGACTGTGTGTGTGTGTGTGTGTGTGTGTGTGTGTGTGTGTGTGATGGTCTAAAGGTCAGCTGCTTTAAAGCTGACAAACCCCCCCTCCCCAACACACACACACACACACACACACACACACACACATACACGCTCGCCTACAATCTCCAAAATATCCCCCAACAGCGTATGAGCGTAACATTTGAATGTATATCCCTGTAGGACAGAATCCCTCATATTTTTTAACATACTTCATCAATATTTCTGTTTACTCGCAAATAAAAACTTAATTTACTCGCAAATAAAATCACGTAAACAAAGATTTAGCCATAAAAACAACAACAGTTCCCTTCAGTCTGTTGTGTGTCGTAGTTTCTTCCGCTCTGCGGCTTCCTAAACACAAGAGGACACGGTTTTTGAATTGTCCCAGTGAAGACAAATACGTGTCCTCTTTTGGGTCCGGGGCCACGGTTTGAGCCCCTGCTGACTGATCGGTCTGCCTTCAGAAGGACAGGAAGTGTCGAGGCCTGTGATTGGTCCGTTAGCTTCGTCACGCCGCCTGAAACTAATCACAGAAAACCTCCGTTAACGAGCTGAAAAACAATCAAGTAACGACACAAATATTTGACTCCTTCAAAGACCGAAACAAAAGCTCAAGTCTTTCCTCCGGGGGGGCGTGAGGGGGGGCGGGGGGGCTTCTAAACCTCGAGGCCGTTACACCGCGTCCTCTTCATCATTATTAACAATAACAGTCACTGAGTCTCTTTAAGGTCGTTGTTCTATCTGCTTCGTCTGTGTGTTGTTTCTGAATTATTAAGATAAAAAGAGTAAAGAAAATGCTTTAAAATGAATAAAGTAAAAAGCAAATAAATATGAGAAGTAACATGTTTATGGTCGGGGGCAAATATAAATAGATTTGGTATCATTATTTTCATCACCCTTACTGTTCCATTTCATCCACTTCCATTGATTTTTCTCTCAAAGCAGTAAAATGTGACTGGAAGTATTTATAAAAACATTTATATTACTGCAGGATAGTTATTTACTGCAGGATTAAAGTCACATGATCTGGATATCATGTTGTAGAATTAATTGAGCAGCAGAACAAACATGAGACCATTACGACGTACGTGGATTTAATTATGAAGAAAACACTTTGTAAGCAATCAAACTCAAACATTCTTTGTTATCATTTTGCACCTATAAACGTATTTCAGGTAATGAAGTAAGAAGTGAGAACTTTTCTGTCCTTTAAGCCAAACTAAAGTTTCAGGAAGCCGCTATTAACGTTTTGCACGGCGTGTTTTCCTTTTGGCACGAAGGGAAACACGGCGAGCGGCGTTCTGCTCGCGGAAAAACCACCAAACCCCCCGACGCGTTTTACAAATGATTCACACGGGAGGAAGAGATTGCACCTCCAAGGCTTTTCCTCGTAGTTGTAAGAGTCCTGCGTCCTCCGTGGAGACGAGGACGCCTCCGTCCCCCCGGCGAGACAGACGCTCCTTCTGGGGCCGCTGTGCTGTTCCGTGATAACGATAAGGCCTTAAATCCCTCTGTAGATTTGACCTTTGGCCCCTCCCCCTTTTATTTTCATAGAGTAGGTGTATGTTTGGGGCAGAGGTGACTCCCTCTGTCCCCGCCCCCCTCCAGAGAAGTCCCCCTCAGACGTCCTTCATGGACGCTTCCATCACTGCGTTAAAGAGGAAGAGAGACATTTAATGCTGCAGGAGAAAGACGTCCACCTGCTCGACGGGAGACACACACACAAACACACACACACGTGTTGATTCTGTATTATGAAGAACACATGAGCGACGGGGGGGCGAGGGAGAGGAGGGGGGGGGGGGGGGGTCATGTGGGAATGTTAATAATTTAAGGCTGTCGGGGGTTGGGAGCTGCCCGGGAATGTTGGGAATGTCTCTGGCAATCACACACATTATGATACGGAGAGCAGCCGCACAGCAGAGGGGGGGGGAGTATTCATGGGGGGGTCACAGGGCAGAAGTACACACTGCTCCAGACTTCTGTTCTATCACACGTCTCTTTAGCCCATCGGTAGCTCAGCAGCTCGTGCAGTCGAGTCACAACTCGACTTCCGCTCGATCGTCAGCGTCCTTTTTTCTTCAAACTCGAAGTTTCTCTCTGAGCTGAAAGTGCTACAAACATACAAACTACCGAACACAATGAACACACAAACACACGAACACAATGACCCCCCCCCCCTCCTTCCTTTCATCTCACACCTCTATGGGGTTTTCTGGTGTGTTGTGGTAGAAGCCGGTCGAATGCTACCTGTTAGCAGCTAGCTGGTTTCTGTAAACTACCAACTACTTATAACAAACAGGAATCCCAGCAAGTGTTGAGTGAACTTGGTTGCTGTGGCAACCGGTGTTGTGATGCGTCCATGAAGTGACCAAAACCGTCCGTTACGTTTATCAGCCTCCTTTCTTTATTTATCCCACTTTCCTACTTTCCTACTTCTGTTCCTTCTCTGTGTTTTGTGTCTAGCATTGTCTCACACACACACGCACACACACACACACAGGTGCACACACACACAGACACACACACGCGCACACACACAGGAGATCTGAGACCAGTGTTTGATTTACTCCGGCGAGGTCAAAGAGAATGCATTAGGCCGTGTGCAGAGTTCTAAAGTGGTCGCTCGGCCCTTCATAACAATCAGTGGAAGAGTTAGATGCTCCGGCCCTGACCCCCCCCCCCACCCCCCCCCCCCCCCCCCCCCCCCTGCCCCCCGCCCCCCCAAGATATACACACGCACACACACACACACACACACAGGCCCGTCTGCCTAAAAGCCTGTTTTTTTATTTCATGGTCGACAGTTTGTTTGAACACATTTGAAGTGTTTCGTGTTGGTTTGATTTCTAAATTGTTATGAATAACGGGGGGGGGGGGGGGGGGGGCACAGCAGCACTCCCTCTCAGTTAAAAGTCTTATCTTGGCTGTTTATGTGTGTCGTAACTGCTCTTTATCTCAGAGCTGATTGCACAGTGAAAGGAGGCTCCAGGTGAGCTGCACGCACACACACACACACACACACACACACACACACACGTACGTATCTATAGATCGATCGATTATGACCCTTTTTACAGGTGAAATGACTGCAGCTCAGGATGTGGAGATGTGAGCATGGCTTCCTTGGTGCACCTGTCCAGGCACAAGGGAACCGTAACAAGGAGCTTCACTGGGTGAATAAATGCTGCTGGGACGAGTAGATGCTCCGTGACAGAGACAGATCCTCCTGCCAGACGTCCTCCTCCAGACCCTCACAATGTTTACATCACCGTTTTATAACTCATACACACACGCACGCACGCACACACACACACACACACACACACACACACACACACACACACACGCCCGCGTCTGGACAGCGTCAGGCAACACTTGAAAGTGCAGCGTTCTCTTCTTTACAAGCCGTATTAGAGGCACATCAAAGCGACCCGGTGATGAAGCGCCGCGTCACGTCTGACCTTTGACCCCGCGCTGCACTGTGGGCCCTGGGGTTCGCTCGGAGAGGACGCCGTTTGATGCTTCGAAGCGATGTCAGAAGCCCCCGCCCCCCTATGGCGAGAGGAATGTGCTTTGTCAGTTCTGGGATCTCGACCCGCGTTCGGCAGCAGCTCAGAAAGAACCCGAACCACACGCCTCACGTGCTGATGATCACACTGATCCGTTCGCAGCTTTAGGCTCCTCCCCTCACTTCTTTAAAGCCCATTTCTGTGTTACTAGCTCCGCCCCCTCCCGTTGCTCAATGCCCAGATTCTATGACGCCCCAGATTCTATGCCATGACATCATCGGTCAGAGAGAATCCCCCCCCCCCCCCCCATCGCCATGGCAGCAACCAAATCAAACAACCGGGCTCATTGCTGCCGGACGGTGTTGACAAGCGTTTGTCTTTTTGCCTTTTTGTCCATCCAACTCCAGTCGGTCCAACTCTCAGTGTTTTTCAAATGGCCGAACAGTTCGAGCCGAGAGCGACAAAATCTGTGACGTCGTGCACACCCACAATGCAGTTCTGCCACTCCATCCCCCCCCTCCACCGCCCTCCCCCAACCTGAGATGGGCGTGAAGCCACCGTTATGAAGAGACGAGGTTTCCTCCTGTCGCGCGTCACTCAGCACTCCTCCCGCTCTTTGTCTCGGCGCGGCTTGTTTTCTCAAAGGACGCCGTTTTAAAGGGGAACTCCCAAAGAAGTTGACTTTGTGCAGCCGTACCCCCCCCCCACCCACCACCTCACCCACCTCGCCCCCCCCCCCCCCGTGGTACATGTGACGACTCGGATGAACCTGGTGAACCAGCGGTCCCTTCGCCTCCAGAACGTCGCTCAACGGACCCGACGACCTTTCAGGACGTATTCTGACAGCTGGAATCACTTTCTCACTTTCTGGGGTTTTATACGTTTAAGATATTGAGTATCGGGTATAAAGTATAAGTAAGTATATACAGGAGCTAATATTAAAATGTGATGTGCCGTGTGTAATAATGAGGACCAGTCTGCACAACAAAACGTCGTTTTTAAGTATCAACAGTATTTTAGTGTTTTTGCTTCGAAGCTCCTTCTTGTTACAGTTCCATTGGGTCTAAAAGAGGCTGAAAGTTGCTGTGTGTCAGTTTGGAAAAGTCCCACGGACCCGACGTGTTGGACGGCTTCGAAGTTCAAAGGTCAGGGTGGTCACGTGGTCCCGAGGCGTCACACGTCAACAACAACAATGCAAGCAAGCATCATCAACCAGACAGCTCACATGCTTTGTGCCCATGCAGGAGGTTTTCATCTCGGGGGGGGGGGCGGTTGTGTGCAGAGTGAGTCACGGCGAGGCGACGCCCCCGCACAGCCAGCGGGGCAGAAACGCATTCAGCCAGCAGGTATGTGACTGTTGTCTTTGACTGGAGGAAAGGAGCGCTGAGTTATTTCAGCAGTGTTCGAGCTTCCCTCCCAGCCTCCACGCCCCCCCATCCCTCACACACACACACACACGCACACACACACACACACACAGTGAGTGAGGCCTGAGGGGGGGGCACAATCCCTGCAGGATTAACACAAAGTCCTCTAATGGAGCCCGAGGTGCAGAGACCCTGCACACGGCCACTCCATCTAGAGGAGACCCGGGGCTGCGGGGCTGCGGGGCTGCGGGGGCTCCGTGTGGCCTCTTCATTTCCAAACTTCTCTTGCTGTGTCATAAACTCATTAACGGCGGCGCTGGCGAGCGATGAGGAAACGCTGTTTGACCAGCGAGCCGTATCTCCTCCGGACAAAGGGGCCGAGGCCGATGCCCCCCCCCCCCCCCCCCCGAAGGCCTCCCACATTCATTCACCCGGACTATCTGCCCGTCATTGGGCATTAACACGGATCTGATGGCTAATGGCCGTCAGCGGCGGCTGTTATCAGCGCGGCTTAAGCGGGCGGCCGCTGCGCGGGGGGGCCTTCGCCCTGAGGAAGGGGCTCTTGGGTAATCCAGTGTTGACCAGAGGGCTTCGTGGTCCATTACAGGTCACGGCTCGAGACGCAGGGTAAACAAATTCCTAACTGACGAGGGGGGGGGGGGCAACACTCCTCCCCCCTCGTTACACCTCTTGTTGTGGTTGTTTTGTTGTCCATTATGACACTTACACGTAATAACAAACAGGAAATAAACAAACTTTGGGTTTGTCTGGTTACAGTTGGAAGTATTTTATAATCATGTTGTCATTTATTTTCACCTCGACAACAATGAAGATACATTGTAGATATTTTCAGACATTTGTTCAAGTCGTCTTTCTCCTCATGAGGACATGCTGCCTAGTTGCCCCTGACAACGGTCCCCTTCCAGACATCATGTGACATCATGTGACACAAAGAGTGAAAGAGGTCATAGAGAGCAGAGCCGTGATTACTCTCATCATCGATGCTCCTTCTCTTCTAGATTTGGGCATTCGTGATCACAGATCAATAACCTGAGAATGGACTTTCCATTAACTGAAAAGGTTTCCATCCTTTTGGTTGATAACTGCAGAGCTAACGTTGATCAGCGGCGCTAGTCAGCATTGTTAGCAAGGCGCTAAACCAAGATAGAGGACATAAACGGTAAGTTATAGATCTACAAAACAGTGTATTTATGTAATAAGTTACCTTCAATACTTTGAAACTAACACGCAACTTTTTACATGTACAATAAATTCATAAATAGATTCACCTAAAGAGGATTTATTAACGAGAACTTAATGACTTAATGACGATATTAGGACGTGTTCATATATGCTCACCCTGTCATCTAAACCTAATTTCCACTTTGCTCTAATCAAAGCGTTTGCATTCAATCAACCGAGTTATTGATCGCTGTGGTTTCCAGTGATATTGGCTTTGAACTGTCCCTTTAAGAAGGACGAGAAGTCAACGTGGATGCATTCTGTCACGTTGGATGAAATGTGTGTGTGTGTGTGTGTGTGTGTGTGTGTGTGTGTGTGTGTGTGTGTGTGTGTGTGTGTGTGTGTGTGTGTGTGTGTGTGTGTGTGTGTGTGCGTGTGCGTGTGCCGGTCCACTGAGGAAAGGAACGTCCCTAACGAGGTAAGCAGGGCCGATGTGGACCAGCTGGGGGGACTAATCTGTTACCTTACAGGGGATTTGGGGGGGCGACCAAGTGCAGGTTGAATTGAGCATTAATTACAAACAGCGCGGATGGATCTGCTGGTTGATTGGGGGGGGTAATGGGGGCAGGGGGGGCATTGGGTGTAGCTGCTCCCTCTTTGGTTCCCTCACACTCTTCCTTTCCTGTTGGTCTCTCCAGTTACATCTGGCAGCTTCAGGAATTCATTACAGATCCAGAAAGTTGGTAATTAAAATTACAACTTTGAAAGAGATCACACACAACGCAGACACACACACACACACACACACACACACACACACACACACACACACACACACACACACACACATTCAGCTCTTACTGTATATCATCTGGTTCTTTTCAGCTGAAGTGTTTGTTTCAAATACACAACTTAACCCAGAACCTCTGCTGCATATTGTGTGTCTGTGTGTGTATGAGTGTAAATGTGTGTATGTGTGTCTGTACATGTGTGTGTATGTGTGTGTTTGCATATAGTGTGTGTGCACCTACTGCACACATTTCCTACATGTACAGTGCACATGTAAATGTCCACAGCAGACCGAAGCCAAACTGTTTCAACTCGACAAACTGTTTCAACATCAGAGCAACGTTCCGTGTGTGTGTGTGTGTGTGTGTGTGTGTGTGTGTCTGTGTGTGTGTGTGTGGATTTAAGGCTCTCGTGGTGATTGTGTTGCATTCACTGTCTTCAGTTGTCTCCCCCTTTGAGACCGGTTGTGCAGCAGCTGCTTCCTGTTTGACCTGCACATCATGTGGGACGCCTCCAGAGACACACACGTCTCTCACAACATGTCCCCATCATCAGCATCAGGAGACACTGAGATATTTAAGTCGGTTTCTTTGTTTCCATGACAACGCACTTCCTTCTCTAGACTTCCCTTTCTAAGTGCGTCTTCCCGGTTGTCCTCGGGAACAGAGATCCGTCTTCCTGACGTACAGTAGCCTCCTCAGGCTCCGGTTCCACGCTGGTGACCTTTGACCTTCCTCCTGGGCTCACAGGCTCCCGTCATCCCTCAGCGTCGCCTCCCAGGTGGAGGAGGAACTGGAGACACCTTTTCTCTGTCCTCCTCGCCATGTGTCCCTGCTCATCCGCGTTGTCTCTTCTTCTTCACATTCCTGCGCACTGATTGAGTTTCACGGACACAAGCAGCTTTGAAGTGGAAGCATCATTTATAACAGTTCGGTCACGGTTCAGATGCCGTCGCATTCTGAGTCGTCGTCCTCGTGTGATACGAACACATGGCTTTAAGTAATCATGGAACCACGTACCAGGAATTATATATGAAATATTCAATAGGAGCAGTTCAGTTTTATCTATATGGTTGCCGTTAGTTACGAAAATAAACAAAGCTCAAGCTCGTGAGACAGCATATGCGAGACCTGTCAATCAGCGTGTAGCCCCGCCCTAAAGCGTCCTCTGCTTTATTGTCTATTTGACTCTAAATTAACATCATGCTGTGTTGAAGATATTAAGACTATAAACTCATGTTTACAATGTTTACTGAGGGAATAAATCAGGGGAGAAGTAGAGTCATTTCCTCATAGACGTCTATGGGAGCAGAGGAGTCGCCCCCTGCTGGATATTAGGGAGAATGCAGCGTAGTTGATCCGTGATCACCACCTCCACCACCAACAACGGAAGACGTGTGTTTTTTGTGGTTTCCGATGAATGCGTGTTTGTGTTGTTGTGTCGTAACCGCGGCGACGGCCGGCCGCTCCAGTTTCACAGCGACTCGGCTGCATGTTTGTGAGGATTAGAGCGAGTAGCCAGCCAGTCTAGACTAGTCTCCAGTTACACTGTGACTGGGACGCGGAGGGGACACCGTGGACAATGCGCCTAATGGGGGAGGGGGAGTCTTCATTTGGGTTTGACTGTACGGTAATATATTAATACCTATTATATTTATCATACTGGTCTTAAAAGGGAAAACTGATTGAACAATTGATTGAATAAAGTGACTCCTGGTTTAATTTGTAACCTTTGAGACATTTGACGTTAAATGTTCATCGCTTCATGAAACATAAAATACCACAGAATCACAGCGCATAAGTCATAAGACATTTAGGACTTTATTCTACTACTTTGTTTAAGATTTATTTGAAATGCTCCACTTATGGTAGCGATGAAGTGGTGAAGTTTCATGTTGAAGTCGCCCACTTTGTCATGAATTTTCTGTATTGCTGTTGACATTATTTCATGATTTTAGAAATTTACTGTCAAGACGATTGATCCTAATGTGTCACCAACATTTATTTAATAACATAACGGATCAACATCAGTAATCAGCTGCTGAGCTTCATGACGTCTTTTAGCTTCTTTGGGTTCTTTTGTGCCCCCCCCCCCGCCCCCGGCAGCAAAAGCCCCCCCCGCCCCTCATAAGCTCCTAATTTGGCCACATTGTTCTGGTGGACTTTGAACTCAGAGGAGGACTAGAGCACTAGTGTGTGTGTGTGTGTGTGTGTGTGTGTTTACGTATGAATCCAGAAACACACTTCCAGCCGCACCCCAAAGTCCTTTGGACCAAGACCGGCTCCACCTGTCCGTCTCCCCGGGGCCATTTACTCAGACATCATGTGGGGGGGAGAGGGGGGTCTGAAGGACGTGGTCCATCTACAGGGCCCAAGGTGCATTGTGGGAATTGGAGCTTGGAGCTTTCTATTGAGTATTCAGACACTAAAGTCATAATAATCAACCTGTGAAAAAACAGAACAAAGTACTTTACAAACCTTCCAAAAAGTGCACACTTCATTTAAACATGGTAGCATTTATGATGTGTGTATACTGTATAGATATATATAGTAATGGATCCCTCAGCGTGCTATCGGGCTAATTCACTAATGGCTCTGTGTGATGCGGATGCGGTTGCCGGGGCGACCCGGTGATGCAACATCTGCCCATCTTATCTACGTCCATCTCTACCTGTCGCTCTCCAAGGCTTCAGGTCAGCTGACTGCGGGCTGTAAGGCCACACCCACATTTTGAAAGTAACACTGGCCACATGTTGATGGATGAGATCTCCAACATCCCGCCCTGCACGCATACACGTGCGCGGCCATATTGACACACACGTAGACCAACGTGCACCCTGCCCCCCCCCCCCTCTCTCCTTGGGTGGGTTGCCCCCTCGGCGTCACCTGTCTCCCTGCTCAGAGGTGTCAGAGTACAAAGGTGAGACACCCGTCTGCCTCTCTGAAGAAGGTTGGGATCCCAATTAGCCGGAGGGGGCGACTCCCAGAGTGTCCCCCCCCACCGTAGCCCTTCAGATAGAGCCCCCCCCCAACTCACCTTGAGCGTAACGATTCGCAGATATACAGAGAAGAAGAAGAAGGCTTATCTCATGGACCCTTCAGATGGAGCCCCCCCCCCCTCCTTTGTGTGTGTGTGTGCGCTCTGAATAACCTCGGCCTGACCCCCCCAATAAAAGCAGTTTACAGCCGTGCAGCGTCCACTGACCTGCCCCCCCCCCACCCCCCAGGAGGAGAGTTCACTCCAGACCCACGACTCCATCTTCATATGAAGATGACTGAGGCTCGTCAGGAGATCTGTTTCCATGGCGACAAAACTCATCTTATAACTTTGTTCACAAATGTGTGTGTGAAGTCGGGACGAGATGGACCGTCATGATGCACAGACCTCGGGGGGGTTCTATATAGATATAGATATATAATCCATATATCTATATATCTGATATATCGACCTTCTGAGGAGGCCTCCTCTGACCTCCTCTGACCTCCTCTGACCTCCTCTGGCCTCCTCTGGCCTCTCGGAGCTCTCGCAGGTCTCACTGCCGGCGCAGTGAGGATCACGTCTTCATCCGCGTCCTCTCCTCTTCTTCACTTGACTGACAGAGGCTTCAATACGGCGGCGAGGAATCATATCCGCTGTTTTCCCTCTTCGGGGCCGGGAGGTGGCTCTTGAAGAAGAGGGGGGGAGGGGGGGGGGCAGGAATAGCCGGGAAAGCTCCTCAGATGAAAATCCTGAATCCGTATGCCGGCGGCCGAGGCGGGAGTGAGTTTAATTTATTCTCCTAAGCCCTGACTCAGGCCATCAAAAGAAGCAAGCGATCAGGTTTCTGCACCCAGTGGCCCGAAATCCGACTTAACCCCCCCATCCCAAAGAGGCACTCGCCGGGGGGACGGCTGCCCCCACCACACATTCGGGTGTCCCTTCTTTAGCCCTGGATCCTTTCAACCCGCCGAGGATTCTGACCACGCTGTTCCGCTGGAGGAAGCAGTTTTCTGCGTAGAGACGAGGGGGGGTCGGGGGGGGTACACCCTTCCCCCGAATGCATCCAAGTGTTTGACATGTTTCAAACGCTCTTTAGTTGAGGTGAGATGATGCTTCTGCCCTACAACATGTGTGTAAACGGAATCTCCATCCTTAGCTTGACCTTTGACCCCCCCCCCCCCCCCCCCCCCCCCCCCCCCCCTCCCTCCAGCATGAACCCAGCTGCAGTGGCTGTTGGCATATTTTGTAGAAATGAATCCTTCAGGTGTTTCTGCAGGACATGTTTGGTTTATAACTGAACTGTTAGAGACCTGTCAATCAGTGTTTAGCCCCGCCCCAAAGCATCTCCTGCTTTACGGTCTGTTAGAGACCTGTCAATCAGCGCTTAGCCCCGCCCTAAAGCCGCCCCTGCTTGCTGGTCTCTTTGACTCCGGTTTGACTGTTGTTCTCGGTCATGAAGAACAGAACATCACTTTGTTCTCATGAACACAGACCACCTTGATCTTTCACCCGCTGTTTGCTTTACTTTCTGTTCTGTTTTCCCCCCTCCAACCCCCCCTGTAATTTTTTCGTGCAAAGAATAAAATGTCATCCACGCGGCTCTGGGAAAGGCGGCCGTCGGATTGGCCCTCGCTCGTACAGATGCTTTGAATTTAGAGGCTTTTCTGGCTGCGAGGAGAAGCACGGAGGGATGGATGTTGGGGGGGGGGGGGGACCTGCCTGTGTTTCCTGGGGATTAGGATTTAGATGGGCGCCCTCAGAGGAGGTCTCGGGTCCTGGCCTCCCTGGATGGCTGGGAAACTGACCCCCATGTGACTCCGGGGCGGCGCCCCAGGACTACGGGGCATACGGAAACTATCACGCTCCCATCACAACCTATTTTGCCATTTTATTTTAAAAGGATGACGCCGGGGGGGCAGGGAGGGGGGGGGTGGCGTCAGGACGGGGTGAATGTTGTCGGAACCCTCGGATACGGATCAGAACTGTGCCGTTACCCAGGAAACCCTTTAAAGGGCCAATCCGTAGCCTGATCACACCAACATGCTGCTTGTGATTGACAGGTCTAACAGAGCAACGCACACTACATCACAACATGCGATGAATGCTGCCCTTTATCAGCACATACATAATATGAAGTGAAATATCAGTGGATGTCTTCCACCAATAACTTGAATCTTTCACTGATTATTTTAAGGAAAAATACTTAAATTGCCAAGTACTTAAAGTGTCTTTAACCAACATAAATATCCTTCGGTCATAGGAGGCAGCTGGTGGAGACCAAAAGCAGAGCAACAAGCAGAGAACATATTGGACTTTGAGTCGCCAGGGCAACTAGTGTTGAATTAGCATTCTTATTGTCGTAATATAAAATGGAGTAACGAAGAAGCAGATGTGAATATTGATGAACTGAACTTCATTCAGGCATCATTCATCGTCACGTGTTGGTTTGTTAATATCAAACGTTGGCTTTTAGTTTTACAAAACGTACAAACTCACACACTTTACACACACAAATGCTCTCATGGTGGATTTTAAAGGTGTTTTATTACCGGAGTGTCCAGAACTTCAGACAGATTCATCAATTGTAGCAATTATTTAGAAAGCAAAAAACTTCATAAGAAAGTTCTTTTCAAAAGTTCAAATGCAGCAGAGCAGTCGGGTTCATGTACATATATGTATGTATATATATATATATTTACTTATACGTCTGTGTGGAGGCCTGCTGCTGTGTGTATGTCCAGTTCTTGGTTACGCAGCGCCATCTAGTGGCGGCGTGGTGGAAGAGCAAAATAATAAAACCAAATAAAATCAGAAAGCTTTTGATTCCAGCAAGAAGGAGCACATTTGTTTTTATGGCTTAACAAAAAAAAAAAAAAAACCCCTCTTACCAGTTTCTTTTCTTTCTACCAAACTTCCGGTGCCTTTTTGAATCAATTAAAAGGATAAAAAAAAGAAAATCTTTGTTACAGTCTATTATTCTTCTAAACACATTCACAACCACTCACTGAGAGGAACACATGATGGAAACGCAGACGCAGACACACAACAAGCACAGGAACTCCAACGTGTCCTCGTGTTTTCAGATGAACGTTACATGAATTAACCCGTATTCTGCAGACGACCATCCACCCACCCAGGTTCACCGCGAGGGGGGAATCCCACGGCGAGTTCGATCACTTGTGCTGAAGCGCCGCTTGCGTTCAAAGAGCAGCAGTTTGACGTAAATGAGGACTTAAAAACAACACGGGAGGAACTAAAAGTAAAGGGGTGTTCGAGGGGGGAGGGAGGCGGGGGTTAGAAGGGGGGTGCGGGGTCTTCTAGCTGGTCTCCAGCTTGGCCATTTCCTGCACGTAGATGCCGATGCTCTCGCTGTCGAACAGCACGAAGTACACTGTCTTGATGGTGGAAGACATGGTGGCCACGAAGTAGGTGGAGATGGCCTTCAGGATCAGCTGGGCCGCCGTCTGCTTCGGGAAGCCGTTCCTGGAGAAAAGGGGGGGGGGGGGGGCTTGTTATAACCGCATCACATTACTTCCTGTTTACGCCGTCTTAGTTTATACACGTTACATGAAAATACTCCAATAAACCTGTTCCTGTTATTCTGACCCTTAAACAGGAACCTCACGCACATGGGGCAGCAAACTGGTCACGCACCCCCCCCTTTTCTTACCGCCGGGGCGTGTTTGTGTAAATCCTGCCTGATCAGAAGCGGAGGTGTTGACCACCGTTGCCGGGCAACCAACATCAGCTCCCGTCCCGACTGACGCGGATGATGTCCGGTAACAACGTGCGAGGGGCGGAGGGGGCGGAGTCAGGAGCGGCTCGGTGGAGAGTTTAGTTACGTAACTGCACTTTTTGGCAAATCACCTTTTATTTATCACCTAATTATTATTACTGTTTTATTATTTTAGTTCTTTGAACTTAAAATCGTTAAACATCCAAACCCCAAAACGTTGTGTCGACCGACACAGCCTTCGGGTTTCCCCTTTCCTGCGGCCCTCGAAGGCAACGCCAAGTGGGAAGTCAAACTACACTTTGCGTCATCAGAAAACGTCCTATGCGCCTCAAGACACGTGCAAAGTAACGTGTTCAGATGTCTCACCTCCCGCTGCCGATGGAGGGGAAGGCCACAGACTTGAGCTTCTTCTCGTCGGCCAGAGCCAGGCAGTTCTTCACCGTCTTGTCCAGCATCTCCTCGCAGCGCTCGGAGCCCCAGGCCGGGCTGTTGCAGTGGATCACGTACTTGGCAGGAAGCCCGAAGCCGCCGGTCAACATGGCTGAGGACAGACGGGACAGTTCGAACTCTAAGTCTGAGAGATCAGGACCTTCTAACTGCTCCTTGGATTCAGCACGAGGACGCAGCTCCTTCCGGAGACAATAATAATAATAATAATAATAATAATCTTTGACAACAACATTATGAAAGGAAGCCTCACATGTCTTTATGGCTGTAACTGATCATTTCATACTTTAGAGATTCAGAGACTAAAAGAGAGAGAAGAGGATTCGTCTGAACTCGCCTCCTGCCACCTCCAGAGGGCCGCTCCTCTTCTTCAGCTCCGACACCGCCTCGCTGAGCTCCTTTCCCCCCCTCTTCTCCAGAGCGGAGCCTGTGGAGGGGGAGAGGGGGGGGGGGGGTTACACAGCGTGGACGGATGGAAGAGGAAGGACGACCTCATGCAGACAAGCAGGCAGATGCTATGAGGCTTCTTCTCCGTTCAGTCACCATGAAGACGTGATGCAGCCGGGTTTAAGTACCCTCCCCCAAAAAAAAAAACCAGAAGCAGCCATCAGGAGGAAGACGATGAAGACGGTCTCTCTACAAGCAGGGACGCCTTCCCGACCCACAATGCATAGAGCTTTTTAACAGATAAATCAGTGAGGAAGCTCAACCACGCAGAACAAAGGCAGTGAAGGGGGGTGGGGGGGCTCTGAGGGGTCCATTACCTACGTCACCACCTGTATAGAGGGAGGAGTTGGTTGGGTGAACGACAGCGTCGCTTTCCACCTTGGAAATGTCAGCTTGGACAACTTGCAACTACAGACAACAACAACAACAACAACATGGTGGTAAACACACAGGGCGAATGAGAGAGAGAGAGACACACAACAAAGTAGCAAAGTAAAAAGGATGAAAGGACGACGCTCCTCATTGGTCACATGGACACCTTTGATATTCACATTATGGAAAGCAATCATGTGACCGGGGAGGCAGTCACCCCCCCACCCCCCCAAGGAGGAGGAGGAGGAGGAGGAGGAGGAGCGCCTGGATGAGTCTCACCACGATGGGACAGCAAGCAGGGAAAGTCCTTGAATGTCTCACAGATTTCAGAAATGAGCTTCTATTGATTCTTGTCCTCGTCTTCCTTCGGGGGGGAGGGGGGGTTTCACTGATTTATATCTACGTTGTTCGAGGACATTCAAGGATTTTAAAATCTCTAATCTAAGAGCGGGGGGGCCGGGGGAGGGGGGGGGGGGCGCGCCTCACCTAGATCATCTTTAAGCTCAAGTTCAGCATTGGTGGGGTTGATGACCCCCTCCACGTCAAAGCCAGCCAAGTTACTGACCTCGCTGTGGATGAGGTTGAGCTGCGGAGGAGGGCGGGGGGGTTGGGAGCAGGGGGGGCAGAGGAAAGGGGGGGGGGGGGCATGCGGGGAGCAGGGAGCCAGGAGGAAGAGGAAGAGGAAGCAAAGCAGTTAAAAGCAGATTCACGGCGAGGCTCAAAAGAAGGAACCTGACTCTGTTCAGAGGAAACGCTTTCATTTAATTAAATGTCTCCATGACATCAAAGTGACATCGCTAAGCGCTAAGCGCTAACCCTCGTCTTCTCTGCGCCTGTAAAGGTCGTCATAGGACGCCAGCACCATTGATTAGCGGATGCTTGATGATTGGAAAGCAGTCAGAGTAACGCAGACGAAGAGGACGAGTTCTTCCTCTCAGACACGCTGGTATCTCAGGTGCATCAAAGTGTTAGCATGTGGAATATGCAGAGAAACCGCTTACATCCTTCTTAAGTCATTAATTCTCTCACCAACTATCTAGAAGTTGGTAAGAGAGAGTGAGCGATCTGTTGCTTCCCAAGACAAATGATTCAACAGTAAGACGGCACTGAGAAATAACAGGAAGCGTAGAATAAATAACGGGCCACTGATATTGACGTCATAAACGTATGAAGAAAGACTTGAAAAGAAAACATGAGAATAAGTTGCAAATTCATGGAGAAAAAAAAAAAAAAAGAAAGTTGAAGAAGATTGTGTCGTAGCAGAGATCAATCAGCGATCAATCAGAGATCAATCCTTTATTCGGACTCACCTGGCCGGCAGACCACTGACCTTCTGCCCCAGGAAGAGGCTCTTGGTGGAGAGCACGGTGAAGCTGTCCGCCGGAGGGCCTTCAGTGGTGCTGTCAGCCAACGCCGCCTTGCTCACCTCCACCTGCTTCTGTTGGGGGGGGGTCAAGAGGTCAGAGGTCAGCCACACCATTGATGCTGTAGACAGATCACAGCCCAAGAACACTCATCATGTCATAAGAGATGGAACATCCTGCTGCAGACTTAACAGGATTTAGTGGGACTCTGTGGTCGAGTCCCCCCCCCCCCCCCCCCCGCCCCCCCGGTACCTTCAGCTTGGTGCCCGCCTTCTTCCCCCTCATTTTCTTGTTCGCCGACTTCTTGACCGGCTTGGGTTTCTTCTCGGGCGGCGGTGAGACCGGCAGCTCCAGCTTTCCCTTGAGTCCTCTCTTCTTGGCCAGCAGCTCTGGGTGGATGTTGGGCAGGACTCCGCCCGCGGCGATGGTCACGCCTTTCAGCAGCTGAGACGGGAAGAAGCAACAAATAAAAAACAACACCACGAGCCAACAAAAGGCCCGTTAGACAGCGGCTACAAGTGGAGACTTAGAACGTGTCTTCACGTACAAAGGTCACACGACAGAGGTCATGAGAAAGAGAAGTTCATAGAGTCCACACGCTGAATGTGCTTTGTAGGAGACGCGGGGCGCAGGGTGCAGGAGACGCGGGGTGCAGGAGACGCGGGGCGCAGGGTGCAGGAGACGCGGGGGGCAGGAGACGCGGGGCGCAGGGTGCAGGAGACGCGGGGGGCAGGAGACGCGCGTGGCGGCAGCTTACCTGGTTGAGCTCCTCGTCGTTGGCGATGGCCAGCAGGATGTGTCTCGGCGTGATTCGGCCCTTCTTGTTGTCTCTGGCTGCGTTTCCCGCCAACTCCAAGATCTCAGCTGCGCAGGCGGGAAACACGGAGCACAAAGCGAGATGAAGCGGGCGACGGGGACGCGTCCCTTTATTCTACTGAGACGTAACGGGACGGCGGCTCCTCACCGGTGAGGTACTCCAGCACGGCGGCCAGGTACACGGGGGCGCCCACCCCGATGCGATACTTGGGCAGGTCCCTCTTGATGTAGCGCAGCATGCGGCCCACGGGGAAGATCACCCCCGCCCTGCTGGACCGGGACATCTTGGTGGACTTCTTCTTGGCTCCTCGGCTGGACATGGCGTCGAGCTCTAAGTGAGTGTTTGTGTGTGTGTGTGTGTGTGTGTGTGTGTGTGTGTGTGTGTGGAGGGGAGGGGGGGGGGGGGGCAGGTACTTTAACAACAAACTAAACACAACCAAGCTCTGGTCCCATGATCTTAGCGAACATTACATCCCATACTATGCGCGTCTCTCTTATGCAGTACTATTGATTACTGCGGTCAGCTGTGCTTTGTTTACAGCCGCTGACGTCACTCCACCGGATTGTACCATTATTTTGCGTATTAAATAATATTTCGTATAAAACCCGCGCGAATGAGGTCGCGGAAACGTAAATGAGTTTTATGATAATTAAATACCCTCCTCCTTCTTTATACCTCCACATATCTGCCCTCCCCCCCGGGGGGGTTATAACATGTCAATCTTTGCGTGCAACAGCTGAACGTCTCGCGTTTTCCGAGCATCCGGTATTTACGTTCGTATTCCTCCGGTGAGGTCGTTGCCCCCCCCGGCTGTCAGCTCCGCTCTCACCGACCTCCATGCCAGTAACAACCGTAAAAACACCCGCGCACACAACGCACATGCACGGAGAGGACCGCGCCCGACGGACGCGGGATTGTCACTTTATTTTGCGGGCTTTTACTTACTGGACAGGGAGAGGGGCAGGGGGGGAGGCAGGGACGAATATAAACGTCTCCGGTTCTCTGGGGATCGAGGCTGGACAGGCGGTGCGTGTCGGCGACTCCCACAATCCACAGCGAGCGAGCAGACCGGAGGACGCGCAGCCGGATGAGGAATCTTTAACCCTTCAACACCTTTCCTCTCGAGCAGGAAGACCACGTGCTTAAAGGGCCAGGTGTGCAGGAGCTGGAGGCATGTCCCCCCAAATCCCTCACTGAGGTCCCCTGGCCGGTGCTTAAGTCTGTGAGGGTTTTAAATGGTGTAACTACGAACGTCACCATCATATATAGATATATAGATATTGTTTTTAAATAAAAAATGTATGTATACATATATATACATATATATTTTCCATATATGTGTATATATGTACATATTTGTTTTAAATGTATTTTTATAGATGTATAAATACGCAAACGTGGAGCTCTGGTGCCCCCTGCTGGCGGCGCTAGAATCGGGTCAAGCCTTGAGGAGAGCCGTAAAATACACCGTTTACATAACAAGTACAACAATAGAAGCTATTTACTCGGGATGACGTAACACTACCGGTCTTCACAATAAGAGATACGTATCAGATCAATTACATTTAGAACGTCTGACAGGCCTCATAATAATAAATAAAAGGTGCGTAGTGCAGTGGGAGTACTTCAAACATCTCCCCCTGCGTTTCACTGGCGGTGGGGGGGGATTCAAGGTTCAAGGTTTTCCATTACTAGCCGTGTTTTTGTGCTTTACGTAACAGTTGGGGCGGGCTGGTGTGTGAACTGGTCCTGGAGGGGGCGGGGCTAGTCTGAAGATACACACATTGCATTGGTTGATTCTACTATTCTAAAAGCCATTGTTACTTGTTAGCGTATTAAAACCTTCCATGTTTAACGCGCCTCTTCTGTTCATTATCATAAAAGCCTAATCTATATAAATAAATAAAAATAAGATATTTATTTGCTCCAATGATACCGACACATTGACGTGTTTGTCATCTTCATAATCAAGTTATTCTGAGATGATGCTGCAGACTTCCTCCTAAAGCCTGAAAGACTGAATATTTCGTACAAATAAAAGTCACCTTTTTGATGCATTATCTTAAAGAATGACGTCATGAGAATATTTGAACTAGCAGCAGATTTTGAACCAGTTTTTCTCTGATTGCACATTGATTGCACATTTTAAAAAAACTATTATTTCCACCTATATTTTTATACTGTGGCATTTTGGTGAAAATGTATTCATTAGTATATTAGGCTTTAGTACTATGGTTACTATATTACACTTAGTATATGTTGGTTTAAGTGCGCAATCGTTTAATACAGTTTTTCTTTAAAAAGAAAAAAATGATCGCTGTTCCCGCAACTTCCGGGCCCGGCTCACGTCAGCTGACCACGCGCCGGCCAATCAGGAGCCGCCCTTCGTGGTAAATACACGGCGCGTGTCGGCGGCGGCAGAGAGGCGCAGAGCGACGCAGCATGAAGCCGGAGAGCAGAACCGGCACCGGGAACACGTCGCTGGGCTCGGGTTTGTGTCGGTGCTTCGGCCCGGAACATTTTAGTATTATTATTATTATTATTATTATTATTATTATTATTATTACAGTTACTGAATATGTTAACTCGAAGGTTCTCAAATGTCTTGATGCTTCGAAGTTGATCGTGATGTTCTTTATTCAGCAACCGATAATAATTTAAAACCATTATTATTCGTATTTGTTAAAAACAGCCAGCATGTCCTTTTAGTTTAAGATTATGTTTTGTTAAAGGTTATTTTATATTCTGATTGATTAATGAATTGAGTAGCAACTGTAAAAGTATTTGTTGAACATCACGTTTTTATTGAAAAAAAAAATACTGAACGAGCGATTCGTTCTTATTTTATCTAACAAGTTATTAATTAAAGAATAATTATGATCAAACACTTCCACAAGGAATGCACAACATCCAATTACATTGCAGTGTGGAAAGTGGGAAAGTTATTATCCCCAAGAATTTGACTTTGTGGGGAGGGGGGGGGGTTATAACAGGATTATCTATAATCCTCAATCTGTACATTTTGCACTTTGATTCTTTGATCCTTTTATTTATCTACTACTTTATTTAATAACATGAAAGATGGGGTCTTTTCAGAGTGCTTTTACACCAAGAAGCAGAACATTTGACCTTTAACCTTCTGCCTTTTGAACATCTCAACATGAATGAAATTAACTCCTCCCCGCATTAACAGCGCTCTAATCGTCCTCGTGACTTCCTGTTGTTGTTCCTGTAGACATGAGGGGCGTGGCTTCAGATAGCAGACAGGTAAGAACCACAGCTCACCCGGGGTCAAAGGTCGGCACACTTCTTATTCATATTAATGTTATATGTTTTGGAGCTGCTTTGCTCAGTGTCGACTGTGAGAAGGTCACGTGAGGTTGTGTGAAGTCATGTGATCGCTTGTTGCTTTAGATTTAATACCTCCGTCTTTCCTCCTCCTCTGAAGCTCCTCCTCCACTGCTCCTCTTGCTTTTCTTTGTCCGGGCGGCTTCGGCACTCCTCGGTTCAGGCTCGACCTGTTACTCCTCCCCCCCACCTCACATTACTCACATTAACATTCCACACAAGTGCAACGCCAGCTTTGGTGTTTCTCACTTTGGAAGAAGAAAAATATTCGAGCCACAACAAAAATGTCTCTGTGTTCTCTGCATAGTTTCCACGTCTTTTGCGTCCTTTGTGCTTCACAGCTCCTCCTCAGCAGGTTATCTCTCCACGGTGCCGTTATGGAAACTTAAGTAGTCGGTTAGATGTTTGTGTGAGGAGGTTCTCAGGGTAACTGATATGTCCCCCCCGCCGCCCCCCCCCAGCAGCAGGAGGCTTCTGGAGTTCTCTGGGACTCGGTGAAGAAGGCCGCCGTGGTCATCGGGTCGGGCATCTTGTTCCTGGCGGCATTCGGTAACTCGCTGACATGGTACATCAGGAACGCCTCAGAACATCCATCGGGATTCTCCTGAATGCCGTGACCTTTGACCTCTGACCACGCGCCCCCCCTTCCAGGCACCTGCAGAGGTTCTGGGGAGCTTCAGGAGACTTCTGGCAGGACTTGTGGACCAAGCTGCACGTGACCTTCGAGGGTCATCACACCGCGTTGTTCTACCTGGGTAAGAAGAGGGAGGGGCTTCCTGAACATTCCTCCTCACGTCGTCCATTTCTTATTTCTGATCAATAATCAGTGAGCAGCTCCTGCTGACTCTCCTCTCCCTTCCCTCGTATTTATTGCGGCCCCCCAGGGACGATGCTGGTCCCCACTCTGGTCTTCTGGGGGTTCAACGCTCTGCTGCTGCTGGTGGACACCACCGGGAAACCCGCCTTCATCACCCGCTACCGCATCCAGGTGGACAAGAACAACCCGGTACGTCCGCTCTGCATCCATCAATCCATCAATCAATCAATCAATCAATCAATCAATCACTTGATACTCTGACAGAAAGAATAAGTTCATTGATAATGATACAATTTTAAATACATTTAAAAATCTACATTTGTATGTAGTCTGTTTTATTTGATTCCCCGAACGAGGCGACGTGTCCTCACAAAGTCCTCCTGCTGTTTACTCATTGATCCATAATCACGGGAATATCTGCCGAGTCATCGTTGAACTTGAGTCAGAAGCACAGAATGAAGCAACAACACAACTGTTATCAATCAGGGGGGGTCCAACGGTCCGGACCTTTGTACTCCCACAGGAGACTTCATTCATCTGATAACGGACAGAAATCCATGAGACGATTCCATGAAAAACTATTAAACTGTTAAAGAAGTGAACCCGAAGACGTCGGGTCGTGTTTCACTTCGTGGTTTCATCATCGTTCTTTTCATTAAATGAGGAAACACAAGGAACATCAGAGTAATGGGTCCTGATGAGTCATTACCTGTGCAGGTGGATAAACAGAAGCTCGTCCACGCCTTGAAGACCGTCCTCTTCAACCACTTGTGCATCTCGGGGCCCATGCTGGTGGGGGCCTACCAGCTGATGAGCTGGAGGGGCGACCCCTGTGGCCCCCAGCTGCCCACCTTCCACCGGGCCCTGATGGAGCTGGCCTTCTTCGCCGGTCTGGAGGAGCTCATCTTCTACTACTCCCACAGGTGGGCGCGTGGTTCCGTCTCCTCCTCGAAGCATCGCCGCCCCCCAGTGGCGAGGCAGAGGAATGCAAACGCAAAATGAATCCTGATTAATATTTGACGAGGGCGTAAATGAATCCTGTGGATGTGATCTGACCATGTGAGTGGAAGTTCATCTTCTCTCCCTCTGCAGGCTGTTCCATCAGCCCGGCCTTTACAAGCACTTCCACAAGCAGCACCACGAGTGGACGGCCCCCATCGGCATCGTGTGCATCTACGCTCACCCCCTGGAGCACATGGTGAGTGACCCCCCCCCCCCCCCGCCGCTCCCCTCCTCTCCTGCCCTGCGTTAAACAGCCTCCTCCCTCAGATCTCCAACATGCTGCCGGTGGCCCTGGGCCCCGTGCTCCTGGCCTCCCACGTGACCACCACCTCCCTGTGGCTGTGCACGGCCCTCATCAGCACCACCATCTCGCACTGCGGCTACCACCTGCCCTTCCTGCCCTCCCCCGAGTTCCACGACTTCCACCACCTGCGGTGAGTCCGCCTCTGGTCAAAGGTCAAGATAACAGGCCTGTTGTTGTGATCATTCTGAACCACTAAGTGCCTCCCCCCCCCCCGACCCCCTCAGGTTCAACCAGTGCTTCGGGGTCTTCGGGGTCCTGGACCGGCTCCACGGCACCGACGCCAAGTTCCGCCTGACGAAGCAGTACGAGCGCCACTCGCTGCTGACGAGCCTCACGCCGCTGAGCGAGAGCATCCCCGACGCGCCCACCAAGGGCCGCAACCTCTGACCCCTCTGGAACAGACGCTTTGCTCTTACTTCAGGTTTTAATGTTCGGTTCCATGAGTGTAAATAATAAATGATTTTTGTAATGACTGATACAGAACTTAAACACGTGCAAGAGTCAAATGTGAAAGTCAGTAAGTTAAATTATGTTAAATGAAATGCCAGAATGAGTACTTGAATAAAAACATCTAACGTTAAGAAATGAAACCAATAAATCACCTGGAAGACAAAGTGTTGAGTTTTTTTGTCCGTTTTTTTTTTCTTTATTAAAAGGAAAAGCATAATTACTACAAATTACAAATAACACTAACAGCGAATCACATCAGCCTACAAAGCAGATATTATGAATATTAAATGTTATAATACAAGATCTTATTCAAGTATTTTACATTATATTTTTTTGTTCCTTTTTTGCACGTTTTAATCTTTTTTTTCCTCGTGAGCAGCCAAAGATCTGAACTGAAGCGTCCGTGTGTGTTCGCGCCTTCCTTCTTATGGCTTCATGCAATTTTGTCCTTTTTTCAGTTTTTGCAAAACCAGCCACGTTCCTCCTCCGCCTGGATGCGAGCAGCAGCATCAGCAGGTCCAGGTCCACCCCCCCCCTCCTGGGGGCCGCCCAAACACTGAAGCTTCGCAGCTTTTTTATTTTTTTTATTTTTTACATTTTCGAAACGACGACTCAAAACTCAAGAAACGAGCTCAGCTTCTCATAAGGCGCAGAAAATTACTGTTACAACGTTTACGTCTCGGTTCCTCGATGAGTCGTTTAAAAGGGGAACCGTGGAATCCATGAGTCTAGAACCAAGTCCTTTAGACATTTTAATCGATGGATTTAAATGTTCTGAGGATTAAGAGTTGTTTTTCACTGAACCAAAAAGGTTTGTTTTCCCTCTTGTGTTTCGCTGGGACGGATCCTCTATCGCCATGACGACACCAGCGCAGGAAAACACAGCAAATTAAAAAGCGTTAAAAGATAAACCATGAGACGTTGAAGCGTACAATGACGTGTAAGGCAAATATAGAATCTGTCCTATAAACGATGACACAAGTACCCCGGGGGGGGGGGGAGGGGGGGGCAGGTACAGGTCTCAATTGTTTTGTTTTTTCAAGGCGAAGCACCACACGCTGCTACATCTGTACCTGCATGCGCCCCTGCCTGTGAAGCAGATGTGCCAGATGTGCGTGACTGCGCTTCAGCCCCCCCCCACACACACACACCTCCACCCAAAGCTCCACCTGAGACGGAGCTCATCCGTCACTTGTCAGCGTGTCCTCTTCAAGTAATCCAGAGGGAAGATTCCAGGGGGGGGCTTGTAACAGACCACATGGAAGACAATTCAGAGAAAGTTAGTGGAGTAGGAGGGGGGCGGGGGGGGTTTGCACACGAGCCCCCCCCCCCAGTGACCTTTCAGGTGTGTGATTCCAATGCTGTACAATATGGTGGGAGGCCGAAAACGCAGTAAACCATTGAAATAAGGCATGTGGTCACACTGAGGAAGACTCCTCTTCATCGTGGCGTCACACCGAGGAAGACTCCTCTTCATCGTTTGGTTCTCTTCACTAACCCCCCCCCTCCCTCAATGCTCAGCCAAAAAGCAAATAGAGAGACTTTGCTGATGAGTTCAAACCGCTTCGGCGCCGTGCGAGAATCCATAAGTGAGACTTCTGGGAAAGCGGTCAAAAGGGGGGGCGAGTCCAAAATAAAAATAATTTCCAAGGGTAGTAAATCAGCACCGGACGTCCAACCGGCAATTATTTAGAAATAATGAAATTAAAAAAACCCTCCTGGTTTCTTTTGCCTCATTAAGACAAAAAAAAAAAATCAAAATCAAAATCTTTCTACTGACAAACCGTCGGCGCATTAATCAAGTTCCTCACCCCCCACGCCCCCCCCCTAACCCCCCCATGACGCAGAGAGAACCGGCGACCTGCAGGTCGAGTCCATCCGTTGAGTGACGTTACTTCAGAAGTGTCTTGGTGTCCACTGCGGAGGGGGGTGCCGGGCCGGGGGCTTTCTGTCCCGCGGGTTTGGCGTCGTCCTTGGCCGGGGCGGGGGGGCCCTGGCTGCCGGAGGGGCCGGGGCTCGGGCCGCCCCGGCCGGTAGGCTGGGAGGGGTTCCGGCGGCGAGCGTCCCCGCTGGACGAGTGTCGCCTGCGGCCTCCTTCCTCCATGGGGGGCTGGAGGTGGGGAGGGACAAACAGACGAGGTTCAGAACGCGCTTCACTGTGGTTTCGTCGGGCTGATGAACACATGAACACTCACGTCGATCCTGAAGTCCTCCAGGCGCTTGAACTTGCTCAGGCACTCCTGCAGCCGCGGCTCGATCTCCATGGTCTTCGCCTTGGAGTACTTGAGGAAGGCCCAGAACTTCTCCAGCCCGTAGAGCTGGCCTGGGGAGGCACGACAGCCGTTACCATACACCATACACTCAATCAGTGATTAAACACACGGCCCCCGCCCCCCCGACGGCCTCGCATGGTCCCTCACCGGCCTCGTAGTCCTTCATCGTCTCCTCCTGGAAGTCCTTGAAGATGTCCGGCCTGAACTTCCTCTCCAGGCCGTAGCTGTAGTACCTGAAGAGGCACTCCAATCCGTACCTGAAACGGCAGCAGTTAGACCTCGTCACGTGGAAGACACGCCCCCCCCCCCCAACCCCCGCCCGAAGCTCTCCTACCTGTATCCCTCCTTCCCGTCCTCCACCACCAGCTGCCTGAACTCCTCGTACATCTTTCTGTTGAAGTGATCCCGCAGGAAGAAGGACCAGAAGCGGAACAGCGTGTTCATCTCCTGCGATTGGCCGATTCCCAGCCGCTTCCTCTCTGATTGGTCGAGCGGAGAGAGAGAGAGAGAGAGAGAGATGAAGCTTACCTGAAGGGATGGCTACTGAAGGTAGGTAGGTGCGCGTGTGCGTGTGTGTACCGTTCAGGCAGCGCCGGCGGTACTTGTGGTAAACGTGTTGCGTGAAGCCGTTCTCTTTGAGCAGCTCGTGTGACGGGTGCTGGAACTTGGGGAGGGACTGAGGGGTGCAGCCCACGTTACCCAGGGCGGGGGTTCCCTCCGAGGGGCTGGCGGTGGAGCTGCGGGGGGGAAGAGGAAGTGGGGACACAGAGGAAATAAATAAGAGGCCCAATACGACACTTCTGCATCTCTACGCACAGCGAGGTCCCACCTGACTGAGGCGGTGCGGGACCGATGCTCCCGGGAGTCCATCACCCAGCCCACGTGGCACTCCATGGGGGGGTTCGAGCTGTGTCGGGTCTTCCTCTTCCTCGGCGTCTGAGAGGAGACGCGTCTCACGTAAAAACAGAAAAAAGGTTCCCCTCCATGAAACGCAGGCCCGCGGCGGCGGCCGTCTTACCTTGGCGTCCACGGGCCGGCCCTCCTTCACCACGGGGTAGAAGCGCGGCGTCATCGTCTGGTCCTTGCGGTGGGGCGTTCGAGGCGTGCGCGGCGTGCGGGCGCCGCGGTAGTTGGGCGAGTCGGGCACGGTGGTGGGCAGCGAGCGAGCCATGGCGGAGGGCTCGGGGGCGCCGAACAGTTTGTTCGCCAAAGCGTCTGTGGGGACTGAAGATAACAACAACAACAACAACAGGTCTATTAATGCAACGCTGAGGGACTCGTCTCCATGGAAACAGATTAGTCCCGCGCATTCAGAGCCTCGTTTCAGTTCCTGACGTTCTGCTATGTTGCATTATGGGTAGTTTTAAAGCCTGAGGAGGAGGAGGACATGTTTCTGATATTAAAGACTTACTCTGCTGGGGCTTGGGGGGCCCCGGAGGCACTTCCTGGTTGGGGTCGATCGGGGGTTCAGGGGTCAGGCAGTCGAACTCCTCGCGGCTGATCAGGTGGACCTTCTTGAAGTTCTCCACCTCTTGCTGTAAAATAAACGACATTTAGATTTAAGGGTTCTTTGAGGGGAAAGACACACAGACACACACACACACACACACACACACCTGAGCAACCTGGACATTGAGACGCAGCAGCAGAACACGGCTGCCAGAAACACCCTCTTCACCTTCATGCTGCCCCCCTCCACTAAAGACTAATCACACAAAGGCCCCCCGACCTTCTACCCAGAGAGAGAGAGAGAGAGAGAGAGAGGGAGAGCGAGCGAGGGGGGGGAGGTGGGTCTGTGTTTGATGTCTCTCACTCACACTCTGGTTCCACCGGGTGTCCTCACGTCTCTCAGCGTCCATTTCGGCCCCCCCCCCTCTCCTCAATGCCAGTCGGGCCGAGGCCTAGTAGTTGGGGTTTATTTATAAACGCACCCCACCCCTCACTCCGCCCCCCCTTCCAAACATGCTGTTCCACACGCCACTGGACGATCGCACCACAAAGAGCAGGACAAAGCCAGTGGGACAGACAAAAGATGGCGGGCGTCCATGGAGCTGCTTCTGGACCCGTGTCGGGTCCAGAAGCAGCTCCATGGACGCCCGCCATCGTCTGGTTTTAGGCAGAAGCCTCCAAAAGCCGTCACAAGACTTCTGCCCCGCCCCCCGCCCGGCTCACCTTGATGGTGGCGTACTCGGGCTCGTAGGTGTCGTCCCACAGGTCCTGCTCGTAGTAGAAGAGCCCGTCGTTGATGACCTTCACCAGCTCGGTGGACAGCTTGGAGCGGGAGGTGTGGTGCCCCGTGCGGTCCCCCCCCGGGTGCTTCCTCAGGTACGGCGGCGTCTGCGTCACGATGAGGATCTTGTTGACGTCGTGGTCGTCGATCTCGCCGTCCGTCTCCTCGTCCGACCAGTCGGTGAAGGTGTTGCGGCGCCCGTCGATCTGCTCCATCTCCTCGTCGAACATGAAGTCGAGCTCCTCGGGCTCGTCGGGCTCCGCCCCCTCCTGAGGACCGCCGAGCGAAGGTCACACTCAAGGTCATCAACAGGAGAACGTTTTATAAAATATAACCGGTGACTAAGAATACCTTATTCCCCGTGGCGGCGGGGGGGGGCGAGGAGCCGGGCTGAGGCACCGAGGCGTCGTCTTTTTCCCTCTGCTGCAACGAAGGGGCCTTCATCGGGGGGGACGGGGGGACAGACAGGTCAATAACATTTCATCTATATGGGCCCCTTTACAGTACGACCCATCGGCCATGTGAAGGGGGGGCGTCTGACCTTGGGTCTTGCCGGCGAGGGGCGGGGCCTCTTCTTCACCTCGATCCAGCACTCCGAGTCGAGGTCGGGCAGGCTGGCCGAGAGGCCTTTGGGCATCGTCTTCAGGTTGGAGGCGTCCGGCTCCGCCTTGCCGCGCTGCCGGGCCGGCGTGGAAGACCTGGGGGAGCCTGCCGGGGAGGAGGGGGGGGACATGAGGGTTAATAGGATACAAAAGGAGGGCTCTGGTTGTGTTTGGAGGGGGTGGGGGGGGGATCACCTTGGGGCTCCTCGGCCGGCTGCCGGGGGACGAACTCGGGGCAGTCGATGAGCTGGGAGAAGTCCGTGTGCGGCTGGTCCGGCGTGGCGAGGCCCTGCAGGGGCCACTTCTCCGGCTCCACCTTCCGGCGGATCTTCATGTCGATCACTTCCACCTCCGTGCTGTCCTTCAGAGACTGGTGGGGGGGGGGGGCACCGGTTAGCCTGTGCTAGCAGCAGCCGGCTGACGTCACATGACAGGAAGTGCTCTTCACAGAGACGGCGCTCACCTCCATGATGACGTGCACGTCGGTGGTGAGGGCCTGCACGCGGTGGAAGCTGGCCACCAGGCCGAGGGGCAGGAAGCCCTCCTGGTCCATCTTCCTCCGCAGGAAGAAGTCCCGCTGCAGGTTGTCCAGGCTGAAGTAGTACTCGCTGGGGACAAAGACAGGATTTGGTGTCCATAGTTACAAGTCTCCTTCAATTCAGCTTGAAGTCCAATTGGAGTGAAACACACATGGTTTAGGGGCGGGACTACAGGCTGATTGACATTGGCTCTTCCATGCTGAGATCAGAGTTGTGAAGGTTTCTCTTCATTGATATTTAGTCAGAGAAGAGACATGAAGATCTCATCACCTCTACAGAGCGTCTCATCTACCTCCACCCCCCCCCCCCCGCCTCCCCAGATGAACTCACATCTGCCTCTTGATGTAGTCCTTCAGCATGTCCTGGTCGGCGGAGTAGAGGTCGCTGCTGCTCATGTTGTCGTAGTAGTACGTCACGGCCGTGCCAAACTTCTGGGCCGACGGTCCGTCCTTGGCGTCGTACGACTTGTAGCTGTAGTGGTAGTCGTAGTGGCCTTAAGAGAGGGGGGGGGTTACTTCGTAAATCAAGTTCAAAGTTCTATCACCCCTGGGACCGGGGGGGGCGTGAAGACCGTCCTATTCATATTGCTCGTACCTCTTCCTCCTCTCCCCCCTCTTCCTCGTCCTCTCCCTCTGCCGCGGCCGCGGCCCCTGAACCCTCCGCGGAATGGCGTCCCCTCGCTCTTCACGCTGGACACCTCGTCGTGGTCATCACGCCACTCCCGCTCGTACTTCTGACTGTGCCAATCTATGGGAGGTGGGGGGGGGAGAGAATACTACTTTTAACTTCCTCAGTGAGCTGTCAAAGCAGACGTAGTCTTCTCCGACCACTTCCTGTTTCCGAGTCAGAGCCTGGGAGGGGGGGCGGGGCCTGACCTCTGAGGTCGTTCCTGGTGTTGGGGGGCAGGCGGGGGGGCTCGTTCTGCCGGCTGTTGTTCCTGGAGGCCGATCGCTCTCTGGGCCCCTCGGACTTCACCTCGATCATCAGCGGGACCCACTTGTGCTTGTTTCCTGTTGGCGAGATGGTAAACCATGTTTTGGGTGTTTCACTCTAAACTTTCAGTGAGCAGCTAGTTTATTTTCCGCTTACAAATGACAACCCATGTGAAATAATTTCTCCTGAAATGACATTTTATTAAAATGTTTTTGGAAAAGAGGCAACAGTAGATCCATTTCTCAGGTACGAGGTCCTTCGTGCAGCGCCTCACGTTTCCTCTGTAGTTTTTAATCGTTTCAATTTAAACCATATTTTTTAGAACCCGTCACGTAAAAGTTGGAAACAAAAGTGACTGAACTGACTTCATGAGCCTTGAGGACATCGTGTTATAACACATGCGGCACTTTACTCCACGGAGCTGCAATAATAAATGGTTAACACTAGCAGCACCAGTAACCAGCCTGCTGCAGCACCTCAGCCGGCCTGCAGGGGGCCCAAGCGGCCCGATGAGCAGAGCTCCATCTGTTTTCAGGAGACGTGGCTCTGAGGCATCTGATGACTCAGCAGGTAAAAGGAGGCGCAGCATAAGCTGCCGATTTGAGGCTTAAAGTGAGACTTTAGCTGTGAACGTCTGTCTGCTTCCGCACTGAGATCAGAGTTGTGAAGGTTCTCATCGTTCATTCAGAGAAGAGACATGAAGATCTCGTCACCTCTACAGTGCGTCTGCAGGGGCTGAAGTTGAATAAAAAAGGAAGGCGCTCCTGGAGGTGAATACATGGAGGAACCATCAGCCATGTTTGAGCTGGAGTTAGGTGGCTTTTGTGAACAGCTGGCTGTCACAATACAAACAAGGCCTCCTCAAAAGAGCCAACGTGGACTTTCATTCAGGATAATTCACATTTAAAGTGGAAGCGTTTGAGCAGACGAGCCCTGGTGTGTAAACAGTGATCACCTTTTTTCTTGGGTCCGTTCTTCTGGGAGTCGTCGTCTCCGTTCTTCTCCTCTCCCGAGTCGTCCGACTTGGCCTTCAGGTTCTCCTTGCTCTCCTCCTTGCTCTCTCTCTTCTCCTTCGCCTCCTTCTTCACCGTCGACGACGACGTTGTTGTTGTTGTTGTTGTCGTCGTCGTTTGCTTCTTCGGAGCCTGATGAGTGAGTAGAAAGATCAGTTTAGAAGAACTACTCATTAAAAACGCAACCGAAGAACCTCTTCAAAACAAAAAACATCACATCCCGTTTCAGCAAAGTGGAATTTGAAAACAGCGAGTGGCACCTAGCTTAGCATCACCACCGGCATGCTAACCATGGCGCGCTGCTCAGTCTCCAAAGCAGAGCAACTTTTAGTGCATACATCTATATAAAATAATGAAATGCATTTGCTCCGACGGCGGCGGAACAACAAAAAAACCACACGCAGCAACGGACACGCGGTCACCATGGAAACCATCGCCTTATCTTCTTCCCAAGGAGACGATAGCCAAACGATTCTGTTTGAATAAACTCCGATGTCCTCGTATGTCAGACATACCTGGCAAATAAATGTTTGATTCTGAACACACACACACGCACACACACACGCACACGCACACACACACGGATGTGATGGCTGTGTGATGCACCCGGACGCATTGATGATGTCATCACATAAGAGGTCTTGCTCCTGTCCGTCTCTCCGTGTGACACAAACCTGACGTCCAGCAGGGTTGGTTCAGGCTAACTTTAGCGCACAGAGCTAACGAGCCTCCTTTGTGACTAAATGACATCAGGAAGGTCTCTGCACACGTTAACATCACGCTAACTCCTCACAGGTGAACTTACAGTGGATCTCCACGAGTCTCTGACCTGCCTGACAGGCGGCGGGCAGGACTCAGTGCGCGGCACCGCCTCGACCTGAAGAGAGGAGGAAGAGCAGTTTAGAGACGACAATGAGGTGGAGCGTGACGCGCGCAGACACTCACACACACACACACACACGCACGCACGCACGCACGCACACACACACACACACACACACAGGCCTCTAAGCCTTCTGCCACCAAACCAAGATTCCCTCTGAGCACTTGCAGGAAGTCAGGAAACTTATTAAAAAAGACTGATAATAAATACTTTGTTCCAGTGATCCATTATTCTATGTTTAGTGTGAAATCTCAGGTTCAACTTTAAAAGCAGCAAATCCCAATTCAAACTCCCGTGGCCATTTCCCAGCATGCACCAAAAACTCCTGATTTACAACCTTTAGGTCACATGACACGCAGCCCTCCCAGCCCCAGAATAGAAGCAGAGCTGATCCAGTGGTGGCGCGTTGAGGATCCCTAAAAGGACATCCTTTCCCAGGCCTCCGTCACGTCCCATAACTACCCCCCCCCCCCCCCCCGCTATTCGTGGCTCTTATGACACACATTTCACTGCTTGGGACAGGTTACCACAGCCCTCCCAGTGACACCATCGCTCCATGATCAGGAATAGAAAGCTGCTCAGGGGGGCGATCGATTACGGCCGCCGCTGAAACAAGACCCAGGAGGAGAGAGGGGGGGGTCCCGACTATGTGGAGCTTACAGGGGGTCGAAACTAGCTTACATTTATTTAACAAACTAATTACCGTAAAATCCAAGTGTGTCTTTATTTATATATAAAAATCACATACAAAAGGTTATGCAGTAACTAGTAACTCTGCATCCTGTGCAGTGACCAGCAGGGGGCGACTCCTCTGCTCACATAGATGTCTATGAGAAAATGACTGTACTCCCAGTTACACACACCCCCCTCCCCCCCAGGCTGCTTCCATGCCGAGATCAGAGTTGTGAAAGTTTCTCTCCATTGATGTTTAGTCAGAGAAGAGACATGAAGATCTCATCACGTCTCAGCACGTCTGCAGCTTCCCCAGGAGGACAAACGCTCACCTGCAGGTCTTTAGTTGCTATCTCCCCGGGTGTCGGCCAGCTGTTGGCGTCGCCGAAATCTCCGACCTGGAGAAAAGACGTTAGAAGAGAACAAAGGCGGGATTAGATCAGATTGGTGCTCAACACTCGAAAAAACGAACATCGGCTGAGCTCAAAATTAAGATTCAAATGTCAACTAACAACCATCACGATGACACCCGAAGCGAAACCGCCTTCCACAGCTAAACAAACCGAAAACCAGACAAACAGGTGAACAAACCAGCTGGTGAGCGAGTCCAGAAGGAGACGACGATGTGATCGAGTTGTAATCCAGTAAACTTTGACGTGTACGTGTTCATTTTAGACTTGAATTCCTGTTGAAGCTCTACCAAGATCTACGTCCCGTTTCCATCTTTTAAACATTCCGGTCCGTCGGTTTGCATTCCAGGAGGCGTGAAGGAAGGTTTCAACCCCCCCCCCCTCTCCCCCCGGAGGCATGCTGGGTAAATTCCTGACCTGCCGCAGCTTCCCGACTTCTCGGCACGTGATTGCGTGTGTAAATACTGCGATTTAATCCTCACACGGAGAACGTAGGACCCATCTTCAACATTCAGGAAGACACTCCGACCCGTCAAAGTAAAACTACTAAAAGGTGAATGGGATTTGTTAAAACTGAAATAGCTCTTTGCAATAAACGACTAAAATAAATGAAACGTAGAAAAGCCCAAAAGCCTTTGTTGCTAGGAGGTTCCTCGCTCTAGTGCGGCTCTCGTCCCCTCAACGGGGTCAGTGCACGCTCGGGAGGAAGGTCACGAAGGGGGACGTTACCTTTCCTCCGCGCCGGGCTTTGGGCGGGTTCCCCGCTCTCACCACCTTGGCCGGCGCCGACGACTCTGAGGACAGAAAGATGGTGGACGTTACAGCGAGTCGGCAGACATCAACACGAAACACACAACCAGAACCACCGAAACAATCACGACTTTAATAAGCAATGAGTTATTTGAGGACTAAACATGTCGCAGCAATAATACTACACAATAAAGTGAACGCACTTTGCCCGTTCATCATTTCAACTTCTTGTTTAGCGGCGGATTAATCCTTCGCAGAGTCTAATCGTCTGCATGCAGACAGACGTCACTAAGAGTTACGCAGCGTTCAGGTACAGAACCACTTCTTAAATCGACGTTCAGGCTTTTAGTTTGATTTCATTTATCACAGACTTTATAGATTTCAGCAGGCAGACAAACAGAAGCGGCTTTTTTGTTGATCGACTTCTTTGCGTTGCCAGTCAGCTGAGGCAAACTTCATTAAAAACAAACATTGAGTTTCCACCTGAACAAGCGTCCGACTCGACGGGTTACAGAGCAGCCGAGAGCGCCGTCGTGCGCTTATACAACACGGCGCCGATAAAGAGGAGTTCCCCAAGAGGAGCCAAAGACGGGTCGGGCGCGGAGTCCCGAGGCCAAACATCACAAAGCGCACAAAGGAATTAAGAGAATGATCCTCCTGTTAAACCAGAGGACGACTCTGCAGACGACGCGCTGGGCGTGGACGCACACGCTGCCACACAGTCACACGGGGTCAAAACGGCACTACGGGGACACGCCCCCAACGGCACGCCCAGGGCCCCGCCTCCAACGCGAACCAAAGAGGACACGCCTCTAACGCAACACCGGAGAGGCGTGTTGGCACGCGTCTCTAACGGGACGCCCCGCGGAGGGATGAGCCGCTATCCGCCCGTCCAGACGCAACAATCACACAGATAAGCAACTAGAAGGGCCACCCTACAACTGTGTGTGTGTGTGTGCGCGCGCGCATGAGAGTACAACACCCACAACACGGCATCTTTATGGGGAAGGGAGGGGCTTATCTCCTCGGAAATGCCCACTATTAGGGCTATAGTGACACAAAATAAGGATTTAAATGACAAAACACAAATGCATAAATAACTGTATGATGACGTCGATTGCTGAGACGTCTGAATTTCTTTTTTGTCGTTTTCCTCCACAGGAAACGAAGGATGGACTTTAACACCAACAGCCTCCGTCACAATTAAAGACCACGAGAAGAAAACACTACGGTTTGAATGGCGGTCTGAAACCTCGTGGTGATGTCACTAATCGATGGAGCAAAGGCAACAAAGACAAATCTTAAGTGATTCAAAGTTTTAGTGACGATGCATTTAAGTTTTGTAAGATTCTAAAATAAAAAATAAAGTTCAAGTGTAATTTAGCTAAATGCAACAAATGGTTGTCTATTGAAGCTGGTTGTCTCATTGTGGACAAAGCGTCCCTTTAAAAGCTTCAGTCAGAATCATCTGAAACCAAAAGGTTCTTTGGACACACGTTTAAGGCCGCTTACATAAAAACACACACTGGTTCTCTTGTTCTGTTGCGACGGATTACAACAAGAGCAAAAGCGCTGCTAACGTTTAGCACCAATTTACCATAACCCAGTGGGGGAGGCGGGGGGGGCGAGTACGCGCTAGTTACTTAAAGTCGACCGCTCAGACCTCCTTGTCTGGGAGATCAACTCAAATCACGGAGCAGAGCCCTCTGAAGACGGACGTTTAGTTTCACTGGATCGCACGATGACGTGTGGACAAAAAGGCCCAGCGAGGGAAGCAGATATTCAAACGCAAACACACAACGCGGCGGCGTTGCGAGGACCTTCGGTGCCGCATTAAAGAGGTGTGCCTCATGACAAGACCGAAAGGCCTGTCAGCTGCTGAGATCAAGTCACGCGACTTCCTGGAGAGACAGGAAGTAGTTTAACACGTCACAGGTTGCTGTCACATTGCGTTGGTTTGGTCAACGAGCACGTTTACTACAAGTGAGGCCACTTGTAGTAAACGTGTAAAAACAACATCAGGCTTCGTCAGTTATCTCAAATGATTCCTCGTAAGATGGAGGGTCCGAGGGTCAAAGGTCAGGGTCACAGAGAAGTGTTCGTCTGTCCGTGGAACAGCTTTTCTTGATATCGCCATCACTTGAAAAGAGCCGTAGGATTCTAAGAACCAGCGGGCCGGCCGTGGAAACACGATTCTACCCGTTCAGCTGGCGTTCTTATCCCGCGGGCGAGGTCACGGCCTCGCTGAAGGACGCGTTGAGCACACACGGCAGATTACAGACACCTTTTAGGGGGTAAAAAAACAACACGTTCTGGTGCAGTAACGTCGCCACGAAACCGTCTGCAGTCTTTATAATCTTTGACACAATGGGCTCAGCTTTGTGACAGAGAAACACGTTATTTTTTGGGCCAGTGACGTGTTACATTGTACTTATAATGGCTCTCATCTACAACAAGCTGTAAATCGGCTTATTCGATGAAATAGCAATGAAATAGCACTCTCTTGTTCTTTAAATTCGGACCCCTATGGTTGAAATGCACTTATTGTAAGTTGCTTTGGATAAAGGCATCAGCTAAATTACATGCAACTAAAAATGGTAAATACAAAGTTAGCAATCCGAGAAGGAGCCAAACAAATCATAAACACACTAAATTATCCTGTAGATGGTTTAGAGAGAAAAGAGTACAGTCGGTAGCGGGCAAACAGGACAATGCAAATCGCTGACAAGCCGATGTGACTTGACCCTTCAAAGTGGACACTGTTCTAGAAGGAATACACACACACACAGAGACACCCACACACACACACACTCACAGAAAGAGACACACACACAGCTGAGCGACCAGAAACCGTTGCATTACTCCAGACTGCATGAGCAGCACACGTAACACCCCCGCACAATCGATGAAGATACCTTATGTGATCACGTGCTTTTCATTTAACACCCACGTGTACATCTCGTAGCAAAGCACGGTGACTCTAGCACCACTCAGCCCGTTAGCTCTCGTGCCAACTGTCGCTAACAGACCGGAGCCCTGACAACCAGCGTTTGAAACACTAAATAGTCAGACGGCCTCACATGAGGCTCCCCCGCGGATGAGCCCTCGGATTGGGCGCAGAAAATAGAGCTTAAATCCGGGTGGATGATTAGCCAGCGAGCTAGGCTAGTTAACTGTTAGCTAGCTAAGCTAGCAGCGCCTCATGCCTTTCTCTCGGGGAACACGTGGAGTGGACACGTGACGCCTCACAACACGCCTGCTCCTGCTTAAACAATATATTAAACAATCGGATGTCTCGTGTTCTTTAACATAGTTTTAATTTTTTTTTCTGCCTAAACAAAGCTGGCAATCGGGTAGCTAAGCTAAAGTCTGAGGGGGAAGGCTCGGTGACGCAGTAGGCCAAAAAAGGACTCTTCGTGCTATTGTTAGCCGGCTAACACGAGCTAAAGCTAGCTACAGCTGGCTAAAGCTAGCTCTCGCATCACAGTCGGGGCCAACGCGTGGCTCCTTTTACGTACTTATCATGGATTACGGGGGTGGGTGTTCCGTTGAGAAAAACAGAAGCTTGACAGGTGCGGTTGTTGTAAATGACAAAGAGAAAGAACATGTGTGTTTCGCTACAGATGAGCGATGCACATGAAATGGTGGTAGTACAGATGTCAACGAATTGTTAAAGAGTCCGTTAAGGGCGTGCAGCCGCTGCCGGGGCATGCGACCCGTGTATTTACATTTCTGGGGGAAATGATTTAGTGCATTTATCTAAAGGGTGTATTCCCTTACGGCTCTTCAACTCCAGAAATAGCTCCACCGGGGAGGGGGGGGGGGTGTATTTCACCCCGAGCATTTACAGCCTGCAGAGAGCAAACCTGCAGACCGGGCATGTTCATGCACTTTCTAAGTTACAAGTTAAATCAAACGCCATTTGACCCCATCCGCCTTAAACACGTGACAGCTGCTTGGTCGTATCGTGCGACCACACCTGGCCGGACAGACGCAACACTGACAGCCAATTACACGGGGAGGGACCCACACGTAAGGGTACGCACCGTGGTGTGCTTGCCCGTTGACGCTGACCACGGTGACCGCGTTCATCTTCTTGGTCCACGGGTTCACCTTGGGCGGGGGGGCTTCGGTGAACTCCTTTCGGCCTTTTCCGCCGTCATCGTTCGGCTTGCCGTCCTCCTCCTCCCCCCTCCCTCGGTTGGAGGTCCGCTCCTGCGGTTCGGGGGTCCCTCCCTGCCCAGGGCTGCCGCCGTCGCTCCCCGACTCGGCGACACCCGCCGTCCGCCGCTCGGCCCCCACCTCGTCCTCCTCCTCCTCTGCCTGCTCCCGAGCCTTCTTCGCCAGCGGGTTGCCGGGCAGGAGAGCCTCCACCTGAGTGGCCATTTCCCACCGCCGTCTTTCTTCCCCCTTCAGGATTACCAGTCCTCTACACGCTCACACGCAACCCCACCCCTCCTCCCCCTTCTGCTCCACCACCTTCCCCCCCGGGCCCGACGGCGCCTTCAATTTCACGGAGACGCGGCGTTGTTTCCGCGGGGTTCGGCGGCCGGACCGAGAGACCTCCGGCGGGAGACGGCGACGCAGAAAACCGCGGTCAAAAACAAAGAAAGACGTGTCCCAGGGCGTCGCAGGATTACAACGGTTTCTCCACCACCAGCAGCAACATGGATGATCCCCACCACGCGATGCAGGGACGCGCGCACGTACCGGGAGGGGGAGTAGTCACGTAAAGACGGGAGCGCGCCTCCAGTCGCGATGCCGCGTTCAGGTGCCTGCTCGCCGTCGAGACCACCGAGAATCCGATAAACACGCCGCTAAATTCTGTTTAGCGATATGCAGAATAGAGAAGAGATCTTCTTTTTGTTGAGGTTTTAGCTTAATTCATCGTGGGAGGTTAAAGAACACAACAGGGTCGAAACTAAATGTGTCCATACACATTCATGTGTGTCAACAGGAGATTTGGTTGCATTTGAAGCTCCTCTTAGGATCCTGTAGATCAGTCAGCACCTACATGACCGGAGGCCTCTTCACAATCAGTCATAGAATGTAGACGTTAAAAGCAGTCGCACACATTCACTACACATAAAAAGTGTAAAAATACTCCTTGAATTTAAATGATGCAGCAGAATGTACTTTAGGTGTCAAAAGTTACTCATAATGGGCCCTATTTAGTATAGTTTATTGTTGTGTAAATATAAGTTAAATATTATCACTAACAAACCCCGTTTTAGTGCTGGAGCTTCTTTTAACAAGTGTAGTTTTTTGTTGTTTTTAAACTATCTAATCTGCAAGCTATTTAGTACAGCTGTCAAATAAATATGCACCAAACACCTTTTGGATTCAAAGTAATTATGTTTAAGATGCAAGCACCAGAATCGAACATCACAAAAGCAAATGCAAGCATATTTCCTTTATTTCACCTTTCACCGCATTTTCTTGCTTACTCACTGTAGCCATGACGATCGATGACGATAAGAGGTTTCCGATGGGCCTGAACGCAGCGCGAATCCCCCACGGTGACGTCACTGCGCCGCATTGGAAGCGTCTGTAGTTTCTTAACGACACGTTGTGCAGGCGACTCGAAGCCGCGTTTCTGTCGTAATGCACCGCCCCTATGACACGCCCCGTCCCCCCCCCCCCCCGCGTTACACGCTGTTTGTTTCACGGGTTTCGCAGATTTCACCATAGCAGACAGGTGTGTGCATGTGCTGCCTTCAGGGACACCTGACGTGTCGGTCAAAGGGTCCCTTGTTTCAGTCTGAGTGGTTTATTATACGGTAACAGTAGAGAGTGGAACTCGACGTGTGTCTGCGTGCGTATATATTCATACAGGACTGTGAAGATCTACCAAAAGTTTACCACACTGATGTAACCGTCCTGCTTGATCTCCTTTAACATATTACGGCATCTTTTGGACTCAGTGGCATGTAGATCCAGCCAGGGAGGTTGTTACGATCCTAGGGATTGTGTTTGGTTTGGGGCGTGTTTTTTTTTTCCCCCACGACTGAGGGGCCGCAGGTGTGCCTGATTAACAATCAGCGCGTGGAGGATAAAGAGGCTTGGAGTTTCTGCAGGGCGGGTCTTCTGTGTTGCTAACCCATAATGGGTAGAACATTTCATAACTCAGCGTTCGGGTAGATTAAATAACCCAGCATTTTTTAGTGTGAACAAACAAACCACGCAGATGTGGCAGAGGACGTGAGCCCTTCATCATCAGCTTTTCAGACTGAGGATGTGCAGACCAAGAAGCCGCAGCTCGTGGAGGAGAAGGAGGTTGACAAAAACAAGAAAAAGAACAGCCGAAGGAAGGGCGTGAACTTCATCCCCGAAGAAGACACCATTCCCTCCGCCTCCAACGCAAACGCCACCACACAGCATCATGAGCCTCAACGACAGCAACACAGAAGACCCGTCCTGCAGAAACTCCAAGCCTCTTTATCCTCCACGCGCTGACTGTTAGCCAGGCACACCTGCGGGCTCAGTCGTGCCGCCGTGACATGGGGGAAGGGCGACTACCTGTACACACCCCAAACCAAACGCCAATTTTGGAGCTAACTTGATGTATCCAGTTAATAATCATGAAATCATCTTGATGTCACTCCGTCGTCATGCTTCCACGTCATTGGCTGCAGGGATCCACTGAGACCTTCCTTCACGCGGCGCCGCTGTGGATGAAGCCACAGAACTAATTTGCTCTATTTTTGTATAAATCCCTCACGGCGGCCGGTCTCAGTCTCTGGTTTCAAGTCTTCTTCAACACAGCCAGATGTTCGTTTAGTAAATGATGGTCCATGTGGATTTTTTCGGGCGGGGCTACACGCTGATTGACAGGTCCACTCTGGTTTTTAACCATTTTAAAGTGGGTCTCCCGCAGAGACTGATCAGGTGCCGGCAAGCTTGAGACAAAAAGAATGCTCACACGTTCGTATCCGTCCCTGGGGGACATTTAAGGGCTCATGAGCAGCTGCAGTCGTCAAGGCCGTTCACACTGGACAAACCTGTTTCCCTGTGAAGGGCCCACGTGGCGGCTCTGCGACGTGACACCAGGTGAACGCCGCTAACAAGACGGGATGGAGAGACAACGCCAAACGGTGTCATAAGAAGTGCAGACACGCCGCGTCCCTCTGCGACCAACCCCCAAAGCGGGATCACCTGTGGTGCTGGTTTGGTTCAGCTCTGACCCGACACATCAAGGTGGGGGCAGAGGGGGGGGGGGTCAGGAAAGCTCGTTATGGCACCTGAGACGACCCCCGTCAACTCATTACGTCATCAACAAACAAGTAGGAATTTAGTTCAACAAAAAGGAATGGGGGGGGTCTTCTTCCATTTCCACATCCACAAGAGTTTTTTATTCACTCCATCTCGGTTATCACTGTACCCGGCGGGGGGAGGGCTTGTTGTTGGGGGGCAGCGGCGCCCATTCTCCCCTCCGATGACACGTGATGTGAAAGGACGGCGTGTAAAGCTCGGCCCTTTTGTCCGCGGTCACCAGGATGGAATCAGTGGTCAGCAGATCCCAGCTGAAAGCCCCCCAGTGAGGATCTGCTCTGTAAGCAGCTCGGCCTCTGGAGGGGAGGGGGGGGCGCTCTGAAACCGTTCCAGTGTGTACTGCTTTTACATCGTTGTGAACATCAACACCAGAAAGAAAGATGTTTTATTTAAGTCAGAAAACTCAGAAAAATACATGAAGTCAACAATAATATTAGAAGGAATATTAGCGCAATTGATTATCATACAAACACTGTGCTATTATTGAATCGGCCTGTCTAATAATAATAATAATAATACGTATACTTTAAAGAAACGGAGCTTAAGATAATTAGTTTGATCAAATAAATGTATAACGATATGTTTCCTTTCTAGGGAAAAGACAACAGGCACTAAATGGAACCAATAAATGTGGCTGGCGATGACGTCACGGAACCAGTGAACCAGGCCATCAGATCATCAGGGTCAAAGGTCACAGTTCTGTCCTGTCTCTGGGACAGGAACCAACCCTTTGAAAATATCATCTTATGTATAAAAAGCGTCCGGTGTTCTGAGCTCAAGGCAGGCTCGTAGCGCAGTGGCGATGTTTGTGCAGTTATCATGGCGGAACCAGCGACAAAACAGCGAAAGCCCACGAAGCCCACGCAAGAAAGAGGAAAAGGGCTCTGGACGGAGAGAGGAAGAAGGCTGCACGGCTGAGCGGACCTCGCGAGAACAGCTGAGCGTCTTTACGACCGTGCACTTTTATTTTCGGCCTCTGGGGGGCGCCTCGCTGGAAAAGCAACCCCCGTTGCTGTGTGCCTTTTAAGGACAGAAAATAAAGTGAGCCTTTGACTTTTATTCGATCATTTTAAATTCTTGTCAGCGTTTCTTTTGCCTGTGAGACCAACGATCGCCTTTGGAAGCGAATGAGGATCCAAATAAAGAATAAACTTTACGGACTTTCTGGGGAAGTTACAGTTAAACTTGTCGGTTAAGCAACGCAGACTCGTCATGTTCTTGTTGAGTCAGAAGGATCCACAGCTCGTCCTGTCAAACCCGCGGTTCTTTCCTCACGTCTCGGGGTTGTGACAGTGCTTCTGTGGTGTTGCAGCAGCGTGCAGCGGCTTGCAGGGAATCCGTTTCCAAACCCAGACACACAGTGACATTCTGCGGGGCGCTACACACACAGATGACATAAAGAGTTCATATTTCTCATAGTCTTTAATAACGCAGCCTGAACCAGCTGACAGGAGAGCAGCGGCCCTCACTGGCTGCAGGGAGGAACTGCACTCCTCTCCTCATCTTTACATGTGGCGCCATCTGGTGGCCGCACGTGCGAATGTGTTCTCCTACAAACTGTAACGGAAACGCAGGTAAAACCTGTTCAGGTGGTGGCTGAGCGCTTTTACAGAGACAATAAAGTCGCCGCAGGTCTCGTGCCACATGTTCTGACAGGCGGGCGGGCGGGCGTGCGCGGGCGGGCGTGCGCGGGCAGGCGGGGCCTGCGGGAGCACGCACCCTCCTCCTCGGGCGCCTTTCGAGGGAGTTCAGTTCTCCTTCGGCTCACGAGGATGTCGCTGGTCGGTAGATGCGCGGTGGTGACCGGGGCGGCGATGGGCATCGGCCGCGGCGTCAGCGAGCTGCTGCTGCAGAACGGCGCCAAGGTAACGGGGGCATGGGGGGGGGCAACATCTGGGCACTTGTGTTTCAATGTGTGTGTGTGTGTGTGTGTGTGTGGCATGGAGTAGAGAGGGTTTGCTGGGAACTACAAAGTTGGTGGTTCGAATCCTAATTGCCATGTCGACGTCTCCTTGAGCAAGACACCAAACCTCTAGTTGCTCCCCAGGCAAAAATGTATAACCATGTAAGGACAATGCTTTGACATCAGCTAAATGACATGGAATGTAACGCGTGCGTGTGTGTGTGCGTGGTTGTGTGCAGGTAGCCCTCCTGGATGTGAACGAGGCCGCAGGAAGCCGTCTGAAGGGCGCCCTCGACAAGGACTACCCTCCGGACAGGACTCTGTTCCTCAGCTGTGATGTGCAGTCTGAGGGGCAGATTAAAGGTGCAGCAAACACACACACTAACGCACAAACGGATGTGGGGGAGGGGAGTGCAGAGAGCGCAGCACATCTGTATGTTGTTGTTCCAGTTTCACCAGATGTTGGCAACAGCACATTTTGTTTAATGACTCATTCCAGTGTGACTCATAATGCTTAATGACTCATTCTTTTGAATATGTGGATCCTCCCCTCAAGTTATATTCCTAAATATCTACAGACCAACTAAATACGGTGCAGCCCACACACAATAAGGGGCACACACTGGACTTATCTCCAAGGGTCTAAACATTTCCAAGGTTGTGGTCTTTCTGATAATTTCTGTGTTTTCTTTAAGGGCACTATCTCGGTGAAAAAAAAAAAATTAGAAAACGGTATATCACTGAAAACACCAGTGAATCGTTAACCGCGTTCCCACCGCAATTACCAGGAACTATTTGTCCCAGGAACTTTTGTTGCCCCAGACCGGTTGCTTCATTCAGCTTTTCTCTTCTTCACCCGCTCTCACTGGGGCCTCAGTGACTGAGCGCGTAGATATTATATGGGAGATTGCATGCAGCTTCCTCTGGAGCCATAACAGGCCCAAATTATGGAAAACAACAAAATAAGTTACCATAGCTATGCAGATGACACCGTATCACCAAATTAATGATGGGATGTGCCAGAACTTCCTTGAATTAAATGAAGAAAAAACCGAGGTGGTGGTCTTTGGAGCAAAAGACGAATGACTGAAAGTCAGCGCTGCCAGGACCTGTCCAAGCTAAAGACATATCTTTTTGATGTTGCTTTTAATTTAACTTAGTTTATTCTTATACTCCACTACCAATTTTATTCCTGTCTTTTAAAAGTTTAAAAAGCACTTTGAAATGCCTTGTTGCTGAAATGTTCTATATAAATAAAGCTGCCTTGCCTTCTTCCCTCCGTTCACTCAACGTTTTTAAAATGTGGTTTTTGAAAAACGGATGTGGACTGAAACTGAACGTTTCGTTGGACAAATCTTTTTTATTTAACTTCTTCAACGTCGGCTGCGAAAGAAAAGGTGTTAAAAGCTGGAGCGTTTCTGTGTCTGCTCTCAAGCCGCCCTGCAGCAAACCGCAGAGACCTTCGGAGGGATCGACATCCTGTACAACAACGCCGGCGTCCTGAACGAGGCCGCGTGGGAGAAGGCCGTCTCCATCAACATGGTAGGAACCTGGTCTGACATAGGAATTTGCATGTGACTTTGCATGGAGACACACAACCATTGGCTCTCACAACAACACACTTAACAGCGGACCTGACCTGCGTGTCGGTGCGGGTTTGAAACCCACGACCTTCTGGCCCATGAGGCGACGGTGCTAACAGCCCCCACGGCGCCGTGACGTGTCGTGTCGTGTTGTGTGCGCTGCAGATGGGGACCATCAGGGCGACGTACCTGGCGCTGGAGCACATGAGCAAGTTGAGTGGAGGTCGTGGAGGGGTCGTCGTCAACATGGCGTCCATGGCAGGTAGAGGCCGCCGCGCACTAAACAACCGGCATGTCAGATGGAAAACGTTGTTGCATGAAAACAGAAGAACAACGTGAACGCGGACTGAGTTAACCCCAATGCCCCCCCCACCCCCCGCAGGTCTCGGCCCCCTCCCGAGCTGCCCGGTCTACACGGCCACGAAGCACGGGGTGGTCGGCTTCACGCGCGCCATGGCGGTGAGGCCCAGTGACTGTTAGCTCATCCTGCTAACGCTGCAGCAGCTGATTAGTGTGGGGGGGGGGGTGGGGGGGGGGAGGGCGGCTCGTGTTGGATGGGTTCTGCATTCTTTATGATTTTTCTATGTTAGCCTGTAATTAATTCTTCATCACATTATCCGCTCATTTCCACCAGAGCTGCTACTTGTGTGGTCACATGACCGGGATGCCATTGCTTTCATTCTGCCTCTGAACATGCAAAGCATAACTGCGTGTGTGTGTGTGTGTGTGTGTGTGTGTGTGTGTGTGTGTAAATGTGTGTGTCCTTGTTTAACCAGGCCGCCTCCACGGCGTCCGGCTACGGCGTCCGCTTCAACGTCGTCTGCCCCGGGTTCGTCCAGACGGATCTCTTCGCCACGGTGAAGACCAAACTGGGCCGCTTCTCCCACATGGCCGACGCCACCGAGCAGCTGGTGCAGCACATTGGGGTCATAAGGTCAGTCACCATGGCGATAAATCAGTATGAAAGAAGCACACGCTTCCATTCGGGGTTTTGATAGAAGAAAAGAGCCTGAGCTTGTTGTTGCGTCTCTGTGTGTGTCTGTGTGTGGCGCCTTCATTGTGTGCGTCGGCTGTCTGTTGGAGGGTAAAACTGGATCGGTTACATTCAGCCGCGTGTCACAACAGAGCACAGAAACGGCTTCTTAAATGTGAATTTAAGTACCAGTAAGAATCTACTGTACCAGACAAAGTTTGGATGCACCACCAAGCAGTGTTGGTCATCTTAAAAAAGTAATTAGTTACAGTTACAAATTACTTCTCCCAAAAAGCAATTGAGTTAGTAACTCAGTTTCCACATTGTAAAAGTAATTAGTTACTCAGCAAAGTAACCGTCACATTATTCTCTTCTAAACGCTATTATGTTCTATAACATTTAACATCACATATGTTTATATTAACTGATAGAATAAAACACTATATACAGTATTTTAGAACATTTGGTATTTATTTGAACTTCATAGGTTGCAGCTGCATATGATAAAAACATAAATATTGAAAATAAAATCCAAGTGCAAATTTAAGACACAAAAACTGCGGCGTCGTCATCCCCGCCGCAGCACTCTCCAGGCAGCTGTTGTGCAGCCGAAGACACCTCGCGCTTCATTCTACCAAATAGTAACGCGACACTTTCAATCTCAGTAACGATAACGGCGTCGTAACGATGGCAACAGTAGTTAGATTACTCCGTTACTGAAAAAGTAACTCCGTTAGAAACGCCGTTACTCCCAACACTGCCGTCAAGTTAATGAATCTTTTCACGTTGAAAGGTTGTCTGATGAAGCTTCGGATGTCCCACGTCCCCCCCCCCCCCCCTACAGTATTTGATGTAACCGTCTTCTTCCTCCCGTCGTCGCTCTGTGACAGTTTTTAGAAAAAGACTAAACGCCGTTTGGAAACAGCGCAGGTTCTGATTCTCCTCTGTGACTCCTCCTCCTCCTCCGCCGCAGCGTGTCCGACGTGGCGCAGGCCGTCCTGGAGATGGTGACGGACGAGACGCTGAGCGGACGGGCCTGCTCCGTGTCCCCCAGAGGACGCGTGTACGTGGACTTCCCCTCCTTCGCCCAGTGACCAGAGCAGCGGCTCCGCTCCGCCTCCACTGGACCTTCAGCGCTTCGATCTCCTGCGGTTGCATTTCTCCATAAAGCCCTTCGCTCATAACAAACCTGTATCTAACTGTAATCTATATTTTATGTTTCAAAAGTCCTGCAGGAGAAACGATCACAAACGTGTTCCTGCAGCTGTTGAAGTAAAAACTGTAATGGTAAAATGTCATAGCATAGTCTTATACTAAGAGTGATTATTGTCTGTATTGAACTAACGTGTGAAAGCAGGGTGATTCAAAGTTTATCTTCTGCAGCTGTGGAAGGAAAGACGAGTCAACTCCCTACGCCAAGGCTCGAACAAAGGAGCTGTGTTACCCCATTTTTAACTACGTTTCTTATCTCAACTTTGGCATATTTAATTTGTGCCACTGAGAATGTCCTTCACGTGTGTGTGTATAAAAGCTCAGTGTTCTGACCGCTCAAAGACGCCATTTTCACAGAGCACCTGATACGCGTCTGTGTATTTGACCTCCTGCTTGCAAGCAAATAAATGGACTTTTACAACTTTGATCATCATCAAGACCCTGTTTTTTCTTATTAGACAAACATCAAAACAAGTCATTCTCTTCTACCGAGCTCTTATTGAAATATTCCACATCAAAACACTTTATGCTCACGAGTCAAGTTATCTTGGTAAACTAAAGGTCCTTCATTTTACTTTTGGGTCATTTGCTGTATTACTGCAAAGCAACATGTGCCTTACGAATACAATGGAGTACAAGGACTTACGTATATAAACTTTCCAATAAAAAATAAAATAATGCATGACATTTCATTCAGATCTCTTGGTATTTGAATATTATCAGTTTCATTGATTTGACGTTTGGTGTTTAATACAGTTTATACATTTCATGAACAACAAGCAAATATTCACATGGATGCTTTTTGGAAGCCGATAACATGGAACATGTTCTGGAGCTGTCAAACATGGTCGCCGGGCACAGGAAACGTCATGTACCTCCTGGAGCCGGCCACCACCATCAAGGCCTCCCCGTTGCTGCCGTCGTTGGTCACCAGCTGCAGGAGGCCGTCGGCCACCTCGGACGCCCTGCAACACGAAGGAGAGCGAGCGGTTCCTCATCGGCCCGTTGGAGGCGGCCGGCGAGCCAGCGGCCCTTTCGTTGTGAGGCGATTGGGCGGAGAGCAATCCGAGGCTAAAATTTATACATTAGGGGACAAAATCCACAACTCACTTCAACACCCCCTTGTCCACAAACCCTTGCGTCTCCGCAGACAGCGGGGAGAATCGTCCCAACCGGTCAAACATGTTGTCCAAAAGGTCTGTTTGCACGAAGCCGGGACAAAGGACGCTGAACCGTACGCCGTGGCCCAAGGCAGCGGCGCTGGCCTGACACACACACACACACACACACACACGGTTATCTAGGTATAAAGCGGTCGATAGCAAAGCGTGCTTGTGAGAGCGCCGTCCTCACCGCCATGGCGCGCATGAAGCCGACCACCCCGTACTTGGTGGCCGTGTAGACCGGGCAGCTCGGAAAAGGGAAGAGACCTGCGGGGGGTGGGGTGGGGGGGCATCAGTCAACGTTTCGGTTCCATTTGAGACACAAAGAGGGGCTGGTGTGTGTGTGTGTGTGTGTGTGTGCGTGCTCATCACACCACATCGGAACATTTCACAAATGTGACAACCTCGCACAAACGCTGGCACACTAAATTCTTTATTCGACCTGCTGGTGCATTGTGGGTCGTACCCGCCATGGAGGCCGTGTGGATGATGACCCCCCCCCGACCTCCGGTCAACTTGTTCATGTGCTCCAGAGCCGTGTAGGTGACCCGGACGATGCCCACCTGCACACAAGGTGAATGAGCGCCGCCATGTCAGCAATACGGACAATGAGAAGTCTGACTGGAGGGGGGCGGGGGGGGGGGGGGGGGGGTCAGACCAGGTTCCTACCAGGTTTATGGAGATGGTCTTCTCCCACTCAGCCTCGTTCAGGATGCCAGCGTTGTTGCACACGATGTCGACCCCCCCCAAAGCGCCAACGGTTCTCTGAAAGGCAGCTGGAGAGCAGAGAAACATTTCTGATCTGGACTCAAAAACAAGTTGACACGGTCGTTAACGAGCTGCTTCCTGTGTGTGTGTGTGTGTGTGTGTGTGTGTGTGTGCGCGCGCGCGACCTTTAACCTGCTCCTCTGATTCCACATCACAGCGGAGGAACAGAGTTCTCTCAGGTCGGTACTGCTCGTCGAGGACCTCCTTCAAACTCTTCCCTGCCGCCTCGTTCACGTCCAGGAGGGCCACCTGCACAGGTGGAACACAAATCCTCCCTCTACGTGAACTCCAGAGGGGAATTGGACAATAACTGCCCTCTACATCTGGACCCTGGCAGAACGAACCGCGTGTGCGCCCCTTACCGTGGCGCCGTTGTGCAGGAGGATCTCCGCCATGGCCCGGCCGATGCCCTGCGCCGCTCCGGTCACCACCGCCACCCGGTTCTGCAGCGCCATGAGGAGGAAGAGGAGGACGTGGAGGGAGTTACGGTCGCCTTTAAAGGGGCCATATTTTCAGTCACATGACTGTACGTAACCTTTTGGCTGGCGCTCCGGACTGCGCGTAGGGCACCAAAAGCCTGGGGGGGGTGGCACCAAAAAATATGGGACGTGAAAAATCACCACAGTAGGCTACTAGTATAAATAACAAATAAAATATGGCTAAAGCATGTTAATATGCAAAAGAAATACAAAAGTAATAGGTCATCACTAACAGCAGCTCCGCGCTGTAAGAGCTGGCTCCTGGGCTACGGAAACCCCCCCCAACCTCAGCGCAATTAGTTTCCCCCGATGGGATCCAAAGTCCAACTGGCTTGATGTGGGAAGGTCGGACTGCGTTTTTCCTGAAATCCACAACCATCGGTTGTTCTGGCTGCACCACGTGACCAGGTGGTCAGACTCCCACCCGTTGGCGGACTCGTCCCCACCTCCCACAGATCAGACCAATGAGGGTGGTGTCGTCCGCAGACTCCAGGTGCTGGAGGTGCAGCTGTTGGTGCACAGGGAGAAGAGCAGAGGGGAAAGAACCGGTGCTGCTGGACCGAGAGCCTGAGACGTGTTTCCCTGCTTCACGTGCTGCTTCCTGTCCGACAGGACGTCTAGTGATCCACTTATATTGAACCCGAATTTTCGTCCACTAATTTTATTTTGGATACAGTGTTGTAGTTTTCAGTGTTCAACAACAAAACTTAAAACTTTCAAGTTCACGTGTTTTTTTTTTACCTGGATTTGGTTTAATATATATTATTTTAATATCTGGCTAGTGAACCTGCATGTGGTTTCCGTAGTGTAGTGGTTATCACGTTCGCCTCACACGCGAAAGGTCCCCGGTTCGAGACCGGGCGGAAACAAAGGTTTTATTTTTTACAAGATTTTCTCCCTCATTTTAGAGGCTATCTGCGCCCGCAAACCTACGTCACATGAACGCACACTGTGTACAAGGAAACGCACGGCAGTGTGACGAAACGGGAAAGCCTACGTCACGACTGCTGAGCATCAACCAAGTAGCCAACGCGGGTTCCGTTGTTGGTTTCGTGTGTGAACGTGAAACGGTTTCAAAAAAAGTTAGAAGTACTGGATATATCTCGGTGTCCCTGAAGGCTGCATCTCAGCGGTTTCCGTAGTGTAGTGGTTATCACGTTCGCCTAACACGCGAAAGGTCCCCGGTTCGAGACCGGGCGGAAACAAAGGTTTTATTTTCATTGAAGCATCCGACCAAGATCTAAATTTTCCAAATGAACTTTTAAGGACCAAAAGAAAAAGAGAAACATCTATACTCTCCTCTACAGCTTGTTGACGTGTTTCGGCGTAACCTTTGATCTTATCGAGAACAGTTTAGACTGGCGGACCCCAGATGAGTTTGCAGGAATGTCAATCATGTATATTTTTGAAAAAACAGAAGATCACATTAAGCCAGCCGGCACAACTTTTGATCTTTTTTTACTGAATAAATAGTGCATCTAAAAACTCCCGAACATTTTGTTGTTTTAGTGTTACTTCACCTAAATAATAAATCATCTGCATTTCTTCAGCTTTATTTAATGTCAGTTTTCATATACAAGTATCACACATGATTAAAAGATCACAATGACTTTGTTAAAGAATTTCCCATATCCTATTATATTAAAATATTTCATATATATAGAGTCAGTATTTAAACAGGGGTTTAATAATAAAAGGTGACTTCCCATACAAGGCAATTATAGATTTTGAAGTCTCATAAATTAGATCGGAGAACAAAAACAAACAGAACTGTGACGTTGTTGGACGTGTTGTGAATGTCCAAAAAGGGAAAAATAAAATCAAACGTTGACCGTTTGTGAAGGACACATGGAGCAGATGAATCCACACATTCAACAAAAGGTCTACAGATCATTCTTTCCTTCAACACACAATTATAATGACTGAAAAATTTGTAGAAAAAACAGAAGCACAGGTCCTGTCCTTGGGTTGGATATGAGGAGTCGCTGGAGGTCATGTGACGCTCTAACAGTCTTAAGTGCAGACATCCCAACGCAAATCACCCACCTCGGTTTTAGTAAGAGACCGAAAACACTCGTTTCGTGTTTTGAGTGACGAGTTCACGTTGGTTCAGGTTTCTCCTGAGAGACAGACGGCGGAGCAGAAGGTCTCACACGTCCAGGCTTCAGCGTCCACTCAGTCCCACCGGGGATCATTTGGAGATTTGCTGCTGGAGGTGCAGCAGGAACTCGTAGTACGACAGGGCTGACTCCGTCCGGTCCTCGATCATATTCTGCATGAACGCGGGCTTCAGCTGGCTCTCGTCCCTGAGAGGGTCAAAGTGTAGAGAGACGTCATTCCATTCCAACGTGTGTGGTGGGTCCTGGAGTATCGGCAGCAGAGCCTATAAAGACCACAGAACCAGAGGGACACCCACCTGATGACATGCAGGGGGGGGAAGAACGGCCTCTGGTCCCTCAGCCAGCCGATGAAGGCTCTGGTCCTCTGCGACTCGGCCGTGTCCAGCTCGGGCAGCACGTACAGGTTGTCGGGGACGGCGGCGCAGCTGGGGACTCCCAGGACCTGCGTGAGGAAGCCGGGGTGGCAGCTCCGTCCCACCCACAGGTACATCACCTTCAGGGGCACAAGAAGAGGGCCGTTCAGCAACACGGGCTTTCGAGGCGCCAAAGAGGCACTAAGGGCGAACATCTCAAGCGCTCCGTCGCACCGTTCCGGCATCCATGAGGAACGCGGCGTCCCTGCTCAGCTTCTCCACGGACAGCTGCAGCACGGGCGGCTGCGGGACGGTCCGTTCGTTGATGTTCAGCGCGCCCTGAGGACGAGGAGACGAGAGGACACTTAAGGGTCATTTCTACAAACCACACCCGTGATCCCGACGCAGCACTCACCTCGTCGCTGAGGTCGTCCACGCGGTACAGAGCCGGGTGGATCATCAGCATGGAGTAGACCAGCGGCTGGTACTTCAGCTGACACATGGCGAACAAGCGCTCGTCCAGCCTGGTGCTGGTTCCCGTCCTGAAGGCTTTCTGCAGGGGGGGGGGGCGTTAACAAAAATAAAGAAAAGCTTTCGTACAGAGTTGTCGCCCATCAGCGTGTACTGCGGGCGGTTCTGACCTGTTTGAGCAGCGCGAGGATGAAGAGGGGGAAGAGTCTGAGGCAGGCCGGCGCCAGCAGGCCGGGCTGCTGGATGCTCAGCACCGACTGGCGGTACGACGTCAGCGAGTCGATGGCGGCGTTGGTCATGGCGTCTCTTGCGTCGCTCAGGCTGGCCGTCGCCGAGCGGTCCACAGCTGGGAGGGGAAGACAAACAAGCGCCAAGTGGCCCGTGTCAGAGAAAACTAATCGCCCGAGAACTGGTGGTACGCGTCAGTGAGCTTCTCACATTTCTAAAAGCAGTATTCACAAAACAACAACAAAAAGAATCTTTCATGAACAGCCGCAGGAGGTTTGACTCACATCCTGATTTTAAAACAGATGAGCACGGGTATGAGACATTAACAGTTTAGTCTCACCCATGCAAGCCAGCAGTCCAGTGATGGCCTGAACGTCGGCTCCAGCAAAGATGTCTGACAGAGAGTTGACCACGGGAAGACACAACGTGTGGACACGGATCCTCCTTTCTCCTGCAAGACGAAACCAAGGGTATCAAACAAAGAGGTCTCCCAATGGCTGTGTGTGTGTGCACGCTCACACACCTTTGCTGGACGTGTAGAGCAGCGCAGCCTGAAAGGAGACTGTCTGCATGTCGTCCAGGTTCTCGTCGATGGACATCTGGACGGCGAAGCCGGCGTCCGGGTTCACGTTGGGGAGGGACAGCAGGTCCGTGGAGCGCACAAAGAAGTTCCCGTGGAACGTGTGGATGGACATACCTGCAGGGGGGGCGGGGCCACGCGCCCACAAGAAATCAAACGTTAAAAAGGAACAATCTAAAAAAAAATGTACATTATACACAAAAAGACAAATTTATGTAATGGCTGGTCGGACCTTTGCTGCACCGGATCCTCATGACGGCCTCGAAGCCGATCTTCCTGGTCAGGTACCTCTTCAGATCCCTCTGGAAGCACTCCACCTGGGCGGGGTTATGCTGGTGGTGGTAGGAGGGGTAGAAGTAGACGCTCCCTGCCGAGTACCTGGAGATGCAACCTGGCAGAGGGACGAGAACCCAACACCTTCAGTCTCACGCTGCTGATGCAACAAGGAAACAACCCTTTCTGTTTGCAGCCTTCGTCGTTAGTCGTTTTATTGATTCATTTGGCGTTCTCGTGTGTAGACACGTGTCCTCACCCAGCGATGCCAGGTCGCAGTACTGAGAGCTGAGCAGGAACAGGTCCACCGCCACCTGCTGTCCGGAGCAGTCCAGAGCCAGCTTCTTGTAGAAGTCAGTGGCCGGGGACAGGTGCTGGACGTCCTGAGGGCGAGACGGACGGACGGACGGGGTTAACAGCAGAGGTGTCAAGTAGCGCAGCGTCTTAAATAAAGTGATGTGTGTCTTAATGCGAGGCTTTAGAAATGAACATCAAGGGATTCTGTATTCAAGCAATAAGGTACGAGAGGCTGTACATTATTATTAGAATACTGGTAGATCAAATCCAGCTGATTGGTTGAGAGCAAGTCACGGGGGCGGGAGGGTGCAGATGTTCTCCTGGTGCAACGATGGGCGCGAGAGAACTGTTGTTTCTGGAAGTAGACAACGTCATCTTCAAACTCTTCCATACGTGGACAATCTCACCTTGGCAGAAGCCCTCTGGTTGGGATCTTCTCTGGACTGCAGCGCCCCCACCCCGAGGTTAGGCAGCTGGGTCTGAAAGACGGACATGCGCCCCCCGGTGGGCAGCAGCAGCTTGTACGCCGCCTGCAGGGCCGAACCCAGGGCAGACTGGGTCTCCATGGTCTTCTGGAACAACGTGGGGAGGCTCTTCAGCAGGTCCTGCACCAGCTGGGTACGCAGAGGGAGCGAGTTGGACTTCGCTGGTCAAATTAAATCCTCCCACGTTCGAGGAGGTCAGAACCCAGAAGACGCGTCATAATGAAGAGGAGGAACGTAAAGGGAATCTTACCTCTTTGCATTCGTTGAGGTTTACTAGAAGGCTGTCTGGTGTTGGTAAAAAGATATCTGAGGAGTACAAAAAATATAATTTAAAGTGTGTAGTCATGCTAGTGACGTCATAGGGTGCAGTGAGACCCGCTCCACGCGGCCGTCTCACCGTCGATGTCGGACACGATGAGCATCTGAGGCTGAGAGAGCCCCTCCTGCAGGTTGTAGAAGTGGATGGTGCTGTCGAAGGTGACGAAGCCGATCTTCGTCCGGGAGTCCCCGGGCAGCCTGGAGACGCAGAGACGGAAATTTAGAAAACACGCTGCCCATCTCCATGACGACGGGGGGGGGGGGGGGGGGGCGGTACGCACGCGTTAATGTTGTCCAGCAGCGACTGGCAGAAGACGCTCAGGTAGCCCGTCTCCACCGCGTTGTGGGACACGTCGAGGATGAAGAGGTAGACGGCGGGCTGCGGCGGCCTCAGCTGTAGGAGGTGTGTGTGTGTGGGGGGGGGGGGGGGGCGGGGCGGGACGTCAAAGTCATAAACACACATGATATTTGGGAACAATTGGGGCGCGTCTTTAACCCACCATGTATTCAGAGGGGGCGATGAACTCGATGGTGGCGTTCTGCACCTCGGGTCTCTGATGCGGCTCTCCGTACGATCTGCTGACCGGGTTGTACATAAACTCCTCTGGAACTACACAAACACACACACACACACACACACAGCGTTAAATGCATCTGGTCTTTATATAAGCAAACTAATAATTAAGTGACTTTTTAAACAGACTTATAAAACAATACAAACAACATAAAAAGTAAAAACAAAGATTGAAATAGCCTGGTATTATTCTGATCATATAAAGATACATCGTCCTTGCCCTCCCTCCCCCCCCCACTTATCCCCCCCATCGCCCCATACCGTCATTGACCCGATAGCACAGGTTGCACTTCCACCTCCTCTGGTCCAGGAAGGACACAAAGGGGTTGATGTAGGTTCTGCAGGAGCGACACCTGACGATGGTGCTGGACGTCACCACGGGAAGCTGCTGCAAGGAGATACAAACCAAAGTGCGAGAGACGCCACATTTCATCAGGGACGCTTCTGTGTGTCCTCGGGAAGACCAACGTGGATTCAGTTGTCCCCTGGAGGACAACGCGTTTAAACGCTGTGGTGGATGCACGGCGGCGGTACCGAGAGGTCTTTGAACGGGTGGAGCAGCAGCCCCAGAGGCATCTTGGCTTTGTTGAGCAGCGCCTGGGTCTGAGGGATGCTGGTCAGCGTGCTACGAAACACCCTGAAGACAGAAGCACGCGGGGGTCACATGTCCATCCCGCTATCCAACAGGCTTCCACAAAAACGAAGCTGTCTAAAGCATCTCAGCACTGGCTGGCTTAAAAGATGCAGCAGCACCGCGTGGTGTCGGCGGGTTACGTGGCTTACTCGGGGTGGCAGTTGATCTTCTGCAGGTCCTGTTGGAGGCAGGGGGTCGGGGGGGGGATCGGGGTCGGCGGCAGCAGGTTCCTCTCCTGCAGCAGGTTGACGACCCTCAGGGTCTCGGGGGTTCTGGACTGCAGGCTCATGGCCGCCAGGGACGGGCTGAGCTGGGCCGGTCCCTGGGCCCCCGAGCGGCTGAGACAAGGGGACGGGAACCACCGATTGGGTAACTCTATACCAGGGGTCTCAAACCCGTGAAATGAGTTGAACCCTGACCCCGCCCCCCCACCACCCACCACCCACGCCATAAAACTGTAACGCTAAACTTGGATGGGGCAACTCACCTGCGGGTATGGCTGAGGGCCCTGGGTGTAAGGCTGCGTGGCGGCCTGGATGGCGGGGTGCATGGCAGCGGGGGGCGGCGCAGCGTTCTGGTACCCGGGTGGGAGGGAGGGGTAGTGGCCCCCCAAGTGCCGACCGGGCGGGCCGGGCTGAGACGGGCCGCCTGCGGAGGAAGTGCGACAGGTCAGTGGCACTCGCCACGCGGAGGATCGTTAGAGGGACGAGGCGCCATCGCCTCCATCTGGTCATCAGTGAACACGATGACGAGCGTCTGCACGCGACTGAAGTTGACGACTGTTAATCTACTTTGTGTTTAATGTTCATAAACACTGCGTTAAGTGAGAGTCAGAGTGTGGTGGAACCGGGCCTTACCCATTCTGCCGTCAACGTGATTCAAGCGGGTTGGTGCTGGTGGGCCGCTGCCTGCATCAAAACACAAACAGAATGACTTCCCATCTCAGGGTGCTGAACACAGGCGGAGGACACAGAAGAACAGGATGTGATCTACAGGAAAACACTAAAAATAGCACTGAAGAGAAACGATAACAAAAACAAAAACAGCGTAGCTTTTACTCAGAGGTCATGGAGCAGATGTGGTGGGAGGGGATGTCATGGCTAAAGGCAAGCAAAGTGGTACCAGGGATGCACCGACAGACGGCAGACGTCATGCAGGGATCAAATACAGAGTGCATCCTACTGAACAACGACAGAGACGAAGGGACGGACGCCAGACACTAACGACTACGGGAAGACTGGGCCACACCTGGACATTCAATGTCGCCCTCCGGGCAGTCGTGCTCGGCCGGCAGGGGGGCGCTGCTAGCGGCACCCCCGCATTGAGCTGGCATGTGGAAGAAAGGAGGAGAGACAACGGAAGAGGATCAGAATTCAAAATGTCCATCACCATACTCTCCTCACTAGAGGGGATGGGTCACGTCCTGAGACACTGCTCACTACTCCCAAAATACACACCTGCAATTACATTCATAAATTAAAAGTGGAACTAGATTCAAAATGTACAAACTTTAATAAAGATGGAAAGCTAGCTACTGTAGCTGCACAAGCGGTAGACTGATGACGGAGTCATCAAAGTAATGTAACGTTAAATGAAGTTTAGGCACCGAAAGAAAGCACCAAAAATCTGGGTTGCGTTTCTGTTGGTACCGGTCGTTTAGGAGGCGGGGCTTAAGCAGCGTGCACACAGATACAGAGCGACACGGACCATGAAGAGAAGCAGTGAACCCACCGTGTTCATCTACAGCCGAACCCGGTAAGTATGAAAAAGGCACAACGTTCGGCTTCAGTTTGGGAACATTTGGGCTTTAAGCCGAACGACAGCGGAGAGCCAATCAATGTGAACGGTGCACCGAAAACAGGAAACACAACGAAGCCAAAATCTCGCCTGAAAACAAGAAGCATCCGCCGTCTTTGACTGAACTGCTGTCGGTTCCTCCGGACTGATCGTTGGCCTCTTTGGCGGCGGGAACGCAGGGCGCCGTCCCCCTTTTTTTGTATTTATATTTTCACGTTCCAATTCTAACGTCTATTCTGACAAATGTTTGAAATAGCGTACTTTTATTACCATGTTATGTGACAGCCGAAGACGCACAAACTGAAAATCAGACTGAAATGTAAATGAATGCAAACGCGTCCAGGAAAGTGGGAATAAACGGGGAGGCGCGTCGACGTCTCAGGTCGTCACACCAGAGGACAAAAAGGACCAATAGGCCGGGGTTCTTTGTTTTAAAAAGGAGCTTACCTTCTGCCTGGGGGGGTTGGGGTGCTGCGTGGGCCATCGGGGGTCCCATGGGAGGCGGTGCTGGATTCATAGATGGCATTGGGCCTGTGGGTGGGGGCCCATAGGGAGCTTGGTTTGGCTGGTATGCGTGCGTAGTCATGGGAGTCATTGATGGGGGGGCAGAACCTGTTTCAAACAAACAAGGTTCAGGATCATTTTCATAAATTAAAAAAGAAGCCAACTTTTAAAATCACAAATCAAAGTTATTGTTTAAATCAGCAGTCTGTGACATCATACGTCCTGTGTAGATGCAAGAACATCTGAAAGAACATCTGACCGACCAAGTGACACGTTCTTCTCTGCTGACAAATCAGTGACTGAATTAAATCCTCCACCGAGAGGGAACGAGCACAGCCCCATCGAGTATAAATTACACACGTTTATTAAGGACACGCAGTCACGCTGGTTATTTTTACGGTCGTGAAGAATGTTAAGAGCTGGTTATGAGGACGAATGATTATCTACAGGGACGACCATCACTTCAGGGACAAAGGCCACGCAGAGCAAACGACTTCGGGAGATTAGAGAGGAAGCAGCGTGATAATGACCCAGATGAGAATCAGCGCCCTGCATGTGGATCTTAATGCATTTCATATCCACATGTATGGCGCTGCCGTGGGAAAGGTGAGTAAAATAAAGCTCCTTCAGGCCGCCAAAACTGAGATCGAGAGATGAAGTGGTAACAGAGACCATCACGGACGGTCTGCTTCTATGCTCAGGTATAAAGACTTCTTTAAAGTCTCACAAAAATATAGTATAAATAAGAGCCATTACAACCGGTCAAAAGATACAGGCTACAATCCTCAAAAGAAAAGGAAACATTTCAGCAACACGACCGGAATTAAACTATTAACTATTATTTGGGATTTGTCCAAAAAGCTCCACCAGGCTGCAACATTCGTCCTGTGGAACCAAATAAAGACGGGATCTGAACTTTGTACAAATTCAGAGAGATTGAGTGTGTGTGTGTGTGTGTGTGTGTGTGGGGGGGCACATGTTCAGAGTATGAGCAAAGGACAAGGTCCAGCTCCAACACATCAGCAATCTTGATACGAACATCTGCAGCACGTTAGTGAGAGGAACATGACGCGGTGATAATACTACGGGAAGGTTCGGCGAGGGGCGGGGTTATGTTAAAAAAAAAACATTAAAAAAAAAAAAAAAGACAAGGACGCTGGAATAAACAGGCCTCATTTAGTTAATTCATATTTGAATTACTGTGCAGTGTAAATACGTTTTGCGGCCGTTTTGTTCATTGCTTATTCATGGAAACTTTGAATGATGACTCATCTTTGTATTACTATGACGCACGGAGGAACTATAAAACCACAACTTTATAGTTCCCAATTGGCAGATTGTGCGGGTGGGTGGGAGAGTCTGGACCCTAAGCAGACCCTCGGTCTTCCTACCTGGCGGGGGGTATCGGTGCATCCCCGGCGGTTGGCTGACACCATGGGACACATGGGGGGGTCGTGCTGCAGGGCTGTAAGCCGTTGACGACGACCCCGTCAAGCTCGATGTTGGGTGTACGTGAGGGGGCGCCGGGCCTCTGGGAGGCGTGCTAATGGAAGTGGGAGCCCCCATCGGTGGAGGAGCTGTGTTGTACTGCCACGCTGGGGGCTGCTGGGGGTTTGTGTAGTAGCTACTAGAAGACACCGCGGGAGGAGGTGTGGCCTGTGCAGGGGGCAGCCTAGGACCAGGGCTGGCGGACTGTGGAGGGGTGTGGGAGGGGGGACCCCCCATCATAGGCCTAGTCAGCACCGACTGGCCCAATGGAGCCGGGTAGGAAGCGAACGGTGCGCCGGGCTGGTAGGAACAGACAGGGTAAGGTCCAGGTGGGCCAGGAGGTGGGGCAGCTTTGGCCTGCATTGGATTGTACGTCGGTTGGGGGGTCGAGCCGTAGCCGACCCCTGGCTGCTGATGCGGGGCAACTGGATTCTGTGACGGACCTGGAGAAGATTATTAGAAATACAGGCATGTTTAAAAAAATGACTTCAAGACGAGCTTCTTCTTTACAGACTATCCTCAATCAGTGGGGGCCTGTTGGCCTCCCCCGCCCCTCTCGAGTAGCCAGCAGAGAGACTTCTGCACTAGGTGGTTAGGATTTGACACATTGGTGTCTGTGTACACGTTTCTTCGAGATTGATTTTAGAGGTATGGCATCCACATTGTAATCACTCAGCATTATAAAATAAATACACCATTATCTGCACAGAAGAGGAGCGCTCCTTCACATGCATCGAAAACACAACGTACCCAACCACACCCCAAATGTCAAGTGGATTGTTTAGGCCGTTTCTCCATCAGCTTTCATGAAAACCAGAGAGCTGTGCGATTAAACTCAAACTGAAAAAAGGCTACTGAAATCAGACTGGAGGAAGCAATGGAGCATCACAGATGGATCATAGCGAATGTGCCACATGTACAGCAAGACGTGGAAAACTAAAAAGCCCAGCTGTACAGCCGGCTAGAAATCACTACTGCACAACAGTGAGGATACAAAACGCACCTGTACAGGACATCACTCACAAGCAGATCAACTGTATGGCAAAAAACTCCAAGAGACCTGCCATAAGCTTCTTAGGAGTTTTAATAGGAAAAGTCCTGACTAAGCGAGCAGCTCGACTGGACCAGAAGATCTGCAAAGCTGACGGTGGGGTCACATGATCGACGTTAGAGAAGACAGCACAACCCAACAAAGTGAAGACGTCTGCGGCCCCTCGGTCTGTCGACCTGTTGTTCCGAGGTGCCAATACCATAAGTTGCACTGGTTCAATTAAGTTAGCATGATAGCTACAGCTAGCGTGGCTTACCGTAAACAACGCTTTCCCACTATCTTAAACCTTAAATCGGTGCGGTAAAAAGTGGGGATTAACCGCAGCTGCCCCGACGTAACTGTATGTGACAGCTGCCTCTTGCCTTGTCTAACGGCACCGTAAGTTACGTTAGCTACCAGCTAGCACGCAGCCTCAAGACAAGTGCCAAGAAGGGCTGCTAATGTTAGCTTCTTACTAGCTCATGTTAGCTAACTTCGTCTCACTGTATCTAACTTTACATGGGAATGCTACTTACCATTTGCATATGACTGTCCTGTCCCATTCTGGGAGTTAAACCCCGCAGTTGACATCTTCAAATATAAACCAGGACCTAATTTAGAGGTTCTCGCTGTGCTAATAGCTAGCTGCGGCAGTCACGGGGTAACGCTCAAACCTGTGGCTCTAACGATGTGACGTTTAGTCAAAACGCCGTGTGTAGTGACGCCTACTAAATCCTTAAAAAGTTAATATCTTAGTAATTGGCAATCATAGGGCCATGGTTATCGCCGAGACGCCGCACAACTGCCGACAGGTGAGAGGCGATAGGCCTAATCAGAGTAATCGTGTCAGAGACTTCTCCTCTTTCACCGGAAGTTGGGATCACCCAAGATCAGCGTAACACCCTTCGGGCATGCGCAGTGCTTACACGTGGCATTTCCTGCTGTGCCCTTGGTTTTCAGGCTTACTGGAAACAAGATGAGAGTAAATGCAACACATGTTCTTATATGTACAAGCAGCTTTTTAACAATTCAGTGAAACTGGTTAAATGTCATGTAATCTGCCCATAAACCATTAAAACGATTACTAGAGGAACATCTAGATTTAGTTAAATCATATTTGAATTACTGTACAGTGTAAATACGTTTTGCGGTTTTTTTGTTTTTGTAAACTTTATAGCATATTTTATGAATAGATATCCAGTGGAATGAGTGTTAAAAGTTGTTTTTACAAAAGCGGAACGCTCAGATTGCACTTAAGGTCGGACAGTAGATTGTGAAACACAAACAGGAAGCGGCTGGTCAGAGTTTTGGGAGTTGCTGGACAGCCATTGCAGTGTCGTGGCTCAGTAACAAAATACGAAAAAGAGGAAAGGGGAGACCTGGCATTTCGCAGGCTCTTTTTTGCGGAGTGGACTTGTAGACACATTTACATGATCGAAAAATCAACACTCCGTACATTAATCTACACCTAAAAACGGGTGAGTTTTAAAGATGCTTTTCTCAAACGCGGTTACAAAATTCTTACGGTACCGAGTTGTCCCGGCTGCTGACGATGCAACGTTAGCATTGCTACGACCGAGTTGGCTAGCTTGCTCATACCCGAAGAGCTTCTGAATAAAGTTGTGTGTGTTGTGTTTATTTCAACACTCATCTGTTACTGAAAGGGAAATATTCCAACTATTATAAGTCTCCATATGTTGCCAATAACACGCGGGAATGCGTTACTCTGGCTAACGGATGAAAAGCTAACGTAGCTAGCAACCTCTCGGTGCTACGTTGCCTACTAGAGAATATGACACGTAACTAGTAGCTTCCCGCTAGCCAGCCCGTTGGTCGGCCTCACCCAGGCGTTCAAAGCTTCACTTCGCGTATGTGCCTTACCTTGATGGGACTCTGGTATATTACTGAAATATGTCTGTGTGTTTTTTTTTTAAAGCAGAACAAGCCAGAAACCGGTAATCGATGTAATGTTAGCGGTTAAGCTAACGGTTAGCTAACTTCCCTGCTACGTTGACAGCGGTTGTGATAGCTGGACGTTAAAGATGGTGACTTTCACTGTGTAGTGGATTGACAGTTGACAGTTGTCAATCCACTTCCTGGAATCTTGAGAAATACGCAAATATAAATGTATAAGTGGTGGTCTTGATTTGGCAACACTTTTATGAAATTAATGTTTCCGCAGCTTCCGTATTCTTGTTATCGAATTGAGGAGATATTTCCAGTTAGAAAGAAGAAAAAAAGACAATACTACTGAGAATAATAAAGGAGAACTAGTGATATTTGTTGCTTAGTGAACTTTGACTTATTCACAGTGATTTTCATAGCTAAACATTCCCTTCCGTGTGGATTTCATTCATTGCAGATGTGTTGGCAAAAGGCATTCATGCTCCATACGCCTGAAAAGGTGACCAGGAGATTGTTGTATGTTGTATTCGCTCTGATGTCGTTGTTCGTGCTGGTTGACACTTTTGTCTCCCGTCTAACAAGAACCCCCCCAGATCCTGGGTTGACCGCTGGTGCCTTTAAGCAGGCTCTCGCTGCCACACATGGCAGGCAGCAATGTTCTCTGACAGCAGGGCATTGGGCCATACGGGATCAGCGACTGTATCGTTCAGCTGTGTTTGCGTTGTCTTGACCTTTGACCACCTTATACTTTAGCCCTGTTTGCAGGTTGCATAACTGGGGCCGGAGGTCGGCACCAGCTACCTGGCTTGTCATGCCTCTGTGACTGCACGCAGAAACGAGTTGGAGAAATCTTTCTCTCTTCGTGTGTATCCACTTCACAAAAGAGAAGGAAATTCAGCTTGTGTGAACAAGTGATAAATGAACAAAGACCATTTTGTTCACTGCATATTACAATCATGTAATATGCAGAAAGGCCTTGACTTCTCCCACGAGGCCTTCACAGATGCGTCGTGCTGATCAAGTCTCTTGTGTTTTAAGGAACGGATCAGTGTCCAGAGACTCTTGCTGGTAATAAGCTAATCATAAGCTATAAAAAGCTACTCATCGTTCTTATCATCAGCTGACAATATCAATTCAATCTTGTATGTATCACAAATTAGCCTCTGAGGACATTACAAGCTGTACACATCTGCTGTCTTTACGTGGGGCTGAGTTTATGACGCTCTGTGTTGAAGGGTTGTGATTTTTTCTCCCCCTTTTCTGATCTAACTGTCCTCTTTAGACCTGGAAGTCTTCCAGCAAAACAATGGATGTTGTAGCAGTTTTAACATTAAGACAGTATCAGTGAGAAAATGTAATCTTACCAATTCATCTTCATATTTACTCACTTAAGAATTCAATTGGAACTCTAGAGATTGCAAAATGCGTTTTAGCTTCAACCCGTTTAAAGCGAACAGGAGGCAAGTGGAAACATAAGCGGCCGTTTGTATGAAGATCTCTTCGTAGATTATCTGTCAGCGTTGTGAAGACTCTTTGTGCTTCAGTAGTCAGGAGGAAGGACACCGTCTCAATGCGGATGTCCAAACTCACACGCTTTCCTTCCACTACAGTTTTGTGTTGACACTCGTTTAACGCTGACACTTGTTTATTAAGGCTCACTGTTCAGCATTCAAGGCTAGTAACAAAGACACTGGATCACATCAGTGACAAACCTGCGTGCAAAAACTATACGTTATCCGTATGGAAGCCAAAGTCAGATGCTCTCCAGCTGTGACGTTTCTGCTTCTCCGTGTGTGTATTCATGGGCTCTTTCGTCTGTCCCTTTCCCCATTTCTTGTTTTTCAGGATTTAGCAGCTCCAAACATGGCGTTCATCATAGACTGGATTTATAGCGGGTTCAATAGCGTACTACAGATGTTGGGTAAGTGCTACTGATGGGACGCTCTGACAAAAAGTACATGTAAATATGGAAACGGGTGTAGTAAGAATGTTATGTAACATGGTGAACAAGTCAATATGAGAGCACATTCACTGTAGAGACTATTTGAATACCTACAACTACCAACAACATGCCTGAAACATCAATCCCGACGTTGGTCTGCGTGGTGGGTTTTTGTCTCCAGGGTTGCTTTCTGTTGTGGGAGCGGCTGCATTTCTCCACGTGGTTTGTTTACGTCGTGCTCAACATTCTCCAGTCTGACTCAGCAGAAGGCTTCACATCGTCCTTCTATTGCTGCCCACTTCTGATTCTTAAAATATATACAATGTATATATCAGAAAGACATGAATCCACATTTAATGGATACACTTCTCTCTAATATGAATTTCAGTTCAAAATATTCAATTTTGCATCGCTGCACCTGAGGGAGCTGTGATGCTTTGTTTTAGTGATGTTTTTATGTGGGTTTACCATTTTGCGTACCTCAATAAACTGCCACACGTTTTGAGAGTAGCTTCTTTAATGCTGCCGTCTAGTCGCCTGGAGTCTGATTCGGATCCCAAAGAACCGGTTTCAGGAGAGGAACTCTGCTCCCGGCTGTGAGATGTTTCTGCTTGCGCTCCAAGTCAAGTAACTTGACTGACAAAACGCAACATTTTAAAGACCAAATGATACCACAAGAACATGACTGCGTCCCCCGGAGGAGTGGCGGTGGCGTCTTGATCACTTTTAATAAACTCTGCTCCTTTTTTCATTTGCAAATCCTCTGAAATGCAATCTGAGGAAACCTTCCAGAACCGTATGCAACTTTGCTGCACTATTGCCTCCAGCACCATCACTAATCGAGTGGTATTTAATTTGCTCCTCACCTCATACAACCAGTTTTATTTATAGAGACCAGTTTCTCTGGTAATTACAATGCAAGATATAGAATTACAAACCTTTGCACAACCCTGCTGCTTTGTGAGCCTGAAAGGCTTTGTTCACTGATATTGAGTCGGTGCCGCCACGCCGCCTTTCCTGTTCGCCCCGTCGGACCGGTCGCTCAGCCAGAAACCGCTGAATCTAGTCATCGACGCCACGACCAGGAAGAGAGACCAAGTTTGGGTTGGGACACTGTGGATCATCGTTCACCTTGTGCCTGCATATGTTGGGTGGATTATCCACTGCAGGTCTCAGCACGACAGATGCTTTTGTCAGGTCGCCCCGTGTTGTAGCAGCTGACTCATCGCTCGTCGAGGGGACGCGTTCCGTGTGACACATCTGGACGTCTTCTTTAAATTCGTCTGGCTTTTTTTCAGGTCTGTACAAGAAATCTGGCAAGTTAGTGTTTCTTGGCCTGGACAACGCCGGCAAAACGACGCTACTGCACATGCTCAAAGACGACAGAATGGGACAGCATGTGCCAACCTTGCACCCGAGTGAGTGTGCTTCTCTCTCTCACACACACACACACACACACACACACACACACACACACATTGAGTTGTGTGTGGAAGTCACCATTTGTTGTTTTTTTTTCTCCCTCCAGCGTCGGAAGAGCTGACCATTGCCGGCATGACCTTCACCACCTTCGACCTTGGCGGCCATCAACAAGGTACGACAGCGACGGGCCTTTGCGGCGTGTGTAGATGTTTTTTTTTTTTTTTTTTTTGGTCGATCACATGGCTTGTGAGTGGCGGTCCGATAGAACCCGGTCAGCGTGGCGCTGCAAGTCTGTGTGAAGCCGGCTGTGAAAGGCTGACGTTGTTGTGTCGTTCCCAACAGCCCGCAGAGTGTGGAAGAACTACCTCCCGGCCATCAACGGCATCGTCTTCCTGGTGGATTGTGCAGACCTCGTCCGATTGACCGAATCGAAGGCAGAACTTGACGTGAGTACCTTTTGCACTCGGTACGCAGATGGTTAGTTGGGATGATTTACAGCACGAAATGCTGCACACCAGAAAGCGTTATCACAAAGCACGGATTGTAATCAGTAACCCTCCCCGCCCTCCGTTAGGCGCTGATGACGGACGAGACCATTGGAAACGTGCCCATCCTCATTCTGGGCAACAAGATCGACAGACCAGAGGCCATCAGCGAGGAGAAGCTGAGGGAGATCTTTGGGCTGTACGGACAGACCACAGGAAAGGTGAGCCGCGCCCGCCACCATGTGACTTCTTTATGGAGAAAAGCTCCTGAACACTTTGACCTTGAAGTTTGCCAGATTTAGTATCTTCTCGCTGGAGTTTTCCTTTCCTCAGCAAAGTAACGCAACACGTTTTAAAAATGTATTTCATCGTCTTCACTTGCGAACAACAAGAACGTCGTCACTCTCCACGTTGGGAAGAAGGCGACTGATTGGCCGGTTGGAAGAAGTGACTCCTCCTCCTCTTCTTGCAGGGAACCATCGCCATGAAGGAGCTGAACACGAGACCTCTGGAGGTGTTCATGTGCAGCGTGCTGAAGAGGCAGGGTTACGGAGAGGGCTTCCGCTGGCTCTCCCAGTACATCGACTAGACCCCCACCACCACCATCAGGAGGGGAGGGGGTCGGATCCCAGACCCTCAAGACCACCACCAGGGCCAACATCCAGCCCGCCTCCTGGTTAGAACGAGAGAGACCAGTACAACCGGATCCCAATAGACTTTTATTGGTCGAACATTTGGTTCCCGCACGAATTCATACCGGTTTACACACACACACACACACACACACACACACACACACACACACACACACACACACACACACACTTTCATTTCTGTGTGTTTTTCTAACATCGCTTTGGTTCCACAGAGAAAGGAGTGCCCCCCCCCGCCCGCCCCCCCCCTCTCAAGCTCTCACCTGTTGAGTGTAATGGTAGATGCATTATATCCGTAAATCAACTAACCCCCCCTGACCCCTCCCCTCTGTGTCCAATGAGAGAGCGCATCGTAGTTGTATTCATTGCACTTCAGTACACTTATTTTTATTCATAAAGACATTCATTCAACATAGTATTTAATTGAGAAGTTTTGGTTTGTTCCTACCTGATATTTTGGTAAATATTAACAACAAACAGCCCCCACTGTAATATTAACCCCCCCCCCCTACCCGTAGTGGTGTGGCTGTGTCACCCATTTATTGGAAATGGACCATTGCATCTATCTTGGCTTTGCTGAAGTCTTTTAAGTTAGACTTCGAAGGCTTTAGTTCCAGACTTCTATCTCGTCAGCATGGTAGCTTTGTTTTCTAAGAGCAGCATGGGGGGGTCGGGTGGGTCGGGGGTTCTGGTGTTGGATGGAGAATCCTTTTTAATAAATAAGGCGTGTCGTAAAAACCCGGGAGGAGTTTGGTGTTATCATGTAGATAGCTCATCGGTCAATGGAGGCAAGAAGACTGAAGAACCACAAAGTAACCATGGCGACAGAGGAAGGTGGGGTTGTTTGGACCTTTTTGAATGCGTTGAAAATAGTGACCAAGTGTATACGTACACACACACACACACACACACGTTAAAAGTACATCAACAGCGTACATGGGTTTTGTATTTATAACTGGTATCCTTCGATCTATGTGCATTACCAGGAACTATTATGCATGCCTTGTTCTTTTGATTTTTATGATCATTATTCCAGAGTACCACATGGGGGGGGGGGGGTGGATGCCAAACTTTGGGAATGAGCAGATTGTCATGTATTTTTTTTTTTTAAACAATCAATGACATTTTGTGTAATACTTTTGTTTTGTTTCTGTCCCTTTTGTGTCTCTTTGGTTCCTTCGTGAGGAGGGCGGGACGCTGTTTGCATCACACAAATGTAATAAATGTTTTCAACGAATACGGGCGTTAACATCCATCCACACGCTTTTCTTTTGAGTTTAGTTTAAGTACCCACTCAACTGTATACAGAACCAAGTCCTGCATTTAAGATGCCAAGCAAATTAAAGTACAGAAATATCAGCAAAATGTTCTTTAACCATTAAAAGTGCAAAAATTAAAACTGCAGAAAAGTGAATAATGTGTAAATATACATATGTGAAAATATAAATATTGTTGTGTTATTTTAAATCCCCTTTGGTAGTTGGGTAACGGAACCTCTCCACCCATCAACACAAACGTGGTGCTTTAAAAACTGAATAAACTCCCTGTCTGCTCATGGTTTACTAGCATCAGTTAAATGTGGTGTTATGTAAATAGTAACACTTGCACCTACACCATCTGGCCACCGGGTGGTGCTCGTTAATATTCGGTGCCGGTGGTACCGGGCCGCACCTCGCAAACGATTTTATTTTTGCCATTTTATTTTTATTTTGAAAATCGACCGGATACTCTCCTAATTACAAGCGCTCGTCCCTCTTGACACGTTGTGTCACCAGGCGTTTTTTTTCACCTTACAGTTGCGCACTATGCTGTGCGTCACTTCCGCCCACCAGCAGACGCAGAGCGCGTCCATGGATCTAAAGATGCCTATAGTCTATATGATCTGTTTCTATATCAGGAATTATCGAACATTTATTGCTATTTTAGACAATGTTTTTGCCACAGCAGTTGGTGCATAACATCAAACAAGGGACAAGATAGATTGCAATAAAATGGCATATTCAATTCATATTATAGTGTGTTTAGATCTATAACTATAAAGATGCAGATGTGACATCTTAAGGAAGATGGATGGTTCAATGACCCTCCAACGTTCATCCCCTGGTTTTATGGTTCTCATTACATTATAAACAACTTGTGCTGCTATCAGCTGTCACTCGAGAGGTTGTCGTGGCGATGAGCTTCAGTCTTACAGCCTCTGCGCTGTGGCTCGTGTTTTCTTTGTGCTTCTAGTTTTTTTTTAGCAGATATTTTATATCACACAAATCAGTAAAGAGGCACTTCTGAGAGACGCCACTAGGGGGAGGTGAAGGAGGGCAGACTCCGTGTTCCCATCCTCATGTTCCCTTTTAACTGGGTCTGGATGTTAATGAGGTAAAAACCAACAACGCAAAAGTTTGGAGAAAGAATATTTGTATCAGTGATGATTCACCTTCATAACTTCACAGCACTTATTTTCCTCCGTCCATGACGTCATGGAGACGCTCGCTTCCCCTCACGCGTGTAACACAACGTTTCAGACATGGAGAGAAAATAGACTCTGATCTTAGTTCTTGTTTCGTTGCACTCTTGTTCTATTTATCATAGTTTCCTTTATGAGCCGCTGCCTTCAGGACACCGTGGAAACATGGTACATATATATATAGGAGGAAATAACGTTCATTACGTAACAAAGCAAAAGGATCTTCCAAAAAGGCCCATGAGAGACGAGTGGTGAGGGAGCACAGCGAGGGAAGCAGGTTTTTCGAGCGGTTAAACTCATCCCCATCGTTGTGAACGCGAGCGTCGAGGTCTGAGAGTCACGTGGCGCCAGTTGGATGAGTAAAGGATCATTAAGCAATTGCTGTTTCTGTGCCTTCAGGAAGTATTCAAAGTTGACTCCTCCCCCACAGCATCAACTCAGAAACACTTTAAAAAGAAAAAATGGAAATACACAACTTTGAATTAAATCAATATGGCTTTGATTTAACAAAACTCCATGGGACATTAAATAACGGACCAGTATGTTGTGTTTTAGCGATGAACACAAGGCACGAAGTACACAGAAAGCTGCTTTATTGACTCACTGGCTCCATCAGATGGGGGTGGAGGAGGCGGGGGGGGGGGGGGGGGGGGGGGGGGGTGCAGCCATCATTAAGGCAACCCAAACAGCATGCAGATACAGTCACAGGAAACATCGTCATATTGCTTTTCAAAGTCTCGCTTAAAACATTATTGTACAAAAAGGAAGAAAATAGGTTTTTCGCACTAATGAAAAATACATTTTTTATATTTCCCTCCTACAAAGAAGATTCTAATACAAGAAAAATAAATATAGCAAAAAAAGCCAAAAAATAATTTTAAATAGCTCTTCTTTTTCATATATGTTCAATACTTATCTTTGCTATTAACAAATGGCACAACATTCTTTGAAACAAAGAATACAGAAGGAGAAACTCCTGCAACATTCATTTTATTGTGTTGAAGAACCGATGCGGGGGAGGGGGGGGGGGGCGAACACCTTCATCAGGACAAATGAGACCGTAGGAAGAGGAGGGGGGGTGAAATATCACTTAAGAACCAATTTGATACAAAATAACCTCACGATGCTGAATGATACTTATATGATATCATAGAACATTATATAATATTATATATTATTTAAGATTAAAGAGAGATGAACACAAAACAGATAAACAGATTGTAGTTTAGAGGAGAAAGAAGAGAGAAGGAAACGAAAGAGGAAGATAGAGGAGAGAAAGGAAAGGAAAGGAAAGGAAGGGTTCTGTTTATATTAGCTGCTTGTTAGCGGGAAAGAACAAGTTGTTCTCTGGCTCCGGTTCAGTAAACGTCCCCCCCCCCCCCCCCCCACACACACACTCTCATTGGGTCATTTCTGAAGGATCAAACCAGATCAAAGAGCAAAAAATCCCACTGAAGGATCAGCGTTTGCCTCCAGGTCCAACAGAGGTCACCAGAGCAGGTTTGCGCTGCGAGGCCACGCCCCCTCCGACGTGGTCACATGCTACTATGAAATAAAGGCGACAGTAACAAGCGGCCAAGCTGTGACTATAGAATAATCAGTTTGACCCCAGCGGGGTCGGTTCCCCCACTAGACCGCGCAGCCTTAGCGGATGCTACTAGTAGCTAAAGGCCTCGCTAACACCACAAGCTACGTCTCTACTGCACACATGGAGACACGGATGCGGTTATTGTGGTCCTATGCTGCAGGTAGGAGGGGGGGGGGGGGGGTTAGATGTAAAAAAACGTATCATCTGGTACATTGTGACCCTGTTAGACCACCTCTGGTGTGTGTGTGTGTGTGTGTGTGTGTGTGCGCACGATGCACAGGCCGGTTCTTGGCCGATCGGTCTGGTACAGAAGAAGAAGTCAGTGTCCTTTCATCAGAGAATAAATGTGATGCTTGATTAATATTTATATGAAATTGGAAGAGACTGGTGGTCAAACTGAGGATCAGCTCAGTAGTGTCGTAAAACAGCAGAACTCACAAAATAGTAAAAGACTAAATCCAACAAGTAAGGAGTACTCACTTTAGAAAACGTGTGTTTTAGACTTTTGTTTAATTGCGTTTCAAACACAAACTGCACACGTGTGATCGACTTGGAGGAGCAACATCCATCTACCGACATTTAGAAGGACGTTTTCAAACCACCGTCTTCTAGGAACACAGTGGTGGTCCTCTGCAGGGTAGATGTTGACATGGAAGTAGCCTAGCAGCTAGCTTAGCCTAGAAGCTAGCTTAGCATAGCGGTGTCTCAGTTCTTCCATCTAACTGACTGCAGCTGGCGGCTGCTTCGTTTCCAGGGTCAAATCTGTTTACTTCCTCATCTCCTGTATACGATATGAAATATTTATATTCATAGATACTCAAATATCTATATATCGATTTAAATATGTTTACGTGTATATCTGTTTTAAGTCAAAAGGTTTTCAAACCTATACTTTCGATTATTTAATTCAACGTTTTCTTTAACCCCTGAGACTTCTTTAAGTAAAAAATACAACAAAAAGTATTTCTTTTTTTCCTTATTTTTGAAAAGGTCACACTGTCTGCACACACACACACATATATATACATATATGTATATGTATATATATGTATATATATATATATATATATATGTGTATATATATATATATGTATATATACATACACATACATATATACATACAAATATCCATATATATGTATGTATACATATATATACACATATATACAGCACATATATATATATATATACGTATACATATGTATGTATGTATGTGTGTATGCATGTATGTATGTATATATATATACATATATGTACATATATACATACATACATATATATATGTATGTACATGTACATACATACATATGTATATGTATATATGTGCTGTATATATGTGTATATATACGTATACATACATATATATGGATATTTGTATGTATATATATATGTATATATATATATATATATACATAAAGCATCCCCTGCTTTATGGCCTATTAGAGATCTGGAAGGGTGGGGGTCGGGGGATCGGGGGGGGGGCAGCTCTTTGCACTGATAGCATTCTGCAGATGCTTTCATTGATTGGAGACAGAACGCTGCGTTCACTTCCTGGTTTCAGGCACTCGGCGACTGTTAAGGTGACGAAAAGGGGCCTGGAGCCGTAACCACGACAACGGGCCCCCCTTCTCGTCTGATTGTTACAAATCCGATGGAACTGATTGATCTGCTCACTGATTGTTTGGTTGATCGATATAAGGTTGGAGGGGAGGGGGGGGGGGCAGAAGGCACAGAGTTTCTACGAGGACTTTTTTCCTCTCCAAAGATTTAGGAAGAATTTGGAATGATCAAGCAGCTCAATTTGAGAACGTGAGAACCTTCAGCGTGTATCCGGAGCCCCGCCCTGAATGACCACGCCGCTGGTTGTGCTTTTAGAGGCTCAACACACCGCCCGTCTCCTGCTGCGACACATTCAAGGAAACAAGGACTCGTTGGACGCGCCTCGGGCCGCAGGAGGCGGAGCCAGAGGTCGCGTCCGACCCCAACAACGATAGTTGGAATAATGCCCCCAATGTTTGTGAGAAAAGTACAAGAATGATGTGGAATAGAAAAACTAAGGGAGGCGGTGACGACGTCTGAGGCGAGCCGCTACATTCCAACCCCCCCCCCAAAAAAACGACGTCTCGCTCCTCTACGAGGCCAGCACGCTGCGTCTCGGCAGCTCCTCCTTCCCAGAATGCAACTGGGGCAGGCGCAGTTTGCGGGAGCGCGTGTCCGGGTCGCTCTGCTCGGCGTCGGTGGAGTACCCCTCGGCCTCGGCGGCGTCCGGGGGGGTTGAGTCCTCTCCTGCAGACTCCGGTCCCCCCCCCAGGCCCACGGTCACGCCGCCGCAGCCCCACCCTCTGGACCTGCCCTGGCGTGACAGACGTAGGCGCGGCGCGGCGGCCTGGCGGGCCGGCCCTTCCCCCGCGGAGCCGCTGTCCCACGGGCCGCGGTCCTCCGAGATGTGACAGGAGTCCATCTTGGAAATGGGCGGCGGCGGCGGGGGGGCCCGGTGGGGGTCGCTGCTCCGCGTCCGGTGGCGATGCAGGTAGTGGTGGTGCAAGGCCTTGGGGGGGCCCCGGGGCTTCTCCTCCGCTGCGCTTCCTCTCTGCTTGGCGGCGGGGGGGCTGCTGGCGGCGGTGGAAGGGAGGGGCGCGGCGGGCTGCGGGGGCCCTCGGGGGCCGCGGCTCTTGCTGCTCCCGCGCGGCTTGCGGCCCAGTTGAGGCGTCTTCCAGGTGGACTGCAGCGAGTTCTCCAGCCGCAGGTTGAGCAGGCTCTCCTCGCCCTGCAGGAGCTGGGGGGGGGCGAGACAGGAGAAACAGCTGAATCCCTTCATGTCTGCAGGGGCCATAAAGGCTGGTTCAGCCTGTTTATGATGAAGCTGCACTCTGATCAGCCACTTCGTTACGATCGGTGTCCAGCGGGGGGAAACTCACCTGGTCGGACAGCAAGCTGCCGCTCTTGTCCCGGTGCTGCCCCCCCAGCGCCCACTGGCTCAGCATGTCGTCGGCGGTGATCTGAACCGTCTGAGCGAGCCAGCTGTCGAACAAGGAGTCGTCCAGCGGGAAGGACGTGGACAGACCTGGGGGGAGGGGGGGGGGGCGACAACAACAGTGCAGATAAGTGTGAGCCATCTCGTACTTATGCAACACTTCTATCATAACAGACTCATGTTCAGCTTGGATCTCCATTTAGTTTTGAGAGGCAGTCTCGTATACTTTTATTTCCCCCTGCGACCGATCTGTAATATCACTGTGAACCACTAGAGGGTCGCCACCCACACTTTGAGAAACACTGGATTAACAAGAGATGATGTTTTTTCAACTGTCGAAGCACAGATCTAAGAGGACACATCTGTATTCACAGTGCCCCCCCCCCCCCCTGTCACCTCTTTAGACCCTCTGAGTTTCATTTCATCAGAATGAACATTTTTAAGTCTTTCTGAAGGACACATTAATTGTTCTTTTTCGCTCGGTGAGACACCTCCTCGTTGGGGAGTAACTATCTCTTAGCAACCCAACGCACCGCCGAACTACAAGCAGAAGTTGACAAGAACAAGGACATAAATAAGACTTCTCTTTCTCTCCATGCGTCCTGAACGTTCTGAGCCTTTTATGATCAGCCAACAAGACGCCAGGAGATGCTGTTAGACACACACACACACACACACACAGGTCGTTTCCATGACGCAGCATGTCTCTGCAGGAGTCGGGAGATGGTTGTGGATGGGGTCGTTTTTAAGGGTTGGATCACATTTAAAGTCTAAAAGCCAGTGTTGTTATTCTTACTGGACAGTTTAGTGAAAATGTATATTTTTAAAAGGCTAAAAGCCAATAAATCAGAAGATAAAATGTTTAGAATTCTGGAAATGTTTGGATCCACTAAATGTCCTCACATTTATTTTTAGACAGATATATCTGGATGGAGGTGCTCTGGACGTCATTCATAACAACAAACATTAAGCCTGTTAAATTATTAATAAATGCGTACAATATTTAGACTCTATATTTAAAAGGTCTGCAGCTTGGTGAGACTAGAGACTAAACTAGACCTGAGAATAGAGACTAGAATATAGGCTAGAGACTAAACTAGAACTGAGACTAGAGCCTAAACTAGACCTGAGACTAGAGACTACAGGCTAGAGCCTAAACTAGACCTGAGAATACAGACTAGAATACAGGCTAGAGAGGGTTAGGGTTACCCTAACCCCTAACCTTAGACTAGAGACTAGAGCCTAAACTAGACCTGAGAATAGAGACTAGAGACTAAACTCGACCTGAGACTAGAGACTACAGGCTAGAGCCTAACCTAGAGCTGAGAATAGGGACTAGAATACAGGCTAGAGACTAAATTAGACCTTAGACTATTGCCTAAACTAGACCTGGGAATAGAGACTAAACTAGACCTGAGAATAGATACTAGAATACAGGCTAGAGACTAAACTAGACCTGAGACTAGAATACAGGCTAGAGACTAAACTAGACCTGAGACTAGAATACAGGCTAGAGACTAAATTAGACCTGAGACTAGAGACTTTTTCTGTGGCGACAGAACTTGCGTCACCATTTTTAAAGAAGGTCTTTTAAATTGATTCTCCCCCTGTTGGGATCCCCTGACGAACAAGGAGATCTGCCACGTGTCTTCTGTCTTCTTCATCCCAGGACGCAGCGAGAGGAAGACAAAGCCCCCGGAGACGGGACCAGAGGGACGGGGAGCAGATGGCCCGACAGACACACACACTCACATGCTGAGCCTGTGAGATATGAACACATACGGCATGCAAAAACAAACACAGAGGACACACAGGGACAACACACACATACACACGGTCACACACACACGGCTTGATCGCCATGGTAACGCAATGTGAGAGATGATCTCACAGCATCTATGCGACGTCAGTCAGAAGCAGAGAAGCAGGCGAGGGAGCAGGTGAGGAACCTTCCTCTCCTCCGTCCTGCCTCGTTGCTCACTGTGAGCTGGGGGGGCGGGAGGGAGAGGGGGGGAGGGGCAGTGCTAAGTACACATATTTAACCATGAGAGTGCAGAAGAGCCAATCAGATGACAGCAGACCGACACTGAGGTGAGATGACCTCAAACCCTCAGAGCTGATTTGAAGGAGCCTTTTCCACCCTCACACCTGCTGACGAGGCACTTGACAATCGGGTGGGTGGGGGGGCAGATAGATGGCCATGAACGTAGGGGGAACACACACACACACACACACACACACCACGTACCTAGTTCTCTCAGCAGTGAGCTGTTCTCCAGCTTCAGGCGGTCCTTCTTCTTTTCAGGGCTGCTCTTCCTCCTCTCCTTCCCTTTCTCCTTCGCTCTGCTCCGCTTGCTCCTTTCTCCCTTCTGGCTTTTCTCTGCACGAAGACAGACTCGGGTTAGAGGACAGACTGGGGTTAGAGGACAGACATGGGGGTGTGTCCCCAAGTGCATCTCAAGCCGGAGGAGGTTTTCTTGTTAAAGACATGAGACACAATTCCACTATTGTTATTGTTACTATCAACATTATTATTTTAAGTACTAATATCACTATTACTAATTATGATATTATGGTTAATATTTATTTGCTTGTGTGTCGTGAAGGGCCCGTTCCTGAAGATTGATGTCTTTGGATTTTCAGAATAAGATGAACCTGTGTGATAAAAGAAGAGGAATGTGTAGATGTTGTTAATCCTCCTGACAGGCGCCACGTCTGCAGGTCACTCTCTTTTGACCTTTGATCAGCGTCAGCTGACTCTGCTTAATGAGACTTCCTGTTCCTGTGGTGCACGGCATCCGGTTACAACAGGAATTGGAGCACGGCGTGGAAACTCAAAGTGAAAGTGAGCCGGTTGCTAACGGAGTCACTTTTATAAAGACAAAAAGTCAGAGGATCAAGTTATCTGAATGCATCCTCTGGGGACCAGCCATGTTCGTATAAAAGCCCCTTCAATTTCTAAAATAAAACATAAACAAGACTGTTAGCAGCCTGTCAATCATAGTAAGCCCCGCCCCAAAGCATCCCCTGCTCCTGAATAACAGATGGAGGAGGAACGGAGGGTTCAAGAGGGGAAAGAGAAGATACAAGGTGAGGGACACGACAAATCATTACAGCAGACAACCTCATCCTTCACTGCCTGGTGCTCTCTGACTCTCTCACACACACAGACACACACACACACACACACACACACACCATCCTCACACACATCCACTGAGGCACGCGGAATAAATATGGAGGTTTAGTGCCAGCAGCGCTGCTCTGGTACCTGATGGCTGCTGAGTCAGCAGCTCTGTGTGTGTGTCCATGTGTGTGTCTGTGTGTTAGTGGGTTGTCACAGAGGGAGTTACAGAGTGGGTGAAAGTGTTTGGAAGATTTAGTGGAGTGTATTAATGTGTGAGTGTGCAGCAGGAACGATGAGCACTTCTACACACACACACACACACACACACACACACACACACACACACACACACACACACACACACACACACACACACAGCCACAGGGGCGAGCTGACAAGAGCTCACTGCCGTTACCATGACAACAAGCCTTCTCTGAGCCAGCCGGTAGTGTGTCCATGTTTGTGTGTGGGAGCAACATTTAAGTGTGCGACGTCACTACAGAAAGGACACAATGTTTCTCTCTTCCAAACTCTCCCGTGGCTTCTATTTCTCTACGTTATCGGACACTTCTGCTTCCATAACTCCATCATCACCATGACAACAAGAGCGTGTGAATCTGGGAGCCAATGAGAAGCATCCGAGTCTGCTTTAACAGTTGTGTTGATCTAACGATGAAGGAAGTGATCTGTGCCTTTAACTCACTAACATAAGAAATGTTTGCCGTGTTTAGCTCAACTAAAGCGTCTCTTTCTTCCCTTTAAAGTCCACAGGTGGCATTGCGTTACCTGTAAGTCCCCAGCACTTATAACATTAGTACCTTTTCTGATATCAATTGGAGAAGAGCTAATTGATCCTAATTTGTATCCAAAGCAGGAAGTGCTCTGATTGGCTGTTTTTTCTCCTCCTGGATTAGATCCTCCAGCACAATATATGTGGCGCTGTTTGTCTGTTAGCTGCTGAAGGTCAGACACACGTCATCAATAAAGATAAGACAAGCCCTTATTAGTCTCAGACTTCCAAACGGGTCACTTTCAGTAGTGATTTCAAGATGCCGTTACTAACTTTTGAGGCTCTTCGTAGGCTGGCCTCTGGCTCCAGATGCAATCTCACTCGATGTACTAAAGTCCGGGCTGGTGTCAAAAGGTGAGGAGTCTCCCGGCTCTGGAATAGTTTAACCAAGGGGACACCGATCAGTTAGGGAACTTCATTCAACGCCACGACAGACACTTGTCAATCAGCGTGTAGCCCCGCCCTAAAGCATCTCGCTTTTTATGGTCTATTAGAGACCTGTCAATCACATTAAGTACCGCCCTAAAGCATCCCCTGCTTTATGGCCTATTAGAAACCTGTCAATCAACGTGTATCCCCGCCCTAAAGCAACCCCTCCTTTATGGTCTGTTTGACTCTAAATGGACCATAATTCACTTAATGAACATCAACAATGTTTACTGAGGGAATAAATGAGGAGAGAAGTAGAGTCATTTCCTCATAGACGTCTATGGGAGCAGAGGAGTCGCCCCCTGCTGGTCACTACAGAGAATGCAGAGTTAAAGCATTTACTTCACTTTTCAGAGCTGGCGGATGCGGCCTGGTTGACAATCATAATGATAATTACCTCCTTTATGATGAGTATCTGTGCTTCCAGGTAAAATGCTAACAGTGCAACCAACAACAGATCCAATCTGGTGGTAGCACTAATGATTTACATTTTGGTATGAGCAGATATACCATTGACGCATCCTCCGGCTCCTCCAGGTGCAGATTGGGCGGAAGTCAGCAGGTGTTTAAATAACAGCCTTGTGTTCTCTCCCTTACCTCCAGCGAGGTCCTCCTCCAGCAGCTTAATCTGCAGGTGGAAGATCTTCTCCTGCAGGTCGCACATGGTGTGTTTCATCTTCTCCCTCCGTGTCACCATGTAGCAGAGGTTACGCACCTGAAACACACAGCAGGATGCACATTACACCCTGCAATGATGATTCAACACATGGCCAAAATATTCCCTTAAACATCACACGTTCCAACTAGGGCTGTCGAAATTGCTCAAAAATGTTCAATATTTCCTTTAAAAAAAACACATATATTCGATTTTCTGGTTGCGCATTAAGCACGACAATAACCAGACAAATTAATACAACGAGAGATAACTACTTGTGTATGTCATTCAAGTTTAAACATATTCAACAACATATCACCTACACAAACACAAGTAAATAAACACTGCATATTAACACACTGTGTATGAACACTGTGTATGAACACACTGCATATTAACACACTGTGTATAAACACACACTGTATGAACACACTGCGTATAAACACACTGTGTATAAACACACTGTATGAACACACTACACATTAACACACTGTGTATAAACACACTGTGTATGAACACACTGCATATTAACACACTGTGTATAAACACACACTGTATGAACGCACTGCGTATAAACACACTGTGTATAAAAACACTGTGTATAAACACACTGCATATAAACACTGTGTATGAACGCACTGTATGAACGCACTGCGTATATACACACTGTATGAACACACTGTATGAACGCACTGTATGAACGCACTGCGTATAAACACACTGTATGAACGCACTGCGTATAAACACACCGCGTATGAACACTCTGTTCCTGCCTTTGTATAGGAGGCACAGGTTCAAAAAGGTAAACAAATATACCACAAAAAAATACACTGATACAACAACACAAAAACACAGCATTGTTTGTGAACTAACTCCTGTGTGTGTGTGTGTGTGTGTGTGTGTGCGTGCGTGCGTGCGTACAGGGGGTCCAGCAGGCCCACTGTTTCTCTCCTGGTCTTGATGGATTCTGACCCACCTGCCCTGTTAGAGCGCCGCGGATAAAAATAGCAGCTCAACTGGAACACAATGTGCAGAGCCGGGCTTTGATTAGGAAACTGTGTGTGTCTGTGAGTGTCTGAGTGTGTGTGTGTTGGAGGGGTGGGGGGGGAGGTAAACATAAGGAAAGCTATGCGATGAGTAAGGAGTAGAATAACCACCCTGTTCAGTAACCGTTTAGACCTTTTGTCATATTGTGTGTGTGTGTGTCTGTCCACTGCTAGAAGGAGGGGATTTTACAAACCTGCTGACTCCTCTGTCAGGAAAGGGGGGCGGAGTCAATACACTAGTGGGCGGGGCAGACACACCTGGAATGGATCTGCAGTCAAGTGAGCCTTTTCTAACTTTAAGGACTCAGCGGACCTCCGACCACAATCCACTCTGAGCGGTCAGTGGAGCACTGGCTGTCATCAACCTCTAATTACTTCAACAGGTGTCTGGCAGGAGTTCAACACGCCCTGTGTGTGTGTGTGTGTGTGTGTGCGTGCGTGTCTGAGCTCCCCGGGCACTGAGGCAAGACACACAATTTGATCCCTGAAATAGAAATAAACCCAGTGGAACCATAGAAGAAATGTGTGCGTGTGTACGTGTGTGTGTGTGTGTGTGTGTGGGTGTGTGTGTGACTAAAAATGGACGTCATGGCATGGACACAAGTAACATGTTACTCGTGTTGTAAATTACTGCGCTAGAATAAAGACAGTGCCACATCCAGAACCACATTATTTACCGTATTTACATATTTATTGCTCCGTGCCGCCAAATAATGAGCTCCATCGACCTGGAGGAAGCAGGCGGCTGAAGATCGGGGTTATTGATCATTAATTGGCCTGATATCCAGACCCAGGGTTAATTACTAGAGAGGAATGTGCTTGATCCAGGGTGGGGGGGGGCGACCCCCTGAGCATCGACCCGCCTCAGCAGCACCGCCGGGTTCAATAAGCGTCCCGATCGCAGCTTGTTGCTGCTGTTAATGAATGATCGATTCTAAAGGAAAAAGCTCCCTTATTGAAGTAGAATCCGAGCAGACACACTTACTCCTGTACTGTAAATAAAAACACTACATGTGGTTAAAAGCACAAAGTGAAAGGTTTTTCTTTTGATATTTAAAGAACTAAATATATTTAGTTAACTGTTTTAAAACTTTACAGTAGCTTCAGCTTCAGCTGTTTATGCTTTTATTTTGGTAGGCTGCAGCTCAGGAGCAGAATGCCCACGAGTCTCAGGATCCAACGTGAGACTCCTAACCCCCCCCCCCCTCAAATGATCAGTTCAACCATGAAAACATTCAAAGTAGAGCAGGTAAACACGCACATCTCTGTGGGGAGGGAAGAAGACAGATCGACAGCTGAAGAAAACTACAAGACATAAAAAAGAAGGGCATATGAGAGAGAGAGAGCGAGGGAAGGACAGAGGGAGCTAGTAAGGGAGGAAGCGAGGAAGGAAAGAGGAAAAAGTGGGTCAGACAGGCAGACACTACACACACATCACACAAACACACACTACAATCACACACACGCCGGAGTCTATCACTTCCAGACGCACACACGCTACATGATTTATTAGCGCCTGCTAGCCAAGCCACGCCCACCTGGTATCCATGGCAACGCACTTCTCCCAATCAGAGCTTGTGACTTGAGCTTTTCGAGCTGTGCGTGCGCGTGTGTTTTTAGCATCGCAACACGCACACACACACACACACAATGGAGCAAACAACCAACACTCCTGTTCCTCCTTTCCTTCCTTCCTTCCTTCCACCCTCGCCTCCTCCCTCCTCGCTCCTTCACAAAAAAATATGATCAAAAACAAATAATAAAACAGCACAATCGATGCAAAAGACAACAGTAAACATCTTCTCTCAGTGGAACAATTTAGATCCTAAAATATCCTCTTAACTGATAATAACAAGCACAATAACGCAACTTTCTGCGTGTGTGTGTGTGTGTGTGCATGTGTGTGTGAGTGTGTGTGTGTGTGTGTGTGCGTATGTGGGCTGCCAAGCTGCTTCTATTGTCCTGTCAAGTTAATGTGAATTTTGGGGTTTAACTTCCAGTGAATTATTTATCCCTGCAGCAGCCTGCACCGGCCATGGGTCTGAAAATGTTTACGCCCCCCCCTCACACAGACACACACACACCTGACATGTATGCAAACACACACACACACACAGACACACACACGCTGTGCAACAACACACTGACGCGAGAAATTATACAGCTATAAATATTTATCCACCTCATCTTTATTCCATCCAACAGATCCCATATCAGAGGGGAGGCGGGGGAGAAGAGGGGACAGAGGGGGGGGTGTCAGCGTCAGAGGAGTGGAGGCGGAGTCAGGATAATCTAAAAAGAGGAGTGACCGGATGTGGGTGGAGCTTATCCAGCCGTCTGAACGTCGGCCATGAAACACAGAATATTAGTGAATCAAACAAGATTCGTTTCCCCGAGAGAATTCATATTCCAGCAGACAAAAATATTGAATTTAATATCTTCTTCCTCCATTTGCTCCATGGTTTATATTTCTTAAGTCCCATTAAAATCTATTTAATATTACATTACATGACATTTACTGACGCTGTTATACAAAGCGACTTACAGGAAGTGCATTTCAACCACCGTGCTATCATCAATGTCTGCTACGAGCGCTTAATGCTACGTAAAGAAACCCATTAGAAGCAGCTTAAACTGCCCTCCTCCCCACGAGATGACCTTTTGGAAATAAGTAAATGAAATGTTCCTGGGAAAGAATAAAATACAATTTTCATTTGTTGGATTTAAAGCATGCTGATGAACCACTCTGGATTCCTGCGGTCCCTGAAGGCCTCGTCTGAATGAGCTCAACTACACGACATACAATCTAACAAATACAGCTTTAAAATGAGGAAAGTTGAGATGTGTCTTGAATCCCCCCCACCCCCCCTCCTCCAGGAAGATCTTGGAAGCAGGCCGGCGGAGGGCAAAGGATTGTGGGTAGTGGGCAGCGTCAGGCTTGGAGCTGTGTGAGGGGAGCCAGGTTGACGCTGATCCAACAGGGTGGGTCTGTCTGCTGCATGACTTGTCCCGTCTGGCACACGCACACACACACACTCGCACACGCACGCACACACACTCGCACACGCACACACACATGCACGCACGCACGCACGCACACGCACAAACACACACACACACGCACGCACACCCTCCGCCCAGCAGGAACTGAGTCGGTGTTTCCACGTCTCTGTCCTCCACCTGACCCGAGCTGACGTTGCGCAACACCAGAGTCGGGTTATTGCCAGGCGATGCACAGGAGTGTTGGGAGGGGGGGGTTGTGTGTGTGTGTGTGGGGGGGGTCATGTGTTGAAACGCAACGATGAGAAATGAGACTGAAATGAAAACCTCTCGTCCGACTCTCTCTCTCTTTTTATTCTAGCTGAAGCTTCTCTTCAGCTAGAATAAATGTGCCGGCTGTGAAACGCACACACACACACACACACACACACAAACACACTCACACACACACACACACACACACACACACACACACACACACAAACCCAAAAAACCCAAATTTAACCCAAATTCCGAACCTCCTATTTCCATTCCACTTCCCCTTCCTGCGTCCTTCCCACCGTCCTTCTGCAGCTTTGAGTTAAACATTACAGTCCTGCATTAATGCTGGCTTTTTAAAAACAACACACATCTGGCAGGTACGAGCTCCTTCCTCACCTGAGACTCACACACACCTGATGGTTTGGCCGAGTGCGTGCAATACACACACGGATACACACACAAACACACACACACACACAGACCACAGACACACACAAATGTGAGACTCACTCTCTCCAGGTCTTGTCGGAGGTGTGTGAAGAGCTTGAGGCGTCTGTAGAGGACGTCCTGTTCCTGCTGGGCCATGTTGTCCACCTCGTCCCTCTTTAGGGTCACCAGGGGTCGGTTGAAGTTTGCCTTCCTCTTCATCTTCCAGAACTGATACAAGAAGTCCACCTGGAGGGAGGAGCAAGCAGTATTGGTGTAATGAGGTGACGAGGTAATAGGTAATGAGGTGCTGAGAGGATGAGGAGATGTGGTAATGAGGTGATGAGGTAATGAGGTGACGAGGTGATGAGGTGACGAGGTAATGAGGAAGCATTGGATCGTCTCTTCTATCCGTCATGTTGCCATGAGGGACTCTCTGATGGGGAAGTGTCGGGTATCATCAGGCGCCGGACGTACCTGGGGGGCGGGCAGCGTCAGGTGGTCGGCCACCTCCCGGGGGTCCACCAGCCGGTAGAACTCGTCCTCCAGCTCCTGGAGCTTCTGCTTCCTCTGGCTCACCTTCTGCCTCTCCAGCTGCTCCCGCTCGGCCCGCTCCGACGCCGACACCGGAGTCGGGTGCGGCGCCGGCCTCGCCGCCGGCTCACCGCCGCCCGCCCCCCAGTCCGGCCTGGGGGCGGCGTGTCCGGCGCTCCTGGAGAAGTGGGCGGAGCTGTGCTCCAGACAGAAGGACTTGAAGCGCACCTCGTCGTTCTCCGCCAGGATGGTCCTCATCTCCAGGCCGCGGTCGAAGGCGCAGGTCACGTGGAAGGCCACGAGGCAGGCGGGCGTGCAGCACTGTGCGGAGGAGAGGGTCAAAGGTCACGTAAGCACAGTATCCCCTGTTTGAATATTTGTCCTCCGCTCAGATATTCGACTATCAGCACGTCTGATATCACCAAGCTTCTCACAGCGACGTGGAGCGTTTGCTCCCTCGTCGGCTGAGGACCAAACAAGCGAGCGAAGGAGAGGAGCTCCTGGAGAAAAAACTATATCGATTTTCACACAACTTTCTTCAATTTTCCTTTTTCTTCAAGCTTGATTTCATTCCAGCTGTGCAGATGACGGCGGTCGATTGGAAGAGGAAGAAGAGGAAGGGGAGGAAGAGCAGGAAGAGGAAGAGGATTGGAAAAGAAGGAAGAGCAGGGAGAGCAGGAAGGTGAAGAAGAGCATCACGAGAAGGAAGAGGAGGGAGAGCAGGAAGGTGAAGAAGAGCAGGACGAGGAGGAAGAGGAGGGAGAGCAGGAAGGTGAAGAAGAGCAGGACGAGGAGGAAGAGGATGGAGAGCAGGAAGGTGAAGAAGAGCAGGATGAGGAGGAAGAGGAGGGAGAGGATTTAATAATGAACCTCAGCTGCCAAAGCAAAACACGAACATGAACCAGAAATGACGCGTCATCGCATATAATAAATAAATAACTGATTTCTAACTCCATTGAATATTGCTGACGTGGCTGAATGTGCTTTATTATCACGCGATAAGACAGGTGACCCCTGTTGAACCACCTGACCCACCTGTATGCAGGTGCCCGTGTGCTCTCGGCAGAGGCTGCAGGCCAGAGCCCAGCGGCTGGCGGGGATGTGGGACACCTTGGTGATGGGCTCCATCTTCTCTGGACAGCCGATGCTCACCTGGCGGGGAGGAATCACGTCTACGTGTGATCATGTGTCCATGAGGCAGAGAAACGGCTGGTTCACACGCTGCACCAGATTGACACAAAGCGGCATTCGGGCCGTCGCCGTTGACGACCAAGATTAAAGGCAGAGAGGATGTCAGCTCTGAGTCTCCACACCAGTGCTCCTCCTTCTCCTCCTCCTCCTCCTCCTCCTCCTCCTCCTCACATGTAGGCCGCAATTACTTACATTTCAAAGCCGAGAGATGGAAAACTGACAAAAAGTTGGAAGCGCTTCATTGAATGAAAAGGCATTTAAACGAGAGGCTGTGTGTGTGCGTGTGTGTGTGTGTGTGCGTGTGTGTGTGTGTGTCTGTGGGGAGCCGTTTAGAGAGGGACCTCTCTCGGGGTAGAAGGCGAGGGCTGACGGCAGCTTTACACACAGAGCGCCGCGGGGGGGCTGTATCGCTCAAAGGCCGGGTGGTGTGTTCAGACACACACACACACAAACACACACACACAGGAAACTATCACACTGCGTAGAAATATAGGCCGTGTGGAGATGTGTGTGTTCATGTGTGGAGACGCTATTAAAGCCTCTTCACACACACGCAAATGATCTTTCCTTCCTTTTCCTTCCCGGCAGGAAGAGGAAACAAAAGCACCGGAGCAACGGAAACAATCAGCTCAATCAAGGGTGACAGGAGCCAATTAGAAAAGGTTCGAGCCCCCCCCTTGCCCCCCCCACCCCACCGCTTTCTGTCAGATTACCAAAGAGGAATCATCAGGACGATTCCTCAGCCTCTAAAGTCAAGTGAGAAGAAGCAGCCGGCATGCGAGCGCGTTGGCGTTGGCGTTGCGTCGCCGCTCACCTCGGGGACCCATAAGGCACAGCTGACGTGGACCCACTTGGTTCCGCTGCGGGTCGGCTTCAGGGCTCCGCCCCTCTTGGGGCACAGCAGACATTTAGGCTGGACGCCGAGGGCGCAGGTCCGACACAGCCAGTTGCCCTGGGGAACCTTCAGGATGCCGTAACACGCCTACGAGGGGGTGGGGGGGGGGGGGGGGGGGAAGTAGTATCAGCCAAATAATGTCTGTTTGACTCGTTCACTGAATGAGCATCATGCTGCATTGAAGGAGACGTGGAACGGAGGGACGGACGCAGACCTGATGGACGCAGACGTTGCACTTGTCGCAGAAGACCATCTCGTTGCCGTCCTCCCCCTCGGGCGAGCGGCACACGTCGCACACCACGTCCTCGTCGTACTCGATGCCCAGGCCCTCCTCCGCCTCGATAGCCTGCAGCATCTTCACCTCGCAGGCGGCCTCCAGCTCCACCAGGACGCTCTCCATCGTCAGCTCGTCCAGCGCCGGCAGCGCTGCGGGGGAGGGGGGGGGGGTGTCCAAACGCCATTTTAAAACAAGTTGTGTGACGTGTTTCAAGGGAACGCTGGGCAATTAAAAACGGGGGTGTTTTCATTTCGTTCTTGTTATCGACACAGATAAGCGGCTCCAGGAACGAGTGGAGCCAATTTACTGATTTCCAGTTTCTTTAATTATAAATGCTCACCTGCACAGGTCTGTGGGGGAAGATGTGTGCGTTTGACGAGAGACACCACAAACTACGACTCAAGTAAAGACAGCAACAATGGAATCTGTGGTTTGACCCTTCAGGCATCAGCGTCGGGGTCAGCGGTCGTTACCATGGAGACCGTGGGGACGGTAAAAGCTAACGTAAGCAACGTCAAACCCTTCATATTGTTGAAAAAATAATATCTTTGGATTCCAAACAGCTTTTTCTAGCAACTCAAGAAAAAAGATGATGTATGATGAAAAACAAAACAGTATGAAGTGTCCTTTAACACTGACCCATCTGTGTGAACTCCAGGTTGACGAGCTCCAGCCAGGCCACGTCGAGGTCGTCAAGGTCATAGGTCATGTGGCGAGAGGCGGGAGGAGGCGGGGCGCTGCTCTCGCCCCCCCGCCCGGCGTCGGAGAGGCCGCACGGCGACTTCAACCTGCAGCCGAGACACAGACGATCGTCAGCGGAGCTCTTCCTGCGGAACGGAAGACGTTCTTCGCACCGGGCGACTCGACAGCGGCATCCGGCTGTTGCCGCGACAACGGGGGCCGGAGACACGGAGGAGTCCGAGGGGTCGTAGTAAGGCCAGAGCCCCCCGGGGGGCCACGGGGCCCCAACGTCCCTTCGTCAACAACAGCAGGAAACGGGGTCAGGAACTCTGCTCCACCCACTGGGAGCCAGCAGAAGAGACGCACGCACGCAAACAAATCAACCTTTTTCTACCACGATGTGCGCCGGTGCTCCATGTTGATTCTCTGAATACAGTACAAGATTAAACCGCTGGTTCAGACATACCAGTTCTGTCATATGCAAACAACCCCTTCCACAGTGTGCGTCTGTCTGTGTGTGTGTCTGTGTGTGTGTGTGTGTGTGTGAAATAATCTTTCATTCTTGAAATACCTCACTGTCACAGTACGGCTGAGAAAACCGTCGATCCCCTTTTCCTCCCTGTAATCCGTCTTTCTCATAATCTTTAGAAGTTCATTTTTTGGATTCATTGTGATGCTTGTGAGGATGAAGAACAACATCACTCATTATGTTTTTCCAGAAAAATCGTTGTGTCGTTGTTCGGTCGGGAGAGGGGGGGGGTCGCACACACCCACACACCTACACCCTCTTCCTGCATTCCTTTCCTGTCTGACCCCCCCCAGTAAGCCCCCCACCCTGCAGACCGCAGCGCCTGCTACATCGGTTGTTTCGTGCCAGATGTCAAAGGGAATAAAACCGATTATTCCTCAGCGAGAAAACAATAACAAGAGATGCAAAGAAATTGTTCAGTTCCCCCCCCCCCCCCCTCCCCCACAGGAAATTAAGGATTCCTTATTGAAATGAAATATGCCCCTAAATCCCTAAACGCCCCCCTCCTTACCCAGCAACCCCCCCTCTGATGAGCTTCTCTGATGAGGGGGAGGAGGGGGGAGGAGGGGGGAGGATGATGTCTGTTGAGCAACATCAAGTCCTTTCTCTCTCTCCTCCTCTTCGTCGTCCCTCGTTGTCCCGCTGCACTCAGCCGCCCTGTCTACCTGTTTGTTTACTTCCTCCCTTACTTCCTCCCTTACTTCCTCGTTCACCTCCCTAAGTTCCCCATCGCCTCCTCTTCCTCCCTCTGTCTTTTTCTCCCTCCTCTAGCTGTGAAACGTTACTATTGGTTCCAGTTTTCAATGTTTAATCAATGGGTGAGAAGTGATGACACTGATTTGTTAAATCATTTGTACCCACGATTGTTTTCTGGTGTGGTCAAATTAAATCTCCACTTAAAGGCCTTTTAATAACTTTTAAAGTATAAACAAGTTGATGAAAATGACAAATGTTACAAGTACACAACACTACACACCTGCGTGTCGCATCGGAAAGGAAAGTAAGATGGAAGAGAGAAGAGGAAGAGGGAAAGGTCAGTTTACACATTAAGAGTGACACTGTAGTCAAATTGAGCACACACACGCGCACACACACACACACACACACACACACACACACGCACACACACACACACACACACAGATCAGTGAAAGAGATACAGGAAATTCCACTTTCTGTCTAACAACCTATTCCTGTCTCACTCTCCGTATGTTTACCACACGCACACGCGCACACACACACACACACACACACACACACACACACACACACACACACACACACACACACACACACACACACACACACACACACCCGCCTGGCGAGGCTGGCAGATGGTAAATTGGTAAAAGGCGGCTTCGTGCTCCAGATGTTGTAGAAGGCGAAGGGCTTTGATCTGCTTCCACTACAGAGACCAGAGGAGCCAACTGCTCCTTTAAAGCCAAACGAGTCTTAATAAAAGAGAGTAACACACACACACGCAAACTAAACACAACAGGTCGGACCCACACTGAGTCCGGGTACGTATGAATTCATAAATATGTATGAACACAGAGAGAGAGAGAGAGCGTCTGTCAATGGCACTCAGTAACAGAACCCAGAAATCACAATATACCAGCGGGGGACGCGCGCGCGCGCGCACACACACACACACACACACACACACACACACACACACACACACACACACACACCCACACGCACAGACACACGCGCACACACACGCACACACACCCACAGACACACACACACACACCAGCAGGTCAAGCGCTATTGTTCAGGAGGTGGACTCTCAGATGGAGGTGAGCGGGTTCAGGCTGACTCACGCTGGAACCCAACATTTAAAAAAAACAGCTCGGTTCTTGCCAACTGCAGTCAGAGAGAATCAGCCTGACAACTTCTCCTCCAATTTACACAGAGGTCAAACAGTCAGTGCGTATAGTACAGTCAGTCAGTCAGTGCGTATAGTACAGTCAGTCAGTGCGTGTAGTACAGTCAGTCAGTCAGTCAGTGCGTATAGTACAGTCAGTCAGTCAGTCAGTGCGTATAGTACAGTCAGTCAGTCAGTCAGTGCGTATAGTACAGTCAGTCAGTCAGTCAGTGCGTATAGTACAGTCAGTCAGTCAGTCAGTGCGTATAGTACAGTCAGTCAGTCAGTCAGTGCGTATAGTACAGTCAGTCAGTCAGTCAGTGCGTGTAGTACAGTCAGTCAGTCAGTCAGGTGGACGCGTCCATCACCCTTTGATGTATTTGGTGAATATACATTAGTCCCCTCAGACGTGCAGATGTCTTCAGACGTGCAAGCGTCTCTCCTACGTGATTAATTAAGCCCCCCCCCCCCCCCCCCCCCCCCTCTCCCAGGAAGGAGTTTAAAACACGATGTTCGGCCGTCTGACGAGCGTCAGGCTCCAGTTTGGCTCCTTCGTCTGAACCGAAGAAAAACACTTCTCATATTCGCTCACGCGGCCAAAGCAACCAAACAAGTCCGTGGTCAAGCGCGGCCCCGTTGAACCCTGGCGGCGATGACTCGACGAGAGAGAGGGAGGGGGGTTTGGTCAGCATGCCGTCCTCCATCGGTCCCTGGGGGCCCGTTAGACGGTCGGTGTGGGCCGTCTAACCGCCGCTCTTTTCCCTCACTTCCTCACTCTGCGCCAGGACCTCTGGCTCGCCACTTCTCTTCATCGGATGCCTCGAGGAGGAAATGTTCATCACACTGTGAGAGACTACGAGGGACGGACATGTCCTCCACTGAGGCCCCATTTAAAGACTAGCAGCGCTTTGACGCGGAGCGCCTTCACCGCGTGGCGTCCTTCGATCTCAGCCGAGCTCGAGCGCCCGGCGAACGCCTATCGGTCGTCGGCCATCGATCGTCAGCCGGACTTCGATCACTTTTTGTGTGACGACCCGGCGATGGTCCAGCCGATGTTACACAACGACCAATTATTTCCACACAAACCAAAACTGTGCACAGAGTTTTTAAAAGAGGAGGAGGAGAGAGAGGTAGTCAGAGGGGGGGAGAGAGGACTGAGGATGATCATGTGAGGCAGAAGGCAGAGGACGGGGGAGGAAGGAGAGCGTCTCTCAAACCACGACGAACTCCTCCTGCTTCCACCACGAAGTTTCTCCCCAAAACCGCGAGAGAGAGCGAGAGACGTGGAAGAGGAGGGTCGTCAAAGCCAGATGAGGCCCGCGGACCTTTTCCGCGCCAACAGTTTTTGGAGATTATGTCATCATTCATTTAAATAAAAAACGTGTCTGTGTCTCTGAAATGGAGCAAAAGTAAGAGAGGAAGGCGGGAGAGGAAGCCCGGGAAAGAAGACAACACAGAGAAAGGACAGAAACGTGAGGTGGATTGGAGAGCAGGAGCGCTTCATTCATCCTCTCACCGTCCTCCTCGCTGTCACAGATGAAGCCAAAGCACTGCTGGTGTGTTGATGGCGTTAAAGCTAGGCTAGCCGTTTGCAGGGTTTGCGCTAAGCTAACCAAGTGCTCTGAAGCGGTGACTTTTCTCAGCTTTGCACATTTCCCATCCTTCAACTCAGTGCCGGCCCGAGCCTCTTGGGGGCCCTAAGCAGAATTTTATTTGGGGTCCCCCCTCCCACCACGCACAGTCACCTGTGCTAGAAGACAATTGGCACAAATGTCACGCAATACTGTTATAGCGAAAATTATAAACGAATACGGGAGGTTATAATACAAAACTAGGGCTGCTTGCAGCATAATGGAACTAAGCGGGTGCTTGGGGCCCCCTGGCCAGGGGGCCCCATGCAGCCGCTTAGTTCGCCTATGCCTTGGGCCGGCCCTGCCTCAGCTGCTCAACAAACAGCTACTGAGATTCTTTAGAATGAAACTGCTGTTAGCCGTACAGATTCACGCTGCGTTGGGTTTGGTTTATTCAAATGACACGCCGTGTTTTTGTGATTAATCTCACTGCCAGAAGGCTGGACACAAGCCTGCATGTTTGACCATGAAAGATAACGATAATACTAGACGAGAAAACGCTGATTCATCCCACAGCTAAAGTAAGCTAGCCACGGGCGTAACCACGCATTCTTTGGGGGGGGGCCGAATCCCCCCAATAATGAGAAAACACCAATCCGGTCCGCCCAAAGCAGGATAGGTTTATTTTCATGTAACTTGACACAGAGCTAAATGTGTAAGCAAATAAAACGATATGAAACGACAGATCATGAAGGTCAGTCGCTGTTCTGCTGAATTCAAGCGTAGGCCTCGAAACCATTTTCTAAATGTGCGAATTTTCGTATATAAATACAGAATTGTAGGCACTTAACAAAAAAGAAATGATGAGGAAGGGTAATTATTTGGACCCCCCCTACCCCCCCATGTCTAAACCATGGTTACGTCCTTGAAGCTAACCAGCAGAAGAGTTGGTTTGTTCCTCGTGGATGTGGTGCCTGATATGTACTCTTTTTAATGTGTTTCTTGGAGGCCGTCTTCAGACCTCATTCTAGAAAGCCATCACTTCCTGTGTGGGGATTTGGTTTCCACCGCTTTAATTCTGCCCGACCGCAGCGGCCTGCGCTGGTTAAAGAAACCAAGGAGGTCTCGCTGGCGATGTCGAGTGGAGGGAGGAAAGCAAAGATGTCAGAAGAACGAGCGCAGAGGCCCTTCAAGTCGTCCCGGTTCGCCTGAACCCCCCCAACTATCCGTCACTGGTCTCAGCCTCATGTAAGATATAATACATATCGGCCTCCATTCCTCAGGCCCTCCTTATCCATCTCCCACTATCTGCTCGTCTTCTCACTGCCTTCAGACTCTCTCAATCTGTTATCTCCGCTCTGTGTATGTGTGTGTGTCACATGCTGAGATATTACCCTTATTAGACAGTGCAAACAGTGAGAGACTCGCAGTTATCCTTTTAAATCTGACAATCATGAAGACGATGCAGGGTTTCTTTTGTATTACTTTGTCTTCTGCCCTCATTAAGACTGAGGAAATCACTTACTATTCCGTCTCCTTCGTCGGTGTGTTTAAGAAGTCCACGTGGCCAACTTGTAGCCATTTTCACCGAGGGAATAAATCAAGAAAGAAGAGTAATTTCCTCATAGACTTCTATGGGAGCAGAGGAGTCGCCCCTGGTGGACACTAGAGGGAAAGCAGCTTGAAACATTACTGTACTGGCTTTGGTCTTCATCAAACTGCACTTTAATGAAGAAGAATCTCCTGCTAATGCAATCATTTTAATCTGAGAGACAACACTAGATTTGATTTTAGTTTTTGTTTCAATGCAAAGTGTTTATTTTATGTCATTGGATGCCAAAGACTTCTCTTTTTGAAATGCCGGTAGCAACCGTTTCAGTCACAATCATCAACCAATGACTATTAATGGCTATTAAGTCGCTGCAGCACTTTTCCACTTCGGTCCTCGATGCCTTCAATAACATGACATAGTGGAGTGGAGGCATGAGGAGAACACATTTAAACGGACAAAGAGGTGGAATACATTCACCACAGTGATACACAGCGATTTCAAACTGTCGTGTCCAGCAGCCTTTTGCGTGTTTAAAATGCAACCAAATATGTCCCTCTGCTGTGAAACCTGAGAGGACGAAGCTCTGACTGTTCACTCGCTCGTCTGTTTCAGTGAGAGCAAACTTCCTCTCCGTCTGGTGTTCTCCAAGCAGGTAAGAAAAACACATCACTGAATCTCACATGGCTGGAGAATGTGCCCGTCTCCCAGAGAGAATATGTGTGCGTGTGTGTGAGTGTGTGTGTGTGGCCTCTCAGTGTGACATGTGTGTCTAACAGGCATTACAACGCAGTCTGAGCATTTTCATTAGTTCCTAGAACGCCAAAAACAAACCACACGGGTATGTGCAGCAGCTGCAGGAGCGCTGCAGAGAGGGAGCGTGCCCAGACGGATCTACAGTACGAAGCTAAGTGGGTCGAAGTGCACGTCTGCTCACATCTGCCTAACAGCTTGCTTCTGTGTGTGTGTGTGTGTGTGTATGTGTGTGCGCGCGTGCGTTTCACTGGTTCACACGTGCATCCACACCCGCAGATTGTGGGTTTCTGCGTCCACGTGCTCCCACTCACAGCATCGTGTCAGCTGGGGGTCGCATTGAGGAATTAACAAATTAAAGTTAGCACGTCAGATTAGCACAGTGGCTAAAGGGTTGGGATTAAGACGGGTGGTGCTTCTCCTACCTGCTCGGCGTGGGGGGGTCATTACCTTTCTTTTGCTTCAGTTGAGACATTTTCAAACATAAAAGCATTTAAAAACTACAAAAAAACACTTAAACTGCAGGTACCCACACAACTATTTATTTGACATTCAAGGCCATTTTCAAAATGTTGCTGACACAGTGGTGTATTTTTTTTAAACCAACCAATAACGTATTATCTGAGCAGGGTGACCTCATAGTGAATCCTTACCTGACAACGGGCTCCGGTATGGTCTCCAGGCTGGCCGGGACCTGCACCCCCTTCTCCCACTCCTGCCTCCACGGGTCCGACAGCACGTAGAAGTCGTCTGGGCCGAGCTGGGCCGAGTCCGGGAGCTTCATGGCCGTGATGAAGTCGGTGCGGAACACCTGAGGGAGGGGGCGGTCACATGGTCAAATGGTAAAACAGACGAGATGTATATTCATAAATTCTGCTTGTGAAAGAGCAAAGAGCAACCAACCAACCATATCCCAACCAACCAACTAACCTATTAACTATCCATTATCTAATCAACCAACCAATAAACCAACCATATCCCAACCAACCAACTAACCTACTAACTACCCATTATCTAATCAACCAACCAATAAACCAACCATATCCCAACCAACCAACTAACCTACTAACTACCCATTATCTAATCAACCAACCAATAAACCAACCATATCCCAACCAACGAACCAATCAACCTACCAACTACCCATTATCCAATCCAACCAACCAACTACCTGAATTTTATTGAGTAGCTCCTCGCTCTTATAAATTCTACAGAAATTAACCAAAGCAGACAGAACTTCCTGTTGTTGTCATTGGATATGTTGTTGTATCCAATGAGAAACCTTCCACAGGTATAAATACTATAAATAATACTGGCTCTACTGACGTACACATTTTTGCCATAATAACTTAAAAACTATCATTTAAAAAAACGCTGCTTTATTTGATTCATCTCTCTTTTATCCAGAGACCTGCGTACAAAAAAAGACCTGAATCTGTGATCACACAGACACGCACACACGTGTGTTCTCACTCACACACACACACACACACAGACACACACTCTCTCCAGGCCAGTCAGTCAGTGGGTTAGTGTGCTACATTATGGGCTGTATGCATAACTCATTAAGTCCAATATAGACTGACGCCATGGGCAGAACTGTGTGAGTGTGTGTTTGTGTGTGAGTGCATGACATTAATACCGCTAATATTAGCTTTAATAAAAACCTTTGTTGAGGGCATGTGACTGTAGCGATAATATGAACTATGAAAACTACTGTCAATAGTACTACTGCTAAAAGTACTACCGATAAAAAGGTTCCGATTAACTTTTACCTGAATTAGAAGAAGGAAGCTCACTACATCTTCACTCTTTCTGGTTTCTACCTTTCACAATAAAAGACCTCCACATCAACCCCAAGTCACTGCTCGCGGGAACTTTAAAATCACGCGTGCGTTTTGATTTGAGAGGCAGAGAATCAAGAATGGACTTCGAAAGAGAGGAGGAGGAAGATGAAGACGACTCGGAGCTGTGCAGCACCACCTTCGCCCCTCTGCCGTCGTGACACATTTGGGTAAACACGGCTTGTAAACGTCAGTGGAAAAGGAGCCCGATGGAAAAAGGGGAGGGGATAAAAGGCGAAGTGGGGGGCGGGAGGGGAGTCAAATGGAGGATTGTGCGTTTCCTCCTTCAGGCATCATGGCTACCTGGCTCTCCTCCCTGCGTCACCATGTCGACTCGCACTGAGAGGAGGCTAATTTTAGAAACGGGGCTCTAATGATTGGCTGCTCGGAAGGTCCACAGGACTCCGGGAGAAGTGTGTGTTTGTGTGTGTGTGTGTGTGCCTGTATGTGTGATTAACAGTGAGGGAAAAGGGCTCGATGAGAGAGTGACAGGAGGAGAGAGAGGAGCAGTGACTCAGTGATTTCAGTTTCCTCCCCACAGCAATCTGCTGCCGCAACAACCAACACAGAAAAGAAACGCATTTGAATAAACACGGCGTTGGGATGCGGCAGACTTCGAGGCTTCGACGGTTGCCGCGGTAACTGCGTCACATTGATACGGAAAGGCCACGTTATCAGTTGTTCCTCAACGCAAATTATTATCACAGCTGTTAGTTGTGTGTAGAGGGTGTGTGTGTGTGTGTGTGCGTGAGTGTGTGTGCTGTCCAGGGTGCTGAAACCCGGCAGAGCAGATCAATAGACTGACACCTGACCTTTTAGGCTGAAGGATCTCTAGAGAAGAACTCTATTTCCCCTTTTTGTTTAAATGTCTGGAAAGGTGAGCTGAACAGTTTGAGGTGGAAACAAGGCAGCGTATTTACAGGGAGACGGTAAATATGAGATTAGAGAGGTGTGATCAGGACAGGATCAGCCCAGATGTTCCAGCGGTGAATACCCAACTCATCTTTTACCACGTCGGCTCTTTACATTTAAATAAGACCCTTTCAAACAGCGAGGTGACTTTGAACTCTGGTGGTGTGGGTAGCCGCGGGTAGCCGCGGGTAACCACGGCGATGACAGACGCAAAGAATCGGCTAAGATAGATACTCCCGCGTCTATTTGTTTGTCTCCCTTTTTGAATTGCTACTCAAGAAATGTGTTTATAAATGAGATCAATAAAAGCATGTTGATTCTTTTCTTCATGAAGCGTCAGTCAGCATCTGAACACCTTCATCGGCTGAAGCTCATTCTCATTGAAATATCAAAGCAAAAGCTTCTGTTCTTTGAAAGTAAGAGAGTAAGAATTAAGTGGTTGGTTCTTCTACACTACAAAACTTGAATACAAGTTAAAAATGTCAAGGTGAAACGTCATATCCATGACACCTGGTTGAATTGTTACAGAAATCCTACAGCTGTGATGCTGAGGAACCTTCCAGGAGCTTTGTGCCGCTTCCATTTCCCCCGTCGACAGAGTTCTGGAGAAGGCTCGCTCCAATACGGCTGAGAGGGCGGGGCTTTAAAAAAAACGCCGCTCCTCTGGTGACACAAAGAGACGTGAAATGAAGCAGACCCCCCCCTGCCCATTTTAGATGTGAAAAGTCACATCCGCAGCCATTAGCAGCACAGTACCCCTCTCCCCATTCACCCCCTCATTAGCCTGAACGAGTCCTTTTGAGATTCCCCCTCCCCTCCCCCCCCAAGGGCAGGCTGATTGCCAAAAGCTTCGCTCAAAAGGTTACGCTTTGTTCCCGCTTCAATGAGCATTTGACTGGCTGCGTTTCGCCGCTCAAACAGATGTGGTTTTTGGCCCTCCGCTCGTCTCTCAATCACGTAATCAAAAAAATTAGTCCGAGACGGAAGAATCTCAAGAAAAGAAATAGTAAAGAGAGAGAGAGAGAGAGAGAGAGAAAGGGCAGAACGTTCCCACAAATTTAAATATCAATATTCAGCTGCAGCAGTTAAGTATTTTCCTCACATGGAGGTTGGGCTGGTGTGGATGACTGTAAACCTGTACATGCGTGTAAACTGTTAAATAGTAAGAATCACGAGTGCGAGGCAAGAAGAAGACAGACAAACACGCTCTGGATTCCTCCTCAGTGAATAATTAAAAATGGAAAAAAGTAGTAACTAAAAAAAACTGGGTCACTGACAAGAAAAGTGAGGGAGAATTGATAAGCACCCCCCCCACCCCACCACCAACGGAGTCTGATGCAAATATGGGGGAGGGGGGGACCTAGATTTGCAGATATGTGGCAAAAAAAACAAAAATATGAACGACTTGATTATTGTGTTGTCTGTGACTGCAGAGAGATCACAACTCACTGAGGTAAGTTCATTGATTTTCACGGTTATTTTGTCTATTATTCCGTCTGTATCCCGCTGAAGACGTTCCGAGGCCAGAACGCGCTTCAGCCTGCTGCCAACTCACAGCCTGGATTAGCAGGTTAGCGCTGTTAGCCCCGTTAGCTCCACTCCCACGGTATGCTGCTAGCTGCAACAACTGCACATGTGGATGCGTGTGCAGCTGCATCAACGAGCAACGAGTCCAGGCTTTAACACACACAAGAAAAGCAACAATGCCCCGGGAGAACTTTCCGACGTCCTAATGCGATTGCCTCATCGCCTCGACAAATACAAACGAACAGGAGAGCGATCCGGCTCAGCAGGGGGCGGAGTCTTCCTTTTCTTACATCCACATTTTACACTTTCAAACCTGCCTGGTCATTGTTCAAACTCCTTTAAACACGGTTCCTGTAAACATATGTATATTAAATAAAATAAGAATCCCATCAACACACAACATGAAGAAACTACTTCATCTATGTCAGCTGACAAAAGTTGAAGTGACACACACACTGGTTTATCGATGCATTGACACTGATGCGTTTCTCCTCGTCATCTTTTGACTGAAACAGCGCCTGTGACTGTTAACCGTGGGACCGAATAGGGGCTGTCTGTGTGCGTAACCACTTCCTGTTTGTGTCTGACATTTTCAAAGGTCTCCGATTCATAGATGCAGACGCAGCTGTAAATAAAATAAAGGAGAGAAGCTTTTGTGCTCCAAACTACTTCCAAGAGAAGCCGGGGACTCAAATATACTCGGCTCAGATTTAGAAAAAGGAGCTACGCTGTCATTACGGGTCGGTAGTTTTTTCACCAGGAGGTTTTTATAGGCGAGGCTCTCTAAAACCAGTTTTATCTCCAGCTAATGGCTCCTGTGAACATCTCCAGTGCCATCAGGAGGTGGTTCCCCCCATATTCAAAAAGAAACTGCTCCTCTGCTAACTTGTAAGAGCAGTAATTGGTTTGCAAATGGCTCCGTGGTTATTTCTGGAGTGAAACCCTCCAAACCGAGAGAAACCAGTTCTCTTCAAACGGATGTAAAACCACTTCACTGGCGAAGTGGGAGGAGCTTCCCGACCTCCACCTGGTAGTTAAGGCCGGGTGGATTGGGGCTGTATTTTCATGGTTTGTACCGGTTGAGAAGCGAAAGGCAGTGACGATCACTGCATGAACATACGGGCCGCACCATACGTCCATTTATTTGTATTCTCAATCAGGAGATGGGCGCCAAAACTTATTTTATCTATTCACAGCCTTAATAAAGCGAACAACACATCCGTGAATCGACAGCAATGCTAACGGCTAACGGCTAAGGGCTAAGGGCTAAGGGCTAAGGGCCAGGGGTGATGACTCACCTCAGAGGGCCTCTTGTGCGGGTGGTGGATCCATGTGCTGCAGGTGCCCGTGTTCTTGGATGACCTGGACCACGACGTCACCTGACCTGGCGGAAATGAAAAGAAGAGAAAGGGAAGATGCTCAGAGCACCGAAGGGAGACGTTCACCGCTTCAGGAAACTTCCCTTTACAATGCCGATGGAAGGTTTTCTCACTAGAGACAGAACGCCGCGCACCTTAAATAACCTTCCCTCCCCCACGGCGCCTTAATGGAAGCAGACTGATGATGATCTATTAGCTTTAATAAGTAATGACAGTATAAATAGCATCTTGTTAAGCAGTTAGTCCACTGTGGTCCTTTACAACCTCGTTAATACTCAAATGCCAATTAACCAGGGCTGGAGTCGATGCGCCCCCCCACCGAGTGTCAGTGTGTCTGATTTCATTACACCGCCTTTTATACATCTTTTGTTTGAATCCAAAATTAAGTCGCGTTGGCAATTAAATTACATCACATTGTAAATAAAGTGTGTGTGTATGTGCACGTGTGTGTGTGTGTGCTGCCTCCCACACTCACATAATTCACACACCCCCATAGTTCACGAACACACACTTAGTTCACACGTGCACACAAAGCTGCGAACACGTCCACGTATTTGCCACATATGCGTCTCGTACGCACACACGTACGACGCACAAACTTTCACTGCCACAGCATGACAAGAGACGTGCTTCTCAAACCCCCCCACCCCCACTGCTCCTCCGCCCGTTGCCACGGAGACCACACTGTCACTAACCGCCCCCCCCAGACAGAAGGGCCCGCAGGGTTTGAAGGAGGCACATTCAAGAAGTGAAGAGAAAGACGCTAGCTGTTCAGGTGCTAGTGTTAGCATCAAGTGCAAAGAGAATAAAACAAATGCCTACATTACCCAGAAATCATTGCACCTACATTTTGAATTGGTCAAATAAATCATAACAGGTCGCTTAATTTTAAGGCCACTGCTGTGATCGTGATGCTGACGGATAATTTGCCAAAGATAAACGTTTTTTCTGTGGTTTCACTCTTTAATGGGTTTAAAAAGCACAATTTCAAATGTCTTGAAATGAAATTGATATGACTGAATCGTCGTGTTTGGTGGACGGGTCAGGTGACCATCGTGCGTCGCACGCTGGTCACAGAAGAATAGAATCCAGACTCTATTCAGGCAATCGTTTGTCTCAGTGGTCAAACTGGTAATTATACGTCACAGATTTAATACAGAGCGCATTCTGTTGTGTTGTGGTTGCTAGGGCGACCGAGTCATACTTCTATAGAGAAATAGCAGCAAATAACACACACACACACACGCACGCACAACTCTCCAACTTACTGTCGGTGGTGTCGGAGTCGTTGCTGCTCGTGGAGTATTTCCTCCTCTTCGTTTCGCTCTCCATCTGTCGAGGGGGGAGAAGAAGCTCGTTAACGACACGCAGAGAATCTGCGACGGTTTGCACAACTATTCAGATAAACACACTTTACACAACGCTGGAGGGTCAAAAGGAAACCACACGCAGGACCGCTCAGAGGGAGCGAAGGGTCGAAGGTCAAGAGAGTCTGTGAAGAGAGGAAAATGAAGCAAAAGAGCAGTCAGAGGCGAAAGGCGGGGGGGGGGGGGGGGGGGCGGATTTATGTGGTCGTAAAACTGTGTTATTCCCTCTTCCTCGCCGCCACGCACAACGACTCTGACATTTATGCTGACAGAATAAACGCCACTTCTTCACTGCCTCTACCCCCCCCCCCCCCCCCCCCCCCCTCATCTTCCCTTACAATGACAGGGACACGGGGGGGTTAATTACATCATTGCCTTCCACAGCTTCGGTTCTCCATCTTTACCCCCCCCCCGCCCGCCCGCCTAGCTCTTCCTCGTCTTCCCGCCTTTGAGGAGAGTGGTTAAGTACATCATTGACTTCCTCCAGCTACATCTGCCCCCCCCCCCCCCCCCCCCGGCCTATTAAACTCTCCGGCGACCCACTTAAACCACGCTCAGGGTCCCGGAGTCAGAGACGAGTCATTTCTTCCTTTTCTCTCTGACTAACGGAAAATGTTAACGGCTGATCGGCAAGAAAAAGTAGCTTCGAGGATCTCTTCATGGGGGGGGCCGGGGGGGGGCGATTAAACCAAACACTCAGGCTTGTTTTTCACCCTCCGTAGCTGAGCTCCATCAATCAGCACCACGCCTCGGATACACTGCCCCCCCCCCTCGTCAAAAGGGAAAGGTCAGGACTGTAAATGCTTTCGAGTGTCTTTCCTCCCGAGAGTCTACCGCCTCCTGTTGATCACAAGCGCTGCCATTCCCGACTGCCAGAGACTCCACCCGAATGCACCTGACAGACGGGGGGGCATGGAAGACCTGGTGGCCATTTTATCACAGGTGTGAATAATACAGTTTTTCATAAACCTCCATAGACTGATTTATTGTTTGTGCGGGTTTGGACTCTTCGATTGGCCGCTTGTTTGATGGTCTCAAAAAAAAAGAGGTTCAGGTTCCTATCCTCAAAGTGACCCCTCGTCTCCTTCCCTTCACCTCTCTCGTCTCCTTCCCTTCACCTCTCTCGTCTCCTTCCCTTCACCTCTCTGCCGGAAAGAAATGCTCCGTGGACACTTTTTTAGGCCAATTGTTTCAGGTTTTGTATTTAATAGATGGTGGACACTTCAGTTTGGAATAAATACATTTTAAAAAGTCAACCAGACGCTTGTCTCCATAAAGGGAGGGGGGTGGGGGGGTTAAGTTATATCAGTGGCTAGATGCTGACATTTGCTTTTGGTTGGGTGTGCTGACGATGGTTAAATCTCCTGTTGAGTGGAGACCAGCCGGAGAATCTCCCTCCCTGTAATTTACAGGTCTAACAGCAGCAATTGGAGAAAAATGCAGCTTTTGGTTCCAAGTCCGTCCCCAGTTTCTGGTTCCACGTTCTGCATCTGTAGCTGGGAAAGTAGGAACAACCAACGACTGACTCAGTCGATGCGGGGTGAAAGTGTGAAAAGGGGCGGAGCCGTGGGGCGAATCAGGAAGTTTGCCAAAAAGGTCATGTTAGCCCGGATGTCGCCATGGCAACGCGTTGGACTCAAATGTCACGTGGAAAAGCGTCCGTGATCGGCCATAAGCACGTTAAACACGACAGCAAGTCCAAAAGTCTAAAAGAACTTGATTAACAGCAAACGTTTGTGTCATTTCTGTCCCCTTTTCCATTACACCTTATTTGGGAAAGGTTATAAAACCTTTCTGAATGTCTAACTAACCTACAGCCAGTCTGGAGTCCAAGTAACAACATATAAATACCATAATCATTATTATCACATCACAGCATTCAAACATCTGTCCTCAGCATCTGTTCCACCTCGGCGACCGATGACGTACGATCCTGAGCTTGAAACACGCCTCTCGGGTTCCTTCACTTCAGCGCTAAACATTTACACTGAGGCCGACGGGGGAGGAGGCCGACTAATGCATGCTGGGAAAGCCGCGTCGCCCGGGGAGCTAATTAATTGGCTGGCTGTGACACCGCCGAGAGCTTTGGGAGTCCAGCTGAGACGCTTGTGGAAAACACAACCGGCCTGCGTCAGCTGCTTCTTCAGGACTGAAGCGTAAGAGAGGAAGAGGAAGAGGAGGAAGCACCATCGCCGGCGTCAAAATGGGAGAACCAGCGCTCGGCTTCAGATTCAAGGACCTTTCAAAGTGCAAAGCTAAATACAAGTAGCACCTTGCAGCACTTTGGGTCAGTGCACGACAACGGTGGCCATGATGGTAATTTATTAATGAGAGACGCACACACTCTCTCTCTCTCTCAAACACACACACACACACACACACACACAGGGATGTATATTTACATGAAGCATCTAAAAGAAGATCATCAATAGTGCAGATAACGACAATGTTGCTGCTTGCACAGACACACACACAAATGAGCGCACCAACAAGAAGCTGTAGAAGCTTAGCTGTTTGCAGACACACACAGACACACAACTGGCCGGGGCTCACAGCGCCGCGAGCAGCCAGGGGTCAATCAGCTTGATAAAGAATCCTTGCATATAAATTGCTTCATAACAGACCGTCTCTCTGAGGCATGCTGTGTGTGTGTGTGTGTGTGTGTGTGTGTGTGTGTGTGTGTGTGTGTGTGTGTGTGTGTGAGGCAATACTGGGAGGATGTTTGCACATCAGTGCACTTCAGTGTGTGTTTATTTGTGTGAATAAGAGCAGCCTGCCTTGGGAACAAAAAAGCTAAAAATAGAGTGCAGTGAGCAGAGGGCGGGTCTCCCCCAGGTGTGTCTCCATCACTCGCTGCTGTGTTTCACCGTCCAATCACTGCGAGGCATTCTACCAAACCACAAGATTACACCTGGACGGACACACGGACACACACACACACACACGACCCTGCTGGCTCTTTTGCCTCTATCGATCATGATATTTTTGCTTGACTGCTACCCCCCCGCCCCCCCAACCACTCTCTCACACACACTACACTCCCTCCCTGTTTGTTCTCACGCACGCACGCACGCACGCACACACAACACACACAGAACATGCTGTCATTTCCAAAGAGGAAGTGAGAACGGCTCCTTGTTGCAGCGTTTCAGACCATCCAACAGGTTGATTAGCAAAGGTTAGCACGCTACAATGAACCAGGTAGACATAAGCCTGGTGGGCATTAGCATGTTAGCATGCTAACGTATCACTGTGTGTTGTGCGTGGACAGCGGGAGAAGGCCGCTACGCTACGCTAATGTTTCGTCGAGCCGATGAGCACGCCGGTGTGATGATGGGGAAGAAAGCAGCGCACGCCACTCAGAAGTGCACGGATAAACACCCAGCATGCATCTGGGACCGCCGACGTCCCATGACTGACTGGAAGGCTCAGAGCCACATCCGAGTGGGGATGAGTCAGTCTCTGAGCTCATTCCCATCAGCCCTGCAAAGATCCTGCTGGTCGTTCTACCAACGCGGCTCCCTGAACGAGGAAGCTGCGTCTCCTAAAGAGACGTACCGGAATTCTGCACATTGTATGTTTAAAAGAAGAATATGGAAATATTCCTTTCTGATCCTGCCTCGTCACATCTTTCATCTCCAATGAATTACAAAAAATGAAAGCTGAACCACTATCAGGAATCCAATGCAAGCGTTCTGGACTAAATCACAGTGCATGGAAATACACACACACACATACACACACAGCAGCCTTCTTCAGCAATGTGTGTCAAAAGGAACCAACGTGCACCAACGTGCACATGCAGCGTGTGAGGTATCAAATGTACAGCGAACATGACGTCAGCATTTCATTCATGACCCTCCTCCTCCTCCTCCTCCTCGTCACTACGGGGGAGCTAATGCGATACAACGCACCACGTGGGGGTCCTTACCCCCTTTCCCAGCCAATCCCGGCTCAGCACCTAGCGCAGCAGACGCACAGCCTACCACGCTACCCCCCCCCCCCTCCCCACACACACGCGTGCATGTGTACACATGTGAGGCTTATAAAAAGCCTCCTTGTGGTTTATATGAGATTATGAACAGGGAGAGCTGATACACAGCGGAAGATGGATGGAGCTGGATGGATGGATGGAAGTATTTATGTGTGGAAGGAAGGATGGAAGGAAGGATGGATGGAAGGATGGATGGAAGGAAGGAAATATGGGAGCTGCTGAAAACAAAAATGAAAACAGCTCCCATGTAAACAACCGCTGGCACTAGGCGAGCCTCAGGAGGGGGGGGGGGGGGGGGTAGCACTGCATTAGGAAGAGATACGCAGGGCAGGGAGAGAGTTGTTATGCCCCCACACACCATGACTCATCTCCGGTTTCCTACCCAGCAGGAGGTGTGTGTGTGTGTGTGTGTGTGTGTGTGTGTGTGTGTGTGTGTGTGTGTGTGTGTGTGTGTCTGTGTGTGTGTGTGTGTGTGTGGTTGGTTTTGAAGAGTGAATAAGTGTTTAGAGTGAGCGACAGGCACACCGCTATTTGGTACAATTAACCGTGTGTGTACAGGTTATGATGTCCTGTGTGTGTGTGTGTCCGTGTGTGTGTGTGTGTGTGTGTGTGGTAGCTGGAACAAAAGGGTGGGGGCTCTCACAACTGGGAACATTTAACAAGTCCCCGGATGATTTCAGTTTAATTGACTTAAGAATGCAGCCAGTTCAGCTCCACTCGTGTAATCAAAGAATGTGTGAGTGTTGGAGGGGGCGTAGAGGGTTGGGGGGGGGGTCTTCTTTATTTCCGGGAAGACTTTGAGATAAATTGTCAGAATCCATTGATGATGGAAAACAACAGACACATTATGATCTTACAGCCCCTATGAAAGCAGGTAAGGAGGCATCAACCCAACCAGACGTAAACAACAGCCACTCCCCCTCCTCGAAAGCCACCACGATCCGCTCAGCACGCAGCAGGAGGAGGAGGGGCAGGAGGAGGAGAGGGTGAAGAAGGGGTGCGCGTGCCTGCGTGCGTGCGTGCCTTAAAGTCCTCGCCGCTGCAAACGGCCTCTTATCTCGTCGCAACTATTCGCGCGAAATAAAATATAAAAAATAAATAAAAACGCAATCGGCGTCTCTCCGAGTGCGCGCTCACTCACCTCGTTCCCACGTGCACGTTTAAAAAAAATTAAATCTTTTTTTTTTTGCAGAACCACAACGCGGCCAAGTTTCCCCGGATTACCCCCCACGCTCCCCCCGCGTGCACCGGGGCTTATCTGCGTTAGTGGCACCGACACACCGGCACCGGAGAAGCGCCGCCGCTTCTGTGACTGATAATAAAGTGCGCACGGAGCCCCCGCAGCCCCCGCAGCAGAGTGGACGGTCCCCCTGCGGGCTGATTTCCATCCCGCACATTATTACAGTACCGCTTCTATTTAGCGCCGCTTTACCTTGACGGCTTCCGGTGCAGAGGCGTCCCCGGTCCCGGAGATTAGCAGGTCATCGGGAGTCCGGCACATGTACTTTCCACGCAGGAGGCTCCAGTAGTTCAGTTTGCCCACTCGCTGCCCTGCCAGTGCTGCTCAGCGGCCCCGACTTCCACGTTGGGTGACAGGACCGCCCCCCTTTCCCTTCCCTTCCCTTCCCTCCCCCGCGCTGACAGCGCGTCGGCTTCTGCAGAAGAACCGGGAGCTGAGCCCCAATCCGGAATTAAAAAATATCCAAAAGTGGCAGCCAGATTGAGCAGTTTGTGTTTCTTAACAAGTGATCAACAACAACAACAACAACAACAACCAGCAGAGCGTGGAGGAGGTGGAGGAGGTCCTGCTGCTGTTCACGGTGGAGCCTGCGAGGTGCGCACAACGTGCCGCTCACTGGAAACCATGTCGCATTTCCCCAAAAAAAGAAAGTGAAAAAACGGCCCGAATGTAGCAACATTAATATATTTTAAAAATCCATCGGTGTTTTCCGGTGCCAGTGAGGGCGAAAGGGGGGCGGGGCCGGCGGGGGGCAGAGGAGGAGGAGGAGGGTTGATTAAATAAAAAATATGTTTTAAATTAAAAAAAAATTAAAAAGATGCTTTACTTCCAACAGATGAGTCCCGAAAGATGCGATAAACGGTAAACGGTAAACGGTCCCCGGTGCTGCGAGCTTAGCTTCCGCTCCTCTAACACGCACGGCTCTCCGCACTGGAAGCCCAATAAAACGCACGCACGGGTCGCGACCCCGCCAGCAGCAGCAGCAGAAGAGGAGGAGGAGGAAGAAGAAGAAGACGCGCTCCTCATCGTCAGCTTGAAAACTCTTTTGGCGCCATATTTATGGCGTAGTTTCAATTCGGTGGAAGGCGCGAGCTGCACTTCCTCCTCCGAGAGAAGCGCGAGGCCACTGCGCCCCGCAGAGGAGGGCGGGAGCGGGGGCGGGGGGGACTGAAGCCTCACCTGCCTCCCCGTCTGAGGGGGGGACTGAAGCCTCCATGTCTGGGGGGGGGGGGGGGGGGGGCAAGGGACCATCGACTCAAATATGTGAAATGTTTCAAATGTCTTGTTGATTAGAGGAACATTACATTATTATTTCAAAAGGAGGTTAACCCTCGTTATGAGTCACCATAACGTCACATCATGATTCATGCGGATTCATGCTGCTGGAGGCACATATAGGGGGTACTGGGTGGTTTCAGGGGGGGGGTCCTGTTCTTCACTTCCTCTCCTGCAGCTGTTTGCTCTTCAGATCTCACTGCTGGAGGTCCTGATGGATGAATCAGGAGGTGCCACTCTGGGAGGGGCTTACATAATGAGGGGGGGGGGGGGGGGGGGGGGTGCAAAAAGTGAAACGAGGCAGTGAATGACACAGGGGATATTCTCATTATAATGTAACACCAGCATGCAGGGTGGCTTCTGGTTCTATTCTCCTTCTGATGGGGTGATGCGGCGCATGGAGCTCATGCTGACCGATCAGAGGTCAGAGGTCATCAATAACAGGACATGTGCTCCTCCAGTGGAGCCGACGGCTTCCACACGTCCTTTTCTTCCTCTTCTCTGGTCATTGGACCTAAACTCTTGTCGGTGTGACTTGCAGGTTTATGTCAGCCCCCCCAACAACGCGGAGCACAGGCAGGCAGGCATTGTGCGGATTTCCATAACCGCACAATGTTTGTTTTGTTCTCTTCACACTGAAGCTGCAGCGTTTCACACAGCAGAACTGGGATTTACCTTCCAATGGTTTCATTCATCATTGGCACATTTTACAGTTTAGAATTACTCTCCTCTTCATTTATTGGATACAACATATACATATGCTTGAACACCTTGTCTTAAATGAAGATGAACAGATTTGGAGGTTGTTTCTTTTATCCCCTGATTATTAAACCAAGAGTCACCAGCGTTTAAGGATTATCACAAGATAATCCACATCAGACTATTTTTTCGTGTTTTCCGTTAAACTGGCTCCAAGCTTTAGCTCGTTTGGTTTAGTCTGCATCACAAATCATCAAAATGATCATCCGCCGACACAGTGGGTGCGACAGGAAATAACATAAACAGGAAGAATAGAAAGAACCCAACAGGAAGTGAGAACATGGAATCTCAGAAGCATCGTTGAGGTTTGACACGGTGAAGAGTGAGGAGGAGTCAACTTTCAGATATTATTATTATGTTCAGCGGTTTCCTGCAATATGAGGTGGATGGACGAGGAGTAACACATAATAATAATTGTTGCTATTTGTAGGGAAATACAGACTTTTAAAAAGTATGAAATTGAAGATTCGGATTCGGACACTCGGATTTGACCCTCGCGGTCCATCCTGAATGCTCTCATTATCTTCTGCACCCCCAGAATGGGATTCCGATGACCTACGATCCCAATTTTTTGATGTGTTTGATTTCAAAAACAGAAGCTGCTCAATGTCATCATTCTAAATAATCATATCGGCCTTATAACCCAAAACTCAAGTGTCACTTTTATATTATGATATACCTCACTATACCAGCGAATGTTTTGTGAGAAGGACAAAAAAGATAATTTAAGAACAAAAACAATATTGTCAAACTTTTCCAGACGTATTATGCTCTCGGAATGTTGTGAATGTGTGTTCATACTGAATACCAGGAACTGAAATTCAGAAGATAAATAGTTAATTCATTGTATTTGTTTGCCATTTTTTGATAGATGTTTACACTGATGATTTACCTCGATAAATGAATCTTTAACTGTTTTAATGAATTAAAAACCAAAGCTGAGGGAGGTTTCGGCTGCAGGTGTCGCGCTCGCTTCCGCCACGGGGGGCGCTGTTTGACGCACGCCGAGCTAGAAAAACTACTTCTGGGACCAGCTTCGCAGGCCGGAAGTCGCCTCTCGTTGACTCGTCGTCAGGGGCAGCGAAGATGGCGAACATGGACGTGGAGGATTTCATTCAGCAGAACCGAGAGCTGGCGGACCAGGTGGAAACGTTCCGAGGCTACTGGGAGAGCGAGAAGCACTGGCAGGCGCGGCGGGAGTTCATCCTGCGGAACATCAGCGACTACGAGGACCCGCACCTGGACCAGCTGGTGTCCCTGTCCATGGTCTGGGCCAACAACGTCTTCCTCGGCTGCCGGTACGTGAACGCGACGCAGCGGCGCTCACCTGTACGTCCTGTGTCTACATGTGCGTAACGCTGTGTTCAATGTACGTCCCGTGTCGGACACGTCCGCTCGTTTCCATTATTAAATAATAATAATAATATTATTATTATTATTATTATTATTATTATTATTATTAACAACAACAACATCCGCTCCAGCATCCGGGTCCTTTTGAACCTCTTGAGCAGACTGTTGAGACCAAATAACCGCATTGAACACCAACGTGCCACATTCGTCATGGTTTTCATTTAAACGGAGGTACCAATTATGACGTGAGCATTTTAAGTCCCGTTTGTTCTTTTTAATTGAAGAGGGTTTTTATTCGTTTCAATATATTGATTATTGTCTTTTAATATTTTTGCGATCAAATATCATGACAGTAAATTGATGTTTTTAATTTACTGTCGTACAAGACAAAATCTCGCTGTAATTAATGAAGCACAGTGGCGCTTTAGCTAATGGCCATTTGTCTTCCCCGTGGCAGCTACAGCTCGGTGCTGCTGGAGAAGGTGAAGGACATGGCTGAAGGAGTCGTGGTCGAGGACGCTCCGGTCTTCAAGACCCGTGACGAGATCATGAAGAAGCAGAAGGTTTGTTTCACGCACACAAGCCGCGTCCTTGTAGCCTGCAGTCTTGTCTTCCAACAACCGCATAGGCCGAACAGAATGCTCTCTGGAATAGGACGGTGTGTCCTACGGGGGGACTTCCTGCTTGCGTCACCCCCTCTGCTGCTCCCGTTGCCTAGCAACCTGCTGACCTTAACAATATAAGCCTTAAAACCCGAAAAACGTGTACGGTACAGATGTAAGATAACTAAATAAATGTAAAGTTAGTTTATAATCCCACCACAAAAAAACTTTGTATTTACTCTGTAACGTTACTAACTTAGAAAATTATATTTCAGGTTCATAACTGTCTGCCTGAGTTGCCTTTGATCCATTTCTGTTCATAATATGAAGTATAAACTACATATAAAACCTTAAGGAGGCAGCCTAGGGATTTTGAGACAATGCGTCCTTAAGGAGGCAGCCTAGCGACTTTGAGACAATCTGTCCTTAAGGAGGCAGCCTAGCGACTTTGAGACAATGCGTCCTTAAGGAGGCAGCCTAGCGACTTTGAGACAATGTGTCCTTAAGGAGGCAGCCTAGCGACTTTGAGACACAGCTACACACTTGCCCTCACACGTCCTTCATGTTTTCTTCTCTTCTCCTCCTCAGTGTCAGTGATGGGACCCGGCTCAGTCGCATGATTTTATCTCAGATGTGTTCACATCTAAATTATTTTGTAAAAAGACTTTTAATTTTACATGTTTTAACTCAATTTTTACAGTTTTTTTTAAAACTAAGATGAATGACAACATTGTATGTTTCCCAAATGTCTGAAGCATAATAAAATACTTCTACGGTCGTTGTTGGCTTTTCTCTTTTCACCACAAAATGTTCCTGCACATTTTTCTGCTTATTGATTACTTACCATTTAAGCAGTTTTTTCAAACTGAATCATAACGTAATGGTTTAAAATGAAACTGCCCTTCTACTGAAAATCTTCTCTAATGGGATAAGTGAAGTTAATCACTCCTTTAAAAGTAAAGGCACCGCTGAGGACAGGCGATAAAGAAACCCTTTCAAACTCTGAAAAATGCGTTTATTATGTTTATACAGCATATTGTTATAAGTATACATTTGGTTGAATTCAAAATCTAACATCTCTCACGAGTCAGAGCCGCTTCAGTCTTCTGCTCGATTTAAAGGGGGTGGGGGGGGGGGTTGTACTTTCTGCAGTGGATGGAGAACTGCCAATAAAAAGGTCTCATTTGGAGGATTATGGTCTCATAATTCAAATAAAGTGGGTCATTAAATCATCTTCCCTGAACCAGATGTTTCGCAGAAGAGGACAACTTTCAAAAGGAACAAAGTGTAAAACTCAAACACTAACTGCATCAATCCCACCAAACAACAAAGATATATTACAAATTCAGTTAGCAATAACTTATTTCACATCATGCAATAAAAAAGTCAAATTAAAAAAAGCCCAGAAACGGATTGATTTGAGTCGGCGAGCATGTTAATGTCCACACTGGTTGGGTTTCTTCTTCGCGTAGCACTTGAGTTCTGATATAGTTGCCGTCTTTTTAATTCTTCTTTCTCGATGAGGTAAGAATGAACGGGTGGAGTACAGCGGCGATGAGAGGGCGGAGGAGGCGGAGTTCAGACGTCCACCCAGCTTTGCTCCACGATGGCCGTCACCCTCTTCTCGTACTCCCGCTTGTTCTCCTGATAGAGCTGTGCGGCCTGACTGTTGGCGGGGCTGTTGGGGTTTGGCTCATCCAGCAACGACTGTTTGGGTGGAGGTGGGGTTATTATCAAGCAGACACACAGAACTTTGGGATTTGTGAAAAAATGTGAATATTTGTTCATATCTTTAAGGATAAATGAACCAAAGTAAATCACTCCACTGAACCTTTAACTAACAATTTGCCACAAAACAATCGTTATATCAGATTTCACACACAGAATGAACAAACGGTTTATTGTATACACTCATTCTCTTAACTGATGGTTTCTCCTCACACTTAAATCAACTAATGTGCACTACTGTCCTATTCCTCGAGCATCGTGCAGGTCCCCCCCAATAACTAGCTGGCGCTTGGAGGGATGAGCTGAAGGTCAAAGCCACCCACCTGGATGGAGGTGAGTATGGACGACACGTCGTACGTGGGGCTCCAGCGGTTCTGCAGGATGTCGAGACATATACTGCCGTCTGCGTAAACTGGGACCACAACAACGGTTAAAAATAAACCAACACTTCTCCTGCAGGCTTGACACGCTGTTGAGGCGTGAGCCGTTGCCGTGGTGACCAACACAACGCCCAAACAGCCCACAAAATAACGAGCAGCAATCCCTCGTTCATAGAGCAGTTTGAGTAAACAGTGATGGTTTGTTGGCCACAGAAGCTGCTCATGGGATTCATTCAGATCACAAACGGGAGGAGTCGTCCCGGAGTAGACGGGGGCTCACCATTGGGGTGAAACATTCTGGAGACAAACCGGACCGTGGGAGGCTTGTTCGGATACTCCTCGGAAAACTCTATCAGCAACTTAAACGTTCCTGAGACGAGGAGGAGACAGACAGACAGACAGACAGACAGACAGACAGACAGGTCATCTTATCATTTAATTGGATTGGTCACAGATGGATTTTAAAATATGCGGTTTCACTAGAATATCAATGCTGGACGCGCTTTGGTGGCTAACGGGACAAATCCAACTGGGGAACTTACCGTCTTCAAACGGTGTTCCCACAGGCCTGGAAGAGGGGAGAGGCGGGGAGGGGGGGAGAGAGAGAGAATTAATCACAAAAGCCTCCTGGTTGGAATGAGGAGAACCAACTGTGTGAAGGGGTCAATGTGAAGTGTGAAGGGGTCAATTAAACCGGCAGCACACAGCCTCCACATTGCTGTAGAACCGTTAGCACATTCTATTTTAAACCTGTGAGTGTGTGTTTGTTTTGGTTGGGATTTAAAAAAAGAAAAGAAGATACGCGTTTGTGTGTGTGTGTGTGTGTGTGTGTGTACGTGTGTGGCAGTCGAGCAGAGTGGGATTAAGAGCATAACTCACCCAAAAATAACTGCGTTCCAAAGCATGATGTTGTTCTCTGACGGTGCTCCGCTCACACCGGTGGGGGGGTCTTCTTGAAGCCTAGGGAGGGGAGGGGGGGGAAGAGAACAAAACAAAAGTTGGGGATTTAGTCAAAAATCCAAGATGGAAGAAAAGTGAGGATGGAAAACGCGGGAGAATGGACACAAAAAAACAACAAGGGGAGCAGAAATACCGGAGGAACAGGAACGAATCATTTACAACCCAAATGGTTGGAAACTTCATAAAGACCAAAGAGTTTCCTCTGTTAGCACTGTTGTCACACACAGACAACATTTAACTATTTGACACAGTTTCAAACAGACCTATTTGTTACAGGGTTGTATCACAATTTCTGAAAAGGTGACCGGAGGATTTGTCCCAGGTGCATCATTGCAGCAGTGACGGCTCATTTTAAGGTGTCATTGTTCCTGGAGCGGGATGCATCTCTGGCTCGGTGTGTTAGAGTTTTACCTCCTGGGGAGCAGAGTGGAGTTACAGTGACACCGTATCCACCCGCTTCCGTGGCTGTTCTTAGTACAACAGCTTAGGAGCACACACACACACACACACACACACACACACACACACACACACACACACACACACACACACACACACACACACACACACACACACACACACACACACGCACACACGCCATATGGAGCTTTGCAACCGGTCGGGCTGCCAGGTGTCACCTGCGGCCCCTTTTGCCAGGTGCTACTATCTCACAGCACATGAACACGTTCTCTTGATCACATATTGAATACAGCAGGTGGCACATACCGAGCCACCTAAATAATGAGAGGGAGCAGTCCATTGACCCCCAACAGGAGGTTGTGCAACACCTGGGAGCCACGTTGCTGTCAAGGGGACGGAGGGTGTAATGCTGACTGGTGGAAGTGAGCTCCTGTTACCTCCATTTAAAAAAAGCACCATTTTAAAAGCACACAGCTCTGCTGGAGAGACACACGCGAGTCTGGTCCCGTATAGAATGTAACGTTAGGGAGCCTGACGAGACAACCGATGGCTTTAATTACACATTTTACGCGGAGCCACCTCGGATAAGTCAGCTAGTTGCAGCTGACGTAATGCTAACAAACAAACAAAAAAACACAAACAGGGAGAAACTGACAGACAGGCGTCGCTGTGTGTGTAGCATTGAAACCGAACAGCCTCCATTGGAAACCGTCACAATACAATCAAAGAGCACAAAATAATTAACTTGGCAGGCCTACACGTGTCACGTACAGGTGACGCAAGATTCAAACGGAAGAATTAACGTCACGACAGCTCAAAGGCAAAGCTTTTAAATACAATATGTATCTGCACCGGGAGCTAACGCTAAGCTAACTGAGCTAGCTTCCCCAACAGCTAACGCTGCAAGCTAACAAACACACAGCGTAACGGCACAGACGTTGCGGTACCTTTTAAAATCCCTCATAAGCCGTCTCCTTGCCGGTGTCGACATTATTGAAAAAGTATTTTTTTAAAGAAGGACCATATAACGAAAGCGATCCGAAACCAAATCCGGTGTTTCTTCCGCTTTTGACCCGTTTTCTTCTTCTACCAAAACAACTGGCGAGCTTGCCGTCTCTGGTGACGTCAGCGCTGCAGGCCCCGCCCCTTTTATTTCGGCACCATCCCGGCGTAAACAAAAAGTTAACTAAACGCCGAAATAAATCTAAATATGAGTCAATCTGTTCCGTGCCGGAGGACATTCGGAAAATAGAGAAATTGTGTGCTGCAAAACAAAGTAAAAGCATCTTACATATAAAAGCATATAATCATGTTAATGTTAATGAAAGCATATAATAATAATAATAATAAGCATAAGCAAGAATAAGCATTCTGCTGCCTCCTTTGTTAAACGCTTGATGAAGTCTTTGGATGGTTGTTTGTTGGGACAACGATGGCGCGGCGAGTCTTCTCATCACCAGCAGGTGGAGCCCGACCATCAGGCGGTAACCTGCTGTTGTCATGGCTTCAGGTATCGGGGAGGCACAATACTGCCCGCTGATTGGTGGAAATGGAAAGCGTTAGCGGCAGAGGTGGCTGCCCCCTTCATGGGGGGGGTATTGCATGACAAAAATGACAATTAGAAATGTTCAGCCTGTAATCAATATTCTGCACACTTTTATAGTCGTTTTATAGAGTGGTGTGTGTGCCTCATCAAATTCAATGACCTCATTGCCTCCCCACCCCCAATTTCATCCTGTTTTTTGTTTACAATAAAATAAAAGGAACCCAGCAGGTTTCTTTTAAGGTTACTAATTAGCGATACATTGGTTTCTTCCATTAAATGAGTTTATAACACACATGAACATAGTTTTTGCCATTCGTTTCGTTTACAAACTCCTTGTAAAACGCTGACGTCATACACGCACCACAACAAAATCACGTATTCTCCTCGGTGTGCTTCGGCAACGGGAGCCAATGGAATGCAGCGCTCTGTGGTTACGTCACCGGGTGTAGGCCGGGCGTTGCTCTGCGGCTGTGTCAAGGTGGACACATCTACCAGAGCGAGACCGGAAGTGCAGCGTTTTTAGAAAAGGAGGGAACTGTAGCTGGTGCATTTTGGCCTCCTTTATGTAATAGTTATGGGGATAGAAATCAGTTTAATTATGTTTTAAACATAAATATAATACCATGTTTTCCAGGTATCTTATGTTCTCTTAAATAACCCAAAGGAAACAACCTGTTGTTGACACTTTCTTCCAGGCTCGGAACAATGAAACCTGGAACACAGCTCTCGACCTGCCTTTTCTTCGCCATGTGCATGAACACCAGCGTCCGGAGGGAAACGCTCCCCGTGAACAAAAGAAGAGCCACGGCCACGAAGGAGCCACTTTGTCTTTATTATTCAATCGGTTTCGTTTCACACAGACTCTGTAGTTCAGAGGGAGTCAGTCAGCTGATTTGAATAAACACCGTCTCATTAGAAGATGAAGCTCCACGGCACAAAGATACCGTCGCCTGGTGGGGGCTTGAATTGTCATTTAAAAAAAAAAAATCACAAAAAAAGAAAAGAATAACAAAAACATCTTTAGTGTGAAATAATTTCCATCTTTTGACATATGTTACATTTCTTTAGATTTACAAAAAGTGCAAAGAGATCAGGTTCATATCTGTTAAATACAAGCCGTGGCAGCATGTGGGGGGGGGGAGTACATGAAGAACTTTAAATAATGGGGGAGATCTCCCCATACAAGCACACACCTTCTAGTCCATTCAAAGACTTCTTTTGTTGCTAAAGGTTTGTGTGTTGATATACGTTGTGCACTGCTGTGTAGCTGTGTAGCCCCCCCCCTTGTTGTTTACGTTGTTAATGTTTCAAGGTCATACATCATGGTAACGCTAGAGTCGACTGTACAAGGGTCAGAGGTCAATTTACAGGAAGTATTCTGGGGTGCGGCGAGTGACGTGGGGCTCTCCTCTGCGAGGCGCCGGGTCAAACTGCAGACTGGTTAAAAGGAGAAAGGTGTCAATCACTCATAATATGTATATAAATAACCGGCCCTGTTCTCATGATACTCACAACGAGTATTTGAGGGTGTCGTCGAGCTCCATGATGGCCGCCTGGTTGCCACAGCGATAGCAGTAGTTGGGAGCACTAAATATTGTCACCACGTTCCTCTCGTGGCACCAGTTGTAACCCTGTAGGCGGGGGGGGGGGGGGGGGGGTTAAAATAGGAGGATTTAAAAATCTTTCTTTTATTAGCGTTGGCAGGGGAACCGCTTGATTTTTTAATGAAAAAGTCCACCCCCCCACCGGGACCCACCTCCATGACCAGCTGGTGAGCGCGGGACACCAGCGTGAGGCGGTTGGCGTGGTTGAAGGTCTCGGAGATGTCCTGGCCGAACGTGTAGCCGGCTCCTCGGGGGGAGATGCCCCAGCCGCCGCGGTCATCAGGGTCGGACCACAGCAGGTCGCACATGGGACCCTGAGGAGGAGGAGCCAAACCACAGCGAGCATGAGCACGGAGACACTTCCTATTGAGCTCCCTTAAGTGTGTGTAACATCCAAAGTGTTGCATCTACCTCGTGGGGAACTTCCTGCAGGCGGTCCAGTGCTCTGATGTGATCCAGAGTATCTATGGACGGCGACAGGCCTCCGTGAAGGCAGAAGATCTGGAGGGGCGGGAGGGGAACAGGTCAGCGGCTCGTTTAAAGTAAATCTGTGGGGACCAATCCCTGCGTCTGCTCACCTGAGAGTCCACCAGGGCGGTGAGGGGCAGATAGTCAAACAGGTCAGTGAAGTACTTCCACACGTTGGCGTTGCCGTATTTGCGTAGGCACTCGTCGTAGAACCCGTACACCTGCGTGATCTGTCTGCTCTCGTGGTTCCCTCGGAGGATGGTGATGCGCTCCTGGTAGCGTACCTGAAACACTACCGACGTCACGACTGGGATCGCTTTCCCAATTTCAATTTACATTTCTTGGAAATGACTACTCACCTTAAGTGATACTAGTAAAGTGACGGTCTCCACCGAGTAGTACCCTCTGTCCACATAGTCTCCCATGAACAAGTAGTTTGTGTCTGGAGACTTCCCCCCGATCCTGAAGAGCTCCATGAGGTCGTGGAACTGGCCGTGCACGTCTCCGCATACTGTCACCGGACATCTCACCTCCTGGACGTTTGACTCCTTGGTGAGGATCTCCTTCGCCTGCAGAACAAACACACGGGGGTGTGATCCTCCAAAAGACGAGACCTGCGTGGAAAACTGATGAGCAGCACCAACACCGAAGACCACATGGAGATTAAATCGGAGGACTGTTCCCTGCGCTTGAACTAGTCAAAGACCTCCACTCCTCAGCATCTAGTATGATTTACTAATCACGGTACCAGGAGGTTGGATGTAGGTGTGTGTGAGCCGTGCAGCTGGGGAGGAAGAGGTTGCTTAGCACCGCGGCCAAAGTCCAGACCACACCTTAGTGTTAAATACTTATCTCATGGACTCTCATGCTGTCTATTGTATCAACAATACAGGTTTAGCTCACCCAAGTGATTCTCCCGTTTCAGATGACACAAAGGAAACGGATGTGAGCCAAATTGAAGCAGCAGGATGAGGAGGAGGATCTGCACCTCTGCAACTGAACTCACAACCGTGTCTCAATGGTTATGCAACCGAACTCACAACCGTGTCTCAATGGTTATGCAACCTCTGAAGAGGTTTATTCTTCAACGGAGGGCCGTTAAAGGGACACGTCTGTCTCGGGGACAGATTACACTTAATGAAATTTACTGTTTCATGGACAGGAACCAAAAACTATTTCCAGCGAACAGAGTACTGTCTGCACTCAATTCAAACTAGATTTAACTTGATTGTGGGGGGGTGCATTGATAAACCACGATAACTAAGACAATGCTGGTGGGCATCCACTAGACCTCAGGCACCGACGTGGATCACACGCCCGTACATCCCATAACAGACACTGCGAGGCAGTGAAGTTATCCTGAGTCACACGGGCTGGCGGCTGATGTGATGCAACTCAGAATAACTCCAATCTTCTGCTATTTATAAAACCAGGGACGGGGTCGGCGTGGGTTCGTTCTACTGAATGTCACAGGAGGAGGTGGACGGAGGGGCGCAGGTAGAGAGATTTCAAACACCATCACACCCTCCTGCTACGCTGGACACCTCAAAGCTAATCAGTTTGATGGAACCCAAGGAGACATTTTCCTCCCGAAGGGACAACGGTCGTCTTCCTGTCCTCGTTCCCAGCTTCCAGCATCGTGCTGCGCTGGAAACACTGCTCGTGTTGTAGATTCCGTTTGCAGTTTAAAATCAGTTGCGAGCAGCAACCGGCTGGTAGGAGGGTCAAAGGTCAGAGCCACGGACAGGTGACGTGTTAACGCGTGACCTGCTTCATTCGCAACCGCGTCCACTGAGCATCCCCACAGCTTCCAAAGCGTCGGTTCACGCCCCACTCCCGTGACGTCACGCCGGGTTATTGACAACTTTGTTGCCTCGTAAATAACAAGCTGGATAAAAGGTCAGAGGCGAATTGAATATGTTGCTACAGCGAGCTGGGAGAGGCTGCGACGCGGCGATGATAGTCGCGCTAAACGCGCGGCGCGGAGAAACGTACAAACTCCGGACGCCATTTTAAAAAGTAAGGCGTCGGTTACCAGTTAGTCGAAGAGACGCTAGCAGTCGGTTGGTGTCGTTGCTCGTTTCCTTCGCATCTCACCTTTTCACAAAGTGTTTTCACTTGTCCCTCCGACAGCTGCTTGCACTCGTTGAGCTGCTCGATCCACTGGTCGAGTTCTTTCGTGAACGGCTTCTCCTCCATTTTCTTCTGGGTGTTTCTTCGCCGATGACGTTCGCTAAATTAGCGCCGCTCAGGAGACGACTCTCCCCGGGGTTTGCGGTGCTTCTTCCGGACTGAGTCGGCCGTGGTAGGTCGTGGCTGATCTGTCTCGTCGGTAGACGCGTCTGGCGGCCGGGTCGCTGTGTTTTGAACCGTCCGTTGGCAATGCACCCTGGAAGCCAGCTCGCGTCGAGCTCTCCGCAATAAAACACTCCGTTTCCGGGCGGCACCTTAGAAATAAAAGCACGAAGATGAAGAGCAGGTACAAAAACTGATCCGCGGAAGTGCTGTACAGTTTTTAAACTGTTGTTTGATTTTTTTGGATAGATAGATAGATAGATATCCGACATCTGTTTTTGCTGCTGTAGCATAATCATTTCTGTCTTGAGATACAGAATCAGATGTATTGTGTCGCTTTAGGAAACAGTAGCAACTACAAAAAGCTCCTTTTTATTTATTTATTTTTACATAAAAACAAGAGTTTAATTATGATATGGAATTCTAAAATTTATAAAACTTTACAACACGATGCAATATAATAGTACCCATTTAGTCTCAGATTAGTTTACAGAGCGGCAAGTGTCCAAAAGAGAGGGGAAATAACCCTTAAAACCCTTAAAGGTCCCCACACCCGAACACCTGGCTTCCAAACTGTCCCGGGATCGGTACAGAAACAAGTCAAACGTAACAGGTGATATAGTGAGCGACTCGAAGTGCCAAAAAGAAGTGAGTGAGAATGAGTTCAAGAGCAGGAAATATAGAGTTGGACATGACGCTCCAAACAACGACAAAGAAAGATGTTCAATCACTATCTGCTTTTCGGATGGACGTCTACCCCACTATATTGTATGAATAACCTTTTCTGAAAAATCCAAGCAACCATTACAATATGATCGTCTTATATGTAAGCCACTTCCATTTGGTTTTTTAAATAGTTTTACCATCCGATCTACATTGTCCTTGCAGTGCATATATCCTGTCTTTTAACCTAATGTACAGATCGTCAAATAATTCAGTGCAACATTCAGAAATATATATGAAGCTGTTAATTATGTTCCGAAAATTGTGAAATTATAGATTTTCACGATCACACTAAAACCCCGATTCTTCAGCTGAAATAAGGAGAAAGCGCCGCCACGTGGAAGTTTAGAGAGAAACCCAATCAAACTTTAGCTACATTATATAATAAATCATTATGCTCAGAAACATCACACAGGACTAAAAGCAAGTTAAAATGGTCACGGTTAAAATAATGATATTGAGTCAGTCACAGATCACAGAATACACAAACGACACAATAACCCTTCCATAAAAAAACTGTCAAATAATAGTACTACACATCACCTGAAAGGCATCCATAAAGATAGTGTGTTGTTGAAAAACAAATAAATGGGAAATATTTGTATTTACCAATAAAAGAGGTAAACGCCCCCCCCGCCTCCCCCGCGAACCCCCCTCTCCTCCTGCGGACTCGCCAGGTTGGTTCAGAGACGTCCAGCCGCTGTCGGTGCCCCCCCGCGTCTGTCAGGCCCCGCTGTTGACTACGGAGGATTCTTTCACCTCGGGATCCGAGTTATTAAACAATTACGGTACGTTGCGTATTCGGTCTAAACATGTCGGATGTGACTTGCGGTCAAATCGGCGTTTTTGTTTACATCTTGGTCGGAGGGGCTCGAATGCTAAAGAGGCCCAGCAGAGCCAGCGAGGCGCGGGCGAGCTACGGTGCTAGCAGAGTGCACGGTAATGCTAGCTGCCTGGTTAGCGTGTAGATTAAACAACATGAAAGGGCCGTTTCGATGGAATACATTGAACATAGCAATGGAGCTAAGGTGCAACATTCAGGCCTCCCTGTATTCTGGATTAACGAGTAATTATAAATCCAACCGCGATCTCAACATTAGCTGTTTGATTAGCTTTCCCGTCGTGTAACGTTAACGGGGGGCTAGCAGTTAGCTAATTATTGCTAGTTTCAGAGGTTGCGCTCCAACGCAGAACGTCGTTTAGGGTGACATCGCAACGGCCGTCCGGGTAACGATAACGCGTTATTTACGTTTGGAACCAGTGTGTCGTTTCGTGTGTCCCAATCTAACGTTAACTAACGTTTGGTTAATTAACGGCGCAACTCTCAGACGAGTGTTCACTGGCATCACGGCAGCACAGTGTTAGCTTAGCTAGCAACAGCGTTAGCATCGGCACAGCGGAGAATTAGTGTAAGCTGTTTATCTTCGTTTGCTTAACTTTAATTATATTCTGCCAGTGCATGTGTTTTCTAATCTAATGTTTCCACTCCACAGAGAATGCCCACGATAAAGTTACAGAGCTCCGATGGCGAAATATTCGAGGTGGATGTTGAGATAGCCAAACAGTCTGTCACCATCAAGACCATGTTAGAAGGTAAAAATTTGTAGTAATGTCAATTTAAGTTGATTAGATTTCACACCTGTGTGTGACATCCTTTGATTCTTTGACAGATTTGGGAATGGATGATGAAGGCGACGATGACCCGGTCCCCCTCCCTAATGTAAACGCTGCCATCCTGAAGAAGGTACATAAAACACACAATTGGCCCCATTCACCTGTCTTTGTGTATTAAAAGGAACAACGTTATTGATTTACTAAATGATGAAATGTTCACAGCTGATATGTGTTAATCTTGGAGGGTGGTCTTGTCACCTTAAATCTTGCAATGCCTTTTTATGTTTTATATTTATCTGTGTGTTAAACTTAGACAAATCTCAGGGAAGATTTATTGTCATTATGCAATATGTCAGGTTGCACAACAAAATGCAACAGTAGCCTTTTGCTACACAAGAAGAACATGATAGACGCTGAAGTGCTGATGTCCTACACGGCCACATTACTTCTCTAATGCCCAAGCACGATTTATTGAAATGGTAACTCTGTTTCCCTCAGGTAATTCAGTGGTGCACTCATCACAAAGATGACCCCCCTCCCCCCGAAGACGACGAGAACAAGGAGAAGAGGACGGATGACATTCCCGTGTGGGACCAGGAGTTCCTCAAAGTGGACCAAGGCACCTTGTTCGAACTCATTCTGGTGAGTAGTTTTTGTAGTTTCTGGAAGTAGGATTCTTGAGGGGATCCTCTCTGGATCGAGCTGAAAGGTGACCAGAGAGATGGCGTCATGGTCAAACAGCTGCAGGCTTCCAAGAAGTGAAACACAAGTCGGAGTGTGTGTCTTCCCCCCGCCCGCCCCCACCGCGCTCCCCTCTGCCCGGCTGTGTTTACATGCACAGGGCTAGCTGATGCTGAGGAGGAAGGGGGGATTAAGTAGCTCCTCTCGAGGCTTCCCCTCGTTCACCACAGCGTTGTTGTTGTTGTTGTTGTTGTTGTTTCTATGGCGGCTGGTTGACTTGTCAACGACTGGTAGCATTGCGAGTTGCTTTCAGGTGACCTTCGGACTCTGGTTTAGTGATGGACGAGGACTTTGCCGCCTTACAGCTGTGTGTTGTTTCTTTATCCAGCGTGGGTGTTGTATCCGGACGTGCTGCTGGCGAAACACTTTATTGGTCCTTAACAAACTTTCTGGACATTCTTTTTTATTAAACTACACTTCATTATTGAAAATATCAAGTCGCCTCGTGCTCTTTGGAGGCCGAAACCAAACGGCCTCAGTTGGCTGTTGGTGTCCATGAAAATGTATATTTTCCTGCCAAGTTGTGCCCCCCCTGCACTCTTATTTTTCTTCACTGTATTTTTTTTCGTCTTTCAGGCAGCCAACTATTTGGACATCAAGGGTCTGTTAGATGTCACCTGCAAGACGGTAGCCAACATGATTAAAGGCAAAACCCCGGAGGAGATCCGGAAGACTTTCAACATCAAGAACGATTTCACAGAGGAGGAGGAAGCCCAGGTATTTATTCCCCAGGAACCCAGGAGGTGTAAGATAACTTGATCGTCTTCCTCCACTGACCCGCTCTCGTCCTCAGGTACGCAAAGAGAACCAGTGGTGTGAAGAGAAGTAGAGGGGGGGGTCCCACCAACACTACCACGCTGGATAGGAACCGTTCCTGCTAACTGGTTGCACTGGTGTTGTTCATACTTGTCGATATTTACATTTAGTATATTTTAGAGGCACACACACCTTCCTCCCGTTTCTCTCCTCCCACAGCATGAGCATCTAAACTGTCCTGCGTCTCGTCATTATTTAAACCAAGAGGCTTTTTTGTTTCCACTCACGCAAAACAAGTAGTCCTGTTTCATGGCGTTGGCATAAGAAGACATTTTTCTTTACCTATTATTAAATGCAATTTTTGTCTTTTTTTTTTTTACTGGACATGTTTGTTTTCTTGTAGGTTTCAATTGAATAAAAATTTTGACAATGGAAACAAAGGGGTGCATATTTTATTTTTGCGCTGATCCGTTCTTTCTGGACTCGGGTTCATCATTCCTGATTCACGTTGTTCTGGAATTGAAGGATTAAATAAACATTAAAAGCCAGTCGTGTGTGGTTTTATTTTTATGTTCAGGTTAGCGACAGTGTCAATCTGAATAATGTCTCACAGCAGACGTGGAAAAGATGATAATAAAAACACTTTAATACATCGAACAAAAACAGGTAATACATGAGGCGTAACTCATCCCGATGAGGTGCTGGTCGGAGGCCCGGGGTTGTTGGGACATGCACGGACTGAGGACACAAAGGGCAGACTAAAGGTGTCGCTTTAGGAAACTGTAGCAACTATAAAAAGCTCCTTTTTTATTTATACTTTTTTTTTTTTTTTTTACATAAAAACAAGTTTAATTATAATATGGAATTCCAACATTTATAAAACTTTACAACACGATGCAATATAATAGTACCCATTTGGTCTCAGATTAGTTTACAGAGCGGCAAGTGTCCAAAGGAGGGGAAAGAATAACCCTTAAAACCCATAAAGGTCCCCAAACCCGAACACCTGGCTTCCAAACTGTCCCGGGATCGGTACAGAAACAAGTCAAACGTAACAGGTGATATAGTGAGCGACTCGAAGTGCCAAAAAGAAGTGAGAAAAAGGGAAATGGAATTAAAATGTAACTGCTAATAAGAAGTGAAAGTGTCCTTCAAGCTGCTGCTTGTTGGTCTCCTCAAACATCTGGATAAGAGTGCAGAAGTCAGCGCTGGTCAGTTTCCCTAAAGCTCATTTACAGAACTTTAATTGTCACGAAGGTCAAAGATTACAAATAAAAACATTCCAGAGGCAAAAAGTCCTGGCGTCGTTGCAGTTAAAGGACAGCAGAGGGAGCCAAAGAACCACAGGTTTGAACCTTTCAAGCCTCGATGGTGGGGGGGTAAATGTTGTACAGATGGTACTGTACAACATTTAAGGTGATGACCAGGAAGTAGCACATGTACAGTCTGATTGGGGTTAAAGGTATATAGATCTTTATTATGTGTATCTATATATATATGATGGATTTCTATATTTGGATACGGATGCCTGATCTGAAGGAGGATTTGAGGACGGTGGACCTGTTAAATGAGGCAGACTGTGGGGGCGCGGCGACGGGGGGGGATGATGAATGAAAACAGAGTTCTTTGTGGTTCCGGAGGAGGTCAAAGGTCACATCACGGAGCCTCTGTTAGCACTGTGAGAGAAAGTCCCGAGGCCGACAGTGGCGTGGAGGTGGAGCCGTGCGCCAGCCCGCCGCTCGCTCCTGGGCGCGCGGGCACGCGCTTGGTGGCGGGCTGACGGGGGGGCGGCGGCGGGCGCATGTGCGACGAGCGTGCGTGTGTCAGCGGAGGGGACGAGGGGAGGTGCGTGGACGGGGAGGGGGGGGAACAACCCGGGGAGACGGGCGGCAGGTGCTGGTAGAGGCGGTGGCGGGTCGGGGAGGGCGGAGAGTCTATAGCACTTAAATCTGAAGAAGTTGGGCTGGAACAGCCTCCTCCTTGAAGGTAGCGAATGCACTTCTTTTTCCTCCTAGGGACAGTCAGAGAGAGTTATCTGTGAATAGAGTGTGGATGGTAAACGTCAGCGGGCTTTCATGGAGATGCATCATTCACACAGTGACGTCAACGTCGGGTCACCATGACAACAGACAGGTTAGTTAGGTCTATCAACCTCGGCACAGGTAGCATTTCACACACTGTACACCTCTGATGATTGTGATTGTCTAATGGACACAAAAGTTACAGTGGAACTAGAACCGGGTGGCGCTCAGGTTAGCTTAGCTTAGCATAAAGGAAGCAGGGAGGAATGAGCGGCTTAATGAGCTGAAAACATGGACGTGGCAACGTCCCCCGCTGCCGTGAAGCCCCGACTCCACTTATAACGACGTCGCCATCTTGGCTTTTTTGCAATCAGTCAAATGAATGTGGAGGATTGACCTGTCAATCAGATGAAGCCCCGCCCTAAAGCATCCCCTGCTTTATGGTCTGTTTGACATGCTGTGTTGAAGAAGACTTGAAACTAGAGACGGAGACCATAAACCCATGTTTACAATGTTAAATCAAGAGAGAAGTAGAGTCATTTCCTCATAGACGTGCATGGGAGCAGAGGAGTCGCCCCCTGCTGGTCACTGCAGAGGATGCAGCTTTAACACATGAAGCTTTGACCTGGAGGTCATCAGCAGTTCCTGGAGTTTGGGGTTGGCCTGAAGGTTGCCAGGCAACATCTGCTGTTTGTATTGTATTGAAAACCCTTTTTTCCGTTTCTTCTATTGCACAACTTGTAAACTTTGGACCGGCCCTCTGTTTCCACTCTGCGAGATCCGGTAAAGGTCATGTCTTATTGGAGCGCTGTTAGATCCAAAAGCACCAAAGCAGCTAACAGCATCCCATGATCATCATCTGAGTAACCGGGTTCAACCGCAAAGGAAAGGTGCTAAGCCATATTTAGAGAGAGACGGTGGGGGTGGTTGGGGGGGGGCAATAGAAAGTGATCTCTAAATGTCAGAGTTTACCATCAAACGGCGCTTGTTACCACATCGCATGAATGGAGAAAGTTGAAAGCAGACAGGCATGAGAACGCCGTTGCAATGCAAGGCGTGTGTCTGTGTGTGTGTGTGTGTGTGTGTGTGTGTGTGTGTGTGTGTGTGTGTGTGGTGATACAAATCTGCTTGAACCACTTTCACCACCCTTTAGTCTCTCAAAACCAACACACACACACACACATGACGTGGCGGCGGGGTCGCTACAGTTCTGCAGCTACACGGGGCGGAGCTTCTGATTGTTGTTGAGCGTTTCTTACAGTGGGGGGGGGGGGTCGATGAGGTCGACACGCCTTCGGATGAACATCTCTTAATAAATCAAAACCCTCGCTTTTAAGGTTGTGGGTGAAAACCCACACATGTGCTTTCACTGAGGAGACCTCAGCTTGACTCCAACGGGGGGGGGGGGGGGGGGGGGGGCTTCGTCTTCCTCGACCAATGAGAGAGGAGCGACTAGTTATGTACTTCCTATACATAACGAGTACGTATATACTTCATTTTTATTTTAGACAAACCCATGAATTAATAGAGAACTGGACGTTTTAGTTTGTTATTCCCTTTAAACCACATTAACCTCCCAGAGCTCGCGTGACGCATCGCAGAGAGCCTGAGCGACCTCCGACCTTTAACAGCCAGACCTCAAAGCCGGATGAGGTAAATGATTCAAAGTGTTTTCCTACGTATCTATGGCAACGCTGCAGCATCGCATGGAGCAGCCAGTTAGTAACAAACACCATGCAAAGGCGAAGGCAGAGTTCATTGGTTGAGTTCATCGCCGGTGGGCGGAGCTTAGTAACACCTGAGCCGTGTACTTTTGCACAAAGCACACATTGAGTGTTTCTGATCCGTCACACTAAATAGTTTAGCAGCATAAACTCAAACAACAACTGCGCCAGCGTGAAATGCTTAAAAAGACGGTGGGAGGAGGTCCGTTTGTCCTCTGGAGAGGGTGGAGGAGGTGGAGGTGGTTGGTACACACCTGCAGGGACCGCACCAGTCCGTTTGTTGGTTGAGGCCGAAGCGAGCCCGACATTTCTTAGGAGAGCCCGGGTCTGAGCACGATGCACAGCATGCACATGGCAAAAGGGAGCAGGAGCAGGAGGAGGTAAGGAGGAGCAGGAGGAGGAGAGGAAAAGGGTTAAGAGAGGGAGGAGAGATGAAGACACAAGGAGAGGAGAGAAAGAAAGAGACACAAGAGCAGCTCGTTCAGAGAAAGCCATCAAGTCAAACTGTTAGTAGCTGGTAGCAGCACAGCAACACACAGTTAGCCCCCCAGTCCCCCCCCCCCCCCCCCCCCCCCCTACTCATCCCCGGCCCCCCCGCACACACAGACGTACACACAGATGGTGCAGCTGTGCCGCTTGGTTAGTAAAGGCTTTCACAGCGTAAGGATGGAATCGCTCATCAGCTGTTCCAGCTTCAGACGATATCTGATGCTAAAGTGTTAGCATGACGGATTGTGTCTCTCTCTGGCTTTTAACTGGTTAATCAATTATCGGATTGCCTTTACACATTGAGTCGGAGGGATTCAACATGGTTCTAATCTAGACACACGACGTACAAAGACTTGCAGCTGTATTGATGATGGACAGGAGAGGTGGGACATGTTTACCTGTGCTGGAGTCCTGCAGCTTCTCCCTTTTCCTCCTCTTCTTTTTTCCCTGCGGGAGAAAAAACAAAACAAAATCCCCCCAATTAAATGAGACATGGCTTCAAAATGTCCCTCAGCAGAGTGGAGTGAAGCTGATGAATCCAGTTCTCCTGGTTTCTAATTAAAAAAAGTATTTAAAGATCATTCATTTTGCTCTCATTTCTTTTACCAAAATACGAGTAAAAATAGAAGAAAAATAGAAATAGAAAGAGACTAATAAAAATAGTAGAAATTTAAGTCTTCTGATAAGGAGGGCGTTTGTCCATGAAACTGTTCAGTGGACTTTGTCTGTAAATGCCTCCAAAAGGAATGTCTGGATTCATCTGTGCTTCAGCAGCTTCAGAGGCTCGTTCGGACCCTCGTTAGCACTCGGTCTGTGACAGAGTGACAGACAGATACAAAGTCCCACCAATCGATTCTTTTTATCAACAGAAATCGGCCCCAGATCAAGTTTCCCCTGTGTGACATGGAAATCCATTTCAAATAGAGTGCAAAGTTAAAAGCAGCAACCAGGTCAGGCAACCATATTTAATGCTCTACGAAAGCAAAAGGGAAAGCAGGAAGGAAAATCAGCTTTCATCCTAAACTCGATTCATGCAACAGTTCAGATCAACTCGCTCCACGTCGTCCTCGAGTGACGGTTGAGGTAAACATCACGGTCGCTGCAGCAGATCCAGGGACGGCTCGTGTACCGGTGAGATGGAGGATGTGGGTTCAGAGACCTAAGCCCCCCCCCGGCTGTTTTTAGCGTTGGCTATGCGGTCGCTGCAGCTCCTCCAGCGAGCGCAGCGCTCTGCAGCCTGCGGGCGCCCGTCTGCGTGCGCTCTCTGCGTGTTTCCTCCAGAGCTTCGCTCAGGAGGAAACCCTCCATGTGTGGAACTTCACTTCCTGTGTTTTTTTAAAAACCTCAAGGGGAGGGGCACAGGGCGATGGCGAGGGGGGGGGGTTCTGGAAATGCAACAAAATGAACGCACATTCCCGCTCAAATCTACGCAGCGCACACTGTCCAGAGCGGCGGCCATTTTCTTGCGAGGTGCAGCTCTGCAGAGACGTAAGAAGGCCCACTCTTGGACCGGTGTGGCCTTAAAGCTAGGTAGCAGGCTAGCTCCACCGTGTCTTCGTGACATCTGTCCCATCTGTCGTGCCGCTGGATGGAGCAGGTGGCGAATGAGAACCAACGTGAGTCAGTGCGCGTGACGGCGACGTTGTGAACCGCAGCCAAGCGGCGCCGTGACCCGTGTGCCCGAGAGGAAACAAGACAGCCGCTCGGGCCTAAAGGTCACTGAAAAGCAGCGTGTGTCACTTCCAAAGTCTTTACTTCGTGGGCCTGGTTGTTTTCTGTACTGGATGAAGGTGAGCCTAGCAGGTGTAGATCCTGCAGGTGTGATTCTGCAGGTGTGATTCTGCAGGTGAGAGCCTACAGGTGTGAGCCGCGGGGGGTCACGGATCCCTGCTCACTGGTTTCTCTGCGGTTCTACTCGGAATGAAGGTGCTTATTTTAAAGGAAGAATGAACTAAGGCGGCGAGGCCAGCCATGCGGCCATGCGGCCATGCGCTCTGTTAGTGGAGCAAAACGGGTTGATTTATACCTCTGTGCGACTCGCTTTAGCGGACTAGTAGTCATAACCATGGCAACGTGCAAGACTCGGTGAAGTGTGCTCCGATCACATCTGCTTACGTGCTGTCGGGTGTTTTGTTTTATTTTTTTATTTTTTTTGAAGAAGGTGCATGCAAACTTTGCACAGGAATACCCACAACCCCTTTCATGCAGCTCTTCACATATTTCCCACCACAGAGGCATAAATCCACCGTAAGACGTGTCCCTACCCAATCAGCTTTACTCTTTTCCCCTGCGACCCCGCTAAGGCCCGCCTCCTGCAAGAGTTCAACAGCAAACTGACAGATCAGAGGCACACAGCAGCCCAGATACAGCACATCCCCAACACATTACACTACACAACACATGCACCACACACGTTGGACCTCCTCTGGTATTCTGGGAGACCCACTAAATGATTTCATGCTACGTTGTTATGTTTTATGTCTTTTGATTGACAGGCCCCGGGAGCCAATAATCATGCAGGTAGGCAGTAAAGTCTTTACATCTGTGAGCACATTAAATATGATCAAACCCAGTTCAAAACGTTCCGGTTTATTGCATTGATCCTGATCTGTTTTTATTTCTTTTAGGTTTTTAATGACAGCGATTAAAACCAGAGAGAAAGAAGTCAAGTGGTTTGCATCAAACGTTTTCTTCCTGAAATATTCCTAAAAAAAATCCTAAAAAGGCAGCTTGCTGCTTCCAGGAAGTCTCTGAATAGTTCAGGTGTGTCTCTGAATCCTGCATGATGAATGTACTCATCAAACTATAGAAACCTCACATTGTTGACTCTTATTTTACCACATGCAGGAAAACTGTTTTTAAAAATGACTTTCTGTTATTATCAGAAGATAAATTAAAAATAATAAAAGCAATAATAAAGTAGAGAACTAATAAAAGTGACCAAGGTTGTTTCCGTAGCAACAACATGACTTCTTCCCTCCGGAGACGTTTCCCACTAAAGGAACAGAAGTCTGGCCTCCTCGTCGTGAAACTCCCCACTAGTCGGGTTTTTGTTTACTTTTTTTGTCGTCTCTTCGAATCAAATAAAAAAATATGACAGAGGAGGAGGAGGGGGAGGAGGAAGAGGAGGAGGAGGAGGAGGAAGGAGGCTCAGGAAGAGGAGCCCTTACGTAGTTGTCTCGGGCGGACCAGGTGGGGTAGAGCTGCATGTGGAGCTGTCTCTCTTTGCGGGCCAACTCGTAGTACTTGGCCTGCTCCTCTCGGGTCAGAGCGTGCCACTGCAGACAGACACACACACGCACACACACACACACACACACACACACACACACACACAACAGAACCAGGAGAACACGTCAGTATGGGCACTTAGTTCACAATAGTTCACGTTATGTCAGTTCTTTCCTCCCTATTTTTTTAATTATGAAAACTACAAAGTAACCTGTTTTCACGCATTGTGAGCTGATAATTTGACAATATGTCAAATTATTATGTCTTTCATCGCACTTTAACACAGTTAGGAAGTACAAAGTAAAACGTAAACCCAGCGGAATAACATAAAATAGTTAAAATACTGATTCATTAATGAAGAATGAATAAAAGACAACAATAAATAAATAATCAAATAGCTGTATATAAAATAAACAACCCAGTGGTTTCAAATGGCAGTTTAGAGTTGTAGGTGTTAGTAGCACCAGTAGTTCCTCTCACGTTCTTCATGGGTGAGATCACCAACTGACCCGAAACCGGGATTAGTGTGTCTGTGTGTGTGTGCGTGTGTGTGTCAGTGTGTGTGTCTGTGTGCGATCCCTCACCCTGCGTCCCAGGATCTGGTTGATGGCGGCGCTCTCCTTTAACGTGCACTCGGCGATGACCTTTGCCCTCATCTCCTTCATGTAGAGCATGAAGGCGTTCAGCGGTTTCTTGATCACCGGCTTCTTGGGCTCCTTTTCCCGCTTGGCCTCCATATGCGGCTTCCTGATGGGGGGGGCAAAGGAGGTGAGGACGGGGTAAGGAATTAATGCAAGAAGATGGAGGCAGTGTCGGTACTCACATGTACATGCCCCTGTCGTACTGGTCATGCTCCTGTTTGCCTGTGGGGGGCACTATGGCTGGGTGGGGGATCCCGGTAGGATGCATGCCCGACGGGCCGAGCATCAGAGAGTGAGGGAACCTGGTGGAGGTGAAAAAAGAAGAGGGGGGGGAGCAAACAAAAGTTCAGAGAAGGCTCTTTGAGTTCAGGGGGGTGGGAGGCGGTGAGCTTTAAAGCAGGAGCAACACTTTGTGGGGAGCCCGAGGCTTCGCTCTGAGTTTGCGTTGCCACCAGCAGGGGGGGTCGCAGCACCACGCAGCCGATGGGCCTTATGAACTCAGTCTACAGTATATTTATTTATATATAATAGATACTGAGTCCAAATTACATTTGGCCATTTGCAGGCAGCTTGAAATATTCTTTTTGTTGGTTTTAACCTGCATGGGGTGAAGGTTAAAGGTGAGATTCTAGGGACTGGCAGTGACCTGGGTGACCTTTAACCTCCGGCTGGCAAAGCGCTGGAGTTCTGTTTGCAAGCGCCGACTAACAAGCGGAAGGCACACAGAGGGAGGAAGACGCCGAGGCTCCTCGTTGCTCCTGAAAACGTCCTCGTAGAACAAAAGAAGATTGCCAGAGCGAAGATGAAGCGTTCCTGATGCTGCTCTCGCGTGTGTCTGTGTGTTGTTGTTGTTGTTGTTGTTGTGGTGCTGAACGGCCTGATGGAAGCTGACAGAAGCTGCGCACGGCAAACGGAAAGAAGCCAAAAACACATCGCGACTTGTTGGTGTTCCGCCCGCTCCTGGGCCTTATGTGGGGGGGGGGGAGGCTCGTCCCCCGACCGGCAGGTGGTGGGGGCGGGGCTACGATACCTGGAGTAGGAGGCGGCGCCGGAGAGGTTGGACGAGTAGGGCTGCCTGAATCCGCAGGGTGACAGGCCCGGATAGACGGGCTGGCTCTGCCTGCACAGCGGGGGAGGGGGGGTTGGTGACTTTCAGCTTCACAGGTCTAAAGTCTGGTGAAGTAGCTGGAATAGTAACTTGTTCCTATGTTTGCTGATTCGTCCCTCATCAGTTGCAGGTGACTGTAATGAGAGATCTTAAGGTGTGTTTTTATTTGAAGGATAAAAAAGACGCGAAACAAATAGGAACTGGTTTAGTTCCTATTTGCATCTCTAGAAGCATCTATTGTGAGTGCTCTTGTGATGCACAGGGACCCCCCCCCCCCCCCCCCCCCCCCCCCACACCTCCTCCTGAGGCATCCCGATTACTGTTGACAGCTGCATGTCAATACTCGGCTCACACACACACACACACACACACACACACACACACACACACACACACACACACCGCGGGAGGCCGAGGGTGGGGATGGCATGTAAGCAGCAGCCTTTGATATGTAGAAAACCACACTTCTACCTCCTGAGAGCCAGAAACCCCCCTTACCACCCCCACCCCCCCCCCGACTCATCAACGTATGCACACTCACGCACTGCAATCCACATCTCACAGTTAAATCACTGTTGAAATCGTCAGCCCCCCCCCATCCATCCTTCAGCTCCTCACGTACACTTAACGCACAGCAGAGGCCTTCATCTCGGGGGGGGGGGGGGGGTCTCTGGGCTGAGCTAATACTCCATGTCTATCTACAGGTCAATGCTGCGACACCAGATCTCACAATGCATGAAGTCATGAATGTGAATCAGAGACTCTTTCAGGTGTACTGTCCCTTTAAGGGACGACGCTTTAATAATGGGGGTCACAACACAACTGCTTCCTCTCAACGAAAACAAGACCCATCTCCTGGGGCCAAGGGGGGGGGCAGGCTAATTGTGAAAACAACAGAAAGACAACACTTTGACATTTAACCACTCCACAGGGGGGCCAAACCAACAGACTTAGGACGTTAGCTGCTGGAGCCAGAAAGGAAGATAAAAGAAGACTTTGACGTGAGGCTCGACCCCCCCGGCAGATAAGAAACGTAGAACACACCCTTAACTGCGGAACCCAAGTGACACACGGTGGTGTCTTATTCGTTTTTTATCAGCATGGTCTATTCATCTACATGGACCTGCCAAAATTTCCCACAATCCACTGCTGCCCGAGGTGTCACACTGCGGGTCACCATGGCAATCGTCCAGTCGCCAGATATCTGCAGTTAAACCACTATTTGGGGTTGAAACATTCATTTTAGTTGTGAGTGATCGACTATCAAAGGAGGTGGTCTCCATGGCAACGGGGCGCCGCCCTGGGTTGGCCCACCTGACACCAGATGAGACAGTGATGTATGTAACCCTGACCCTGGTCTGCCTCTGTGTGTGTGTGTGTGTGTGTGCACTGAGGACACGATGATGATGATGACGATGGCCATTTACGGAGGTGAAGATTAGCAGCATGTTTGTACGATTTTCTTCGTTATGGATTGAAATGATGACGAAGAACACCTAAAAACCTAAAATCATTTTGAGGCTTTTATTATGTCATTTTCTCCCCATCGACTGTTTCAGCTCTCATCAATGTGTGTTAGTTCCACAACAAACAAAGTCCTCACAAGTACACAAAAGGACTGATCGTGTGTGTGTGTGTGTGTGTGTGTGTGTGTGTGTGTGAGACTCACCAGCCCATGGAAGGAGTGATCTGACCGACCCCGCCTGGAGGGAGGGAGTAGTACCCTGAGAGGTCCTGGGACTGGTGCCTGTGAACGCCTGGAGGACACGCACACAAACACACACACACACACACACACACACATTAACATTGTTTGTCTCTTGCATTTTGTCACTAAAGACGTCATAAGTACAGACAGACCAAATAAATGCTGCCGTGTCTCTGTCGTTTTGTCTAATGAGCGCACACACACACACACACACACAGTCATTAGGTTGCCCCCCCCCCCCCAGGTCTGATGGGCTATTAGCGCCATTAGTAGTCTGGGAACCTGGTATTAAAACACAAATACAGTCTTAACGCAGGTCACTCACTTCTGTTCCCATCCTGTCGCAGTGTGTGTCTGAGAGTGTGCATGTGTTAGTGTGACATGAAACTGTGTGTGTGTGTGGGAACCTCCTCCTGGGGGGGCGGGAGGGGTTGGGGGGGGCACAGGGAAACAGTAGACTGCCCATAGCAGACTGTAGGAGCCCCACAGGGGGCGCCAGAAGCAAGGCGACCCCGCGGAGAATGTCAAAGCAACTTGTTTACATTCAAGAACTCATTCAGGGAAATGAACGATGATCTGAGATGAACATGAGACACGTTTGCACCACTGACTCATTGTTTCCCCAATTAGAACCTGAATCGACTCGTAACTGATCAGCAGACCTCCTTAAAGCCGCACGTCCTTCTTCTGTCTCTACTTTTAGCAGAGAGACGTTTCTCAAGAAGCAGCCCCGCAGGCAGCTCGTCTCGCGTATTAAAATGTGCGTCTCCGTGTTCGTGGCCTTCAAAGGAAGTCATTTGTCAGCAGGCAGCAGCTAGCACTTAGCGCGGCTAACCTGTGTTTGCAGCAGCGGAATGCGGCAGATGACTGTAATTTGGCCTCGGCTCCGGCGACCCCGAGCCGTCATAAATCTGGACGACAGGAATGTGACTGAGTCAGTCGACCCGTCTACGCCCCCCTCATGTCCCACCACGCCCTTCCTCCCTCGTCCTTTGTCCTTCCTCCTCATCCTCACCTTCCCTCTTTACCAGACTTCTTCTGCACCTTTTTTATTCTCCTCTTCATCCTTCCCCACAACAAATCCAAAAAAAGCCTTCATTCCTCCAAAACATCCAGTGTGTAGTGGAGCTATAATTTGGATTTAGCAGGTGAATCTATGTCAAAGAAAATGAATAAAATCAGGTATTTCATTTGTTTACAAAGAAATCTGACCATTTTGCACTTTAGTTTTTTAGGTCATATTGACAAAATACCTACAATAAATCAGATACCTTTTGATTAAGCAGGTTTAATCCAAATAAAATCCTCATTTAAGGCACCCTTTTACAGATGAATGTGGCATCAGAACAACTAGGGAAATGAATAAAGTAATAAATATCCAAATAATGCAATACTGAATGGAATACGCATATTCCAGGTCATGTAGTTGTGTGATTTATTGATCCAATCAGGGTCCAATCAGGGTCAAATCAGTGTGGCGGCTTCGATCCCTCCTTAGACTTCCTCTCTTTCAACCCTCACATGTGAAGCCTGAGCGGTTTAATTAAAGGCCTGAAGAGTCACACCAGGAAACTGGCAGAGCAGAGAAATTACAAGAGATCAAATGATTACAGGAGACGTATTTAAAGGTGAACCCCGAGGAAATGTAGCGCTGTAATCCGTTTAGACAATGAAACCGCTTCAGTTCAAAATAAACTTTATGTTACACTCTCTGCATTGACCAGCAGGGGGCGACTCCTCTGCTCCCATAGAAGTCTATGAGGAAATGAATCTACTTCTCTCTGGATTTGTTCCCTCAGTAAACATTGTAAACATGAGTTTATGGTCTCAGTCTTTAGTTTCAAGTCTTCTTCACCAGTGGAAACACTAAGAAAATAGTCTTTTGTTTCCCAGAGTTTAAACTAAGAAAAACAGGTATTTCATTTAAGATAATTGGATAACAATCTTCCCTTCAGAGGAAGTTTCTTTGAAGGGTCACGAGTCTAAATGTTAGAAGCTTGTTCTTTCATGCTGTAATACACAAAATGGCCTGAGCTCAGTCTGAGGACAGACAGGTGAACCCGGGAAATGACATCACTGATGAGGTAACCGCTTCCTGTGAGGAGCCGGTGAATGACATGAGTGAGCTAAGGTGTGTGTGTGTGTGTGTGTGGACTGAATGGGAACACCTTGAGAATACAGGTGAGATGGGGAGAGAGGTGGCTCAGTCTGTCATTAAGGACTGAGTCACACACACACACACACACACACACACACACACACACACACACACCCAGTGGGGTTGTTCAACTTTGCCCTTTTTTCTCCTCATGTTTTCTGACTTTTCTTTTAAAGAAAAACAAAAGGAACTCGTCGCCATGGTGAACTTTGTGTTACACAACCTGTGACGTTGTGATGGTGGACCAGAGAGCTCAGTCTCACCAAGGAAGTATTAAACATGTTGTTTCATGACTTTATTTCATAGTCAGAGTTGAGTCTTTTTAACTACTTTGAAACTCTGAGGCCAAGCAGCACATCCGTCGGGTTGCAGCTCCCTGCGGATTCCTTTGAAGTGAGATGTGAGCTCCTCGTTAAACGCACGGACGCTTCGTCCTCTGGAGACCCCGAACGCGCTCAGCCGCATGGACCAATGGGCACCCGCGGCACCCTCTAAGTCCCGCCCCCTCGGAAAAAGGGTCCAGCGGTGTTTAGATGTCAGGGTGTGTTTTGTTTGGGGACTTTTAACTGGAACCTCGTGTGTGTGCTGCAGCGATGGTTTGTGCGATTGTCACTGTAATTGTTTCCATCTGTGTGTGTGTGTGTGTGTGTGGCTGGCGGTCCCTTCAGAGGAGGAGGCCACTTCAGAGCAGCCGTGGAACCGCCACAGGCTCATGGAGCCGATGCCGCCACTTCACACAGTGTGTGTGTGTGTGTGTGTGTGTATGAAAAAGAAATACGTAGAAATAGTAGGAATATATTACATTTCTTATGTTTTATTGCTCTTATGTGCGTTTGTGAGTGTGTGTCTGTGCGTGCGTGCGTGTGCACTCACCTGTCTTCTGGCTCATGTCTGTGGGCAGGTGAGGAGGACTCGGGCTGAAGTGCTCGTTGCTGTAGGGCAGCAGGGAGGTCAGCGGGTGAATCCCGTGAGACTGCTGCACCACCGACACTTTGTTGGACTGTGAAGACGAGAAGAGCGGCTGCATTGAAACAAGTTCTGGATCAATACCTGTGGGATCAATACCTGTTGGAAGTTAGTGAGGGAAAGCAGGACCTCTTTAACCACCTGACCACAGCGCTATAATAACTCCCTGAGAAAAACACAATCCTTTATTCCGGAATCATTTCTCGTAACCGGGTTTCAGGCTGCAATGATTTCTTTGCGATGCTGATGAAAAAAGCATCGTTGCCATGACGACACAAAACAACAACAGAAACGATCCGCATCCGTGTGGATATTATCTCAGTAACTTCTGTTGCCGTTTGTCCTTGGATTAAAAAACCCCAGCTGAACACACACACACACGCACACACACGCGCACACACACACACGCACGCACAAGCTGGACACGTGGTGAGAGCTGGATGTGAGGAGGAGGAGGGGAAGCATGAGGAGGAGGAAGAGCAGGTGAGGAGGGGGGCTCTTCATCGATAACCCTTTGATGATCCTGTGGAGCTTGTCTGCTTTCATCTTTCTGTTTACAAATGGCTCTCAATAACTCGTTGCTAATGCTCGCAGCACGCCGCTGACACGCCACGCGTCACAGCGGCGTGCTGCCTAGGAGGCCGCTCAGTGTGTGTGTGCGTGCGCGTGCGTGTGTGCGTGAGTCTCTGAGCCCTATGAAGTCTTTGAAAACCATGATTTCAAAGTCATGAATATTTCTGAGAAAACTTTTTTTTATTTTGTACATTAGAGCTGTGTGTGTGTGTGTGTCTGTGTGTGTGTAACATGCGTGCTGCACAGGGGCCTCCTGCTGAGTTACAAAGTGAATACCTTATCACTTAAAGGCAGAGCTTCCACACGCTACACTCGCATTAAAACACACACACGCACACTCTCCTTCCTATCCATCCGCGTCTTAGTCGGTCTCTCCTCACACGTGCACACACAGACCCTCACGTGCACACACAGACCCTCACGTGCACACTACGTGGCTAGCCTCAGAGCTAAGCTCAAACCCCTCTGAACGCGTAGCCCCGTGGAAACAAAAAGGCACTGCCTGTGCAGAGGGGGCGAGAGGCCCGCGGGTGAGCGTGTGGGGGAGTGGGGGAGTGGGAGGGTGGGGGGGTTGCATGGAGATAAGATGGTGCGTTTGTTACAGGCCGAAGGAGCAGCTCGGGGGTGGAGGAGGAGCAGGAGGAGCCTCGTCGAGGTCGAGGGAGCATATGCGGCGGTTTCGACTGGAGGACACATCAGAGACCTCGCAGAAGGACAACAAAGGCCACATAAATCACCTGAGCGCGTTGCCACGGTAACGTTTTATCAAACGCAACTCACGCGGGGTTGGAGAGGGCGAGAGAAGATCCACTTGTTTTTATGCTTATACTTTAAACTTGATGTGGTTTGATTAAAGACTAAATTAAAGGACTTTGCTGTTCTGGTTTTAGGAGAAATGAGACACGAGAGGAAGAAGGGACTCCCCAGACCCTCGTCCTCCTCAGCCGGCCTCTTAAAGGTAACGCTAACCAGCTAGCCCACATGGCACACTGCGCTACTCATAACGAGTGTTTCTGCCTCCTGGGAAAAGGAAGCGCTGCGACTCGTTGCCACAGCGATGACATTCTGCAGGGAAAATCCCAAAAACTGTGCAGATACGTAAATGAGCTTTAACCATGAAACACACGTTGTTGAGACAGGACGTACGTGCACGCGGGTCACACCTCGCCCACGGTGCAGACGCGCACGCAGGTTGTGCACACATGGACAGGAGACTCACATGCAGGTTGTGCACACATGGACAGGAGACTCACACACAGGTTGTGCACACATGGACAGTAGACTCACATGCAGGTTGTGCACACATGGACAGGAGACTCACACACAGGTTGTGCACACATGGACAGGAGACTCACACACAGGTTGTGCACACATGGACAGGAGACTCACACACATGCACGTGAGCAGCAGTGACTCCGCTGCTCACGTGCTGGATGGTCGCTCTCTTCCTCGCCTGATTGGCCGGCCTTGAAGTGGCTTCTCTGCGCACGCTGAGGGAGGCTGACTGATTTAACCCCCTAATTATCCACCACACTGTATTTAAAAAAATAAAAAAGAGAACGAAAGGAATAAGAAATCCCCCCCCCCCACCCCCCCTCGCCACAAACACACACACATAATTACCGTAGCTGCAACTGACAAGCGTGTACATGCATGCAATGGACACACACACACACACGGGAGGGAAAAGTTCACCCAGCCTGTAACTTACAGGAGGAGAGTTGCCCCCCCCCTCCCCCCCCAAAGGCATAAATCGTAATAAGTTCGTAGTACAAATCATTAGTACGTGGAGGCTTTTCGTCTGTGATTCACTTTTTATTGAGGAAATAACGAGGGTCCATCTGAGTATGACGGGAGCCCCCCCGCCCCTCCCCCCCGTGGCATGAACATCATCAAATGGACCTCTATATTTGGGGTGACACAGATACCTTTAATGCACATTATGGGTTTAAAGGGGCCACGACGTGCAGCTCCTCCCCTTCACACGGAGACGGAATCATTGATCATGTAAGCAGCCTGCTGCATAATGCCGCTTCCGTTTGGTCACATCAAAGATGTAATTACTTCAAAGACGCAATTACTTAAAAAATGACAATCAAATATCGACACCTTTTTTTGTTTTAAGTGCGTCAGGACTCCGTCTCTCTGTTGTCTCATTTCACTTGAAAGGCCTTTGATTCGTGGCCACATTGTTGCTGCCTTTTATCTTCTCTATTTGAACAGAAATAAGAGTTAATGGGATCTCAGACATCACTTGTTTGTAACGACGGCCCTCCACCTTGACCCTGACACACGCGCACACACACGCACGCACACTCTGCTGACTCTAATGTATTCTTTAGTTTCCAGATGACACACTTAGCAGCGTCTCCTTTTACATTTAAAGTGGAAATTAAAGCGCCCTCCCTTTTGTTCCCCCCACAGCGCTTTTGAGTGAAATGTCTTTAATCTTACATTTCACGCTGGTCGTCCAGGCGTCCGTGTGGAGGAGATCAATTAAATAACCGTATTAATACTAATAATAAAGGGGAATTGATCTTCCTTTCAAGTGGCTGCTGATCCATCATCCTTGTTTTGATCGCTTCACATTCAACGATGATTCCAGTCGTCATCTTGTGTTTGCAAAGATGTTTCAACAACATGAAGTTAAAATCAGGTCGTAGTGGAGCAGGACCGAGCGGCCACCGTGATGACACACAATGATAATCCACACACTGATAATCCACACACTGAGAATCCACACAATGATAATCCACACACTGAGAATCCACACACTGATAATCCACACACTGAGAATCCACACACTGATAATCCACACACTGATAATCCACACACTGATAATCCACACACTGATAATCCACACAATGATAATCCACACACTGATAATCCACACACTGATAATCCACACACTGATAATCCACACAATGATAATCCACACAATGCCGCACAAACATGGTGCTTGGAGGTCTACACTCATTTCTTCCCTCGGAGGCATAAATGTACAACAAGGCGTCTATAGGTCAGAGGTCAAGATCCCACAGCACATGTGGAATAACCACACCCACACACACACACACACACACACACACACACACACACACACACACACACACGCACACACGCAACCGTAAAACTCCCCACAGCTGCACGCAGAGTGAAAGTGCAGAAGAGAAAGAAAGAAACAGAAACTATGATACTGAGATACTGATACAATATCGATAGATTAGTGTGATATGATGGACTCCAGAGAGCGGGGGGGCTTGTGTGTGTGTGTGTGTGTGTGTGTGTGTGTGTGTGTGTGAGTGTGCGCGGCTCCACGGTGGGAAATACCTGAACTACTTGACGTCTGAAACCGTCCTGTGTGACTAAAAAAAAGACATATATGATTAAGAGTTTGAGAAGAAAAGGTCTCCAGCTCTGAAGAGTTTATAGGCTGTCGTGCGATTTGGAGTTTAGTCGTCTGATCGGTCGATGTCGTCTTGGTCGACTGACAGTCTCATTATTTTTTACACCAATAAAGAAGTGTTCATTTATTTACTCCTTGATATTTATTGCTTTATAAGCAGTTATATATTACTGTATTCTAAATATAATTAGCCCATGTTTTATCCCCAACTTTAAATGCTTTCATTGAGGCCGCGTAGAACCCTGGGGAACCGCTGCTGCTTCGCACTCAGTAAGCAATGTGGGGAGTTCTGCTGGATTCATCCAGTTAGAACGCTGCTAGTTTTGGCTTTGTTTGGGTTGCGCCAGCGGCTCGCGAGTGGGCTGACCGGAGGGGGGGGGACTTAGCATTTCTTTGGTTGACTACAGCCTTTAATTCGGACGGCGCAGAAATACAGAATATATTAATGATATACATCCTCATGCACGGTGTGTCTGCACTGCTGTATAATATCTGATAACTGCATCTTATAATAAACAACATTTGATAGAAGGCTTCCCACCTCCTAAATGGATCCTCACTAGTTTTACTCCAACTTATTTCCATTCATTTTCTCTGTGATACATTGAACCCATCTGACATCCTGTCCTTCTTCTTACGCTTACGTGCAGGCCGCTCAACGCCGGGGGGGGGGGGGGGGTTGGGGAAATTATTAAAATATGGAAAAAGTTAAGCGTATTTGAAAACTGCACTTTTTAAATATTTAACCCAAATCCTCCTTGTTAAGTCCAGAGCTTTGTGGTTCTACATGGACGTCCACCGCTGTCCCCTCCCCCTTCCACTCCACTGGGGTGACCCTGCGGGCCTCCCAGGAGCCAACCACCCCCCCCCCGCCAGTCGATGCGGGTCGGTCTCCCAATCTGGAAGTCATTGCCTTCTCCCGAGTCAGGAGCCCAAAATGAGGGCCTCTTAGTTGGAGGTTTGGGCGACATCAAAGGCCCCGGTAACCATAACAACGCAGCTATGTTTAAAAAAAGGCCAAACACCCCCCTGCCCCAAACCCAACAAGCCCGCCCACTCCCCAATTACACACAAACACACAAATACTATGCATGCATGAATGCATGTATGCAGGGACACGCCCAGCGGTGAGCATGCAAACACACAAACGCACACACGCACACACGGCGCTGCCACACACCACTGGAACATCTGGAGGACGGCCATGATGAATCACTGACCACTGCTCGTTACTGAGTGTGTGTGTGTGTGTGATTCCAGCATTTACTGTGTGCACCTTTGTTTGGGTCAGCTCAGTAAAGAAGTGTGCTTTTCTTCTACCCTGACCTTTGACCTTTCCCTCTCGTTCCACCTGTGGAAGCAGCCACGTGACGGACGTGAGGAGGCTGAACGTGAACGTGTTGAGTCTTCATGCTGCAGTTTGAGCCCCTGGATTCGCTCGTGGATTCATGGACTTCAGCAGGCCAATCGCGGGCCGCGTGAGGCGGGCGTAGCTTTTGGGTGGTGCAGGAGCCTCCCTGCGTTTCTCTCTGCCTGCGGCCGGTCAAAGGTTGAACCTCCGCGTCTGCGGCGCTTCGCTTTTCCGCTGGACACGTTTTCTTGACACTGTTTTCATGAAGGCCGATGCTTCATGTGATGCGCTGCGCGTCCCTCGGGTCCCTCCCTTGCTTTTGTTTTATTTATTTAGGATTTTTTTTCTTCATTTTCCGATTCTGTCTTTAGCTGTGATGAATAAAGCGTTGTTTGTTCTTTGAAAGAGAGCGTACCTGTATTACTGTGCTATTATATTGTCTTTATGTGTTCAGCGGGATAAAATGGTCTGAAAATTGCAATAATATTGTTTGAAATTGGAGGAATAATTCGCATAATAAAAATGTAATATCGTGACAGCACTACGTAGGATAAAAAAAAGAAAGATTCAGTAAATAAATGCAGCAACAGATGAATCAATAAATAATGTTGAATAAACCAGGAGGAGGAGGAGAAAACAAAGATGAGGAAATAAAGGACAATACATAAAAAACAAAAATTATTTACACAAATGTAATGAAGATACAACTGATAGTGAGCTTTATCACAGACTGCCACTTGGATGTGAGACAAAGACATCTCCATCTTTCTCTTTCAATGCATTCACACACTCCACAAACGCTCAGGTTAAATACTAATTAACTCATTTCGATGGATTTGGTGGATGCCGCTCCATCCCTTCTTTCATGTCCGGATATATTCCCTTCTCTCTCACCAGCGTGCTTCAAGTAAGGAAAAACTAACCGTAACCGTGGCAACCAACGCGCTGCATCCCGACCGCCGGTCGCGTTCAGCTTTCCTCACAGAACAAAACGATGGATTGTTCAGGAAACAGTCCAACTTCAAAACCGTAAAACCCAAACTGGATCTCTCCCTGCCGGAGCGGAGCCGCAGGGCCGGCGGCGGACCGAGCCCCCCCGGTGACCCCCGGTGACCGAAATGAACCCGTTAAAGGGCCGAAGCCGAAGGATTTCATTGGACGTCTTATTGCTCAAAAGGGAAAAGAAAAAAAATGGAATGTTATAAGAGTCCTTTCAGCTTCTGGAGTCTGATCCAAACACCTGGAAAAACAGCCCGGCTCTCGTTCATGGTCATGAGTGGTTTACACCACAAGTGGTTTGGCTCCATCTCGAGGGGGGCGGGGGGCCGCGGGGGGGTTACGGTCACGCAGCTGCAGAGCTCTGGCGCGTTTACTGGTTCTTCAGGTTGTCCTCTGAAGCCGACCGACTGTCGTTGTGTGAAGGATCTGTCATAATGTCGCCTGATGACGTCACCACCCCCCTCATGACCCCCCCCCCCACCCAGGACCTGTTGTTGCTCGGCTCACGGTAACCTTTGACCTCCACATTATAATCCACCTGAGCTGCACCCGGACAGTTCAGGAAGAAATTCTCTCCAGAGATGTGGTGTTCCTCTGCGTCCTCTCCCTGGAGGGGGGACGGGGGGGGGGGGGGGGGACGGGGGGGGGGTTGAGCCTCTTGATGTGGCTTCAGAGCGGACCCGACCCACAACCACAAGGAGCCGCTCGGCCCCGGCCTGTGGTCTCCTCGCTGTGAGCACCGCTGGTACATGCCGCCCCCCCCTCCCCCCCCCCCCCCCCCCCCCCCCCCCCACATGCTGCTCTCATTTAGAGGGGTTTTATGGGGGGAAGGGGGTGAAGATTATAATGTCTGAAGCCCACAGTTCAGTTACAGTAAGTTTGTTACAGATCAGAGTTGCAGCTGCAATCAATTGAATGATGAATCTCTCCTGTTTGATATTTAAAATGACCTGTTTCCATCCAGAGAGGAAGAAATGCATCAAACTCACTTTGGTCCGAAGAGCTTCTCTTTATTCGCAGCTTGGCTTTGTGGACTTTACACTATTTTAACATTAGTCTTGTGAACATTAGTGGTGACATCTAACGTCTAAATGGAATGCAGCCGGACATGGGAAAGGAGGACATGCTGATAAGAATGGATATGCTATATGCTATATGCTATATGCTATGGTGTTCGTCCGATGTGTGTGATGAGTGTTCCATGGAGGCTCCTCGCGGTCTGAGGATGTTGTTCAGCAGAAATGTGGTCGGTGCCTCTTAACGGATCAAACAGAACATTTGAAGGTGGGTCCAGGGGGGGGATGAAGAGACGAAAGACAACATGGCGAAGGAGAGAAAAGTAGAAAAACCTCAAAAGAAAGCTGCAGAGACAGAGAGGTTCAGCAGCACACGGGCAGATAAAGTGCTGAATGTATGTTTAAAAAGGAGGATAAATAACTGAAATGCTAGAGTTGATAAATATTTAGACGTTGGACTCACTAATGGACGAACACAAAGACCAGCAGCTCCATTACGTCTTTTCATCCGGCTCCCTTCTGCACATCAATTAAGTGTCTCGATCCGTGGGCTAAGGGTCTTTATCAGCACCCCCCCCCCCATTCCAAGTCACTTTAATCTTCACGAGATGTTGGCATCGGTGGGTGTATTGATTTGACGTTGCGCCAGCCGCTTTTATCTCCAGAAACTCAAAGGAGGCGATGGGAGGGGAGACGCGCTGCCCGCCGCGCTGCCCGCCGCGCTGCCCGCCGCGCTGCCCGCCGCGCTGCCCGCCGCGCTGCCCGCCGCGCTCGACCCAGGGGACGGTTTGAACACTGCATCCTGTGCATCGACCAGCAGGGGGCGACTCCTCTGCTCCCATAGACGTCTATGAGAAAATAGTTCTTCAATACAGCTCAGAAGCGTCAGAGAGGGGCCGCCTACCCACCACCTTATGCGAGTTCATTCAACGTCCTGAAGTCTATTTGGGAACGTGTGCACGCAAGACGTTAAGAATGTGCATGTCCCCTTCGTGCGCCCCCCCCACCCCCGCCTCCCGCCTAGCAGGGCAGGGCAGGCCTGTGGGTTCTTTGAACAGAGCGCCTGCCAAACTGCCCTGCGGGGGGGTCGATGCTCTGCTATCGATCATCTGAACTAATGACATGGTGACCTGCCCACAGTGTGCAATTATCACCCAGAATAAAGTGTCTGTCTGCTCGGGGCCTTTGAATCAGCTTCTTAAACACACATCCATCCTGTAAAGGCTCTCATGTCTCATGTCTCATGATAGTGGACATCTCCTGTTGCATTAGTACTGTCACAGCGCCACGATCCAAAACTCTGAATTCAGCTGTTTGAGCAACAGAAAGCTAATAATGTAATTGGCTTTGATTTTTATATGGAAGCAAATTACAAATGTATAAGAAATTGAAGTATATTTCCTTTCTTTCTGGACGACGTTAACAGCTCTTTTGATCTATTTTCTGACATTTAAAACAAATCGAATAAATATCCAGAGGATTAATAATGAAGTACAGCCCTGAACAACATAGACTGTGTAATTTGATTTCCATGTTTCACAAGCAAATCAAAGGAAAGCTCTGGATGGATCCTCCAAGATTACGTTATTCCTGCCACTGATGCAGCTATAGATCCACCGGTGCATTCTTCTACTCACCCCTCATCACCCCTCTATCACCCCTCCATCATCCCTCTATTACCCCTCCATCATCCCTCCATCATCCCTCTATTACCCCTCCATCACCCCTCCATCATCTCTCCATCATCCCTCTATTACCCCTCCATCATCCCTCCATCCCCCCTCCATCATCCCTCTATTACCCCTCCATCACCCCTCCATCATCCCTCCATCACCCCTCTATCGCCCCTCTATTACACCTCCATCATCCCTCCATCATCCCTCCATTACCCCTCCATCACCCCTCTATTACCCCTCTATCACCCCTCCATCATCCCTCTATTACCCTTCCATCAACCCTCCATCATCCCGTCTGATGTTTGCATCTGTGGTCGGCTCAATTGTTTAGTCGTGATTTGTAATGTAAATATGTAGCTGAGTGTATAGGAGCTCTGCCCCCCCCCCTACCCACAAACACACAAACACAAACACACACAGACACAGACACACACACACACACACACACACACAGCGTGGCTGCATTTCTCCCAGGAAGCCATAATTGTTCCCGGCCTCAGCTCTCTCGGAGCCAAGCGGCTAACCATCAGCAGCCCTCGAGCTCCGCCCTCATCGATGGCGGCCTAGCTACAGACACAGGGGAAACCGGCCAGCATGCCAGCCAGCCAGCACGCCAGCCAGCACGCCAGCCAGCCAGCACGCCAGCCAGCCAGCACGCCAGCTAGCACGCCAGCCAGCCAGCACGCCAGCTAGCACGCCAGCCAGCCAGCACGCCAGCTAGCACGCCGCCAGCACGCTGCCAGGCCATTCAAAGTGCTGCAATCTACGGCTCTGATCGGTTCTTTCATGAGACGCGTGAGATTCAACCTTAGCGACGGCACGTTCAGAGGAGGCGTGTGTCGTTTTGGGCGTTTGCCTGGTTGACGAGCAGAGAGCTTCATGTGAATAAGGAAGTAATTCCTCTTATCAAACATCTAAAGCTCATCCAGAGCTGCCGCGCGCGCTTGGGTTCCGTCGCAGCTCGGATGCTTTTTGCAGAAACGATCTCCGTTTAAAGCGGTAAAAAAAACGCAGTTCAGCAAGTTGAGCTTAAAGTTTTCCACCGAGACGGAGCAGCACACGGTGAGGGAGGTGTGTGAGTCTGTGTGTGTGTGTGTGTGTGTGTGTGTGGTCTTCAGGTGACAATGTCACTCAAGGCCTTTATTTTCCATGGTAAACCACAACAGGCTTAAGCTCATCTAACTGTACACAACAAACATAAACCCACTGAGAGACAGAGAGACAGACAGTTTGTGTTAAAGTTGTTCTGATACTTGTGTCACTATCGAATACGACTTATTTACTGATTTATACTGTACTTTTGTCTTACAAAAAGAATGAGCCAGGAAGATTAAATGTTCTGATTCTTGTGCAACATCCTCCTCATCTTTGCTATCTGATATTCATTCAAAATAAACTCAAATATTAAAGGCTGCCACCTGTGGAATGTGTGCAGACGATGCTGCTTACTTCTTATGGTTTGCAGGAGAGTGTGAGGGTCTCAGGGTCTGGGACAGTGAGGGTCTCAGGGTCTGTGGGTGTGAGGGTCTCAGGGTCTGGGGGTGTGAGAGTCTCAGGGTCTGGGGGAGTGAGGGTCTCAGGGTCTGGGACAGTGAGGGTCTCAGGGTCTGGGGGTGTGAGGGTCTCAGGGTCTGGGGGAGTGAGGGTCTCAGGGTCTGGGGGAGTGAGGGTCTCAGGGTCTGTGGGTGTGAGGGTCTCAGGGTCTGGGGGTGTGAGGGTCTCAGGGTCTGGGACAGTGAGGGTCTCAGGGTCTGTGGGTGTGAGGGTCTCAGGGTCTGGGGGTGTGAGGGTCTCAGGGTCTGGGACAGTGAGGGTCTCAGGGTCTGGGGGTGTGAGGGTCTCAGGGTCTGTGGGTGTGAGGGTCTCAGGGTCTGGGGGAGTGAGGGTCTCAGGGTCTGGGGGTGTGAGGGTCTCAGGGTCTGGGGGTGTGAGGGTCTCAGGGTCTGGGACAGTGAGGGTCTCAGGGTCTGGGGGAGTGAGGGTCTCAGGGTCTGTGGGTGTGAGGGTCTCAGGGTCTGGGGGTGTGAGGGTCTCAGGGTCTGTGGGTGTGAGGGTCTCAGGGTCTGGGGGTGTGAGGGTCTCAGGGTCTGGGGGTGTGAGGGTCTCAGGGTCTGGGGGAGTGAGGGTCTCAGGGTCTGGGGGAGTGAGGGTCTCAGGGTCTGGGACAGTGAGGGTCTCAGGGTCTGGGGGTGTGAGGGTCTCAGGGTCTGGGGGTGTGAGGGTCTCAGGGTCTGGGGGAGTGAGGGTCTCAGGGTCTGTGGGTGTGAGGGTCTCAGGGTCTGGGGGTGTGAGGGTCTCAGGGTCTGGGGGTGTGAGGGTCTCAGGGTCTGGGGGAGTGAGGGTCTCAGGGTCTGGGGGTCTCAGGGTGTGAGAGTCTGAGCGTGGCGGTGAAACGGTTAACGTGTTGTTGAGGTGTCGAGTGTGCGCATCGAGTGGAGTTGTGGTTTTAATTCTACCAGGTGCATCGCGGTTAGTTCTGTTTGCTGCTGCCTCCCTTCCGCTGCTGCAGTCTCCTCCCCCCCCTCCCCCCCCTCCCCAGCAGCCTCGCCGCCACATTCCCCCTCCAATTGACCCGATATCTGAGCCCCCTCTGATAAATCACACGTGTGTCGTTTGTTCTTCACTTCCTGCCCGCCCACCCTTTACCCTTTCATCCGTCCCTGGGTGTGCGTACAGTGTTTCCCACATGCATGCCCCGTGTGTGCAACGCCTACAGTGTCACACCGACACACAAAGACACACACAGACACACACAGACCACAATGCAGTGCACAGTTGCTCTAGTTTTTTTGTTGTTTGTCCCTGAAAGATGCTAATCACCTCTCACACAGACACACACACACACACACTGATACAACATGCATGCACCATTATTACTTCCTGAAACCAGACATATTAACTATATTCTATATATCTATAACTATATATCTTCTTTAAGTCCACCTCTTCTTCACTTCTCGTTTCAATCGAAAACCCGATGGGCTTCTTTTCTTTTGTCCTCGCTGTCCCTCACAGAGGACGCGACCGAAGGCCTTCTGATGGAGTTTAATGAGACAAAGGTTCCCATGGACACAAACTGTTGGCCTGGGGGGGGGAGGGGTGTGGGGGGGTCGCTCCCCTCCTCCCTGAAACAAAGGTAGGAAACGCAGTTGACGCATTGGCCGAGCTCCTTTCGGAGGAAACCTGTTGAAGAGGGAATTCCTCCCTCTCCCTTCTCTGTGCTTAACAACGACATTAACACATGGACCAGAACACCTCCACCCCCCCGACCCCCCGCCCATCACCATGTGGGACTCACCCCCGCCTCTATGCAAAATGACAAGGCCACTAATGCACCACCTGACCACTGACACGCTAGCTTCAGAGCCGGAAGAACAAAATAGATCTGAACATACATTTATCTCTCCAGCAGGGGGCGACGTCTATGAGAAAATGACTCTGCTTCTCTCTTTTAACCACCAGGGGGCGACTCCTCTGGTCCCATAGACGTCTATGAGAAAATGACTCTGCTTCTCTCTTTTAACCACCAGGGGGCGACTCCTCTGGGCCCATAGACGTCTATGAGAAAATGACTCTGCTTCTCTCTTTTAACCACCAGGGGGCGACTCCTCTGGTCCCATAGACGTCTATGAGAAAATGACTCTGCTTCTCTCTTTTAACCACCAGGGGGCGACTCCTCTGGTCCCATAGACGTCTATGAGAAAATGACTCTGCTTCTCTCTTTTAACCACCAGGGGGCGACTCCTCTGGTCCCATAGACGTCTATGAGAAAATTACTCTGCTTCTCTCTTTTAACCACCAGGGGGCGACTCCTCTGGTCCCATAGACGTCTATGCCGTCGTATGGAGGAGTCTGAATGTGTTGTGCGAGTGGATGTACTGTACATTTCAGCAGCTTCCTCCCCTCAGCAGATGAGTAGCATGTGAGGGACGACTAAACTGTGTGTGTGTGTGTGTGTGTGCGTGTGTGCGTGTGTGATCACAGCCATGTGTGCCGAGCTGCTTCGTTGCGGCTGGGGAGGCTCCAGCTGGTCTGGGCACGGCCACGGGCACAGGAGGGCGGAGGAGGAGGAAGACGAGGAGGAGGTCGGAGGAGGAAGACGGGCTGAGTTGAGATTCATTTAGTCGTCTATTTTTACAAACCCTATTTTAATGAAGTGCATATTAAAAGGATCAGGAAGGGCGGACGGGTCGGAGGGGAGGGGGGTGAGTCGTCACCTGACGTTACAATTACTAAAATCAACACGTATGTTCAGAAGCACAATCTGTGAGACGCTGTGCTGATGAACATTCTAGCAGAGTTAATTTCTCGCGGCTGACGACCTGTTGAGGGGCGGAGCCTAAAGTAAAGTCTCATACGTGACCACCTGATACCTGACTTTGTGGTCATTGACTTTCAAAATAAGAAAAGCTATTTGAGTCGTCACCGTGCATCCGTCCTTCATCACAATGTCTGACCTCGAAGTCATGTGACGATATAATGATCCAGAACAAGAAGCCCCACTGACATGCAAACGACCACATACAAGAACCTAAGGACGGTCCTGTACATCATACACACACACACACACGCGCACACACACACACACACACACACACACACACACACACAAACACACAGGGTGAACGGGTTGTAAATGTCCTTTCCGTGGGACATACGAAAGAGGCCGAGCTCTTGTACGATCAGTAATAGCAACATTTCCCACACACGTGCACGTACGTGCTACAGTTTGAAGTGTCTCAACGTGCATTCTGGGTAATCGCATGTGTGTTTAGCGTCTCTGCTTTGTGTTAACGGCGGCGTCGGGGAGATTTAATCTTCCAATTCTCTTTGCTGCAACACGTTATTAGTTTTTTGGGGAAAGTACGGGGTGAGTGTGTGTGTGTGTGTGTGTGCGTGCGTGCGTGCGTGCGTGAGTGTGTGTGTGTGCGTGTGCGTAGCATCCCCCTCCACTCATCTCCAGACGCAGTGACTGGTTAGTGAAAGTCTTGACAGTAACAAGGAGGAAATGAAAGCAGTCTTTAATTCCCAGAGGTCATGTGACTCTCTCAGTTTCATCAATAAATATCGCTTCGTTCACCACGAAGACAGCAGATAACTTTTCAACAACTGGATTTCCCTTCTGACGTGAATCACTAAACCACATCTGATGACGAGACGACGGCACCATTGTGTCTGTGTGGATGCTTTCTGCTTCTCGAATCCTTCAGAATAAAAGGAACAAAAGGATCCAGGCGGTAAACGGCGACTTCGTTCATGTTCACTCGACTTCCAGGATCAGAAGTCGTTTGTTTTGTATTTAACGGCTCGTCTCATGTCTTTTCTCATATGTGGTTCCAATGAGTGTCCTGAGCTGGGACTGAGGACACTCAACAACTTCCTGTTGGTCAAACCTTCCTGCAGGAAACAGTTTGTGCGTTTACGACATTTTCCTGTCAACACAAACGGACGCAAAGAGACGCTTACTTTCACATGTTTTTGAGATGATTAGCAGACAATGTGTGCGGTGCGGGTGACTGGATGTCTGTGTGGATTGTGTGATATCCTGCCGGTGTGTGCGCGCGTGTGCGTCTGTGTGTGTGTCTGTGTGAGAGAGACACGATGCTGTCATTGATTAACCACGAGCTGAGAACTCACATCTGGGCGGCTCGCTCTGTACACAACAACACAGCAGAAACTAAATGCTTTCACTCCACAGGCCAATCCACATGGGTGCCGCACGCACACGCAACACACGCACGCACGCACACGCACGCACACACACACACACACGCACGCACGCACGCACGCACAGCAGTGTACTAGTTACTCAGGTACTAAATCCTACAACATTCACATCAGCTGACGAGCAGTGAGAAGAAGGCAGATGGAGCAGAAATCAACCACCGTGTTTGACCCCTGGCGTCGTCCCGGCGACCCGAAGCGTGGGAGGGATTATGGGAAACGTAGTCCTCATCTTCAGAAACACCCGGCGGAGTTACCAGGCGCTCAATCCGATGTTTATATAACAAACAGACTTAATAATACCAATCAAAGCCCACACTTCCCTCGCCGGCACCTGTCTTTCACTGCTCGACACCTCCCTCCTCCCCCCCTCCTCCCCACGTCTGCGGCAGAAAGAAATAAGTGGATGAATAATTACAGGTATAAACACCTGGGGGCCGCCTCGAGGGGGTTTTCCTCCTCTCCTGATATTCTTTGAAACATTTCCGCCTCTTGAAGTCGTCGTCTGAACAGTTTCACAGCTTGCGACTTCAAAGCCCCCGAGGACGCTCTTATGGTCATTTGTATTTTAATCCTCCCCCCCCCTCCCCCCACCCCCCCCTCTCCCCGCTCCCCACATGATGCTCTCTTTACCTCTCAAGCCCTCCCTCTTTGCTATTTATTTATCGCACTTATTTTTACTTTTGATCTCGTGCTCATATTTCCTGTCCCTCTGCAGTGAGAGGCCTCAGACTACCTGAGCATGACGACCCGAGAACACACACACACACACACACACACACGCGCACACACACACACAGACACACACAGACAGGCAGAGAGGCCGTTTCTTTCAGAGTTCGGGGGTGACGGGAGAAGCGGTTTATTACTTCTGAAGGGCAGTTCTCATGTTTTTCAATCCTACTGTGGCCAAATTGTTTTCTGTTGTTAACACAAACAATACAAAACATTGTGCGATTCCATAATCTCGACAAAGAAAAAAGGGCATTTCGCTCTGCCGGGTCGGCATGCAGCAATCAGCGCGATTTCACTCCGTAATCCGAGACTTTCCACGTGCATAATCTCACACTTACACACGTCCCAACAATGGCGAGCGCACACTCTGCCAGCCGGGACGAGCGTCTCCTCTAAAGTTCATCTCCCACCGCGTGAGACATGAAGCTTTCCCGAAAGCTGCTTTTCTTCAAGGCCTCTTAACTGCGAGCGGCCTTATCGTAGCCCGTCAGAGGCAGGGAGGCCTCTGGGTCTCTGTGAGGGGGGCGGTGGGGGGGGATTAAGGAGGCCTCGGCCGGTCTTGCTGCCATTGTTTGGGGTGCTGGCTGAACAACCCCCCCCCTCCCCCCCGTCAGCACCGTCGCACAAAAGGAAACAAGGAAGTGGAAAGATCCTCGAGACTCCTCGCGGCTCCCTTGATCTCGGGAGGATCGACTGTTATTTGGGAGATACGAGGGGAGAGGGAAAAAAAGACAGAGGGGGGGGTGATAGCAACAACAGCTGATTTGTGAATGGCTACGAGGAAGAGGAGGAGGCTTATAAAAAAGTTGGCCAAAAGACGGCAAGCTTTGAATCCCCCCCTCATCTGATGATGATAAAAAACAAGCTGCTGGATTGTGTTGAGGGGACATTGTGAAAGCAGAGACACTTCAGAGATGACGATTAGAAATGACACCCCCCCCCCCTTCAATTCCCCGACGTCAAAACCGTCACACAGCAGGAAATCCCCCCCCCCCCCCCGCCCAAACCACACGGGGCTGGTAACAGTCTGTGAACCGCTGGTCCAGAAGGCCGCTCTCTGTCAGCGTCATGGGACGGCGGCCAAAGGCCCCTTCAGAATAAAAGAACCGCTCGCGTGTACTCGGAGAGCAGTAGTCTACACACGACACATGATAACACAACCCCCCCTTCTTCCATTCACTCACTGACCATCGGTGAAAACCTCTGTACAGCCGTAACCAGGACTCGTCAGCTACACATGCTGACGAGATGTACACGCCAGGGGGGGCGGAGACTCTGCTTAGGGGGCGGAGCCAAAGAGAAGCGAGAATGACCTCCGCAGGGGTTTGACTCCTCGACCACGACAAAAAACTCATGATCCCTGGAAGAGGATGCTGCTGATCCACAGCATTACACGCACGCACACACACACACGCACACACGCACACACACACACACACACACACACAGCTTAGTGTGAAGAACTTACACAGCACCAACGTGCAGATGAAGCATCTGCGTTAATGGGAGAAGTCCCATGAAGTGCTGTAATAGGGGTATTATCGCTGGACGGGGTGAGGTGGGGGGGACGGGGGACGGGAGATTAGAAGCGTCTTTTTAAACTCGACGTGTTAACATTAACACCAGAATAATACCATTTGTTTTCCTGCCTCTTTCAGACGAGCCTTTCAAATCTCATGCCAATCTCTTCAGAATGAAAAGCTTCCTCGGCAGCGTTTCTTCTGGTTATTGCTCCCATCATATGCACCATTTCTGTCATATGGATCGACTGATCAGTCCGGCATCTATTAATTGACTCTGCATGAATAACATCTTTTTTAAGAGATCAGAGTGTATCTATAAGTCAAATAATAATAAAGTTCAAACACTAGCAAATCATCTGACCTTTTTAGAACAATAATAAAACCATATGCAGCTGCCTGTCTTTATTTATATTTATAAAAAATTGTCTACAGCAGCGATTTGTGTGGACAGAAGCTTAACTTAACTAACTTAAAATTGAATAATTACTACAATGAAGTAGATTCATACAGATTCGTTATTTCAGCGCAGACAGAACTTCCTTAAATCAAATCTCTTTATTCCAGGATGTGTGAGGCAACCTGAGTTTATATTAATATCAGCTTAGAAGATCTCTTCACCCTTAAATCTACTGCTCACAAATCCTAAACTAAATGATTTCTTAAAAACATAATCACCAAAGAACAGATTTCAAGCCCCCCCCCCCCCCCCCCCCAGACGGGTTGCACACACACGGAGAAGAGACCTGAGTTACATCATTATCAGCACCACAACACCAAGACAACACACGACTCCCAGACCTGTAGTTTCCGATCCATCCATATCCATAATCATAATGCCCCCCTCCCTCCCCCCCCCCAAACCACTATGCTCAGCCCTTTCAAGTGGCAGGTAGACGGGGGCCCGATACGACGCTGCCGCCTCGCAACCGGCGGCTAATTACAAGGACAGCAGCAACAAGTGAGCATTGTGTGGAGTCTCCGAGACACACAGGGAAAGAAAGTGCTCTTTATCTCCCCCCCCCCCCCCTCAACAACAACACGCTCTGAGAGGCCGTGCGGGCGGGACGCCGGGGTAAGAAATAAAATCCAGAGGAATATGTTTAATGTGTCCCGGATGGGATTCATGATGAGGTGTTATAATAAGATGTTATAACACAACATGTAAGACCACACAGCGTCATGTATGAACCACGGATGTATGTATGTAACGGCGGCTTCCACAGGTGCGGCTTGCACGGCTGACTTTTACGTTTTACGGGTTCTTTCAGGCCGTCCGGCCGGATGAGAGGCGCCGCCCGCTCGATACCGTCGGCTTTCTGGTGTTTGTTTTTAGCGGTTTAACGCCAGGAAGGTATGACATCATCGATCGCGTTCCAATCAGCTTCTTTTGCCGCTTCGCCGGGACGGAAACGCAGCAGTTGAACAGTAAATCAAAGCTTGTGACGGTGATGTCATCGAAATATGAAAAACTGCAAACTTCAAACCAAAGACCATTTATCCACAAAAGCCCGTTAAAAAAACAAAAATGCTGCAAAGATTTAAAACAAAATAAAAATCATCTTAAAAAACGCTCGCTGATTAAAGTGGAAATCCACAATCAGCACCAAAACACCCAACGCTTTAAAACCACCAGACTGGTGTCCTCAGCGATGGGGGAGGGGGGAGGGGGGGGGGGGGGGGGGGGTAGGAGGAGAGAGATGGACTCACGGATGGAGACGCGGAGCTGTTGGGGTGGTAGGGGTCCGGCAGCATGAGGAACGGATACCCCTGGTACGCCGCCGCCGTCTTGTACATGCCTCCATCCTGCTGCTTGGACACTGAGGAACAACAAGTCACACGGTCAGTCTCCCCCGGGGAGGGCAGGGGGGGTCACGGCGGCAGTTTGCAGGAGGTCGAGGCACTTGGGAGTCCTGGAGGACGGGTTACCAGCGTGGGGACAGTTTAAATCTGACATATCAAATAATAAAGTGAATAAAATAACCACAGTGATACTTACTCTCGAAACACTGCGATAACATGACAATGATAACAATAAAACAACGCTAAATAAAAGCGTGCAGACACACACACACACACACAGATCAGTGTTGTGGTGACTTCATGTTGCGTGAGCTCACTACAAATCTCCAGACGAAGGCGTGACAAGCATCACCTCGTCCGAGAGGCGTGAACTCCTGTATGTGGTAATTTAGATCCCACCAGCCGTGGGGGAGGGGTGGTGGGGGGGGGTCACACACGCTTCCGTACGACACACAAAACTCTCATCGATGCATCAGAAACCGCAAAAACGTTTGGGAACGAGTCGAGCGGCGCTGTGATGGAGAAGGTCAGAGATAATAACAAGCCTCCCGGGGGGCCTGGTTGACCCCACTTCAGCAAAAGAGTGGCCCCCAAAGAAGATTATACACATTCAAAGTGTATAAGTCGACTTATGGGGCGTGACTGCAGGAGTAACTCACGAGCACATCTCTGCTAAACACAAAGTAAAGCTCTGAAGGATGGAAAGACTCATCAGCGACAACATCTTCTGCAGCAGCACCTGGAGCCACGTTCAATGCTTTTAAAAACACGTGTTTTCGTGCTTATTTTGACACAGTAGTGTGTGTGTGTGTGTGTGTGTGTGTGTGGGGGGGGTATTCTTCCTTTAGCGCCGCAGGACCTAAGAAGGTGTACAGAAGTCTCTCTTTCCGCCTCTTACCTCCGTCGTGATGCTGCCGGTGTTTCTCCGCGAAGCCGCGCTGCTCACCCTGCTGTCCCCGCCGGACCGCCTGAAAGACACCGACCACAGACACGGAGGGTCACTGAGAGTCTCCCCCGAAAGGTCACAAACTTTCTCCCCCGAAAGGGTCCCGGTTTCTCCCCCGAGAGTAACAAAAAGAACCCGCCGCACGAGCTCTGCTTCTCCGCACTTTGTAGCCGCTCGGCTCTCCGCTCGGCTACAAAGTATCCACGAATGGCGGTTTCTTTATTCTCTTTCTAAATTACCGTGAAAAGCGGCTCCCCGCACACACACACACACACACACGCGCGCGCACACGCACACGCGCTCTCTCCAACGTACCGCCGCGCCGGGGCTCTGGCTGCTCTCCGACTCGTTGACCAGGGAGGACTTCAGGTCGGCCAGGTCCCGCTCCGTGAAGGCGTTCTCCGGGATCTTCTCCTCCTGCTCGCCCTCGTCCTTGAAGGCGATCATCTCGTCGTTGGCCCCCAGGTCGTCCCCGCCGCCGCTGCTCAGCTGAGGCATGTCCGCGTCCCCCTGCCGCGCGCGCGAGCGAGCGAGAGCGAGACCGCGCGGAGGAAGAGATTTCTACGTGAAACTAAGTGGGAAAGAGGCGAAGAGTGAAGCGAGTTCCGTTCTGTTAAACGTTCTCAGAGGAGTGGACCCCCCCCGCCTCGCGCGGCAGAGAGAAAAGTTGCACTGTGTCGTCCCCCGTCCCGTCCCCCCCCCCCGCCTCCCCCCTCTGGCTGCTGCGCTAATGTTTCCCTTCAACGGCAAACAGCTCATTTGAGCTCGAGACGCGGGCGAGGAGGCTCCGCGATCAAAGGGCGCCGCCCGGATGACTGACAGGTCCGATGACTTGTTGGGGGGGTTCGTGTGCGCGATGCCGAGCTTCTTAAAGAGACATTCCCTCCCGGCGGGTACGGGGTGTGGGGGGGGGGGGGGGGGGGGGGGGGGGTCTTTAAGTTCACGCAACGGCTCGAACGTGGTGGCTGCGTTGTTTTGGGTTTGCAGATGTGCAGAAGAAGGAGAAGCTGCAGGTGGAATGTTGTTATTAATCAGAAAGTTGTGAATAGATGGAATAGATTTTTGGGGTTTATTGTAGTTCATTTATGTTTAAGTTTATTTGAGCTAAATTACGTTTATGCCACGTTTAGTAAATTAAGTAAAATTTGGTTGAATTAAGTTAGCTGTTTTGTTTCTTATGTTAAGTTTAATTAAATAAGGTTTATTTTATCAAATTTAATTTAAGTTATATGATTATGCAATATGCTAATTTACAATGTCTTTCCACAGGATGCATAAACTAATTACAAAAAAATATGTATATAAATGTAATATACATAACACACAACAAACAGAACAAAGCAACAGTAAATGTTCTAGAAATAAATGCATTCAACAATAATCTTAAAGCACTTTTTTTTACTTTTTTTACTTAATTACATTTTATGAAGATATACAGCAACATTTCACATTAAAGAAATTTAAGAACTTATTGTGGGCCATTTATTTACTTCAGCAGAGAAAGAAATAATCTAGTGATTATTTTAAGTTAGAGGTATTTTTAAACAAAGTTTTACTTTGATCTAATTTTACACTTTAAATGATAACCACTACCTCATCACTCTACTTCCCTCACGCAACTGGTTTAAACTCAAATTACCTCCAAATGGCCTTAATCCACTGATTCTCATGTCATTCAGCTAAACCTGAATGACATGAGAATGTGATGAAGACATCTCCTCTGATATGGAGCCTCTTCATTACTGTTCGTGTCCCATCTGCATGTTCTGGTCACACAAATGCACATTCTCCAGGATTTTAATACCAAGTTGTTTAAAGATGCATGAATATTAATTGTGAAATCGTAATAAGCTCCCACGTGTGCGCTAGACCCCGCCCACTCCTCGCTGTGATTGGTTGCCCCTGAAACGCGCGTCTGGTCATGAGCTCTGGATTTAAAGGTTGACCTTTCGGGGATTCCTCTCCACAGCGCAGCTCTTTTAAGGAGGCCGGCGCCGCGCTTGCTATCAAACGCTGTTCTGTGGTCGTCCGGTTAGTTAAGAGCTGGTAACCGTGCGCTGTGAGTTCTGCTCCCGTCAGTCGGGGAACAAAGAAAGCTGCGAAATGTGGGACATTTCGGAAAGAAGCTTCCTCCGGCGGGCCGTGCTCATCAATAACAGATGCCCTGCATGTTTCCGACCGGCCTTTACAACCCCCGCAGTTTGTATCAGTCTCCAGAAACAGCAGAAAGGGTTAGCTGCTGCAACTGCTCGACACGAGGAGGGGAAGAGGAAGGAAAACAGAGTTCAAAGATGTACACTTGAAGTTCTGATGTCTCCGATGCATTTTTAATGCTGGTACAGTAGCGGAGCTGGTCTTCAGAGTTTCTAATTGAGAAATATTTATACACTCCCATGCTGCGACTTAATACTTGACTTAATCTCAGTCGGTTGCCTTGAATGAAGATGATGGTCCGCAGCTGGGACGCAGAATTAAATACAAACAGAAAAACGGGCCCCGTATTTGCATAAAACTGCATATTTATACAATATTGTCGATGCATATTAATAAAAAGATTAAAATGAGCGCTTTTAATGTATGCAAATCTAAATTATAAATGAGTTGTTTAAACTCCTTGTTTATTCGCCTTGATTAAATAGAGACGACACCTCGTGAGCTCGCGCTCTGATCTCCACATATTTCCCATGGATATCTGCGCTGATAGCTACACGCATTCATCTCGTGGGTCCACAGGTTCACCTGAGGCCTCGGGCTGTCTGCCCCCCCCAGCCCCCCAACACACACACACACACACACACACACACACACACACACACACACACACACACAGAGTCTCTGTTTAGCTGTGAGCTGTTTGATTATTCTCTTTGGATCAGCCTCGTTGTTTAAGTCCACACTGCACGATCCAAGTTTTTTGTGACACACACACACACACAGCACACACATGCACACACACACACATGCACACGCCCACACTTTACTTCAAGCCCCGATAGCGGTCGTGACGTCACACGGAAAAGTCCAAATAAGGACACACGGGCAGATAGAAAAGATAAGTCGCCCACACAGAGAAACGAAAGAAGGCAGAAAATGTCTGGATGGAACCAGAAAGAAACAGTCACAACATTCTGCAAACGGCTCATGAGTTAACGCTGCATCCTCTGCAGTGACCAGCAGGGGGCGACTCCTCTGCTCCCATAGACGTCTATGAGGAAATGACTCTACTTCTCTCTGGATTTATTCCCTCAGTAAACATTGTAAACATGCGTTTATGGTCTCAGTCTCTAGTTTCAGGTCTTCTTCAACGCAGCATGATGTTCATTTAGTGAATTATGGTCCATGTAGAGTCATATTGCTTCAGGGCGGGGCTACACGCTGATTGACAGGTTGTTATCCGCTGCGTTCTCCGGTCAATGTCTTTAAACTTTAAATGTTGCTAGCCTAAAAATGCCATAAACGTAGCTCCGCCCCCTGATGTGGCTTTTATTTACAAGAACTACAAATGGCGACAGACAAAATATTGAACTCCAAGATTCAAAACAACAGTCCACAAAGCAATGAGTGGCATCCCAGTGACTGCATCAACCTTTTAGACTTTTGGAAAGTCAGTAAATAAAAGGTTGGTAGAATGAATCTGAAAAGTCTCGAGACCCAAACATGACGTGAGGAAACCTTCCTTCTTTAGCATGTTTGGATTCTATTTCTTTACAAAGATGAATCCCAGTTGGTTCCAAAAAAAGATTATATACCGTGCTTTCTAAAGAAACATCAGGCGTATTAAAGCTGCAGAGTAATTAAATCTTGTCCTTTCATTGGGGTTAAGCCACATCCAAGCGAACAGCTCTTAACTGGAACCACTTGTGTGCTTTTTTAGTGGTAGTTTTCCTACAATCAAAACCATGTCCTTCCAGGCGGCGTCCCGCCAGCAGCGCGGAACCTCAACCAATCCCCTGGCTTCATTCTGCTGCTGCCCAGGAGTCGGGGGGGGGGGGGGGGGAGGGGGTCCGAGCGAGCGGCTTCAAACAGGGAGCGGACCACCAAGAGAGGACGCTTAGGTGTTGTGCATCGGATGAGAAATGAATCTCATTAATCACGTTTAAAGCGGTGAAGTACTTTTTTAATTGAACATTTTTTTATTTAGACATACAAAGGAGCTGTTGTCTTTTTAAATGTATGCTAATGTGCAAACATGAAACCAGGTTTATAACTTGTGTTTCCTTTGATGACAATCAAGAGTCTTTACAGAGTGATTTTCGTATCTCATTATATCACTCGATAAATGATAATAATAATAATAATAATGATAATAATAATAATAATAATAATAACTCCTCTGTAGAACCTCCAGAATCCAGAGAGGAATGAAGCTGTTAAGAGGAGCATTTATTAAATGAAACAAGGAGTCTTTGAGCAAGGCACTCAACCTGCACCTCAAGCTGTCATGACAGCAGAGGATACGAGCGCAGTAACCCCCCCCCCCCCCTCCTCCCTGCGCCCCCCCATGAAAGAAACTCCAAATGTTGTGCTGGATAATGAGGCCTGTTCAAGTCCTAGTTTGCTGAGTGTCTGCTGATTTAAATGTGTCCGTCTCTTTTGATCCCTTTACCTCTTCGTTAGCTCCTTATCAAACATTTATGAGCTGATATCACAAATCTTCGGAGGCCTTCGGGGTGAAATCAACAAACACAAACAGCGAGCAGCAGCGCTTTGCAAACATCAGTGGACCAGGAAGCACACTCAGGAGAGCCGTTAGCTACGGTTAGCTAGCGAAAGCTAACAAAAACCCTTCTTCTGTGAGGATCCTCCTCCTTTTCCTTCCATCAGTCTGTAAGTGTGTCGTCGTTGTCATTGTTGTTGTTATTGTGGTTTGGAATCCAGCAGTTGGAGAGAGGCCGGATGGGTCGCAGCTCACGTTGGTCTGCAGGGTGAAAGTCTGCCGCATATCATTACCCATAATGCAGCGGGTGGATGCTTTCCACACGCGCTGTCTAGCCTCTGTGAAAACAGATCCGTACGATAAGATGATGAAAATAATTGGCGTGCATACATTTGGGAGGATTACACGATGCAGAGTTAGTGTGTGACACCGGGACAATAAATCAGCCACAATGAGGCGTGTGACCACAAGTAAGGAAACCTACATGAAGCACCGTTCATTTGGGTTACGACAGCCAAGAACGATGGTGAGGAGGAGGATCAGCAGGATCAGACCTTGGCCTTTGGTCTACAGGTTACTGTGCCCTACACTCACACACACTCACACACACACACACACACACACACACACACACACACACACACTCACTGGCAGGGGAGACGTGCTGTAATCTGGGAGGCAACGAACAAAGGGCCTCGTTAATGCAGAGACTCGCAGGGCCCTTTGATGTGGAGCCAAGCCAGTCACACACACACACACACAGAAAGACAGGAACGTGCGTATGCGTAGACGGAGGCACGCATGCCGTTTACCACAGAACGCCTCAAACACACTCGAGGAGAGGAGATCCTCCCGTGTTGGTCTTCTATTTAAAGATCGAATGTCGTCAGATTGAAATCAGATGACATTCGGCTCGATGGAAACAAACGCTCTTCTTCTTCTTCTTCTGGTTGCGGTGACTTCTGTGCTTCCTCCTCTTTTCTAAGAGACGAAGAAGTTGATCTTAGCTTTCAAAATGGAGGAGTTTAAAAAGGAGGCACAAAGCAGCGGTAGCAGAAGTTGTGCGTTGTGCGTATCGAATGCATTGAATATTTGCACGTGGAGTCACGTGAGCTGTTGAACCATCGGAGCAGCGTGAAAACACAAGGAGTAAATATGCTCAGACCTTCACACGGGGACAACCGGATATATTCTACATTCTATCAGCACACATGCTGCCTACGCGTTATATGACCACTTCAGTGCGGTGATTCAAACACAGCAAAATGTACTAAAAGAAGATTCATCTATAGAATGTTTTATTACTTTGCAAAATGCATATTGTACAGTTTGAATACAAAAGTAACTAAAGTTAAAAAGTAGCATTTTTCCTTCTGAAATTGAGTTAAGTAAAAGTATAAAGTTGACATTTCGCTGTGAGTGGAAGTGCTGTACCGGCACACGCATGTAGCGTGTGCTAACATGGCTGACATGCACGCCGTTCTCTCCAGAGCAACGCGTCACACAAACACACAAAGGAACTTACACTCACATGTTGCTTTTCAGAACACAACTCGGACTGGTACAAAAAGTAGAGACTCACGAGGTGGGGGGGGGGGGGGGGGGGGGGGGGGGGGGGGGGGGGCGTGGTGATGCTAATGAGTTAGCCATAGCGAGTCGTCACGTGGTTTGGTACAAATGGTGGAGTGGGTGACCACGGCCATCCTGAAGTAAGGGGCAGCTTAAGGGTAACGGTGTCTGATGACGACACCCCACACACACACACACACACACACACACAGGCAGCCTTTAATGTTTCCTTTGGTACATTCACCTCAGAGTCCTGGGCTGTTCCTCATCACTCAAACTGACCACTTGAAGCCCTCGATGTGTTCAGACAGACGCTCTATCTGAACCCCCGCCCCCCCCCTCCGACACTCACACACACACACACACACACACACACACACACACAAACACACATACACAAACCGCACTGACAGCAGCGGCACGCCAGACACTCCACCTTCAACGGTGAGGAGCAACGTCACGGCCGAAGTCACAGCTACAGACGAGCAAGTAGAGGAGCAGCGGCGCCATAGAGGCCCATTGACCTCAGCGGTCTCTTTCTGATGGGGGTGGGGGTGCAATAACGTCTCACATGAGGTCACATGAGGTCACTCGTGAACCTCCACAGAAGGTCGAGACTAAATGGGAGCATGGAAACAGAACTTCTTGTGCTTCTTTCACAGCATCAGGAAGGAGGTCAGAGGGAGCGAGGCTGACCTCTGGAGGTTCAGGGAGGGAAGCCACTTACAACAGGATGGTTCTTAATATGAAATCCGTTAAAGCACAATTTAATCTTTCACAATATGTGAATAGAATAGAATGCCTCGTAGAAATTGTACAAATGGTGAATTAGCAGCAAACAGAAAGCTCTTCAATGCGGATTCGAAGGAGCTGAGGGACTTTGGGACTTTGTTCCAGATGTGTGGAGCACAAAAACGCTGTAGACTTATGAAACTTCTATTATTTCAAGTTTGAGCAAAAACAGTTAAAAAAAAAAAGAATCTGAACACATCGAGGGCTTTAAGTTACGGACACACGACGCTCCAGAAAGGATCCGGCAGGAACTATTTAACCAAAGCGAAGTGAGCAGCGGAGGCGGAGGGACTTTTCCCCCGACGTGCTGCTGAGAATCCGTCACAGGGCGATTTAGCCGTGAGGCTGCGATATGCAACGTGTGAGCCACTGGGCCGGCGGGGGAGGGGGGGGGGCAGAAGCCTTGTAATCTCTCCCCGGCACCGGGACCGGGGGGTAATTACATTAATCCAAAACAAATAAACGCTTGGCAGCCACTGAAAGGCGCGGGAAGCGTTCGGAGATCGAAGCGACTTTGGAATCCCAAAACCTCAAGATGATCACAGACCGGATATCCAGCTCACAGCCCCCCGTTGCCCCCCCGCTCCCCCCTCTCTTCTCCCTCTCGCTCCTTCCATCTCCTTCTTTATTTCTTATTCCTTATTTATTATTTATTTTCTCCGTTTCAAACTTTTACTCTACAGAACCAATGTGTCAATCATGAACCTAAAATTTCATGACATCTTTTGACCCAACATAGTTTTGGACATTTTTACATTTTTGCATATTTTGCTGAAACATATTTTGACTTTTCATTTTTTCACAAAATGTTTTTCAAAATATTTTTTCCAGAAGAAAATTCCACCAAATTTGTCTTTTCTATGACATTTTTTTAACCTAATATATTATGAAAAATTCGACCAACTAAGGCATTTAGAGAACAAACCTGCAAATGATGTTTGTAGCTTAGGATAAAGATAAGATGGATGGAAATGTTGACCCCAAAAAATCGACAGCGTTTGTCACTCAGGTTTTTTCTATAACTAAATTGTTACGCAAAAATATTGATGGATACATTGTTCCGTTACGATCATCATTCAGTGTGTGTGTGTGTGTGCACGCCTGTGTACGACTTGTGAAAGGTTGCCCCCCCCAATGGAAAAGGTCTCTTTCCCCTGTAACTGTAACCTCCTCTCAGGCAGCTGTGGGCTGTCAATGGAACTCGTTTTAAGATATGAAGTAGACACATGAATAAGACCTAAAAACTCAAACAAGTATGTGGGTCTTTAAATTGAAAACATTACAAATCACAGTGAAGGTTAACATTGAATTAAAATTTAATTTGACGATTGTTGATTGAATTCAAACTAAATGAAATCTTTGATCTTGTGATTGCGGACTCTCAGTGTTAAGGCAGCAGGGAAACATCACTAATACATTATTCATACCAACAGCCCAGCTTCAAGAGGAGATAAAAAAAACTGTTTTGGTGAATTTTCTGCCCCATTGGTGAGAAACAAAGGTGAACTCATTGAGCTTAATCACGTGCTTTCACCCCTACTCAGTGGAGCAGAGAGTCAAGGACAATGTGGGAGGGAACCGCTGTTTTCTTGTCATTCATGGATTGAAAGACTTCTTGAGCCAGAGAACAAACGCAGCACGACTCGAGGAAGCCACGTCTCTTCATCAGAGACGTGAACATCAGTCTCTCCCAACATCTCACTTTGTTTCTGCAGGTCTTCCTTGTGTTCATGTGCGGCTGATTTCTCCTCGTTTCACCCTCATTTCTTTCTACTTTCTGGGCGTTTTTTTTAACACGATTGAGCTCACAAAAGTTTCATAGAAGTTAAACAAGCTCTGTGCATGACGAAGAGCGGCTCTGTGTATGAGGAAGAGCAGCAATGTGCATGAGGAAGAGCGGCTCTGTGTATGAGGAAGAGCAGCAATGTGCATGAGGAAGAGCAGCTCTGTGTATGAGGAAGAGCAGCAATGTGCATGAGGAAGAGCGGCTCTGTGTATGAGGAAGAGCAGCAATGTGCATGAGGAAGAGCAGCTCTGTGTATGAGGAAGAGCAGCAATGTGCATGAGGAAGAGCGGCTCTGTGTATGAGGAAGAGCAGCAATGTGCATGAGGAAGAGCAGCTCTGTGTATGAGGAAGAGCAGCAATGTGCATGAGGAAGAGCAGCTCTGTATATGATGAAGAGGAGCTCTGTGCATGAGGAAGAGCAGCTATGTGTATGAGGAAGAGCAGCTCTGTGCATGAGGAAGAGGAGCTCTGTATATGAGGAAGAGGACCTCTGTGCATGAGGAAGAGCAGCTCTGTGCATGAGGAAGAGGAGCTCTGTATATGAGGAAGAGGACCTCTGTGCATGAGGAAGAGCAGCTCTGTGCATGAGGAAGAGGAGCTCTGTATATGAGGAAGAGGACCTCTGTGCATGAGGAAGAGCAGCTCTGTGCATGAGGAAGAGGAGCTCTGTCTATGAGGAAGAGGAGCTCTGTATATGAGGAAGAGGAGCTCTGTATATGAGGAAGAGGAGCTCTGTGCATGAGGAAGAGGAGCTCTGTATATGAGGAAGAGGAGCTCTGTATATGAGGAAGAGGAGCTCTGTGCATGAGGAAGAGGAGCTCTGTATATGAGGAAGAGGACCGTGGCAAATTCAATTTGCTCGGCTGCCGCCCGCCTGTGTCTCGGGGCTTTTCATACAGTAGAAGGCACAAGGCGCACAGAGATACCAAACCACCATTTAGCTCCTTTGATGTCAGTGAGGCACCTGGGGGGGGGCAGGTGGGGCAGGTGGTGGTGGGGGGGGGGTGGGGGGGGGTGGAGAATTTGTCGATTACAGGGTCCTGTATTCGGTACACACACTGATGCAGGGCGCAGCGAGGAGCTGTATGGCGGTTTGAAAGTTTTGTGGTAACGGTGCTGGCAAGGAGGCAGCTTCGCCCCCCCACACCTCGCCCCCCCCTCCTATCATCCCCACCCCCCTCATCACCCCCACCCCCTCATCACCCCCACCCCCCTAAGCCGCTGGTTCCATGTGGTGACTGTTGACGGCAGAGTCAAAATATGAGCTCTTCCTGATCAAAAATATCAGTATTACTTTTATCCAAAGGGCCTTGAACAACCTCGGGGGGTCCCTGCCTCCCGCCCCCCTGATCCTCCCCCTGCCCCCTGCCTAGTGTGTGTGTCCAAACCAGAGGGATTCTCTATGCATTCAGTGTTCCATGATTGATCCAGTGTTCATGTTGCTATCGTTGCTGCTGAGGGCAGATGCTGTGAACACGTTGACATGAACTATTGGGCAACACTCGTGGGAGTCAATCAATGCTGCGAGCGCGATTGAGCAACGCTGCGACACCTCGTCCGCCCCCCCGCAGCCCTCCCGCAGCCAGGCTGCAGGTGTGCGCTCGGTTATCAGCCCATCAGGGCGGCGTACTGAGAAAAGGGCCGCCGAGCGCTTCCTCGGACGCCAACAACGAGAGATAGAGATCGCACATCTCTGTGTCTCACACACGCACACACACACACACACACACACACACTCGGAACCAGCGCTGCAACCACAGTTGAGCCTCGACATCTTCTCAGAGAGGAAGAGAGGCCTCTCTCACGTTTCCAACCACTCACAAACAAAACAAGGCAAACAAACACATGAATATTCCAGTCCGCCAACGGCTGGTTTCCAGCTCCCCTCCGAGGGGGGAGGAGGGGGGGGGGGGGGGCTTCTGGAATTGAGCAACCACCTGAGTCATCAGCTGCTTTGGATCAACAGCAATAAAATAAACCACGAGGAGATGTGTAGTGATCTGTATGTGATCATCTGGAGAAGTTGTTCTCCTGGCCAACACCAATAGATCATTATGAAACACATACAGCTTTGCCTGCTTTGCATTTGGAGGCTTTTGGACGAAGCCAAAGGAGCGAATGAGTAGCTTCATTCAATCCTTTTTTTTCACCGTCCCAGAAGACAGTGGAAACTTTAGGACCATTAAAACCTTCTGACAAATAATAAAAGCCTTTTAAGAAGATGCTGAATGTTGAAAAGTTCCAAAGAGTGTTGAGGGATTTATACCGACGCAGGAAGCAGAACGGGTCATGGACTCCTGCTCAGGGCCGGAAAGAGAGGATGGATGGATGGATGGATGGATGGATGGAATGAAGGAAGGATGGAAGAGTGGATGGAATAAAGGATGAATAGAAGGAAGGATGGAGGGGTGAATGGAATGAAGGATGGATGTATTATTGGATGAATGGAAGGAAGGATGGAGGGGTGAATGGAATGAAGGATGGATGTATTATTGGATGAATGGAATGAAGGATGGATGTATTATTGGATGAATTGAATGAAGGATGGATGTATTATTGGATGAATGGAATGAAGGATGGATGTATTATTGGATGAATGGAAGGAAGGATGGATGTATTATTGGATAAATGGAAGGAAAGAAGGATGGATGTATTATTGGATGAATGAATGGATGGATAAACAAACAGAAGGGGCAGAAGAAGAGTGTGGACCCCGTGTGACCCTGTGCATGGAAGCAGAGAGATGACATCGTGCCTTATTCCTCCACATGCTGCACATTACAGCATCTGTTTACGGTCTCGTTGGCTCGGCCTGATTAACATTCTCTGTCGTGTTTGTTGTCTTCTGGAGCGGTTTGATTGGCACTCAGCGCCGGCTGTTTGAAGTGAGCGCACGGCCTCGGCTTTGAAGCTCCGGGGGATGAAAGCAGGAGTCTCCGCATGTGACTGCAGGGCGATCTAGGAATGAATTTGGGCTCGCCCCCGAAGGCGGCCGACACGTTGCCGCTTGTTGATTAAATGTTGCTGGCGATTGAGCGACGCAGCGACACAAGACAGAGATGGAAACTTGTGCACACCAGGAAATAAGTTAAATGTGTTTGTCTAATGACAACAAGATGTTGGAGAAGGAGCAGCTCCTCTTATTTATGAGCCGTGCTGTTTACAATCTGAACCATAATTAATGTGATTAATCACTGCTTTCCATCAAGGCTGCCTTCAGCGTATCTTGAAAACATTAAATTCTCAGAAACTACGCTGCATTTAAACGCCACCAAGTTTGAAATAAAGCCAGCCGGCACCGTTTGAAGAATCAGCAGCTTGTCGAAGGTAAATCTCAGTATGACGACTCCATAGTTTACAGACTAATCCATATTTAATATTCAATGTACTCAAAAAAACACACATGTACAATATACAAATCCTCCCGGCAAGAGAGGAAAAATATGTTTGGCTTTGACTTTTCTCTCCAAGTTAATCTTGTGAACTTAATGATTTGCATGTTAATCCGTTGGATGAGCTGCTGCAGTCGATCCGTTGGAGACACTTTACACACTATGACAACAAACAATCCTTTCGTTTGAGTTGTTCTAATATACTCAATAATATTTCCTTTTTGTTTTCTTTAAATCACCTAATTTATTAAGATGAATGCAGCATTTAAAAAGCTGTTTTCACACGATACGTTCAAAATGCTCGTCAACCAAAGTACAAAAAGAGCGGAGAGGTTAAAGGGCGACACCTCTGATGCCGCAGTAACAGTTTATGGACCAGAGATCGGGTCTAAACGTTTCTATCTGCGCACAGCTTTGCTCCACAGTCTGCAGCACTGACGCCTAGTGGCCAAAGCCGAGCAGTGCTTCGCTCACGCTCATGGTCTACACGGGCAGAGGCTCGGTTCGTGTAAGCTGCTGCACACGCGTGTGATATTCAGCACCTGAAATGAGGAAGAAGTGAAGCAGGAGGTGGGTTGTGGCTGAAGGAGGTGCAGGTTCTCAGAGCAGCTCCTCGCTGCCAGCTGCAGCCGCTGTGAAGGAAGCGCCTTCACTCAACCACACAGCCGAGTTTCTGAGAAGTCCCACACAGAAGTGCACAACGTCTCACACCTCGCCTCTGCACTTCACACCCGGCAGGTCGAAGCTGCTTCAATAGAGGAGGTACGAGCCCATCTTTGGTAAAGTAAAATACGGCCTATCCGACATAAAACACAACCTTTATCCGGTGGACATGTTTATCTTGTGCAGTAATAACGTCAACATAATACACATAAATATAAATCACGTGGTGTAAAAAATTGATATGTATATTATCAACTACATTTGCTTTAAGATTGTTGTGAAAATATATTGTGTTGCAGTGAGGACAGTGTGTCTCTTAGTCGCTTTGTGTTGCTTTAAACGCTGAAAGACGAAAACAACATTAGGGACCCCAAATCGTTGCTGTTTTGAAGATACAAACATGAATATATTAGTGCGCAGATAAAATAGCTTGAGGGAATCGTTAAGGGAATGTGGTGGATTAAATAACCTGTAAATGAGTATTTAGTGCACAGCAGCTGACTTCAAACCACTGAAGTGTGTGAAGAATTGCTGAAAGGTTGTGAATGACCTCCATCGCCCCAGCAGAGGTCATCTGTGACCTCACCCACCCTCCGGATGTGATGCAACTGATCCGGGACAGTTTGTGAACCGCACGGCGGCGGCGACGTCCTCGGTGGAGGGGCGGGAAGCTGCTCTCCGGTCAGCTGTTACCTGGACCGCTCTTTATCCATAGGATGCTTCGGGAGGAACTGCGTGCCAGCTGGAGTGAACTGCGCATGCGTGAAGACAGGCGGTTGCATTCGAGAGCTCGCGAGATGGACATCTTCTCCATTTCCGTTTTCGGGTGTCATACGGCAGAGAGGGAATGGGAGAAAATGCTAACCTTAAATATTGTATTATTGTCACTTTACTATGTCTCATTTTTGGGGCCTTTTTTGTTTTATTATATTAAAAAAGAATCCGTTATTATTACAAAATGAGAGTACTGAGTCCAATTCTTTCAAAGAGCTTTTTCCCTAATTGTTCCCTTAAAAACTTTTGGCGTGAAGTTTAACATGTTAATAGTCAAACTAACTAAAACACATTTATTATCCGTGGTGATAATAATGTCTTTAAGACTATGAAGAAACATGGCACTGGAGGTGTATCCATAAACACAATTTAGTTAAGGTATCTAAAGTACTCATTGTGCAGAATGATATGATTTATTTATTATGACAAAATATATATATATATATATATATATATATATTTAAATTAACTGATTACGTATTTGGCATGACACATAGCCTTCTGCTAAGTAACTCCCGCTCTCAAATGTAGGGTCGTGTAATGACGTATAATGTTGTAACAAATAAGTGCACTTTACAAGACAGTTCCAGTGAGTGGAGTAGACCGGAACACGGGTGCCTTTTCCCCGCCGACGCACATCTCGCTGAACGACCGAAATCTCAGCGTGAACCATCTTGCCGTTGGATTCGAATGTTGTATCTTTGGCGATGACGGGCCGCCTCCTCCTCCCCCGATGCCTTGCGTGACTCGTAACGTACGTGACGCCGCACCACCACCTCACCTCGCTCTCCTCCCTTTGTGCGGTTTTGACAAGCCCCTTCTCCACCAGGACAGGAACCCGCAGAGGTACGTTACGTGTGTCGCATCGAAATGCAACGCAGCGGACGTTTATAATGTGTCTTTTCAATGCACCGTCGGCCATTGAAAGTGTACAGAGAAAGAGGCCCGTTGCTTTGCGTCAAGCTAACCGCTGTTAGCTCGGCGGCTAATGTCTTTCGGTGCGGTCATTTGACAGGGCATGAGCCGGTGGTCGCCGGGTATTTCAGGCTGCTAGAAAGGGAAGAAGAAGCCCCGCTAACTTACCGTTCTGCCCAATCGCCGCTTCCTGTCAACTGGCCGCCACGGCCGCTCACGGGAGACGCTTGTCCGCTGTCCACCTTGGTGGCTAGCTAGCTAGGCAGTGCTAATCTGTTAGCTGGGGGAGGGCAGGGAGATGCTGCCCTCATTGCCCCCGCAGCCTCTCTCCCCGAGTCAAGTGGGCCGCTGCTGTATTCTCTCTGATTCAAGGGCGAGAATCTGGGTTTGATTTGCACGAACAGGACCGGGGTTACAGCTGGAGGTGGCGCTGAAGGGCAGGGACGTGTGTAGCTTAAATGCTAGCTTCACCGCGCTGCAGGTTGTGTGTGCCCTCCACGGTTGTGTTTGATTCGTTACGCTTCAGCCCTGTACACCCCGGAAGTCAACAGGTGTCATGGACCAACGTCCTCTAAGGCCTCTGACATGTCGGCTTGTAGCCATGCGTGAAAGGTAGTGTTGGCATTCCATTCGTCCGCTTCCTGTCCAGGTGCATCTGTATGTCACCCCCCCCCCCCTGTGTGGGTGAGGTGGGGGAGGCCTGGGCTGGACATGGACCTCATGCTGGTGTTGCACTGGCTGTTTAGGAGGCCTTACTGTGAGGGGCCATCAGTGAGCACAGAGGAACATCTGGGGCCCGAAGGTGCAGCGGGACGCGGCGCAGTGAGGATAAAGAGTAGGATGCTTATGGACGGGCTGAATAGGCTTAAGACTGAGATTGTGAGATTCCCATTCAACTACTTAACTGTTCAAATTCCTGTACTATCTTCTATCAACACGCACATGTATGTTATCAACATGCATGCGTAAAGGCTGCTCCTGGATAGAGAAATAGAACCTATGATGAAATGGACAAGTGTTGCACAACCGGCTGGTCCTGAGAATGAAGGACAAAGTGGCTCACACATACTGTACATGAGCGCTGCCGCTTGGCAAACAGTCCGCTTTGTGCGTCCCATGTGTGCCCCTCTTATTGTGCGTCCTAGACTGCGCTTGTTTCTACACTTCCAATCAATGTCTGCAAAGCTTTTACTTTCAATTCATCAAAAGAACAGCTTATAGCCTGCATGCAACGGACACATTTAGGCTATGTGTGAGAGTCGCTGCGAGTGTGTGTCAGCCAACGACCTCATAAGCATTGCACTCGTTTGCCTCCGTCAGCAGCACTTCACATGGGATCTGTCCGTCTGTGTGACTGTAACACAGAGAGGGAGAAGACGCCAAACGGCCGCCGTGTATCTTTTGCTTTCAGTCTCATACTTGATTGTCCTGTTTCTCTTCATGCAGATCATGGCCGCTCCTCCCACTTACGTTGACCTTGGCAAGTCTGCCAAGGACGTCTTTACCAAGGGATACGGTGAGCACCAAGCAGAAGGCCATGCCGGCTTATTTCATCACCATTCCACACAATCCTTTACACCATCTTCTTTCCACTCTCACCATAGAAACTTAAAACTTCATTTTTATTGTGCCGTTAAGGAGGTTTACTGTGAGAATCGCTGGTTGGGCCTTAAAGAGCTCTGTCATCTTTCCATCTTTTTATTCAACGTTGTCTGTTTCAGGCTTCGGGGTCATCAAGCTGGACTTGAAAACAAAGTCAGAGAACGGACTGGTAAGTCGCCGCCGGTCATAATCAGATTATCAGAGCCGCCGGTCTAGATCATAGCTTAAAGGGCTCCTGGCCGACGATTAGGTGGGCGGCTACGCGATCACCTAAACGTCGCCAGTCCAGTCCGCTCGAGTCAAACGGATTTCTGTTGAATCCATTCGTTCAAATGTAGTTGTGGATGTTTTAATGCAGACAAGGGATACTTTAAATAATAACAATGTTTAAATACATAGACACATTATGTACCAGACTCTTAATACCACCAATATCACCTTCTGCAGGAGTTCACCAGCAGCGGCTCCGCCAACACCGAGACCAGCAAGGTCGCCGGATCCCTGGAGACCAAGTACAAGTGTGCGGAGCACGGAGTGACCTTCACGGAGAAGTGGAACACCGACAACACCCTGGGCACCGAGATCACCATTGAAGACCAGGTGGGTGGCGCGCTGTGGGCGGGGCCAAGAAGATGCTACTTGTTGTGTTCCTGTCAGAAATCTACCGTTGTTGGTTCACCTCCATCTTGCTTGACTCCTCCACAGTTGGCTAAGGGGCTGAAGCTGACATTCGATTCCTCCTTCTCGCCAAACACTGGGTAAGAAGAGTGTAGTTCATTCCAGAGACAAATCAGAGTTCACGGATTCTGAATTTTTTTTTTTTTTTCAAGCTTTGGTGAATTGGCCATTTAAAATGTTGTATTTAAACTGCTAACTGGCTTTTCGCAGGAAGTGTCTAATTTAATTTAACATTTCTCTCCCTCCTTCCAGTAAGAAGAGCGGCAAGGTTAAGACGGGCTACAAGTGCGACCACATCAACCTCGGCTGCGACGTCAACTACGACATCAACGGCACGGCCATCCACGGGGCGGCCGTGGTGGGCTACGAGGGCTGGCTGGCCGGCTACCAGACCACCTTCGAGGCCGGAAGGAACCGGATCACACAGAGCAACTTCGCCGTGGGGTTCAAGACGGACGAGTTCCAGCTGCACACCAATGTGTAAGAGCAGGCACTAGCACGCACGCGGGGGAGTGGACGTCTCCTGACGTAGAAACGGTTCTACACATTCTGACACTTTGATTTCCTCTCGTCCTCGTCAGGTTAACGAGTGGCCCATTTGGCCGAGTGCCACGCGCGTTATTTTTACACCTAGGTGATGGGATTTACAGGCGAGACAGAGTGTGCGTGCGTGTGTGAGATTGAGTCGGACCGCAGGGTTAGCGCTTCCCGCTGTGCCCCCCCCCCCCTAACCCCACCCCCCCAATACCCCCCCACCCCACCTCAGTCTGTAGTCGACGTGGTTACGCAAGTTGAGACCAAGTATAACGTGGGCTGCGCCCTTGTGGCGACGAGCTGTCGAGACAGCCGGGTTTTCATGACGTTTACCTGTATTGCAATTACATTACAAACAAAGTATTAAAATCCGCTGCTGCAGAAACGACGGCACAGAGTTCGGCGGCTCCATCTACCAGAAGGTGAACGAGCAGCTGGAGACGGCCGTCAATCTGGCCTGGACCGCCGGGAACAGCAACACCCGCTTCGGCATCGCGGCCAAGTACCAGATTGATGCGGACGCGTCCTTCTCTGTGAGTAGTAGTCGTGGTCGCACTTTGATGATGTCTGCTTGGATGGATTACTGGGGACAGACCTCATGTGGGTAAATCCCACCCAGCTGAGCCACCGAGTGGGCCGACATTTAGACGGGCCAATAAATGCCTTCGTGAGGCATGTTCTTTTTTTTGATTCATAATCTTTTTTTCTTCTTTTTCTCTGCTCACAGGCCAAAGTGAACAACTCCAGCCTGGTGGGCCTCGGCTACACTCAGACCCTGAAGCCAGGTGAGGGTCCTCTGCTTCACTAAGAACCACAGAGCGTGGCAGGGGATTAGGACGTGAACGTGGATTCTAATTTAAATGACTTAATTTGTTTAAAGCGAAGCCGCACGATCTCTTGAGGCTGAATAACGGCTAATGAATGAATCCGGTGACTTTGCTCCCACGCAGGCATCAAGCTGACGCTCTCCGCTCTCCTCGACGGCAAGAACATCAACGCCGGCGGCCACAAGCTCGGCCTCGGCCTCGAGTTCCAGGCGTAAGAGGGACGAGTCCAGCGCCCCCCTCCCCCACCCCCCAAACGTCCCAACACTCCAGTCCTCCTGGCACACATGCATCCCCCCCCAGAAAATTCAAAATCCTCAATAGATTGGCCCTCACCCCCCCACGTGCACACTCTCTGTCCTCTTGGCATACTACAGCTGCAGCCGAGACGGAACCACTTTTAAGGGAACATTATATTTTGAAGCTTAAAGACTTCTGAATAAAAAGCCTCGACCCGTTTTGACAGGAAGTCTGACCGTGAGTAGCGCGGCTCGCCTCTCGGGTAGAGCGGCGCTGAGCGACGTCACGTCCTCGCTACGGCTTTAACGCGGATCGGAGGGGAGCGGTTAGAGTGGAGTGGCGTAGTTCCACCCCAAGATGGCGCTAGTGGCGCCGTAGAGCCCTCCCCGCTTAGTGTCTGTCCCGATGTGTCATCCAGCGGGAGGGGTTAGTGGTCCCAGATGTTAGCAGCTGTCATTAGCTCAAAGAGACACTACACCCCCCCCCCCCCCTCCCACCCGTTTCCTTCTTTTTGTGTTTGTCTGTGCATTTTTTCTTTTTTGTTACATGTAGTAAAAAACAAAACAAAGAATCTAGTTTTATCGACAGTCCGGCATAGTTTAATCCACATGTGGAGTCTTATGAAGGCGGAGAGCCGGAGAGCCGTCTGGTCGAGCAAAGGGAAAGGAGAGCTAATCGTGCACACAGTCACACTCCTGAGGAGGAGGAGAATATTACTGCTGGTGGACAGGAGATGGTCTTGGACCTGGTTATGGGAGTCATGCAGCGAGAACTCGACAGTAGTCATTCCTGAATTAAATAAAGAGCATCTTGAACCAGCTCCATTGTTTCTGCTCTTTTGTCTCTTAATGACTTGCGTCTTTTGATGACTCCTTTTGATCAACGATTATTTAAAATGATTTTAATAATAATTTTATTTAAGGTACATGGCAATTTACGTATTTATATTTCCTCAATATCATCTTTGAATCTTTTTAAGTGAAAAGATTTACAACACTGTATTAAACTGGCAAATCTTGACATTTTCACTCATTTAAAGGCTTTACTTGCATCCATCGAACTGATGCATTAATGCTTTAGCTGGAAGAAGGCACAGAGCTTGACATGGCTCTCCTGGTGACCTCCTGACCTCTATCAGCAGCTCAGTGTGTTCTTTTTAATGAGTAAGCCGTGTATTTGATCAGATTCATTTTGGCCCTGTTGTGGTTAGTCACAGCGATTGCCATATATATTACACACACACACACACACACACACACACACACACACACACGCACACACCTGCCTACCTAGACTTCAGTAAGATAAAAATAAATACATTTAGGAAAAATGTTGTGAAATAAAATGTCAATATTCCGGCTTTGGCCAGTTCCGTAACAAACCGACGAAACATTACAAGTTACTGTCGCTGACCGCAACGGCCTCGGACGTCACGCACGCGCTTGTCTTTCGCTCCCTCGGGTCCGCTGTGTATCCGTGTGGAAGCCACGCCCCTCCTATGACGCAGGGAAACCAACATGGCGACGTGTGGAACGATGGGTCGAAGCAGGGGAAACATTTGCGCTCTGTCGCTGCTTATTTGCCTCCAGATGTTAGCCAGCGGCTGCCTGTCTGCTCCGATCAACACGACGGAAGGTATGTTGCCCCGGAGTGTCCGAGCTGGTATTTGTTGTAAAAGGAAACTAACCGCACTGCTACGTAGCCGGTGTGCTAGCACGTTATGCTAACAGCCACGGTGTCAGGTGACGGTGACGGCTGGAAAAGTCTTAGAATATATATTAGGTATATATTTATTACCGAGTCATTATTGAACGGTTGGAGTTGCAACAAAGTTGTGTATTAAATATAAAGGGAGTTTTGCGGCCGTGAGTCAGTTGGAGTCACCTGTGACTCACTGTTTGACGTCAAACCGTGACGACGTCAGTTGCGCGTCAGAAATGTGCATTAAGTGGCAGTAACTTACAAACCATAGTAACGAACGAGGTGACTCCCATTTTTTGGCAATAGAAGGCAATTCAGGTAACTGAAACAGGAAGTCACTTTTAAAAAGGAAAATCCAAGCTTAAACGTGAAGGTACCGCGTACGTATCGAGCAGGTAACCGTTTAACTGTTCCGTGATGAGCATTTCAAGGCCTCCTTCCTCAGAGGGGATTTGTGGTGCACAGACACAGTGACGTGCTCCAGATGTGCCTGTCTTACATCTGAGCTGTTCATCCCCCACCAGCCCACCAAAAGAAGAGGTTCTTCCTCAAAGTGGACAACAGCGAAGGCCGTGAAGGGCTTTGACTAAGTGTAGCTGTTGGCTGTAGGTCTGCTGACATACGGTCAGAGTTGTTGAATGATATCTCACGCCACATGCGCACAACTGGCTCCACGTGTGTTGTTGAGATAAAGATGCGACAGAAACTCACAAATATCGACTGTTGGGGGGAAAATTACATGTCTTTGAATGAACCATTTCCAGAGGTTGTGACCAGCCTTGTAAGCTGCAGATATTTGTGTGTCTATCACCTCGTGTCGTGGAACCACATCAGTGTTTGAATGGTAAGTTGTATAAACTCTACGGGATTTGGCTCATGAAATCGGATTACGTCATCATTAATATGTACCTAAATCATGGGCATCTTCGATACATCATATGGCTTTAATGGGAATAAAGCAGATGCGTGTTGGGAGTATAAGCATACTTTAATATTCCCCAGGTGCTAAGTGTTGAAGGCCTCTTTGCCACAAAGATCTCCTGTTAACTCGTTATTCCTGCTGGCCGTGGCCCATATGTATGAATAGTTCCTCTCTTCTCTTGGAGAAGTCTTACCCTGTGCTTCAAGTCCCAAGTGTTCTCCTCGCGTCCCTCCCCCTTAGTCACACAGGGTGAAAAAATGTGGACGAACTTGTTGGTTGAATGGAGTTACTGCTACCGAGTGCTTTCTATGGTACGTGGTACGTGGACGAGGAAGTGAAGATTTGCAAATCTTTTAAATAGCTATTTTCAAGTGTTTTCAAGATTGTTTTGTTGACATAATGTTTTTTATTTGTCTCGCATTGTTATTCCCTCTTACCTGACCGGGATCACACCGCAAAATCTTACCGTGACCACAGTTACAGACTACCATGAGCCGCCAACCCACCGGAGCCCAACGAACGCCACGCAGCCCATGGCTGCTAACGCCACCGCCACCGACGACACCAACGCCACCAACGCCACCGACGACACCAACACCAACGCCACCGGCAACACCAACAACAACACCAACGCCACCGGCACAGCGCCGGACGCAGAAGCCCCTTCGAACAACGCTGCGGGGCCAAAGGCGCCTGAAAAACACCACACGGATGCTATCGTTATCGACACGTCGGCTGCTGCTGCTGCTGCTGAAGTCACTGCAGCTCCTCCGAAAGCTCCCGCCACAACCGTCAAGGTCGCCCAAACGGAAGGACTGCAGACACGCGTCCCCGAGGCCACGGCCTTCACCACTGTGAACGCGCCCGCCGCGCTGGGGACCAGCGAGGGCACGCCGCCGCCACGCAGCGACCTGGACGACTACACCGATGGGGAGGAAGAGGATGGCGGCGACGACGACGACGACGCCCACTACCAGGACGTCTACGGAGGCACCAGCTTGGACGAGACGGCCAAAGAGCGCGACGCCGGCAGGCCGAAGCCGGGGACGCGGTCCCAGGAAGTGGACCGCTACAACACGGAGGACGAGGACTCCCACTTCTTCTTCCACCTGGTCATCCTGGCTTTCCTGGTGGCCATTGTTTACATCACCTATCACAACAAGAAGAAGGTGAGTGTTGCCGGGACAACAACATATTTCTTTCTTTTTTTTTACTCCAGAGGAAATAGTCTCTGCCCAATCAGAAGGTTTTATATTAAATATAACGCTGACCCCATGTTAATACAGATCTTTACAGCTGAAGTAAGGATTCCAATTACGTCGTCTTTCATCTTTTCTGCTGTTCAGTCCAGAAAAATAATTTCCCTCGATCAGCACTCGCATATCTCTCGGATTAATTTTGATCCCCCCCGCCCCTCCTGCCCCCTCCTCCTCCCGCCCTCCTCAGATCTTCCTCCTGGCTCAGAGCCGCCGCTGGAAGGACAGCCTGTGTTCCCGGAACACGGTGGAGTACCACCGGCTGGACCAGAACGTCCAGGAGGCCATGCCGTCCCTCAAGATGACCCGGGACTACGTGTTCTGAGGCTCCGCCTCCTGCGTGTCCGCACAGAGATTTTGACTATTTGTCATCATTTATAAATGTGGTGTTGGTTAATTCATTACTTCTAGGGATTTCATATTGTTTATTAGAGGTCTCTCTTTTTTGAGTGTTCAGCCTTACGGTGTCTTTACAGCAGTTTTAGGAACACGGATCAGACGCTTGATTATCATCATCCAGAGTTTATTACTAGAATCCTCTCCCAAGATTTGATTTGACTCCTTTCAAAGCAGGTTTCATGCAGAAAAAAACTACTTATGTTGCAGAATCTGATGCATTTATATGCAGTTATTCCCCAAACTGCCCACCACCCACGCTGAAATGGCCCATTTCTCACCAATATGATTATTTAATCTGGTGAAATATTCCTGTTGCATTTTAATTCAGATTTCAAAGAGAAATCACAGTCCAGATGTTTCCTCCCCACTTAAGAGACTGAAAGCCTTTCTGAGGGAGTCAGACATGAGTTGCACGCGTGAGCGGGTGTTGGGGGGGGGGGCAGGCACTGAACACCGTTGAGGTGTGAAAGTCCTACTGTGTGTCCGTCCCTCGTGTCCTTCAACTGGACGGACTTCGCTGTGCAGACGTCCGTCCTCCTTGTTCCTTTATGACTTCGGCGAAGTCGCCGCCTTCATTCGTTATTCATCTCCAGTTAGTTCTTCTGCTTCACGCGTCACGTGGTGGCTGGTCTGATGACGTTACGGGTGAGGGGAGGAGCCTAAAGATGACGCATCCACTCTTTCAATCAACAGTAGAAACTATACAATCTTTAATAAAGCACAACTTGTGTACAGAGTACGACTTGTCTTCCATCATTGTGATCTGCTGACTTTATCAGTTCCGCACCTGTGACGGACTGGAGCTCAACTTCACCACCAGGAGGCAGTGTGCGCACGCGCACAGACACGCACAGACACGCACAGACACACAACTGCTCCTGCTGAAACCTTTTGTTTTCAGCAGCTTTTTCTAGAAAGCCAAACAAACACCTGAGCGTAACAAAAGGGACTTTTGGTGGACGATCACTGCAGCGGCCGTCTTTGGGTTTTAGGATCCAATGTAGTTTCTGCTCATTCGTTGGAGGACGCTCTGCATTGCGACACGTCTGCCAGATCCCCAGGATCCATCAGCAGGAGTCAACCGGGTTCTTCTGGACGTCGGGTTTTTCTCGCCACTGTTGAGAAAGTATTTCTAACTTTTAGAAGGAATTTCTCAGCTAAATGAAAAAGGCTGGAACATTTTTAAATGGATGTGATATTCTGTGATTAGTTCTAATCCAACACACACTGCTCGCTCTCCTGGTATTCTAACTCAATTAAAATGTTGACTATTTCTACTATAATTCTCATTGTATTTTGGTATTTCATTACCAATATTTTAAAACTTTGACCACCAAAAAACTGCTTCGACTTCTCGGTAATGATTTTGCCGTCAGCCGAACGATTCAGTGTGGCGTCGTCACCACGTATGATCAACGGAAGACGAGCTCTTTATTATAGTAATATTATTACTCATTTATATAGTAAATATAACGTTCATGTGTATGAGGCACCTTTGCGTGAATGGGTCCCTCTGAGCTTTCATCCTGTTCTCCGGCTGAAACGCCGCTTTGCCCGGCGGCCTTTTGGTTTTACACTCATCCTGGTTTTCTGACAGGAAAGTATATATATATATATATAATTATATATATGTATATAATTATATGTATATATATATTATACATATATAATTATATGTATATATAATTTTATATACATAATTATAATATAATTATATATGAATGTGTTTTAATGTGCTTCAATAGGGACATTTTCTTTTTCTTTCAGATTTAGAGGTTGAAATGAAACAATCAGAACAGAAGTAACATCTATAACCTCACACTTTATTCCATTTGCATTAACGGAGTCAAAGTGATTTTAATTTAGAAAAATGGCCCCAAACAAGGTTAAACTTGTGAAACGGAGCCGACAGTAGAACATGTGACCTCTGTGGAGACGAGCACATCTTCACTTTACTTTCAAAACCTTTTCAAACTAATGATTTATTACTTTTTTGAAATGACATATTTTGACTTCTTTCATATATATTAATATATATATCGATACTTGTATCTACTTGTACGAGTCTTTCTTGTGAGAGAGGGAGAGGGAGAAAATGAAGGGTTTCATTTTCATTATTTCACTAAATTAGGGTTTTTGTCAAATCGAATGTTATAACTTATGTTACTATTTTTAAACCAAAGATAATTATAAGACACTTTTTCCAATTTTAAACAGTCTGCCGCGACTAGTTTTAACTGATCATTTGCATAACTGATTTTTTCTTTTTTCTAGATGAAATTCAGCGATCCATCTTAAAGCTGCATTCATGGATTCTTTTGGGCCCTTTGGGGTCAGAGGGTCGTCTGGCTTTGACCCCAGAAAGCTGTTGTGCTGAACTACTTCCTCACGTTATTAGTAAAGGTGCAGCATTCACTCTCCTTCAGTGTGTTGCCCCGCCCTACAGCCTCCCCTGCTTTGTGGTCTGTCAGAGACCTGTCAATCAGCGTGTAGCCCCGCCCTACAGCATCCCCTGCCTTATGATCTGTCAGAGACCTGTCAATCAGTGTGTAGCCCCGCCCTACAGCCTCCCCTGCTTTGTGGTCTGTCAGAGACCTGTCAATCAGCGTGTAGCCCCGCCCTACAGCATCCCCTGCCTTATGATCTGTCAGAGACCTGTCAATCAGTGTGTAGCCCCGCCCTACAGCCTCCCCTGCTTTGTGGTCTGTCAGAGACCTGTCAATCAGCGTGTAGTCCCGCCCTACAGCCTCCCCTGCTTTGTGGTCTGTCAGAGACCTGTCAATCAGCGTGTAGTCCCGCCCTACAGCATCCCCTGCTTTGTGGTCTGTCAGAGACCTGTCAATCAGCGTGTAGTCCCGCCCTACAGCCTCCCCTGCTTTGTGGTCTGTCAGAGACCTGTCAATCAGCGTGTAGCCCCGCCCTACAGCATCCCCTGCCCTATGATCTGTCAGAGACCTGTCAATCAGCGTGTAGCCCCGCCCTACAGCATCCCCTGCTTTGTGGTCTGTCAGAGACCTGTCAATCAGCGTGTAGTCCCGCCCTACAGCCTCCCCTGCTTTGTGGTCTGTTGCGAGTTGGACGCAGGGGAAACACTTCAGATTACAGGGGATCAAAGAGGTAACGAACACAGCGGGACTATTTCAAAAGGCTTCGCACTGCAAAGGGGTTTCATGACTGTGGCGGCCCCGCCCAACCCCAGCGCCTGGGAAGATGCCAGCTGGAGGCAATCAACCTCCAGCTGGACTAACGAGGTGCCTCTCCCAGGGGTTAAAAGGGAAACACGGGAGAGGCACAGGGGAAGGAAGAGCACATGGAGACGCAGAGCCACAACAAAAGACTCGCATGCATCTTCTCCTCGTCTCAGCGTTATCGGTCCGGGTCCCCTGAGAACCCACACCGCTACGATGACGATGGACAGAAGCATGTGCTCATTTTGAAACAATGACAACACAGAAAATGTGTTGAGAGTACCTCCACGATTCTACACGTTTGTCTCAATGTTCTTAAGTTGTTTCAGTTATTAGATGCTGTAGAATGGCTTAATTTAGCAGAATAAAGGGGGGGTCCTCCTCCTCTCACTGAACAGCCGCCCGTAGTCCTTCATCTCTACCACTCACCGCTCTGACGTCCTTCGACGGCAACTTCGGGTTCAAGTGCGGAGAGAAACAACTTTTGAATTTGGATGAAAACATTCTGACCTTTTAAGAGAAGTCTGCTTTATTAGTTTCATCGGAGCAAAGCTGTTGGTGTCGATCACAGCTTTTAAAACCTCACCACTGAGGTTTGCACCCTCCTCCAATAGAATCCTAAGTACTTCAAGTCTTTCTTTTCTTCAGCCCCTCTAATTGACCTCTAGTCCCGTTCCTCCGTCCGCTCAGGAAGCTAATGGTCTCCTTTTGCCGCTCTCGTCTTATTCAAATAGCAATGAAGGAAGGAGAGAGTCGGGGGAGGGAAAGGAGACGTGGAGGACGGGATGACTGTGATTAAGCCATTAACACAGTAGGCTAATTGAATTGACAAGCTGTTGAGTAATTGCCTCTGTTTGTTCCCATCCATTATTCAGCTCTTGACTGCTGCTATGACAGCAGCCTGATGCTTATTTTAAGTGTGCGTACAGTGTGTGTGTGTGTGTGTGTGTGTGTGTGTGCCTGTCTATTTGTGTGATTCTGAAGGCTTCGGTTTCCTGCAGAAGCAGCTTACCGAAGCTGTGGATGGGGGAATGTACATTTGACTCACTTAAAACCAACATCAGTTGAGAATAAAGTGTGAAACACAGAGGGAATTATGAACGCGCACATCAGGTCTGCTGACCAATAAGAACACGCCGACGGTCCCTTCGGCGAAGCCTCGCTTTGTTGATTCCACTCACACTCCAGCTGTAATCCCGCTGAGCACAAACAATCAGAAACAGATTTTCCTTCCACGCTCCCAACTGCCAATAACGAGCGTCACCGAGCGCTGTCGGCCGGCGGATTGGCCGGTTTCGTCTTCTGCAAGCTCATCGTGCGGAGGCGTCCACGCTGCCGCGCGGCGGCACGGCCGAGGCAGCGAAGCACACCGGCTGGCAGGAGGCCCCTCGATCAATTGTTCATAGCGCGGCGGCTTAGTGAGAAAAAGCAGATGCACGAGCACACAAAGCCCCTCGGAGGCCCTTGTTCCCGCGTGCAGAATAATGGAGTAACAGAAGGAAAGCTAACGCGGAAACATCCGGTGCAGCAGAACGTTTCACTCTTAATTCTATTAAAGTTGTTTCTCAGGTGCACGCTGGCCGATCAGTGCTGCCCATGAGCAAACCAGTGCTTCACCCGCGGTGTTCAACGCCCTCTGACCCCCCCGAGGCCAACGAACCAGCATTCAGATCTGGCGGTAGCTGTCGGCTGCGGGGGATCGGTCGATCGGAAGTTTGCGTGTGTCAATATGATCGCGCATAAAGTCAGCGGGCCTCACCAGCTGCGCCGGCGGGCTGTGATTGGAAAACGGGACTGAAGCGTTCCCGAACGGGACAAATCAAAATTGCACATGATTCGGGATGTCCCGGGTAACACGGGACGGTTGGCAACCCTAACTGTAGTTAACATGTTGCCCTGCTATTAGCGCTGCATGGATCCAGTTTCACTCCTCTCCCACTCGATCAGCGTCTTTAATCCGCTCGTTGGCGTTCGGCGGCTGACCGAAACACGAGAGCTCTCAGCGCTGCTCGAGGACTCGGCTGGAGCAGTAAACGGGGAGGCGTGACGGAGAGAGCCGCCGTGGGGGGGTCAGCGTGGAGACGATGGGTCTCCACATGCATTATTGATCAGTAACATTAATTACCATGACGATGTGCAGCTACAAGCGGGAATTATTGTTTTACAACAGTTCTCTCGTTACAATTTCACAGCAGGACAACAACGTCACGTCGTTAATCCTCTGGATAGCTAGTTTGGCTAATTCAGTGGCCCGATTGAAGAAGTTATTATTTCTTTCTGAAACGTGTCCCGTTTTGTATTTGCTAATCTGCATTCCTGTCACGGTCAACATGTTGCTGAATGTTCTCCCCCCTCAGAAGGCCTTTTGCTCCGCGGCCGTGATGAAAGGCCGCCTTCTGATGTCCTGGAGTTCGGTAAAAGGCAAGTGGGGGGCGGAAGGAGAGAGACGAGAAGGTGGAGGAGGTGGAACCGGTGATGGGGGAGAAGGAGAGCAGCTCTTGCTGTAGGACACAAAGGGAATGCTAAAGGGAGTGACGGTAGGAAGGCGGGAGGCCACCCAGCGGGGGGGGGGATACCTCAGCCGGGGGCTCGCCCCCCCCACCCCTCCAAGCCTACCCTGTCTGTGGACATGTGGTTTATTAGGGGGGAGGGCGGGGGGGGGTGAAGTCTCATATGCGTTTTCTTTTCCTTCACGGCCTTCAGAGGAATCATCCGTCGGAATAAGCTCCTTGAAAGCTACGTTTCCGCTGCCGGTGACACGTGAGATTAAGAAACAGCCCCACGACCCCCCCTCAGCCAACAGGCAGCGCGGGGCACCTGCCGTGGGACGAGAATGATCCGAAGTTCACAGAGCTGAGAGGATTAGGCGGGGTGGGGGGGGGGGGGGCGAGCACGACGGGGAAATAATGTCATCACACGGCTGCCACACTGTTTCATGTCAAACTGTTTAGGTTGTTTTTGCATGAGTCCTCTGATGGTAGGACACGTTGAGGTGAGCAGAGAGGACAGACATTCAGTCCCCCTAAAAGGCAGGGTTCTGTTTGCCCCCCCCCCCCCCCGCCCCAGCGCCTGTCTCACCTCTCGTTCACGAGTTGTGAAACTGTTGAAGCTCGAGAGCAAACTGACAAACCTACGGAGGATTAATTCAGCTGTGTTTATTAATACACATCCATGTATATTTCTAAGTCATTAATATTAATCACATCATTTATTCCATATATCCATATTGATTAAACTCTAACAAGTAAATATGTCCATGTTCATTCTAAAAGGATCGACTCAAGTTGAAAACACAGTGACAGCGAGGTTTTCCAGCGTGACATCGACTCCGACTGCTGCAGCCAAACAAACGGCTCCCCAGCAGCACACAGGCAATCAGGTTAAATTGGCTCCGGGTGGATCCCCCCCCCCCCCCCCACAAATCACAAAGCTCCCCGTGAGAGCTGAAACGTGGGCTTTGAACAGGCTGCAAGATTTCAGTGCTAGCTTTTTGTCGCCCCCATGTCGCCCCCATGTCGCCCCCATGTCGCCCCCCCAGCACCACAACCACGGCCCATTTGATGTGGCCATGTTTAATATTAAATGTACATCCATATTTCACCAGAATAAAGACTGAGGGCAGGATGATAAACATCCACTCCTCCAATTGCCCCGAGTTAATCCCTCTTCCAGGCCTGTGATGGAGGAATGGAACAGAACCAGGGGATGGAAGGGGGGGGGGGGACTCTGCCAAAGCAAGTTCAACTGGAAAACAGCTTTAATGGGAATCAGTGGAAGAGGAACGTTAAGGCGTCTTCATTTGACGCGATACCCTGGGTATTTACCGTCTTATGGAGGGGGGGGGGGTGTTAGTCAGTCTATCTGCATCCCTCAGCCTGCTCTGAGTGGTAACACTAGTGGATTAATATCTAAAGGCTGATCAGTTTAACGGTAATATAATCTGATAAGTGTTTGGGTTTATTTCACGTATTCCCATCAGGAGGGAAGCTGAATGAGAACTTTAACACGGGTCTCTTCTCATTGGACAAAAGCTCCGCATTTAAACGGCTCGAGATGCTCGCGATGTTTTCGATCATGGACCATGTGACCTGCAGCTCACTTCTGAAGCCGTCTCCATTTTTAACGAGCATTGTAAGACTTTAATCTGAAAAGGTTTCGAAGCCGCTTAAACTGTTTTTTTCCCGGTGCATTGCATCTCTGTCACATTTATATTCAAAGATTTAAAACGGTGAATAATGTCCTTCTGAATACCAACCACCAAAATATAAAAGGGAGAGACTTAATGTTCCGTCCAGTCGAATCGTGTTTCAGTTTATTAGATTAATTACCGATACATTTTGATGAGACAGATCGGCCGAGGAAGCATGAATATTAATCTCTTCTCCGGCGCAGAAATATCCTCATGTGCTGCTTTTTAATGTTTCAATCATGACAGGAAAAGACGGGAGATGCGACAGGCCGCACGTGCAGGGAGGGGGGGCGAGGGGGGGGGGGGGGGGGCGTCTCTGTTCCCACGGCGACCACAGAGAACCGTGTTGACTGTTCGCCGCGAAGGCTGCAGGGTGGTCGGCATGACGACCAGCTCTACCAGGAGGGACACTGGGAGGGACACATGGGACTCTTGTTCCTCGCTGGGACGTCTGGTGAGAGTCGGGATGCCTCGTCAGCCGTTTTCATTGATTATTGATCAATCAGAAACGGTTTGCTGGTGAACTGGGTCACATCGGCTACGAGAGGAAATCAAGAAAACAGAAAGCTGAAGACATAGAAGATGTACTCTGCTCCCAGCTGTCCTCCCCTCCTCCATCCAGAGCTGGTAGAATCCAAACGTGTGTTTTAACCACCTCGTGTGATGCCAAATATGCAAAGTTACACGTGTGCAGTCTTTTCAGAATAAAAGTCTTCACAGTAAAAAAGTAACCTAGTTAACTTTTGGTTATAGTTTGATAACTGTGTTTTTTCTACGAGCACATATGTCTATCAGGGCCTTGTATGGGACGCCCCCCCTCCCCTCCTACCGCCCCCCCTCACCCACAGGGGGGAGAGAAGGGGAGTATGAATCAGGAAATGTGTGTTGTCTCCGTGTCTGATCGGATGAGCCTGTGATGTAATTCTCTCTTTCCATCACCTGTGGGCTGAGCCTCCAAGGCGTGTGTGTGCGAGTGAGAGCGTGTGTGTGTGTGTGTGTGTGTGGTGGTGTGTGTGCCTTGTTTCCTGACAGATGCCTCGCCGTCGTTGGGAGACAGCCGGTGAATCGGAGCCTGACCCCCGCGGGGTTAACGGAAGGGAAGCGTATTGAAAGAGACAGAAGGTGTGAGGAGCGTGATGGACGTGGCGCCGCCTGTCAGCGCTCCTCGCTGTGCAGCTGCAGCGTGTACGCGGTGAAGGACGCTCGGCGGGCAGGTGGAGGTTTTTCAGCAGGAGGCCTCTGGATTCACAGCTCGTTGCTTCTGGCTGTGGAACATTGGTGGGCTCATCCTCCTTCTGATTGGAGCAACCAGGCTTCTCCTCCTCCTTCTGATTGGAGCAACCAGGCTTCTCCTCCTCCTTCTGATTGGAGCAACCAGGCTTCTCCTCCTCCTTCTGATTGGAGCAACCAGGCGTGGGTTCTTCTGCTAGCTGCTCCTCAATTCATTCAGTTGTTAATTTATTCAAACCTTTATTGAAAATGTTTAGCAGGGTCTTTATTTCTCGTATTCTGTTTTTCATTCATAATATTTCAACATTGTGAGTAGAAGTGTCATGTTACGGTAGAAGCACAGAACAAAGCTCATTATGTTACGCATTGTTGAACCGTTTCACTGCTCAATAAGCAAGCAGCTAACTCATACTGAAGATAACTAAGAAGGTTTCCTCTGGACTTGCAGGATGGAGGCTCGTTGGCGGCTAACAGCTGCAGCTCCAGAACGTGTGTGTGTGTGTGTGTGTGTGTGTGCATGTGTGTGCGTGCTAACCTTAATGTCCTTAACAAAACGACGCCTGCAGCAGGTACGACTTTCAGAGGGAGGTGACACGCTGCAGGGGAACAACAGAAAAAGATTAGTCAATCACAGGGTCACAAACAGAAGAGGACAATGTGGAGGATGATGATGATGATGATGATGATGATGATGAATCTGGCTGTCTCGGTTCATTATTCCTCTACATGTGTTTGAAGGATATATCTATAGTTCTATATGTTGTGGTTCCCACCAATGGGAGCTGCACCAGAAGAGAGAAGCATCTTCTCCACCTTTTGTCCTCCAGTATTTACACAGAAAGTCCCTGATGGCGATGTGCAATAATGTTAATGTGCAATAATGTTAATGTGCAATAATGTTGTGTTAATGACTTAACGAGTGAACAGCGATCATCACTCCGTCATCCTGAGACGACTCGGTCAGCTGTCACTCGGCTTCAGCTTTAAACAGAAGTGTCACTTCATTGAAATCATCTCTGTGGATAAAGAGCAGTTCCCCCTGCAGGAAGGAACCACACACACACACGCACACACACACACACACACACACACACACACACACCGGGGCTCACCTCTAATTTCCCATTATCATCCAGCAAAGCTGTTGCATTACTCATGCGATGCCATCACTGTGGGAGAAAGTGAAGAGAAGAAGAAATAAAGTGTGAAGGTACGAGGAGGAGAAACGGAAGGAGAGAATCACAGTGATGACAACAAACAAAGAATTATAAAAAGGTGGGAAGGAGAGAACTAGAGGAGGTGATGGAGGGAAGGAGAGAACAGAGGAGGTGATGGAGGGAATGAGAGAACAGAGGAGGTGATGGAGGGAAGGAGAGAACAGAGGAGGTGATGGAGGGAAGGAAAGAACAGAGGAGGTGATGGAGGGAAGGAGAGAACAGAGGAGGTGATGGAGGGAAGGAGAGAACAGAGGAGGTGATGGAGGGAAGGGGAGAACAGAGCAGGTGATGGAGGGAAGGAGAGAACAGAGGAGGTGATGGAGGGAAGGAAAGAATAGAGGAGGTGATGGAGGGAAGGAAAGAACAGAGGAGGTGATGGAGGGAAGGAGAGAACAGAGGAGGTGATGGAGGGAAGGAGAGAACAGAGGAGGTGATGGAGGGAAGGGGAGAACAGAGCAGGTGATGGAGGGAAGGAGAGAACAGAGGAGGTGATGGAGGGAAGGGGAGAACAGAGCAGGTGATGGAGGGAATGAGAGAACCGAGGAGGTGATGGAGGGAATGAGAGAACAGAGGAGGTGATGGAGGGAATGAGAGAACCGAGGAGGTGATGGAGGGAATGAGAGAACAGAGGAGGTGATGGAGGGAATGAGAGAACAGAGGAGGTGATGGAGGGAAGGAGAGAACAGAGGAGGTGATGGAGGGAAGGAGAGAACAGAGGAGGTGATGGAGGGAAGGAGAGAACAGAGGAGGTGATGGAGGGAAGGAGAGAACAGAGGAGGTGATGGAGGGAAGGAGAGAACAGAGGAGGTGATGGAGGGAAGGAGGAGGCAGGAAAACTCTCTTTAGGTGGATCCGTGGAGGAATAAAACACGTCTGTCGGCTCGTAATTTGTTCCAAATTAGCAGAGCTTTCATTTAGCATATGCCCGCTTACGAAGCAGGGAGAGGACGGGGGACGGGGGACGGGGGGGGGGGGGGGGCGATTTACTTCCCTTTTTTCTCCCCCATGATTCTCTCCACCGACTGTGAGCCGGCCCGAGGACTCGCGCTCTAAACTGAGTCCCGTCTGCATATTCATGGGCTTCATTTGCATCGCCCACAGATGGACAAAGCAGATGCTCGTTACGGCAAGTGTCACTTTTCACAAAATTTGCTTTCATGACAAAACAAATAGAGCTATACAGGAGGATGGAGCGACTCGGCGCCTCCTGGCAGAGCTGCCGTGTGTGTGTGTATATGTGTATATGTGTGTGTGTGTGTGTGTGTATGTGTGCGAGACAGTGTCGCTAGATAAACTTTAAAGTGTAAATGTGTGTGTGTGTGTGTGCATTTTGCACCATCCATATCTGTTCCTATCAGCAGTATGAGTATTGTATGTACAATTCAGGCATAATAAACATTTGCACCGATTTGAAATAACATTGACATTTTTTCTCAGAACAATCAACATTTGTTAAACACCGGGAGAGATTTAAACGTTCAGAGGTGCAAACACAGTTCACCTGTTTACGTTGAATGCAGCAGGAGCAGGAGGAGGAGCCGGAGGCACATGGAGGTGGGAGGAGGATCCGGAGGCACATGGAGGTGGGAGGAGGAGACGCAGGCACATGGAGGTGGGAGGAGGAGACGCAGGCACATGGAGGTGGGAGGAGGAGCAGGAGGCACATGGAGGTGGGAGGAGGAGACGCAGGCACATGGAGGTGGGAGGAGGAGCAGGAGGCACATGGAGGTGGGAGGAGGAGACGCAGGCACATGGAGGTGGGAGGAGGAGCAGGAGGCACATGGAGGTGGGAGGAGGAGACGCAGGCACATGGAGGTGGGAGGAGGAGCCGGAGGCACATGGAGGTGGGAGGAGGAGACGGAGGCACATGGAGGTGGGAGGAGGAGACGCAGGCACATGGAGGTGGGAGGAGGAGTAGGAGGCACATGGAGGTGGGAGGAGGAGCCGGAGGCACATGGAGGTGGGAGGAGGAGCCGGAGGCACATGGAGGTGGGAGTAGGAGCCGGAGGCACATGGAGGTGGGAGGAGGAGACGCAGGCACATGGAGGTGGGAGGAGGAGACGGAGGCACATGGAGGTGGGAGGAGGAGACGCAGGCACATGGAGGTGGGAGGAGGAGCCGTTCAGCGTGTGAAAGCGTCCCCTGCTCTACGGTCTGTTTGACTCTAAATGAGCATCATGCTGCATTGACGAGAGACTGAGACATAAACTCAGGTTTACAATGTTTACTGAGGGAATAAATCAGGAGAGAAGTAGAGTCATTTCCTCATAGCCTCATAGGCGTCTATGGGAGCACACTTATTTTGTCCCCTGATTGCTACTTATTATAGGAAAGCAAGCCGATGTCCTGTGGGCGGGACTTTAAGACGCAGAGAAAGGAGGCGAGGAAAGGAGCTGAGGAAAGTTGCTGAGGAGCGGCGTCGTCAGCAATAAGGAACAGCCCCCCTGTTGTTCTTGTTACCACCGGAGAGCAAGAGGTTTGAGTTATGACCTCCATTCATCTCTAACTGTCTTTGGTGAATTCAGAAGAAACTTTGCAGCCCCCCCTCCCCTGCCCCCCTTCTCCACCCTCCCCTGCCCCCCTCCTCCAGCCCCCCCCTCCCTCCCTGCCTGGTGGATATTAATTAACGCCGTCATGTGTCATCAGCCCCTCTGGTGAGCAGATTGCTCTTTAATCAGACCTGACAAATGGGAGAAAGGCACACAAGGTGTGTGTGTGTGTGTGTGTGTGTGTGTGTGTGTGTGTGTGTGTGCTGATCATTCTTTGTGTGAAAACAGACTGTTGTCTCTCCTCGCATGGAAGGTGTTACACCGAACAATTCTCAAGGTGCTGCTCCGGTCCAGCCTCCATCTCATCCTCTCATCAGCTCATCATCTCATCATTTCATCATCTCATCCTTTGATTAAAGCCTATGAAGAACATGAAGCAGGAGGCTCGTTTGCATCTGTTCTGTTGAAATGGATTTCTCACATATGAAATTAACGTGTTAAACCCCCCCTTGCCCCCCCGGTACTCATGTGCACCTCAAATGCTGCAAAATAAAAGCTGTGATAAAAGTTAGAACTTTACTCTGCTGTCCCATCTGCTGACATCCAACTGCATGTCTATTAAAAAGGGTGATGCAACACAGTTTACAGTTTACACCCCCCCCCCCCCCCCCCTCCCCCGAGGTGAAATCAAATTATCAACACAACCTTCTAAAATAGCAGCAGAGTTACAGTAAATATGCAGCTTCTTCTTCAGTTGGTGGTCTCTAGTTGAACCGTGAGCTTAATGATAACGATGCAAACGTTTGAACGGACTCGGACATCAATAAAAGCTTTAGTCCACATCTGTCAAGTCTGCATGTCCCTCCGCTGCAGGCCGCAGCCGGCGGTCACCGTGGAGACTTTTCGCGGCGCGCTAGGCGTTGGCCGTCCATCCGTTCGCTCCGGCCAACTGGGCTCCCGAGCAGAGGCGGCGGCAGGAAGCCCAGAGAACAGCTTTGGCAGAAATGTCCCTCCACCAGGAGCTCCGTTTCCCCCGGGCAGCCTCCTCTCGCTTCCCTGCTCTCTCCGATGCGCCGCAGTGAAGGTCGGACTGTGTCGTTTGTTTGTTGAGACTCATCCACCAGGACGACCTCAAGTGTTCCTCATGATCATCCATTCATCTCTCCTCATGGGTATCTGACCTGGGGGGGGGCGCTGGCTCCTCTGAGTCCTCTTCATCGGGACACGTGTGACATACATTCATCCATCCAGATACACATTGGTTGAGGCGACTTGTTTGTAACGCAGTAAAGCTCTGTGCTGCTGTTCAATGTGGGGCCACGTGCACACAAACCATGCAGCGTTATTGCCTGGCTGTTGATTTTTCATTAGTGGCGAATGTTTGGAGATGACAAGTGTTGTTTGTCCTCTCGAGGTTCAGCCTGGAAGGCGTGAATGCAGAGAAACACTCGGCTTCCGCAGCTGAATCAACACGGTGACTCAGCAACAGAGAGCCGAGACGGATCTGAGTAAGCAGCGCGGGAATATTCATGTGACGTCGTCTTCAGGGGAGCCGGGACTCGAGCGATCGGCAGACCGGACCTCTCGTCCACCAGCATCTGTCCTCTTGCATCATAAGGGATCATCTCACGTGGACGCATTTGATCCCAAAGCTCCTCACTGACCCTCCGTTGGCGTCGTTTTGTGGTTATTTCTCACTCTGGGATGAAATGAGACTCAATCCACCGATCTGAAGGAAGGAGATGATGTCATCACTTTGTGCTCGCGTGTCAGCAGCCCATCTGGTGTGCGGCCCTCCCCTGCTCGCCCTGACAGCCGGGGGCTAATGACCTGCAAGGTGCCTGTACATATGGGCCCCGCTGAGTGTGAGCAGGTACCTGTGCAGCTGTGTGTGTGTGTGTGTTTGAGAGGACCTGTGGTCCTCCCTGCTAGCGGAGTAATTAGGACAGGACATGGTGACCAGCACCCCCCCCCCCCCCCCCCCCCCCAGCTGGGGCCCGCTGACAGAACAAGGACGCATGGAATGATCCTCCTGGTTACTTTCTGTGGTGATCTAGAACCAGAAGTAGGTTTTTGAGCCATTAAAGGACACACAAAGCGTCACGGTGGAAGTTCTTTGGTGTTTGTTCAAAGGCCGTTATGGAAACACGTCCTGGCTGCTGGTGCAGAACCAGAAGCTCAAATGTCCATAATGTCGAAGAAATGTGTTTACTTTTCTGTCAGAAGCACAAATAACTTCACAGTATCTTCCTTTTAGTTATTTTCCCTGTAGCTCACACACGCTCACTTTTGTTCCTGATGGGCTCAAGCTAAAGGAAGTTCCAGGCGTCTGAAGCTAAAGGAAGCTCCAGACGTCTGAAGCTAAAGGAAGCCCCAGGCGTCTGAAGCTAAAGGAAGCTCCAGGCGTCTGAAGCTAAAGGAAGCTCCAGGCGTCTGAAGCTAAAGGAAGCTCCAGGCGTCTGACGCTAAAGGAAGCCCCAGGCGTCTGAAGCTAAAGGAAGCTCCAGGCGTCTGAAGCTAAAGGAAGCTCCAAGTGTCTGAAGCTAAAGGAAGCTTCACCTGTCTGAAGCTAAAGGAAGCTCCAGGCGTCTGAAGCTAAAGGAAGCTCCAGCCGTCTGAAGCTAAAGGAAGCTCCACGTGTCTGAAGCTAAAGGAAGCCCCAGACGTCTGAAGCTAAAGGAAGCTCCAGGCGTCTGAAGCTAAAGGAAGCTCCAGACGTCTGAAGCTAAAGGAAGCCCCAGACGTCTGAAGCTAAAGGAAGCCCCAGACGTCTGAAGCTAAAGGAAGCTTCACGTGTCTGAAGCTAAAGGAAGCTCCAGGTGTCTGAAGCTAAAGGAAGCTTCACGTGTCTGACGCTAAAGGAAGCCCCAGGCGTCTGAAGCTAAAGGAAGCTTCACGTGTCTGAAGCTAAAGGAAGCTCCAGACGTCTGAAGCTAAAGGAAGCCCCAGACGTCGGAAGCTGAAGGAAGCCCCAGACGTCTGAAGCTAAAGGAAGCTTCACGTGTCTGACGCTAAAGGAAGCTCCAGGTGTCTGAAGCTAATGGAAGCTTCACGTGTCTGACGCTAAAGGAAGCTCCAGGTGTCTGAACGCAGACCCTGTTCCTCCCACTTCACACCATTCACGCCTCCTTCACCCCCCCTCAGCTGCATGTTCACCGCCTCAGGTGTGCAGACTGCCTTTATATAAATATCCACCTCAGTAAATCACACGTAAACCAATTAGGGCATGTGACACAGTAACCCCCCCCCCCTCCGCCGAGAAGGCTCTTCCTCTTGATTTAAAAGCGAGTATGTGCTGACGGGTGGGATGTGATTGGCCTGGGAGGGGGCAGGATAACTCACTCACTCACTCACCCACTCATTCACTAAATTCACTCACTCACCGGCTGCTTTTCAGGCCCCTCGCACCTGTTTTCACACCTGAAGCAGGAATCTTCATCAAAGATTTGTTTGAGTCGATTTTCATCACCACGAGCTTCCACCTCTCCCGGCATCTTTTTACTTCCTGCTGAATCTCAAGTGACTCTTTTATATCTTCCCAATATGACGCCCCCCCCCCCCCCCCACCCCTCCTCGATGTAATATATTTATGAGACTTAATCTTGGATTAACACAAAGCCAGTGTATTACTTCCCCGACTCATCGAAGGCCAACTTAGTAATTGCACCGAACAACACAGAATCCACCGAGCGTCGCTGAACGAGAAGCAAACAACGTGTGGAGAGGCGCAGAAGGGGAGGAGCCATTTATTTTTAGTTTGTTTGATTCATTTACTGTTCTCCTATTTTCGTTCTCATGGCCATGTTTAAAGGGGGGAGGGGGGCGGTGACATTTGCATCCGCAGGTTCGTGTTTCCTTAGAGCTCGTCTGGCATTTAATGAGAGGAAATCAATTTCAACATCAGATATTGAATTCTACATGTTGGCGGGAAGCAAAACAATAACAGGGATGATTTCCTTTCACCGACCCCCCCTGAAGGGACGGAGGATCCTTTCAGAAGCCTCAGCGTCTCTGCGGGAAGGTGGGAGGGTTTAAAGCCTGAGCACTTTGTCACAACTTGACTTACTAAGCTCTGTGTGATCTGAAGAGACGACGGAACTCAAATCCCAAGTCCCCAAAGTGATCCCTCTCTCTCCCTCTCTCTCTCTCTCTCTCCCGCCTCCCCCTCTTCTGGGGGGCTTCCATGAGGGGTCAATTAGGGGGAGTTAAAGAATTCCCTTTCATCAGCTGGGATCCGTTGGTCCACTTCAGCCCCCCCCCCCCCCCCGCCCCCCATGTTCCTGACAGACCCGGTTAACTTCCGAGCTCTCGGGGAGCAAAGCGCTCATTTTCTTTCATGTCGTTTTCTACAGCAAAAAAAGAAAGACGTGCGTTGGTTCAGAAGAGTTTCACATTCATCGAGCACACGGACATTTCTTTTGCTGCGCAGCGACTGGTTTGCAGAAACATTTGAAACAAAACCCAATAGAAGTAAAAACCTGGGTTCTTTTCATGCATGGAAACACTCGTCCAGAAAGCATCGGCTGTCTTCGTGGCTCCTTGTGACAGGAAACAACCAGCAGGGGAATAAATATATGAATAAATACACATAATGACGCTTTAACGCTGTTAGCCTCTGATGCGGCCTCGTGTGTGTCTGTTCACGACTGGATGGTCCACAGAGTGGGAGCAGCCACACGCTGTGGACCTGGCGTGTGAGAAAACACGTCGATTCAGTGAGCTGTGCCGCGTGCTGCGAAGCGCCGGGTCACATGTGGACGGCTAAACCCGACGAAATGCTCGACCTGTGTGCCCCCGTCGGATCGCCGTGGGTTACCGCTGGACGGGTAAACGCGCTCAGGAGGGAGGCAATAAATCAAGAGAGAAGTAGAGTCACTGGATCCGAGGAGTTGCCCCCTGCTGGTCACTACAGAGTATGCAGCTTTAAATTACCCCTCTGCTTCACTTAGCAGAACCACAGGTAGAAGCTTGGGAATATTTAGGGGTGTTTTGAACATAATCCAAGTCATTTTAAAACCCTTAAATGCAAACAAAAACAAACCGAAAACGAGCGAACATGATGATTTGTTCGGCAGTTCCACATCATCGGGAGGCCCGAAGTCAGCAACCATCGTCCCCAGGGACCGAACCCAGACGTCTCATTGTCTTAATGATCCGCTGAGAGGGAGGAATCAGATGAATGATTCACCCTAATGAAGCAAAAGAGATCTTCATTTCACTTTATCGCTGAACCTTTTGGAGAATATGAAGAGACTCTTCATCGAGCTGCTCTTTAATAGGGGAATCTATCTAAATCACACTTATATACTATTTATATTTAAATGCTCAAGTGCCCAAAGGAACCGACCGGCCATGGCAGTGGAATAAAATAAAAAATACTCTGTTGTTGTTGTTTAGTTGGGGTTATTAACATGTAGTCGTAGGTAAGATATCGCTTTCATCTGATTACAAAGAAGAAATAGTGTGATATTTATCATTATTGAGTGGTCATGAGGAAATAGTGTGGGGGGGTTTAAACTGGACAGCTTTCCAATCCGTCATTGACAAATTATTCTCCTCACATCTACAATAATTATGTTTTATGTTAGAAGAGTGGAAGGTATAAAAAAAAGTTAACATTTGTAAAAGAAGCGCTATTCCTGTTTACAGGGTGTAGAAAGTTCTTCTGTATGGGACTAATTCTGAAGACTGCTGACAAACGGAAACATTATTAAAGTGCAAAAAGGCTTCAAAAGGGACTTAATCTTCACAGACAGTTAAAACTGCCAAATATACAGCAGAAATAAACATGTCAGTTCATTTCATTTAATGCTCTTCTGTCATCGTTTTATGTCATTTCTTCACTTGGGATATTTAAATGCTGCTGTAGCTTCGGTTCTCCAGTTGCTTTTTGTGAAGTTTTGGGCTCCAGATGTTTGAACAATTTCTTCTTTCTAATGATGAAAATAACAATAAGCACCTAGAACCCCGATGCTAAACATGCTAACACGCCCGCTAAGACGATGCTAGCACGCCGATGCTAAGCAGCTGCTTAATAACATCGCTCTCAATTAATCCTGATGTCAATGTCATTAGTTTTTGTTGGTTTCCATGAACCAAAGCCAGGAGGATGTGGACTTCTGAAAGGTCAGAAGGTCAAAAGGTCACCGGGAGACGCTGAAGCAGTGACTTCTTTTGTCTGGATTTCTGCCTGCGGCTCTTTCTCATCACAGTTTCTATTATATTTGATTTAGTTTTAAGTAGATCACTTAATTGCACTCCCAAGATTGCATGTGAGATGCAATGATTGCAATTAGAGGTCCAACATGAATATAAATGGGCCTGTGCTGTGATTGAGCCTCCTCATATTCCACTGTTAGATATTACCAAACTCTGAAATGTGAGGGACGGTTCTGTTCTGCTATGAGGGAAGAAAGCTCCTCCTTGTTATTAACATTTACATTTATTATTATCTATTTACTGAGGATTTTAGATGTTAAACAGAACGCGTTCAATTGAAATTTGTTGTTACTTTATATTTCCATAGACATTTCGAGCTGCAGGACAAAACAACGTGTCTCCTGGATTTTTCCCGGATGAGAAGGGACACTTTCCCTCTGGGACCTGTCAGCATTTACTTTTACATCATTTCACCATTGCATTGATATTTACGACCCTACGACAAACGTTAAAGTCAGAGCCTGATTTAGAGGTTATCGATGTCTCGCGAAGCTGACATCCGTCATTTCACTCAAAGCTGCAGTCAGGAGAAGCGTTTAGTCAAACAAACACAACTCTTTCTAAAATTCATTCCAAATGACCAAATAGTTATTCCTATTTGGTTCCCTTCACTTTATGTGTGCTGTCGAATCCCTCTGTACTCGACCAGGTTGTAGGAAGAAGGGAGGAAGGGAAGAAGGGAATGTCTGCAGGCTGCTCACTGAATGGCTCTTTTACCCTCAGATAATTAAGTGTAATTCACATTTTACATCTCTTTATACCTGTATATCCTCAATGTCAATGACACTCATCATCTACACCATCTACAACAGTCATGATCGCAGCAGTGATATACAAGAATGTTGAAAATAACATTTGGTTATTTGGTTATTGGATAGGAGGAAGACAAAAACAATGGAACAAAATAACACTCGATAAGCGTATTCATAAATGACTTTGATCTCATTAGTCTAATTGACTGATTAACTTATCCGGCAGTAATCCGATGAGGTGCAGCTTTAAATTACTGCTGTGAGTTTACATTTCGTTTTGCTCTCCGAAGGCAAATCAACACCAGAGAATAAGAAACGATTGCTAACGCTGCTAACTGTTTCCCACGGTGGAGGTCACGGTGGGGTCACGGTGGGTCACGGTGGAGGTCCCGGTGGAGGTCACGGTGGGGTCACGGTGGGGTCACGGTGGAGGTCACGGTGGGGTCACGGTGGAGGTCAGCATGTCACGCAGAGTGTCAAACACAAGAGAGTCACAGGCGGCGACAGTGTGGTGATGTGCCGAGTGGGAACTCTTATTGCAGAGACCTGCCCCCCCGTCCCCCCGAGGGAATCAACCATACTAACTCCACGTGGCTTCAGACCGGCTCACGGCGTCGCTCAGAGAGAGAGCGAGAGATTCCAGCCAGTCGACCTGAGCGAGGAGCACAAAGAGGCGGACGGAGGCCGAGCATGAGGGAGGGTGGAGGGAGCTGCTCTATCAATAGGACGGGTCACAGCCAATCAGCCGCCTTAAGTCCTTGAGTCCTTCCCATCCAACGCGGGGGGGGGAGGACCGTCTCTCACCCGCCTCCTCTGCAGACAGATGGTCAACAAAACCAATTAACCTTTCCTCTTCTCCCAGTGCCCCCCCACCCCACACCACCCTCCATTCACTTCTGTGCTCAGGCCTGGGGGGGGCACAAGGTTTTAACCGAGAGAAGAGCCCCCCCCCCCCCCCAACTGGACCGTTAATCCCACGTCGATGGATGCATAGATGTACAGACAGAGTAGATGCATCTACTAAGACAAACGACATCAACATCTTCTGGTAATGAATGGATGAAGAGGATGATTGGCTCCTTCCTCTTTCCCCCGAGCAGCCCCCCCCTGCCTTTGGGAAAAGCACTTAGGCCTCCAGCTGTTTGCATCGGCTTGCGGCTGGAAGTCTGTACATGCAAATGGGATCCTTCTACTGGGAACATCTCCAGCGCAGCTCTGCTCGCACATATTTTGTCAAATCTTTACACGGTAGATTACGTAATAAATGCACTCATTTCCTCAGTACGAGAGTCAGATTCAGAGTGACACGTTTCCAGGCTGCGATGGATGGAGGTTTATTCCAGGAGGAAGTTGATCACAACTATTTGGTCTGTTATCCCACAAACAGGGATGGCAAACGACTGGACCCACACACACACAGGTACGGACAGACACACACCGGCAGCCATCATCAGACGCTGTGCAGATGGCGGTTCACACAGCGGCCAGTGTGCGCTCCTCCTTTGCCGTCCCGTTACGAGGCGATGAGCTCGTGCTCCTGTGAACGGGACTCGCTGCTCTTCCTCCTCACACAGTGAATCCACGTGACTTTTCATTAAGGCCTCATCGTACTCGCTCTGTCACAATGTGGGCGGCGTGTTTCACAAAAACGAACAACGCAGAGAACCAAGACGTCTGAATCACTCGACTTCTTTCGCACATCCTCCTCATGAGAAAAAAGGAAGCTACTAATCACATCCATAAAACACAATATACGCATCACATGTGTGTGTGTGGCGGTGGGTGCGTTTGTGTGCTTCTCCGAGAAACAAAGATCTGTGTGAAAGAGGAGAAGTGAGAGATGTGTCTCCTTGTGCTGTTGCAAATAAGTATTCCTTTTCCTTTGTATTATGTGTGTGAAGAAAATAGTCTCTATTTATAGTACAGTAGAGAGAATAACATAAAAAGACGTCTTCACTCCTCCTGCGTCTGACGCTGTTCAGACAGCAGGAACATTTGTGCGCTGAACGTCCTTCAGTTCACCTGAACACGGTGTGTAGTGATGATCCTCAGCATCGTTCCTGTCTGGAGTGCAAAGGGCACCTGAAGACACTGATTGTTTGTCCAGAATAAGACAACCAATGGGGACATGGGACACAAAGGGTCAGCAGAACTTCACAGATTCAAAGCAAACAACCTCCTCAGCTATTTCACCTTTCATCAACATAGTGGTGAAATCCATGCATCCATTTCATTGTGATGACGCGGACGCACATCTCAACATTTAACTTGGTGAAAGCTGTGAAAAAACAAACCCTCTGAATCCAAATATAGTGATGAGTGATGCTTATAGTTTCAGTACCTCCACTACTTTACTGCAGATAAATGAAGAGTAACACCAAGATATTCATCTGCTCAGCTGTCTCCTCGAAAGTTAAGCTCAGGCACATTAGCAGCAAATATCACTTGTCAATCACTGAGCCAAACCCAAACGTCGCTAATTGTGTCATCTGCTTCTGTCATTCTTGATCTGAGGAAGAAGCTGTCACTCCCTGAGCGCCACCATGCGTGCAGCCTCACAGTATGTGAGCATAGCATGATCATAACATCTGCTCGTAACAGAGATACGCTGCGCTGGAGAGATCCTGCATGTTGATAGACGCAAAGACACATTAAGAAATGTAACTTACACATCTGTTTTTTCAGTATTATACATCAAATGTGACTGTAAACAATATATCACTGTAAAGTAGTTTTTCTTTGTTCCAGACTTCTCTGCCGGCCTCTGAAGAACACACACCCAGTCTCTGAAGAACACACGCCCGGTCTCTGAAGAACACACGCCCGGCCCCTGAAGAACACACACCCGGTCTCTGAAGAACACACGCCCGGTCTCTGAAGAACACACGCCGTGCCCCTGAAGAACACACACCCGGTCTCTGAAGAACACACCCCCGGCCCCTGAAGAACACACGCCTGGCCCCTGAAGAACACACGCCCGGTCTCTGAAGAACACACGCCCGGCCCCTGAAGAACACACGCCTGGCCCCTGAAGAACACACGCCCGGTCTCTGAAGAACACACGCCCGGCCCCTGAAGAACACACGCCCGGTCCCTGAAGAACACACACCCGGTCTCTGAAGAACACACGCCCGGTCTCTGAAGAACACACGCCTGGCCCCTGAAGAACACACGCCCGGTCTCTGAAGAACACGGACCCAGCCTCTGAAGAACACACGCCCGGCCCCTGAAGAACACACGCCCGGTCTCTGAAGACACACGCCCGGCCCCTGAAGAACACACGCCCGGCCCCTGAAGAACACACACCCAGACTCTGAAGAACACACACCCGGTCTCTGAAGAACACACACCCGGTCTCTGAAGAACACACACCCGGTCTTTGAAGAACACACACCCGGCCCCTGAAGAACACACACCCGGCCCCTGAAGAACACACACCCGGTCTTTGAAGAACACACACCCGGTCTTTGAAGAACACACACCCAGCCTCTGAAGAACACACACACAGCCAGCTTTGCTTCAACCGAGGCAGGCAGCCTGACGGGCGCATCGGATGCATCCGACTAAAGTTCTCTTCCCGTCTCTCGTCTTCTTTTCGTTCCTCTCTGTCTGTCTGGGATGGTGGAGCTCAAACAAAAGAACCTATTCGTTGTCCCTGTTCCGCCATGTGAGCGGCCTTTGTTTGGAAGTGGTCTTTCCATCGGGGCGTTACAAAGGACTCCATTGCAATGCGCTTGATGGAGAAGAGGAGGGAAGAAGAAGAACCAGAGAGAAACAGAGGTGAAGAGAGAACAACGTGAGGGCAAAGAAGGGAAAAGGGGGGGGGCTATAGAGGCAAAATGCTTTCTGTTATCATTGGTCTGAACAAAGCGAGAGGCAGACCAGGTTGGCTGTGCACCCCAGGGTGATTGAATACGGAGCTCGGATCAGAGCCGGCAGATCAATGCGCACACAGGGGAGCAGAAGATTGAAACCTTTCACTGCGCCTCCTTCCATGCATGAGGCCGTCTCTCTATTTTTACCCCCCAGCCAAGGCCTCAGTGAAGCACGTTTCGAATGAAGCTTCTTCTGTCACGTCACACAGTGAAAGAGCCCTAGTGAACCTGTTGACCAGCAAACAGCACTTCTGGAGGGTCAGAGCGCCACCGGCGCGTTCTTATCGTTTAGTTCAGTCACAGGTGACGTCAACAGGAGAACACACTGTGTGGGGCACATCAGTTAGCTACAGATTACGTCAGCAGAACAAAACAAACGTGTGGAGTCTCGATCGCCAGAACACCGGTGACATTCTATCAGAATGTCATGCGTCAGTGCTTATCCCAGGGCCTCGCCAACTCAGCACTTGCAATTAATCAACTCGTTACACAATGAAGCATCACAAAGAGAGTTACATATATTTTTTCCACTACGGAACTTAAATGCAGCGATGGACCTTTGCATCGCATTCTACACCAGTATTTGTCAGGTGACGCTCATGTATGTGCCCGTAGCAATACGATAATAATCTCTCCTTTGATAAGCAGCAAATGTAATCAAGTAGCTCGGATTTAATCACGTTGGGTGTGAACCGGTCAGACTTTCATTGGGCCACATTTTGACTCACCGTGTCCATTTTACTTCCTGCGGTTACTCTCTTACGTTGCTTTCTTTAATAACTACATCCATAAGACAAATCATTTACTTTTCTTACTGTCCTTGAAGGAATATTAATTACAGTTATTTCTAGTTCTTTTGTTTATTGATCAACCCTCAGAATAGTTACTTTTACTTATCAACCATTAAGAAAATGATCTTCTCCTGTCAAGTGATCAAACAGGGTGAAGTTCCCTCGCTCGCTGTCTGCAGAGGACATCTCTTCTAATGAGTTTTCCTTTCCTGTCCAATCATTGATGGGAGTCTTAATACACTACAACGGCCTATGGATTAGTGAAGGTATTTAAACATTGGCTTTAATTAGAGCCCTTTCAAGCTCGGGGGGTGTTGGGGCGTGAGGACTCCAGCTGGCCGGCCCAGCAGAGGACGTGTGGAGGACGTGACAGTGGTGGAAGAAGGCAGGGGGAAAAAGAAGTGCGAGGAAGTCCTGTGGTGATGAGTGAAAGTCACCGTGTGGAGGTCTGACCGCTCATCAGGCGCCTCTTCTCCTGGTCTCGCGTCGCGCTCGCCCCGTTGCCCCAGAAACGAAGGAACCGGGTCGTTCGTGACCGCCGTTCGCCGCAAACGGACTTTTCCGGTGTGACTGTGAAGGGTAACAAAACGCTCAATCACAGAACAAGCGTGTCATCAACAGACAGGCGACGCTGTTTAATGCACCCGGTGACCTCAGCTGCACCGGTTGTTGTTCCCACGTCGACCTTCCTTGGAGGATGTGCACAAAGTGTGTGGGACTTTGTGCGATGCGACTGCAATCACTTCACTTTACTTACAAAGGAGGAACAGACTTTTAGCTTCGAGGTGACGGATTAGAAAGATCTTCAACAGTTTAACAAGGATTTGATGAACCGATCCAGCTGCCAGTGTGAACTTCTCATCCCACAGTGAGAGGAAGGAATAAAAACGCTATTGTTTCTCCAACTTAACGGCCTAATAGCGTTCGATTCCAACAATACAATAAGAGGGGCTGGAGATGCATAAACCAAAGTAATGAACACATGATTGCTTCTTATCGATTAAAACATTTGCGGTGAAAGAAAGGTTGTGTTATTGGAGAGTCATAAACGCCGTTTGTGATGCTCTCGCTCTGTTACTCATTCGGCCGTAACGTTACCACCTTCGTCCCTGGAACGCTGCTTGTTGGTTTTCTTTAACACTGTTTACGTTCAATAAAAGATCTCGTTATCCCCCAAGATGCACTGCAGGAACCAGCCGCTTCGGTTTACTGGTGGAAACTGATGTAAGATGCACATCTTTGCACATAGTGCACATCTTTAGTAGACAACTTTAGTGCACATCTTTAGTGCACATCTTTAGTGCACATCTTCAGTGCACATCGTGTATATTGGATTTTGGGCAATAAGCAGCACATCAAATCATAATAATAAATTCACCATTTAGTTTGATGCTGATTCTGACTAGTTTTCTTGTCTTTTTACTACGTCTTATATTAACGTGAATCATGATTTATTGTCCCAGATGGAGCCTGATATGAACCGTTACCAGTGTAAAATACCAGTCCATATGTGGAGGTAAAGACAAACTGAAGAGTTTCAGGTTGGCTGTAAATGAACAGTACTTTCAGAATGATTGTCTCTTTGGAATGATTCTCTACCAGATTATTGCACAATATGTCAACATTCTCTGTGGAGGGTGTTTAGCCAAATTGAGCTCGCGCTGAGCTGCAGATGTTTGGACCGGCTTCATGACGCTTGGTCTTTCATGGAACAGTTATGTTGAAGCCGTCCCCAGAAGAATCATTTTCAGGCCCATTTTTAATAAAGTAGTAAAACCCAATAATACAGCAGTAACAGAAGCTGACAGACATTTCATTCCGCGGAGAGAAACTGTGGATTGAAGACGTTAACGAGCCCGGTAAGCTAACAAGGTGGAACAAGGTCGTTGGGCTCCGTCTCACACGGAGACCCGCCAGCGACTGGAGCCTCATCAGGAGTTCAGGTCAGTCTGAGCCTCTAAACCCCCCCAGGTTCCCTCAGCGCTAGAAAACTTGAGGACCACATGCAGGTTCTCCCGGGGGGCAGCATATCGATCCCATCACCCCCCCCCCCCCCCCCCCCCCCCGCCTTCATTTAGTGACCTCTATAAAGCATCTACATCGGATCTTAATTAGATATTGAAGTTCGTTAATTAAAACATTATCTCGGGCGAAACACAGCTGGGCGGTCTGACGAGCTAATCAATGAGGATGAGGGGATGCTGTCTGCTCAGAGAACCGGGGGGGACGCACCAAATCACACACTCCAGGCTCAAGTGCTACAAATTGAAATGTTAAGAAGATTTCAGTTGAATCTCCTGCACTTTTTTCCCGATATCTTGCTGAGATATTTTGTTCATCAATGAAACTTTCAAGTCTCCTTTAATGGCTGTGGAGATAGCGTGTTGCTACTTAGTCGCTGCTTGGGATTATTGGTCCCAAGTGCATTGTGGGTAAACCAAAGCCCCCAAAACCAGTTAAAACCACGCGTCATTGCTTCTGCTTTCCTGTGAATTAGATTTAGACTTCAATGTGAACCTCCATCATTGAGCCCTTTTGATCCTGTTTTATTTAATAAATCTGACCGCTGATGAATGCAGTTTTTTTTTAAGTCACATTCAACGCGAGATCGTGGAAGTGATGAGATCATTTCAGCCATTCTTTTATCCGTTGTACTTTTTATGACAAACTTGCTTTGGTTTGATTGGAGTCTTCTGGCTGGTTCGTAGTGAGTTTCCCACCTTTGGCTTAAAAGGAAGTAAGAAGTGGTACATTGTTAAAAGGTGAGACAGTCATCGTGCTAACGGCAGTCTGCAGCAGTGGGAGCTGCTCTGATGAAGGTGCAGGTTGTTTGGTGAAAGGGGGGGACGCCCTCCTAAAAGCACTCGTCTTTGAAGTGATGTCCTCTGTGTCTCCATGAGGACACTCAGGCGCCGCTCTTCGTCTCCCTGCTGAGTGCGAAGTGGGGGAGGGGCTCTTTTTGATGGAACGGCCACTGATGTGACCCCAGTTAAATAAAACTCACATCCTGCACAGCAGCATCGACACGGCGCTTCAAACGTCTTTTTTCACAAATCCCCTGAGTTCCAAAAGTAAAAATAGCTAAATAATCTTCTTTTGATGTGCAGAGTGTCTTTGTCACAAATTTGTATTTATGCACCTGGAAAACTGTTAGAGGTGTATTTAATTGTTTTGTGTTACAATGTATTGGCTTAAAATGGAGCCATGCAAAATGCACCTTTGCAAAATGCCTGTATGTTTGCAAACAGTGATGAACACAGACATTCATTCAGTACAAACCCGCCCACACGATCCTCACAGTTCAGTCGGACATTTCTACTGAAATCCTTAAAAAACAGCTTTGTAGCTAGAAAAGAAAAACAAATTGAATTAAAGAGCACTTGAGAGGCGAAAAGGCGGGACATCTGTGCTTTACCGAAGGATCCGATCCGGCTCGTTGTGGTCGTGTGTCTTCTGCTGAAGGAAGCTGCACACGCAGTGATGTGGTGGAGGTGGAGGTGGAGGTGGTGTTTGTTGACCTGCCTCCACTCGTCTCATCCCGCCGCTCGCCTTCGCTTTAAAGAACATGAAAGTGCTTCTTTTCTTCCTCTTCTCCCTTTCATCTCCCCCCTTTGTTTCCTTGGCCTCCCTCGTGTCACTGCGGTTATTCGTACCTCTTTAAACAGCGGAGGGGGATCTGCTGCAGGTCTTGTTGCAGCTGTTGATGCAGCGAAGACCGCTTCAGACTGCTGCTGCAAACATCAAAGTGTGTTTAAATGTAATAAAAGGCCCCCAAGGGTTCGAGTGGAGGCACCGTATTTGATATTTATGAATAGAATTCCCCCTTTACAGATATGTGGGGCAGGCGGTGATGATGTAAACCAATTAGACCAGTGCAGACGGGTGGCGGCGCCGCTCGGTTGTAACTGGGTCTCGATGCTAATCGTATGCAAAGAACTTCTTTAATTAATCACGTTTAGGAGAGTGATACAATCCCTTCGCCTCCAGCTGCACCCCAGACCTTTCCTCGCTTCCTTTACCAGCTGTGGTCCCGTCATGCACCGGCCACAGCGAGGGGGGGGCGATGCAAAGCCCCCGCAGGCCCAGAGGCCGCCTCATCAGATCTCTGAAGCCTCGTCAATAATTGAACGCTCGCAATCATTCTCGAGTCAGTTGCTCGCACGCGGCGGTTCCACTCGTTGCCTTTCTCTGTGCAGCTCACCTCCTTTCCTCACCTCCTTTTCCTATCTCCCACCTATGCCTCCTTCATCTCCAGCTGTGATTCACATGGGAGCGACGTGACCTTCTGCCCTCTGGGAGGAGTCCAAACGGAGAGCCGACACTCCAGAACTACTTTCACCGCTTCCTCAGCGACCCCCTCGTGGGGAAAGATGGCGGCTTCATGTTGGACTCACTGTGGAAACATGAAGCTCAGCTGAGCGTCACTCTGTGTGTGTGTGTGTGTGTGTGTGTGTCTTTTCTGGCCTTACTAAGGTCATAGAATAAATCCATATGGTTGATGCTTCTGGGTTCTAAATGTCAGCAGCAGCACTTCAGTGGTTGACGTCTGATCATCTTGAGTAATGCAGAAAATGGATTTGTTTCTGTCGATCAATGCGGCGCGAGAATCTGCCGGCCGACGCGGATCACTGGCTCCGGCTAACTCAAACCCCCCCCCCCCCCCCCCTTCCACCGGAAGCACTGTGGGCTGTGCCCCCCCCCCATGTACACAGACACAATGAACACATCACAGCATCATCGGGATTCAGCTGCGCCGCAAACAGCACGTTATTGATGGTGACAATAAGACAAACAGGTTATTGCTTTGCAATGAGACATTAACATCACATATTGTAATATTGACTTCACACCGCCGGTTTAATTAAACGAAGAAGTTGTTGATTTCATATGCGTAGGTGACCTCATACTAAGAAAGAGGCTGCTTTAATTTCATATCCTCCTCTTTTTATTGCCTTGTTGAAGCCGAGGCGCGGGCGTGAATTATTATGCCATTTCATAAATGCAGCCGTTGTTATCTGAGTCCCCGAGGTTCTTTTCTGCAGTTCTTTGATTGTCAGCTGCCAGGTTTCATTTGTTAATGATTTGCTGCCCTCTGAGATAATTAACTCAAGCTGTTTAGGACACATACATTGTCACGGTTTAAGTTCACGTCCTGTTTCATGTCCCTCATGTCCCTGGGTAACTTCACTTCCCGCCTCGTCCTGTCTTCCCCTGGGATCGTCTGACTGGTTCCACCTGCGTCCAATCACTTATTTGCGTCGTTGCCTGTTGTTCCTGTGGGATCCCTCGGCGCTGTTTATTGGTTTGGATTGAAGTCCCCGTGTTCGGGTCCTGCTTCCTGCCTCGTCCACCTTGAGAGCCGTTGACCTGAATGCATGTGATTTATTTGGAAGACCAAACGTGGACCAAGACACTCTTCCAGTTCTTTTTATCCATTGAAGTGCATTGAACGTCCAATGATGAAGAAACGGCCAGGTAAGACCGTGTACATGCATCTACGTATCTAGAACTGGCTCAGCGGTGGTTGTTCATTTCATACAAATGTTGATGCAAATAATGGCTTCTATTCTCACAGCCCAGAATTCTTCTTCTTACTATTATCACCCTCATGAAAGAAAACGATCATATTAAATACAAAAAACCCCGCAATCTTTGACAAGCTGAAGACAAACTCTTCTTCTTCTCTTGTCTCACCTCGTCTCCGTTAAACTCCTTCCCTTCACGCGACTGGCCCTGGATTACCGGGCTCTCCCTGCAGGCCCGTTGATTAAACCCCTCCGGAGCCATGGTGCATTCATGATGGTCATTAACTCCAAAAATGAATGGCGGGAACAATCCAATTCAGAGACATCTGAAAATGCCTTTTGCCAAGCGGCCCCACGTTGATAGCAGGCAATTTCCCATCTCATTTGGCAGAAGTGGGCTTATTGAATATGAGAGGATGGTGGTTCCTTTACATTTCACCCGCTCAGAGGAAGGCCGCGATATCTTTCAAGTCCGTGTATCACACACGGCCCTGGGTGGACTCTTTTGTTGGAGGTAATATGTTTTTAAAAGCCTTCCTTTTCAATCGGCCCGACGGCAGGATTTGCCATTCAGCGCGAGTCCCTTAACTCGCCGCCAACGAGACAAATGCATCATTTCATTTTTCAGAAAAGACCTGCGGCCGCGCTGTGACAGTCGTTCCTCCCCTCCGCTGACAGGAGACGTCTGTCCTCGCCGACCCACTTTCCCGTATTCCATCGATGACAGCGGGCGGAGAACCAGGAGAACCGGGTATGATCCCTTCAATCCCTCCCTGATCTGACCTCCAGGACCTATTTAAGTGCAAGCCTTTGCACCGGGGGTCTGTGCTCCCCGGTGGACCCGTCTGCTGTGGCCTAAAGCACCGGAGCACGGGCGGAAGATTAAAGTTGGATTTCATGCCGTCACCGAAATGTCTAATTGGCAAGAGTTCTATGTAGCTTTAAATGAGCACCTGGCCAGAGGATACGAATCACCTTCCAACACCAGATACCCCTCTCCTTCCTTTATCACAGAACATTTACAGGACTTTAACTGTAGCACAAGGGGTGACATTGACAAAATGCCCCGTGGTTTAGTCAGAACCCTTCTGAGAGGTTTTCTTTTGTTTTATTTTTTACTTTGTGAAATGTGGAAATGAAAGACGCGGTGGTCGAGGAAGACGACGGCAAACCACACGCGGTCACGTTCTTCCCAAAGTCACCACCTGTTAGAAGGAGTTTTCTGTAAACTGTGGTGAATGACGTTCTTGACCTGCGTTGTGTGCCGACGGTCACGATTTGACACTACAAAGATGGTTACCGGTTTGTTGGCGTTCTGCAACACGAGGGCCAACTTGTCGGAAAGCGTCTTCTCAAGCTAAGCTACATAGTGATGGATGTCTACGTTGTTACCAAGGCAACACAATGGCTTGGGGACGTCAGGAGACTCTAATCAGACTTTTCTGTCTAAAAGATCGGATTTCAAAAACCCATTTTTTCCCACCGAGAAGCTTTTATATTGATTATTGATTCTTTTACCGACATCTTTTGCACTCAGCTGCTGAAATATTAATAGAAGGAGAAGCAAATAGACTTGTGGTAAAATATATGGACAGGCCTTTAGGGTAGCAGCTTAATGAGGAGGAGAAGGAACTGATGAAGAGTTATTATTGCAATGCTTCAAGTGTAAAGGATGAAGGGAAAAAACGAGATAAACGGGAAATAAAATCCAAGTGACAAACATTTAACGATGCGTCTGTTCTGGAGGGAAGCGGGTGACGTGTTCTGAGGCAGGAACGCACGTTGTGATGAAAGGACCGCGCGATCACATCCTGCGACGCTGTGATAATTGTAGTTTTCCAGACGGGCCGTTGGCGTTCTTCAATATTTTGACTCGGTTGGACATTATTATCCCTGTTTGAATCTCTGCTGTCACATGAGACGCAGAGCTGCGGCACGGAGAGCCACAGTTTCCTTTTTGTTTCCGCTCATCAATCTGACATGTTTTCACTGAGCAGACACTTGAAGCCTGTTTGCTGCACATATTCTGTTGCCGGGCTTCATCTGTTAATGTTCCGGCCTCTTTCAGGTGATGGCAGCGGGCCTTCTGGGATGTTGGGGTCCAGGTGCTTGGCTGCCCTCTGCAGCACCTCTCTAACATTCATTTATTTTGATGATCACGCATCCCCTTTCCGCTTCGCTCTGTTTTACGTTCGCTCTTCCCACCTGGGACGGTGAGTGTCGTAGCGTTGGCTCTCACTGCTGGAATTATTCAGCACCAACAGCGGTCGGGTCTTACAGGTCTTGCAGGTCTCGGGCGGTGAGAATCCTATTTGGGGAATACTCCAGGTGGCAGTCAACCCTTCGCTAAGTCCCGCCTCTCAAAGGCCGTCTGAGCAGTCGCAGCGTAGCATCGGCCATCGGTGAGATTCAGCAAGCGCTCGTCAGTGGGTTCAGATGTTTGGAGCTTCTTATGGTTAATCATTATTATGAGAGTATTTCCACACAAAGATGTCACGCACTTCACAAAACTGTCCAAGGAGTCACGTAACCCCCCCCCTTCCAGGATCTCCCAGAGCCACCTGAATTCAAACAGGCCCTCATTTACCACCCACCTCGTCACGCGATCAATAAACTCTGGCCCTCGTTCAATCTGACAAGCATCTACATGGGGGGGGGCAGGCAATCGCTACGCGCCGGCAGGTATATAATATTGACTGATGGGGAGTGGGGGGGGTTAGATAAGACTCAGCCTATTCAATCATGCAGGGGAGATTGGGACAGTGAGGTTTAGCTGGAGCTGCACATCCACTCAGCAGTAATACAAAGTTCAGAGGATCAACAAACGCACAAAAAACACACACACTCCTCGTGTGTGTGTTTAATTGTGTATAATTGGATTGCATTAGGATGATTGTGAACGTTTTGCTGAAACGCCCTCATTCGATTGGTTCTTTGTCTCAAGGGGACATTGTGGGACGCATTCCTTTGCTGTCTGCCAGCGTGTCCCCAAATGGACTCCCCAGATAAACATGGCTGGCTCATTGATGCTCTCTCACACACACACACACACACACACCCACACACACACACACACACACACACCACACACACACACACACACACACACACACACACACACACACACACACACACACACTGCTGTGACTCTATTACTCTCCCTCTCATTTGCTGTATCACCTTCATTCCCCCCCCCCCCACGTGTGTGTCGTGTCTCTCTTATCTCGCTGGTATCTGACAGCGGAACAAGGCCCGCCCCCGTCCCAGCAGCGCCCAATCAATACTGACTAAATGAGTCACTTTGCAGGGGGGTTGTTCCATTTGTACAACGTCGTGCCCATCAACAGGCCTTTGGGGACAGGGAAGTCGGGCCGCTGTGGCTTTTACTCACTGGTCGCTAAACCGCTGAGGTCCCAGAGAGCTCGGCGAGGTCGGGACGATCTACAGAGGATCTACAGAGGATCTAGAGAGGGTCTAGAGAGGGTCTAGAGATGATCTAGAAAGGATCTAGAAAGGATCTAGAGAGGCATCTAGAGCGGATCTAGATGGTTTGGCGGATGGTTTCTTTATTGGCTTCGCTTGGCGGCCCTCATGTGAGCCGTGCGAGGAGACCCCACAGGATCAGACTCCATCTTCAGTGGCTCAGTTCGGGTGGTTTGAGGAGCTCTGATGTTCCACCAATGTGTTGATTGTCTGCGTTTCTACACAAACAGATCTCGGGGACTTTTGTCTCCTAAATTCACGGGTGTGTTCTTTACCTCCTCAGTCGATTTTGACCTTGAATTGCCTTGACATCCTCGTGGAGTCGCAGTGCAGATGAGATTGTGGAGGTCAGAGGAGAATATCGGAGGACAGAACAGAATTTACAGTACAAACATGAATGTATGATATTGGGAGACATTTTTCAAATACCTTTTTGTTTGTGAATCCCAACACTTCATTTTGTGCTCCGTTGGTCTCGATGTCGCAGCCTCTCCCGTGTTCGGAAAGGACGCGTGTGGAGGAGATTTGTTGCAGCGGCTGGACGGTTTGACGCGCGTCGAGAGGACTGGAGCCGAGCCAGAAGGTTCAGTCCGGGCCATTTCTTTAAATAAGACGGTGCCTCAGCTGAATGGATAGATGGATCATAACCTGGGCTTCCGCCAGCCTCACTTGCTGCGGAATTAACTGGATGTGTGTAGCTGAAAGCAGGTGAGGCGTGCAGACTTCCACAGGTAATGAATCTGTTTCCGAGGTCTGCAGATTGGATTTCCTGTCTGAAAGCAGTGTGTCATTAAACATTCTTTAGGGCCATCCAATGTCTAGTCGGGTAAATGGACGAGAAAATAGGCATATTTTATTAAAATCCATCCCTGATGAGGGAGACAAGGAGTCCCACGAGGGAAGCCGGCGCGTTATCCGACATGGCCGCTCATCCTCACAGCAGGAATGAACTCATTTCTGAATGTTAGTATTTGTCAGTCGGCTCGTGTGTCCCGTTGTCCTCTCGTGCGTTACGGTGCCACGCGGACGTCATCCAGGACGCAGACAACAAGCCGTCTTCAGGACCGTCCAGTCGCTGGAGACTGAGATGAGTGCCTTGCTCAACGGACCCTCCGTGGGGTCACACGATGAAACATGAGCGCGACGTTGTGAGCGTGTGCGGACGATACAACGTGGACGGTCATTTGAGGCTGGGTCTATTTCCTGGAAAACTCTAAATGAGTTGCCATCAACCTGCTGATTGGTGTGAGACCCGACGCGTGGTAACAGTCATTTCCTGTGAGTCTGGACTGTCGGTCGTCGCATGCACATTTACATCATACACATTTAGAGACACAGTCACATCAGAGGCATTAGATGGGTCCCATTGATTGTAGACAAACAAAATACACGTTGAAGATATCAATTATTTTGATGTATGTCAAGTTTCTTATTGATATCCAGTAGATCATCCGTTTAACCTGAGTTATTTTTAAACTCCCATTAAATATGATGAAGGTGGGAAATCAACACGCCGGATGATCATCATCATCATCAGGTCTGGATATCTGCCTCTTTGGTACAAACTCATTTCACAAAGAGTATTTTTTTGACGCTACAATGATGAAATAGATGATTACTCGTACTGAAATACAGTAACACACATTTGATTTGCCAGGAAAAACCTGTTTCCTGATGTAACGAGCACATGGTGACTGCGTGAAGATGTTGGGCGCACATGGACGCACACAGACATGGGCGAACCACAAAGGAGCCTCAGACACACACAACCGACCCCAGCCTGTCGCACAGTGCGCGAGCTGCAGGGCGGCTGCATGATTCATGAAGGCTCTTACTGCACGTTGACCTACAGAAAGCTGTGACCCACTTTCCAACCGGACGATGCATCAGCAACTGCTTCCTGTTATACTGCTTCAACACGCAAACCACGCTGCATTTAACATGGCAGAAGTCCTACTACGCGTTCTGCTCATCATGTTTAGCCCCCCCCCCCCCCCCCACCCCCGCTACATGGATGAAAGTGTTAGACGGGTTAAGTCTTGTTGGTTGTGTTGATGAATCGTTTGCCTTTGGCTGCTCGAGGAAACCTCAAATGAAAAGGTCGAGGTGAAGTCTCTTAACGTATGAAATATTAAGCAGCCGGAGGGGGGGGGGGGGGGGGGGGGGGGGAGAGCTGTTTGTGAGGCTCATTCAATGACCATGAAATTGTATGAGAGGGGGGGGGGGGGGAGTGGAAGCTTCCATCTGTGCTCCGAAGCCTGTTGGTAACATGGTTTGACCCTTGACCCTTTGACCCCCCCTCCCCCCCTGAGGGACGCCAGCGGAGGGATTTGTGGGAGTAATCATCTCTGCTGCGTTACGAGTGAAGGAAACGAACAAACGACCTCACAGACGCGTCTTGGATTCTAATCCGACGCCTTGAAGCTCGAGATGCATTTGTTTGTTGCATTTAATTAAAAACACACACTTTTATTGGCATCACAAAGGTAATTTGCTTTAAAGTATTTCGTGTTACAAAGAACGCCTTCTAATTAGTTTCATTTTTATTTCGATTGAGGAAGAAATGTTTCCTTTGTGTTCCGCTCCTCTTGTCGCTGGGAGGCAGCGTCGCGCAGCACGCATGAATAAATCACAGCCGTTCACCGTGCATACTAAATAACAATTCATTTATACATTTGCTATATGAATAAATAAGTGCCTGTTTTTACTGCAATCCTGCTCAAGTTTCTAACTGTTTCACTTTGAGTGAAACAGTGTGAAACGACACTGCTGAGTGTTATTAATGTACCAAACTACCATGACGTCATTTCATTCTGTCTTATAAAACTATAGTTTGTTTCTTCTAACTGCAGATTGGTGTCAGAGGGTGTAACATTTCTCCTTCTGACAATCTTAAGAACAACAATGCACAAAATTATCGCTCAAGAAAAACCCGAGTTCTAAGATCAATAAAGCCGATCGATCAACTCAAACTATTGCATTTAACAAGCGATACAACAGCAACGCGCCTTCTGTGAGGAAGCGGAGGCCAGAGGAGGTCCGACATGGGTTTATAGGCTCATCCCTGCCGCGCACGTCCACGTCGAGCTTCTCTGTAGAAAACACAAACGTAGCCGACAAATGAAGGAAGCGAGTTTGAGTGAGAACTCGACCTTGAAGCTCTTTTTAAACCCACGGTGTTACTGAGGAAGAGGACGTCCTCTCCCTCGCGCGCTACGTCTCTCTCCAGTCTCCCGTTGTCTCCCGTTGTGTCGGGTCCCATCTGGACTCACATCTGTGAGCCGACTGTCCTCCGTCGCCGTGAAATCCCACAGCGACAACACAAGGACCTTTTCAAAGTACCGCTCGCATGTTCTTCCTCCAAAAAGTCCCAGTGTTGCAGCTTGCTGCTTTCTTCACGCGCACACACAACCACACACACACACAGACACACACACAGACACACACACGCGGTGAATCTCCCGACCTTGATTCCATGGAAACAATTAATCAGCCTCCTGCTAATTACGTGTTTACAACGTTCCCCCGGTGAGAATGGAACCCTCAGCATTAACTCCACACGCTGACAGCTGTAATCATTTACAGTATTATGTACTCGGCCTCCATCGCAGTTAATTAGAAAAACAAAAGGGGTCAGAATGGCCAAGTGTTTTCCTTCAGCACGCTCGGAGGCTGCTGCACATCTTCCTGCTCACTTTGTGAACCTTTGTCTGTTACGCTTCGTTGACGTCGCTGTCGACACGCAGCAGACGGAGTACAGTGTGCTGATGCTCGCTGCGTCCCAGCCCTCTGTTGGCATGGCGATGGGCCCAGTAACTCGCCGCAGTCGGCATCCTCCACGAAGATGTATTTCTGTTCCACTGCACAGGAAAGCAGGATAAAACAATTGCCCCCCCCCCCCTCCGGACCGGCGTGTTATTCATGCTCTGCGTGTGTATCAGACACCTGCTGCAGATAAACGCTGCAGCCTCTTTTCTCTGGAAATGGGATTAGAGAGCAGAACCCGTCTCCTGCGTGTCCACGTCCCAGCAGACATGGATGAGAGGGATTAGATTAGGAAGCGTGGCGATGCGGTTTGGGCTGTGAGAGATGGAGAAGCAGCGCGGCAGCACGTCTGCTGCGCGTCATTAAAGTCACTCAAACTGCCGTCATTTAGCCCTTCAAAATGAGATTATCAAGGATTTAATCAGTCAATAAATACACTTTAAGAGGTTTCTGCACGGTTGGTTGCATGAGAGAAAAAAAACACACCCTAATTAATAGATTGACTAACATTGAAGGCAACGGGACGACTGTTGAGAGAATGAATTAGAAATACATTCCCTTAATGTAATTTAAGTAAGCCCTTTCATATGCGCCTCAGGTGGAACCGTATGGATTCCATTGGTGGGGGGGCTTGTGCTGTATATAATGGAGCAGCTCTGACCTGATGAACCCGTGTGGGTCTCAGCAGGCTGTGCGTCCTCCACCGATGTTTGCATGACGTTTACCTGCCGGTCGTGTCCAAAGGGCTGCTGCCATTCCCTGAATAACGAAGAGCTCTCCCCCCATTAGAGAGGCAGAGAGCCTCCCCATCGCTCTGCTCCTCCTCCATTGAATCACTGCAGTCTGCTCCTCAGCTAATGACCTGTCCAGTCCAGTCCTGTCCTTATCACCACCCCCCCCCCACCCCCCCCCCCCCCCCCCGTGCTCTTGAGGCGGAATTGGGAACATCTGCAGCTCCTTCCCGTCGCCTGCCGGTCATGTTGCTGCGTCACCACAAATCCGTTCTAACGAGAGCGGAGCGTCCCGATGGTGACGTGATTTGGCCGTAATTCGAATTTAGCATCATGTGACGAGAGCGATGATGAACGGCCCCCGCAGACGGATGCGTTCCAGAGAACAACCTCCTTCAAAAGGCTCCGTGGGGCTGATTGTCCGCCAATAACAGATCAACACAGTGATGATTTCTGCACCCCCCCCCCCCCCCCCGAGTGGAGCTTCCCACAGCGAGGCCTCCTCCTGCATCCTCCCTTTAACTGAGTCACCTCCGTCACACGCCCCCCGTGCATTGGTTTAGTCCAGTCGGGGGGGGTTGACTTGTTGGGTAGTTGTTGCTCTGCTCATTGTGCGTCCGTGTGATTGGAGCTCCTGGCTCTTTGTTTGGGATTGTTGTTGTGCTCCACTGCTCCATTGTGCGTTTTGCTGCCTATCAGAGCCGAATTCCTCCTGAGCCGAAAACAATTGTTCTGTTCTTTCGATTAACCTGCGGCGCCCAACATTACAGCAGGAAACCCTCACGTATACACAACTACCGCAACATGCAGTCCTTCTGTGGCACAACAACTAGCAGATCACAGCTTGGACTTTAACTTCTATGAAAATAAGGACAGTTGTGTACTGAGGTTCAGTAAGCAGCACACGCTGTAGCTGCCCGTGTGTGATGCTGCAATGAGTCTAATTATGTTCCTCCAACTGGGAATCACATGTGATTAATAGAAGAACCTCATCCTGAGTGGACGTCCAGTGGTCGACGTGGTTATTATTTCATCTGGAGCTGCCGCTAAACTAAAAGAGGCTGGACAGGAACCCCGCCCCCCCCCCCGGTCATGGGTAAAGTAAAGCCTTCCTCCGCCCTCCCTCGTCCGCGGCTAAGCGGTTAGCTTCCAGTGCTGATAGGATGGAGGAGCTTTTGTTTGTGTTCCATCCGGCTGAGGCATTAAAGAGCCGTGATTTAACCTGAAAGCGCTAACGTGCTAACGTGCTAACGAGCTTTCTAATGAAGGTAAACATGTTTGTCTATTTGTGTGTCAGGATAGTGTGTGCTCATTAAAAAAGGTGTGTCTGTGCGTTCAGATTAGTAGATTACTCACACTTATTGGTAACAAAAGAAAAACTCTTCAGGTGTGTTTTTCCTGAAGCGCCGCTCGCTCATTTATCGGTTTTTGAGAAAGAAATCAATATCATATCACTGCTTGTTCTGTGTTTTTTCTCTTTTTCACAACACGTTGTTGGATGTGGATGCGTGTCTGTAAGTGGTCGGTCTCATTCTGAGACATGCGGGCAAACGGGCTTCCACTGATTTCTTTTTCAAATACGGTGAATCTAATAAATATTGTAGGATTTGGCCTCAATCTGTTCACACATAGACAGCTTTGCAAACTCCACATACTCCATATGGGACCAGTGGGAGGAGATGGAAGGAGGTCATTGAATGTAGTCTCAGTGCTGCTTGTGTCACCAGACTAAAGGGGTGTGTGTGTGTGTGTGTGTGTGTGTGTGTGTGTGTGTGTGTGATATAAATCCAGCGTGTCATATTAAAGCTGTCTCCGTAGGCGGGCCTGTCATCGGTTCAACTACGTTCAGCCACAGCATTAATAGTTTAATAATTACAATCTTGTGATTTCCAGTGTTTATGTGTACACATAGTGATGTAAATGGAGGATGGCTGCCCCCCCCCCCCCCCCTCCACCACCCCCCCCCAGAGGAGGGAACCGAGCGGCTGGATGGTCAGCAGGTGATGTTGGATGTGTTGTTGAGCTGTATTTCAGTGTTCCGTGAGCGTGCACGTTGTGGATTCTCTGACTCGTCACTTTTTACTCTCAACTAAAAGCTTCCCCTCTATCCCCCCCCCCCCTCCCCCCCTCCTGTGTTTCTCGTACTACACATCACATTCAATCTGGATAGAGAAGGTTTTGAAACACTAACCGGAGTAAAAGCGATCAATACTTTTGAGGTATGAGTGATCGCTTTGACACGACTAGACGATCTATCTACATAACTATCCAGTCTGCTCCCCTTCCCCCTCTCCCCCCCCAGCCCCCCCTCCCCCTCTCCCCCCTCTTTCCTCTCCCAGTTCTTTATTGGACTGTAGGGGAAAACAAATAAAACAAAGGCCTCTCTAATTACTCATTTGAAAGCACCGCCTCTCACAGTTCACAGGCCAAAGACGAGAAAAATGGAGGGCGAAGAATGTCCCGCATGACATGGGGGGGGGGGCATGACATCCATCTTGTGCACCGTGAGAAGCCTGATAAGTCGTGTGTGTGTGTGTGTGGAATATACCGAGTACTGGATTTAGTGAGTGTGTGTGCCTAAGTGTGTCCATTTATCTGTCCTAGCGAGCCTGTGTGTGTGAATATAATATCACCTAGTAGAACAAATGCATGCGGGGGGGGGGGGGGGGCTGCATCAGCATCCGCATCACTGCCAAAGTGCAGTGATAGGTAAACACACGCGGGTTTATATCCGTGTGCATGTGAGGACCTGAAGCAGATGGACGTTTTAGGGAAGCGGCGTTCTAAAGCCAGATCTTAGCTAGCAGACTGTCACATGACCCAGTTAAGGACCCAGTTAAGGACAGCCAAAATTGGTAACCGGATTGGTAGCAGAATGAAACACTAGTCCACAGTTAATTGCTGGGTTGCAGGCGAATTGCAGGCATTTGTCGCTTGGCTCTTCTGGTTGCAGAGTGGAAGAGTCCAATAATCCAGTTTACCTGTGAGGCCGCCGGCTGCAACTTGGGCATCAGCACGAGATTCTGAACGCTCAACTATTGACACACTACTACGTTAAATGAGATATTCGTTGTTGTAATGTGTGAATACAGATGTGTTCACAGAGGACTATCTCTCACACACACACACACACACACACACACACACACACACACACACACACACACACACACACACACACACAGGTGAGACGTTGGAACCATCGGTCTGGTGACTCATTGCGACTCCTTTTGTGCTCCCTGCTCGTCTCCTTTCAGCCACGGCTCCCCTGAGCCTGTTTACGGACGCACTTTTCATCCAGTGTGGCCGATCGATGCTCCTTTGAAGTGCGAGGTCAGTGCGAGGATCTCCCAATTGGCTTATCTTCCAGGGAAGAAGTGTGTGAAGGAGGCTGCATGGCTTCATCCTATGATTCATCTCCAAGATAATGGGAAGTGACGCAGCTGTTGTTGGGAATTTGTACTTTGGGTCGTGTTGGTCAGCTAGTGAAGCTTTCAGGATTAAATATTGTGTAGGGTTTCTATTGCAAATACACCCTCTTAACACATACTGACGCCCCTTCTCTCTGCTCCTCTCCGATGCCACTGGAAGTTATTTCAGAACACGCGGTAACGTTTCCTGGGGCAGTGCAGCCGCTAGTTCAGAGATGGAAATGTAGTGGAAATGAAATGTAATATAATGTCTCCCACAAACAAAAGGCTTGGACACTGCTGCTTTTGTCATTGAAGTAATGCAGCTTTGAAAGCAAACAAACCTCCCTGAATGGAAACCATCTGTAACATCCGTCCTCTCTTCCAATCTTCTCATTTGCGGCTGTTGTTCCCCCAAAATGAGGAAAGGCCAATATGGACGACAATGGCACGCGGCCTCAATCACACCCAGTGAGAATCTCCCCCCCCTCCTCCCCCCCGACGCCGCGCCCGGCTAATTAGCCTGATCCGACTGTTAGTGGCCTTCGCTTCGAGTCGAGCGGCTCGGTGGCAAAGCTTCTGAAACACAAGCGTGGGAGAGAGGCGGGAAACGTGCTCTGGGCATCGCGTCATCCGTCCGTCTGGGATTCGCAGAGCGACGCTCAACGGGCCCAGGGGAGCGTGATGGACTGGGATCAGCGAGGGGACGGCAGGTCGCTGCTCAATGTGCTCATCCTTGGAAACTCTGATGTCCCCCAAACAGGAAAGTTTATTTATTGCGATACTCTCTGTTTTCAGGTCGTCCGTCTGTCCGCTCCATTAACGCGGGATCCCTGGGACACCTGGAGGGATTTCTGTGTTATCCTTTTCAAATTTGGCACAAAGGAGAAACTCATTAGGATTTGGTGGCGGTGGGTCAAAGGTCAAAGTCACTGCGACCTCCCGTCTGTGCCGGTCTTGGAACATTAGGAGAATTTCTTCAAACGTCACTTGCGGCTTCACAAAAAACGATTAATGTGCTGATTATGAAATGACGAGATGACGTTTTGCACGAGGCGAGGCACACGACCACGAGAAGCACCGACAGAAGGACGCTCATTATGAGCAGATGCTGATCTCAAACTGTGGTTTGCATTCCCTTGATATACAGTCAACTGTGGTTGCATGAATGTATTTCACTTCAAGATCGTAGAGTGAAGAAAGAAAGTGATCAGCCTCCACAAGGTGATCGCTTTCTTTATTCCTTGAATTCTCCACAGTGTCTGTGTGTCTGTTGCCATCCCCCTTTCCTGCTCTGCACATCAGCCTTTCGTACGACAGCACAAGAAGAATTGGGCTTTCCAGACAGTAAATGTCGTATTTTGTGAGATGGTGGCAAACCCTCTTGCGCTGATTGTGCTAAATGCACGTCTTGTTTTGTTCCCTGGAACGTGTTCTATCCTAAGAATCCATGTAGAGATGAACAACGGGAGCGAGAGGCCGCCTGCAGACGGACATTAGCCGAGCTGCAGAAACCTCCATTTGCACTGAATCAAATATCGGCCCGTTTAAACATTCCATTTGTTCACATGAGTTATGGCAGAGACCCCTTACGGCTCTTGTGACACTGAGTGTGTGTGTGTGTGTGTGTGTGTGTGTGTGTGTGTGTGAGGGAGACAGACAATTACAGGTGGTGTAAACCTGAAGCAGTGTCTTTGAACAAAAGCAGAAGTAATCAGACCGGAGCTCTGTGTGCCTGCAGCTTCACCTTCATGAGGACACACACATATACACACACACAGCGGGTCAATCACAGCGTCGTCCTCATCATCTGCTGTCTCACGAGCTCCTGGTGCTGAGGACAGAGTGACTTTGGGGAGGTTTGGGTGGAGTTCTGCTTTGAGCACCGTCCGTTCAGTAGAACCCGTTGAAGCTTTTCTGTTGGTTGGAATGTTTTTCCTATTGAGAAAAAAAATAATATTCTTTTCTAACAGAAACCCGGGTATGCAATGCTTTTATTTTGAAGTACCAGCATAAACCTATTTACAGTTTCTTAAGTAACGATGGAGTAAAGGGGGGAGTAATTGGCATTTATCATATGTTTTTAAGTCGTTTTAAGTAAAAGGCCTTTGTAGAGACTCAGCGAGCGTCTTTGTGTTCCAATAAGTGCGACGCTTCAGCTCCTGAGTTGGCGCTGGGCAGCGCGTCGTGGATGCCAGAGGCCGAGCGTCTGCAGTCATCCAGTCGCATTGATCGGCGGCTTTAATCTGTGAAACGGCTTGTGGGTCTTTAAAGCAGGTGAGACTTTCTGTGCTCGGGGTGGATTTGAACACAACAAATGCACATTGAGGAAAGGCTCCCCGAGCACACATGTGCATGCGCGCTAGTGAACATTGAAATATCTACTGATTATTCAAAGCGCACCAGCTAGAACATGAAAGGAAAGCAAAGGGAAAGCCGTCGTCTGACTCCTTCCTGTTGCACGTCAGTCGTCGCGTCGTTGGAGGTTGCATGCAGAGAAGACGGGTGACATTTTGCTTCTCACTATCTTCCTTTCTTCCATTTAGCATCTCCGTGGTAACAGAGGTTGACGCGTAACCTTTCCATCAAAAGGTTTGGCTTTGGTTGCATTAAAGTGTTTAATTTGTCTTTTTGTCTCTGAGAAAAGGAGAAGATCTCCAGTTGGTTCATTTCAGTTCCCAGGAAGCTGCTGTGATAAAAACAAACACTTTAAAGCTTTAAAATACACTTTAATGCTGCTTCCGCTGTCTCTTGAGGTTCAACACGGGTCAGAAGGGGTTTTTGTTCTCTGGATCCTCTGCATGGAATCAGCAGCACAGGAGTTATTTTCATGCTTTTAATTCATTTAATGATTTGGAAGATGATAGCTAGGCTTTCACACAAGTGTTTAATTACCACGAGCTGTTGTTGTGTTTGAAACTTTTAATATGTTTTATAAAAAGCGCTGTCACCGTAACTGTAAGAGTACAGAGAAAGCATTGCCAGGTCTTCCTTAATGAATTAAAGATTTTAATAATGATCTACATGATCGCAGCTTTTTTAATAAGCATCCAAGTATTATTCATGTCACAACATTAAGTACCAAAAATAACATGTAAACATGCTGTATCTTTGATAAAGCCCCAGTGGGGAGTGTGCCTTGGAAATAGAACAGGAAGCCTTCATTCTGAGGACGAACCATCCACGAGGGGGCAGGGGAGGGGGGGGGGGGGCTTAATGTGCATGTTCCTGTAATGAGCTGCCTGCTACCTGCCTGCATTTGGTCTCCGCCGCTGAGACGCGGCGTTCTGCTGCCGATGGTCCTTCCTGTGCAAACACCTCGGATTGAAAGCTGCAGTGGAATCTTTATTTAACGCGCTTAGGAGAGGCAACCAGAGGAGGAAACCGGCAGAGAGAGTGCGAGTGGAGCTGCCGTCTCTAACGAGAAGGAGTGCAGCGAGGGGGGGGGGGGCAAAGTAACAACAGGGGGCCAAAGTAATTAGCTGACACGGGTGCCCGAATGAAACCTCCTCCATGAGGTACAAGCACAGATATCATTACACATGTCTACACCCCCCCCCCCCCCCCCCCCCCACATGTCGTTTAGGCGACCGTTTGCTGGTTCCGAACCTCGGCCGCGCCTCAGTGAGACTAAATGAATAAGGAGACGAGGAGGTTGCGATCTGAGGAAGCGAGGAGATGATATGACCTTTGAACTGAGCTGGCAGAGAGGAGAATCAAATAATATTAGGTCGAAAAATATCGTGGAACAAAAGTCAAATATTATTAGGCTCAAAAAGTGGAATGAAAATAGTCAAAATAAGTTGGGTTAAAAATGTTTTTCAAAAAAGTGAAAAATATCGGGTTGAAAAATCATTTGATAAAAAGGTATAAAATATGCTAGGTCAAAAAAAGTCATGGAAAAAAAAGGTTAATATGTAATGGACAGAAAATTCAAATTGTCCATAAAATACACAGTTGTGTTTCCCATTCTGGTGGAGACTGAAGGACAAAGTGCAGCAGTTTGACTCTTCTAGCACCAGGCTGGAGTTTACGTAGCAGAGCGCCGATGGGGGGTCACAGCGGCCCGCCTCCCTTTCACGCCCAAACAGCAGCCGGATGAAATGTCCATCAGGTGACTTTAGCCGACGCCTCTGGCCGTGACGGGACGGTGTGTTTGTGTTCCGTTAATAGGGCCGACACGCCGTTAGGCTCTATGGATGCCCGATGCGTGGGCTCACATGAAAACACCGTTATTTGTCCTTATCAAAGTTTTGATGTGAGACCCGTCTTCCATCGTCATGGACGTGGAGGCCGCTGCCATACACAGGTTGTACAGTTAAACCGTCCCGCGGCTGCTTTCATGTGTTATTACGCTTTTCCAGAAATATCCAAAAATGTCTTCCTCTTGTAATGGAAATGTGTTCATTTCATCGTGTAGCGAACATCAATAAATTAAACCTCCCTTTTAGATCCAATAAAACGCTGCATTCTTGCGGCTGCCTCAGGAAGCGTTTCTCCGGTTTCTGGTTGCTGAAGCTTCATTTATCATAAGAGGGCATTTCTCTTATTTGTTTAGCCTTCTTGTAATGCTGAGTTGAGACATTTTTCACCGCGGTGCAGTATTCCTGCAGACTTTCATCGCTGCCCCTCAGGGGAATCGAATATGTATTTGCCGTTTTTAAAAAGGGTTTAGCATCGTTAATAATTTCTGGAAACATAAAAGAGGAAACGTGGCTGTCTTTATTTCTTTGTTTCTCCTTTTTTTCTTTTGTCGCAACTTGTTCTGCCGGCTAAGCATTGAGACGAAGAGAGGCGTGTGGGTGGGAGAGTTTAAGGAAGGGTGGAGTGCGTCGCCATGGGAGACTCATCTCCTCCATCTCTGATCACCGGTGGAGGGACCTTCAGGGGGGGAGAAGTTTGTAAATGATAGGTCACCGGCCAAAAGGGTAAATAAAGGACAGAATAGAAGCGGCATCCAATCATCCGTCGGTGACAGCTCATGTTTAGCGTACATCACCCGCTCAGAGCGATCAATCACTTCCCTTCAGGCAACGTGTCGTTGTTCCCCCTCTTCTTATATCGTCTCCCATCTAATCTATTTGATCACATAAAAAGATAATCGCAAAGAAGAAACCAGGTATCCATCACCCCCCCTCCCTCCCGATGGCAGGTGGCTGAGGGCATCCAAATGACACTGAGGCATGCTGGGACTTGTATGCTCTGGGTCTGCTCTGTTTATCTAAGCCTTGTTGATCAGGGTTAATGTCCAGACCCCCCGAACCCCCTCCCACAATGACAAATGACAGTTATCTATTTTTACGGCTTGATACAGATCCATCAGCCTCCTTCGGAGAGACCCCCCCCCCCCCCCCCAAACTCCCTCCACCTCCCTCCACCTCCCTCCACCCCTCCCACACCTCCCTCTTTGGAGGAGATATTCCAGGTCGCCGAGCCAAGGTGAAAACCAAACAATGCACATGAGAAGACAATACGCACACACACACGCACGCACACGCACACACACACACACACACGCACACGCACACACACACACACACACACACACACACACACACACACACACTATGGACTCATGGAAAGGCCAGGGCCTCCCCAGGGATGTTGGCTAATGTCGGGACATGTGGCTGGCGTGGACCTGGTCCTCACGCACACCCCGTCCAGCTGTGTCGGGGACGCCAATAACCCCTGTTACCGTGCCCCTCCCCCCCCCCACACCTTTTGCACCTGCCTCCTGCCCCCCGAGGAGGGAAACTACTTGTGAGCGTTATTGATTGGGGGGCAGATCGGCGCTGTCCGGCGGGGAGATAAGATGGATGGAGCAGTCCGGCTTTGGGACGGCGTGTCCGACACGGGCCGGGGGAACCGAGGCGCCGCCGCTTCGACTTTGGCCAGAAATGCGGTGAAGTGGGGTGATCGGGGGTGGGGGGGGGGCTAGTCTGCCAGGGGCAACTTGCGTAAATTGGTCACAAGGTATTGACTCTAAACGAGGTCGAAGTCTTGCAGAAATTCAGAGCTCAGAGTCTCGGGGTTCACAGGTTCCGATTGTTTCATACAAACAAGACCATGAATTAACCGCTGAAAAACTAATCTGCTGAAATCAGGTTTCCTGACCAGGTTCAGACCAAACGGTGCTGGATCCCTTTTTACAGAAAATGAATAAATGAACATTCAGCCGTTTTATGTTTCCATCTGCACCATCACGGTTTGGGGGATTGAAATTTGTTTGATTGACTTTATTAGACTGAAGGCGATTTGTCGCTCTGGAGAACCGTTCATGCTTTTGCAAATGTTTATCTATAATATTTATCATCCCACAATGGAACTGTTGGAACCAAACATCGATCTTGTTAAAACAAGTGGAGCAGTGAAGCTACCTGAAATCCACCTCTGTTAATCAATGAACTGTAGTAAAACCACCGAGCCAGGAAGGTACCATGGATTTCTACTGCATTATTGAACCACAAGTATGTCAACTTTTCACAGTTGGGTCAATACTGTGTCCTCTTGCTGCTATTTGGGGATTCATGAGGCCCTCCGAAGGCAGCAGCGATCTGAATATGAATCTGTATTCCTGCTCTGCAGACTTCCCAGATTGCGTGCAGAGTAAACACTGCCTTGGGCCACGATTGCTTTCTAAATGCCGTTGAGGATTTGAGGGTTTTCGTAAAGGAAATGAATATAAAGGGAGCGCGGCTGGCCTCAGTTGACCCTGTCAGAAATGCGGCGGCGCTGCTGATGCATTCAAATGATCCCGAGGACGATTTGCATTTCCAGTGATGAGGTGAAGAGGGCTCGAGCTGCGTGTAACGAGCTGGAGAGGCACAACAATTAATGTGGAGAGTTCCATCCACGGAGAAACCACAGAGATACGAGTAACGGCTCCACCATCTCAGACGTGCGTCACCAAACTGGTCCTTTACCAGTGACACGTCTCCCTCTGTGTCCTCAGGGCAGATTGACTCAGCGTCATGCTCCCAGTGCCACACAGATGCACCGGGAGGGGAGTCGGGGGGAGGGGGGGGGGGCACTACGGCTGCAACTGCCGGTCACTTGGGTTTGCATCGCTGGTTAGGAAACAAGTGAATATAAATCCTTCTTTATAAAACAGACCTATTTCTAATAAGCGCTATTCTCCGAATCGACCGACCACTACCGCTTCCCTCCACAGGGGGCGCCACAATCGTCATATAAGCCCCACGTAGTAACTGTGAAAGAGCAAAAGTTACGCCTTCGAGTATTATTCAACCCGTGACTCTACTTTCACATGTCGCTGGGTCTGATGGAGTCACAGGCGACCTGGCTGATTCCACGCCGCCGTTTACGCCCACTGAATGTGCCTGTTTTTGGCGTCATCGACTTGGGTTGTTAGCAAGAACATTTAGTAAAGAGCCTCACTCCCAAATGTGCTGTGACATCGGTGGAATACCCGGCTGCGACCGTCGCGGAAAAGGGCTCAATACGGAACACCTGGAAATGTGTAAAGGTCACGGAACCACAGACTGTATATCAAGGGAATGAAAAAACAGAAGCTTTGAATGTAAAAACGAAACGTGACCTTTGGTACGGCGCCAGGTATTACGGTAAAGTACGAATAAGGTAACAGAAAATTATTTTTTATTTTTCTATTGGGATACCCAACTGAGGAATGAAAGTTTCCCGCCGCAACGCAGAGGACATGTGTCCTTTGGTCGTGATCACGGAAGAGCTCACGACCTCAGAGACGCAGCATGAACACGCTGCAGCCTGTGAGCTGGTCCCTTCAGGAGGCGGGACTTTACCCCCTCCCCCCCTCAGGCTTCTGGGACGGTGCTTCTACCTGACGGTGCTTCTACCTGACGGTGCTTCTACCTGACGGTGGTTGCCCCTGCACTGGTCCTGCCGTACACTTGCTTGCATCATCTCCGTTGTAGGAATTGAATGTGTTGTGCATCTTTTGCGTTTTTTCGTCCCTCCTGATCGACGGATCCTCCTCCGTCTCTCACTGAGGTTCCTTCCCGTTTTCCTAGGAAGTGACAGGAAGTGATTTTCTTGGTTTGGGAAGTTTGTCCTGGTTTCGGGACGGAGGACGTCGCATGTGTACCAGGTAATGCAGTTGAATGAGGAACAGCTGTGGACGGTTCCCAGAGTTCCTCATCTAGGAAACGCTACGGTCAAGTACGTCTTGGAGCTCCCGGTGGCCTGGAGGGCGTCCGGCGTCCGGCGTCGCCTCGCTCCGCCCGCTGCAGACGGCTTCGTTCTTCCTCAGCTGTCATCGCTGGTGGGACAAAAGAATTGAAAGTCAACAGATTACGTTTACTTCCAGAACAGAGCTTATCAAAGCGTCATTAGGCCTCTGCGCTGCTCCCTTTTTATATTTGCAGCTAATGATCCGTGTAATATCTGTCCTCTCCCCCCGGATGTGCCGTTTGCCATCATTGCGATGCCATTTGCTTTACTGAGGCTGAGCTACACTTGTGTGTGTGTCAAATGACGTAAAGGACCGTTTCAAATAACTGCACAATCTTGGGACTCAAGGACGTGACCGCTTTGCTCGCAGCAAAGCGTTCACTCACTACTTCCCTGAATACATCTTTTAAGGCTGAGAATATGTCCACGGGGCTTTCTGAAGCTTCTTTTCAGCGCCCCCAGGTGGCCAGCGATGCAGCATTAAGCAAGTTATCACGGCAAGTCTCCTTATTGTTTATCTCTGTCCTTTTTTAAAATGAGTCAAACAACAGCTTTATTACCAAAAGCACTCAGCAGGTTTGCACCCGCCTATTTCACTAGCGGCGCTGCTGTCGCATGCTAATGGTGTTTGACACCATTCACACCTTTTAGAATCCTTTTAAAATCCAGCTGCCACACCTCCTACGAGCTCGCGTGAGGAGATGCAGTCGCAGCTCAATTCCCGGCGGAGAGAATTCCACAAATGCTTTAGATTTTCTGCGTCCTACTTTGCAACTTGGATTTGACCGCTCATCTAAAAGTGACCTTCAGGCCGCGTGGGACGCCGCGTGGGGGGGCTCGTGTATGTGCCGGACAGGGCGGGCTGTGCATATGGCAGAGATCAAACCATTAACCTGCTGGTGATTGGCCCTGCCATCAGGGTGCCGTAATTAGAGGTAAGTGGGCCTGAGACCAGAGCGCAGTAATGGGGAAGCTCACTGCGGGGAGAGTCCGACTCTCAACATCTGTGCCGGTCTGCGTGACCTCAGGCGTCGCACATCTTGATGCTTTTCAAACACTCTTAACGGGCTTGTTTGACGCTCCTAATTTCCTGTTTCTATTCAGAGGAAGACCAATGAACCAGCGGCTCTTTCTCCACCTGTGCGTTCACAGTGTTTGCTGCCTCACTTCTACTTTCCCACTCAAACGACTGCATATGTAAATATATGTGTGTGCATCTGTAAGTATGTGCCCTTATACCGGATTCACCTGCACAAATTTATCTCTCCTAGCAAGTTGTCAAAGTCCCCGACGTTCCGAAGACAAATCCCTCCCGCTCCACTGCACTCTGTGAATGAAGCGATTCTTCATCCGATTCAGGTATCGATCCTTTTTCTGCGAGGAAACAAGTGTAGCTGCTTTGTTCAAACTTCTGCATTAGAAAGTCAGCCAGCGAGTCGTTTAATCTCATCCGTCGCCCCGGAGTGTAATTGATGGACGCGTGCTCTATTTGTGTAAAAAGAATCAAACCCAATCAGGGCTTCCTGAAGGCTGCACTCGATCAATGCAGCGTTACACACACAGGATTCCTCCGTCTGCAGACGCACATGTTGCCACATGTGAGCTGATTAGAGAAGGACACATGCGTGCACATGCCAGCCAAAGCCAATGCGACTGTCTCCGTCCCCTGCGAGCTTGTTAATGCGAATTGTGCATATCCGGTTTATACGCTGCAATCTTTCGCGCCGCTTATTTTTCTCTTTTGTGTTAGTTTGTGTTTTTAATTGACAGTAATAAGAATGATAAATAATATTAATCAGCATTAATGTGTTTTTGGTCTATTCCAATAATATCATAGTCGATTTTTTGGATCCATTTAGTTTTATCCAATTTTTATCTCATCTAATTTCCTTGGATCTGAATTGATTTTATTCTGGGTATTTTCTGCATGTGAAGCCTTGAAATGTGCTGAAAGGACAAAGGCTCCTTGCTTCGCCTGTAAGTTCATTGTTGTCCGTCTGACGTCGGCTCACGTGGAAACAGACTACGGAAGGAGAAGAAGGAGAGGTTTTCACGGCGTCGTGTTCGACCTCCGAGGAAATCAAGTGTTTCCATCTGATCCGATCAGCCACACTCACAACAGCATAAGCTGAAGCTTAAGGGAATCCATTGCAGAGGGGGGGCGACGGGCGAAGCCTGAAGCCCGGCCCATTCCAAAGAACAATCCCATAACCAGGAAAGAATCAAATCCAAGGATCTGGTCACTGTGACTTGCATTCAAACCGGGGTGACGCTAACCCTGAACCTGCATTCTCTGTAGTGACCAGCAGGGGGCGACTCCTCTGGTCCCACAGACGTCTATGAGGAAATTACTCTCTCAGTAAACGTATACGGTCTCGGCCTCCAGTTTCAAGTGTTCCTCAAAATATCGTCATTTCTCCCGTTAAAGCCAAGATGGAAAACAAAAATCTGTTTCAAGCTTAACAACTTATAATAAGTCCAACTTAAATGAACTTTCTTTCTATTTTGTTATAGCGAACTCATCTGCTCTGTAAATCACTGGCTTCAACATAAACAACAGGAAGAAACATACTTTTATCTTTTATATTCATGCATTAATTTGCAGCATCCGACCCATTAAGAGCTGCATGAAGGTCCCTTTGGTTTGACACCTTGGACCTTTCAGCAGGAAGTGCCGATAAATATTCAGGTGAGGGAGTTTTTATGGAAGCAGCTGGAGCCTGAAGGACCCCGCTGATTGTGTTCGGTACCACGACGATATTGTGCCGCCAAACGGGACGTAAGGTCACTCTGGACTGCCAAATATCCGGCGCTGTGGGGGAGTTTCTGGTGGCGGAGGAGGCCAGTGCTCACGGTCACCAGCTGAGTTTGGGAGGGAACCATCTCGTGTCGTCGGCGTAGAGGAAATGATGCGGCGCCTCCCATCCCAAGGTCATCCCATGCTACAGTGATTCCCAGCATCAGAGGGCCGGACGCTCTCCCAGCCGCCTCGGCCTGTGATGCCATCATTTGGTGGTTGTGAAGAAGTCATCTGTGCGAAAAGCTCTCGTCCCAACGTTCCATTGCTTCCTAGTAAGCGACTTTCTACGTGTGTTTTACAGCGTTCTCTTAAAAACATTGCTGAATTGAATCCCTTTTCTTTCTTGGTTTCACTCTTTATCTTTGGTCACGTGTCTCCTTTGATTAATCGACACGTGACTGTAACTTTCATCAGAATCCGCTATCACACGGCCAAGAATCATTAACTGTTGCGGATCTGTGTATTTCCTGGTTGGTCGCATGCCGATGCAGGTTGGTCACACGCCGGATCAAACCTGACCACGAAGGCGGCCGCATGTTACGGGCTGGAGAGGATGTTAGGACCCGGCAGCAATGCATTGGCCGCGCGTTCAGAGCGTAGAGCTCGGCAGATGGCGTCTCTAATGGACGTAGAGGAGCGACGCGAACGCACCTCAGACAGGCCGCCAGCACGCCGCCTGGATAAGCGGGATGCTGGGAACGAGTGAGACGAGCTGTTTACTGTCAATTGTCATGGATGCAAATATTCTGAGGCCGTAACGTGTGTGAAGCCTGAGGAAATGAGAAACGTGAGGTCTCAGAGACGTCACATCTCTTCTGGCTTTAATTTGATCCGAAAAGCTGAAACGCACTTTCATTTCCTTCAGCTACACTTTTTTTCACACACTATAGTTTCTACCTCTACCTCCCTTTGTCTCCATTTTCTTCATCCACACGCATCTTTCTCTCTTCCCAAGGTCAGGACTGGTGGTTCAGCCCCCCCCCCCCCCCCCCTCCCTTTTTGAATCTATGTTTGCTGCTGAATAAATAAAGCCCCTCCCTGTGGAGATGATTCACCTGTTGGGCCACAATGTGGACGCTGCAGCCGTATCGAGTCGGGCCAGCTGCTGGGGGGCAGGAGAGCTGGCACACCGACGCCCCCCCCCCCCCCCCCCCCCCCCCGGGCTGCCATTCATCACCACCTAACGACTCTGGTTTTAATTCCATCGCCTGGTGGAGATGCGCGTTTCCTCCGTCACTCTGGTTCATTTCACCATCGATGCTGTCTGGGCCTTTTTTAAGGGACTCGGCTCCTCTTCTCTGAACACATGCCGGCTGTTTGTTCCCCGGCACGCAGTTGTACACGCGACCCTTTCAGCAACAACACGATTCAAACAAATCAGCAGTCTAACAATCTTTCTCATTTTTAACTGAAATTGAATTTAAAAACTGAGTGGAATGACTTTGGTGGTATCTTTAGGAGTGGATCGGAGGAAGCCTTCACTTTGGCTCCTACTTTGTTGAATATATATATATATATATATATATATACACACAGATGGTTAGACGTGGACTTTATCTTTCTCCGAGATAAATGTCCCCTCTCATTCTTCTTCCCTGTCCCTTTGAGGACAATGGCGGTAATAACACACCCTGCCTGTGCAGCCCTGGTTAGTCAGAGGGAAATGTTCTCCTCCACAATCTGAGCACTTGGTCCCTTTTCTGCATCGCGGCAAATGGCGAATCTCTGCATTTATAATTAACTGGTGAAAAAAGTGTTACATTCGGAATATTGGGGAGGTATTTAAATCCTTCACGTGCCATGCAGCACTTATTCGGAAAATAACTAAAAATGATACTCGAGTGCTGAAAAACATGAAGCCAAATAGATTTGTGCATCTGGAGAATTGTGTCGACCCTAAAAATAAATGGAAGAAATGCGAATACATGATTCAATAATACGATCATGCTAACAAAGATTAAGTGATAATGTCAGAGCTTCACACTTATGATAATTAGTGTTATCTCATTTTTGCAAACATAAATTTCCATTCTAAGTCTCTGTGGGAAACGAGTATTGATTAACCGCGACCCCAAATCCACCGAATCAGGTGAAAACGAGGAGAATATGAATCGTTTATACACAGTGAATATGGAGCAGACCAATAATGCAATCTGATCCCTCAATGCACAGCGCGCCAAAATCAGCTGGAATAAAGGGTGCAATCACGTGGTAGTCCCTCTATAAATCCCCCGTAATGTGACTATGAAATAGAAATGCATCCCAACCCCCCCGTGCCCCCTCCCCTCATTGAGGGACGAGAGGCCATCTTCAGAAATGGACCTTCTGTTGGATTAAATCCTTGATTTTACGGTGCGATGGATAAAACATTCACTGCACACCTGCTCCTTCCCTTTATTAGACTGACTGGCTCCATGTGAGGAAAAGTGCTGATGCTTTATTAAATGGACCTATTAAATATGCTTCGTTAGTGGAGTGGGGGGGGGGGGGGGGGGGGGGGTATAAATGAGGTGCAGGGAGAGGAGCTCGTTTGGGGGGGGGGGGGGGTCATATTTCATGGATTCTCAGAGAAAGATGGAGCCATTTGGACAGAAGCTGAGAAGTTGAAGGAGACTTTTGTACTGAAGTGCAAATCACAACGGCGGGGCGGGGCCTATCTAGCAGAGCCCTTCTGATTGGACAGACACACGAAGCTCCGGTTTCATTCTCTCTCTGATTGGATTTTGCAAATGGAATTGAATTGACGAGTGAAAGCGGACCGTTTGTTTTTCATCTGAGCGTATTAATGATGCTGAGGGGGCGGGACGGGACAAGCCGGCTCTCGTTTAATGACGAAGATCCACATCAAGGGTATTGATCGGTCTCGTGCTTTGGCAGGACCACCGGTCATTTATTACCCCCCCGCCCCCCTCTCAGTTATATAGTTCATCCGTCTCTCCGAGGTCCGAAGGGATAAATGCAAATAGTTGTTGTTCTTAAAACGATTTTTATTTGCATATCTGTTACTAATGAACCTTTAAATAGAGCAACCCCCCCTCAACCTTGGAGGGAATACGAGCGAGTCCCTGTGAGGAGGAGTGTAACAGCAAAACACCCATTTCCACTTCATCGCTTCCTAATTTCTACACTGATGTGCAAATCACAGCGAGGATTTGGGGAACCAAAGGTTTCATTCTTTTAGAAGCAGAATGTAGTGTTTTAACCACCTGACAATCGATAATAGGAAATATTGAGTCAAACTGGGGAGGCCTCTTTGTGATCCATAAATGTGACATATTAAAGCTACATGTCGCCATTTAGACCAAGTGAAATAAGTCAGAGATCACTAATCACACGATGCAGACGCAGACTCTGACATCACAGTGACGCATCCTGTGAGGCCGAAACGACACAGAACAGGATCATGTGACGCAGCTTCTGATGCTGCTGTACATGGTGACCACACAGGGGTAAATAACGTGGTTAAAGGGACATTTTGGGTTTTGTTAACCTGCCTCAGAGTTATTTCATCGCTCTCCTTGTGGGGAGGGGAGACGCTCCGCTTAAATGATTACATTTCAAAATAATTCAACGGCGCAAATCATCTCGCTTTTAATAACTAGTGTTTAGGAGACGGTGGACTGCTATTTGAGAACTCGCACGGCCGCTGAATTACACATTAGCTGTAGAATGAGCAACAAACGGCACATTGATAACAAAGTCGAGGCAAACGGTGGATCATAAATGTAAAAATGCAAAGTCAGTTACAGTCCACCGCTTCCCCTCGTGCAGGATCAGCAAGTCCTCCAGAAGAAAAGACTTTGTCATTGACTTCCTGACAAAGACATTTAGGGGGATTGGCTATGAACGAAGACAAAATATATATCATTTTGACCGCTCTAAATCCATGCTCAGATAATATACATTGTTGTTATGTGTGTATATATAATATATATATATACATATGTATAATAACATACAGATTTTTAACAGCACACATCTGGGAATGTTTGTCCCGCTGCTGCTGCCTGTGTTGCAGATGAACCGGTCTCGTAATCCACTTATAATCTCTTAACGGTGCCGTCGTGAACTGAACCATTTCTGTTTATCGTTTATTTCTATTTGCACTTTTCTCAACTTTCAGAAATAAATGTTTGTCCCTGTTCAGCTCACCGTGTTATTGAGAGCCGGTGTGCTTGCTCCTGTTTTTCTCTACACGACCTGCCTCTCTAATACTAACAGCTCCCTGCTGCAGGTGTCACGAGGGGGGAGGGGGGAGGAAGGCGGAGGACGAGGGGGGGGCGTGAGGGAGAAATACAGGATGTAAGCCGGAGCTGTAGCGACCGTTACCTCCAGCGCCTCACTGCTGCTCTCATCTGTTAGCTCCATCGCAACGGTCATCTGGGGGACCCGGGGGCCGCGCTGCAAACAGACGTGTGTGTGTGTGTGTGTGTGTGAGGCTACCAAGAGAAGCTAACATAGCACTTTGTCTGCTCTCGCTCTCCGTGCCCGTGCTAAGTCTAAACTACAGTTGCACTGTTTGTGTGGTATTTCTTACGGCCCCGTTTCAGTCATTCTCGTCCCCCCTCTCCGACGTTCTGGTTCCTTTTTCAAAGCATGAAGGTAAACACAACTGTTGAGCCGAGGCCCCATGCAGACGTGTGGGAAGCACCTGGGGACGTAAAGAGGAGTTATGGCTCTATCTCCTGGTGTCCCTGTCTCGGGGGGAGCGCGGGCCTTTTACTGCTGACACATGAGTGCCTTTAAGGTGGGGGGAGCACACACACTGGTGAGGTAATGATGACTGCCGACATGCTAGTCTGGAGCTCCGCTTGCTCAGCCATGGGCGAAGCCGAAGGTGAAACGCTCCCCACGTTCCTCTTGTGATGCCGCGCACGGCCTGTCGTCTGTCTGAGCCCCCCGAGGGTCGATTCATATTTGCACCATTTAGGTGTGATTGATTCGCCTCTCGGGGTGCGCCTGCAGCGCCCTGAGATCGTCTCTGCGCTGGAAGAGAGCTGCTGGCTTTATGAATGGATCTGATGTGCATTCGTCAATACTGCGGATCAGACTACATCCAGTGCTGAGGCCTGGAGACGGATGCAGCGCGCCGTCTGTGTGTGTCTGTGTGTGTTCTCCGGTTGTCCACCGCCAGACGTTTTGGAGACTGTTTGCACACAATGAGAATCCGTCTGGTAGGGGGGGGGGGGTTAATAACTTAAAGAACACTGTGGTTCGGCTTCAGCAGAACCACAATCACACGACGCAAAAAAGAAATGCCTGGTGTCTTAAAAACAAATAGAAGACTGTTGACAAGTGTGTTATTTAATTTGTCACACAAGACAAAAACAATGTACGCGTGTCATTTGTTTTCTGTTCGTAAAAGCCCAACAGAACATCTTGTAATGTTCGAGCTTCGCCACGTGTGAAACAATGGATGTCTTATTTTCCCAAATGGCCAGCTTGTTGTCTCGGTGACCTGATTCTGTTATCTGACAAAGTTTATTACGCGATGCGGCTCTCTTGTGATGTAGTGTGATGACAGGAGATCAGCAGATCAGAAGTTCAATGTGAACGGGTTGAAAGGTTCATCAACGTTACAAAAGGCCTCTTTCCCTCCACAAAGAAACATCCAGAGCATCTGGCTCAAAAACGACTGTGCAGGAAATGAGATCACCTGGGGAAATAGACTGGTACCATTTTATAAATGTGTAAAACACACAGTTAATGTGTTCTCCTTGGAACCACAAGACTCCAGTCAGTTTTTCTCAATGATCAAAACTCACAAGAATAAAACTCTTTCCACTGGTTTTAGAATTATAGAGAGACACTGAATGACTGAATGACTGAAGAATAAACGGATGCAGCGCTGTAAAAATGTTCCCTGCTGGGAAGTTGCTGACTCACCGGCTTGATGTTTTTTAAACTAGCATCAGAGTGCTAACGGGCTAACAGCACTTTTCGGACAGACCGAAGCTGCATCGTGTTTCTAGTCGTGCGGCTGCACACGGCTCAAGAACATCGTCATTTGGGTTGTCCGCCAGCGTTATTATCACAAGGACATTGTTTCCTCCGTTGTTGCCTTTTTTGCCTTACCTCCTTACCTCCTAAGCTCCTCCTCCCCGTCCCCCCACCCCCTTTTCATTTTATTTTGTCTTTTATCCTACTTTCTTGATGAATGTTATATAGAGCATTAATATTTTACTGCCACATGCAATTTTAATGGTGACACAATTCTCCTCCCATCTTTTTGGGATAATTGTGCCAGTTATTCCTCTTTTTACTCTAACACACATGGGGGGAACAGAAGTAGAGAGAGGAAGAAGGATGGTAGGTTGTTAAGGCGAGGCCCACTGGGACACATTTCCTTGTGACGTTGCGTGATGACTGCAGTCAACGTGCTGGTGTCTTTGCACTGCGCGTGTAAATGATCCCTTGAATGCGGCCTTGATGGGCAGCTGGTGCTGCTCGCCTGTCAAAGAGATTGGAACCACGTGCCTCATTCCTCTGAGAACCTCATGGCCGCCACGACGATTAGCGACGCCCCAGTGTTTCTCACAGAGCCAATGAAGCCTGTTTCTAAAATAATTAAATATAGTCTTATCTGATTGTTAACTCGTTCTCATCTTTCTTTTCTCATACAGACACTATTTATTGTGTAAGTGTGACTTGATGCATCTTAAACCTAAATCTAGTCCCCTGAAATAAATACACAAATACAACATCTGCAACAACTCTTTGATTTGGGGCCAGTGTCTAAGCACACGCACAGGTGTCGCTCCCCGTGCAGCGCTGTGGCTCCGCAGCCTGTGCGCAGTACGCGGCGTGCAGCGGCTGACGTCAGAGAGGAGCGCGCAGCCAGAGGAGTGTAAATAGGGCAGAGCCGGAGCGCAGCGCGGAGAGGACACCCAGCCGCAGGAACCCGGAGGATGGACAGTCGGGACGCACTGAACCCCGTCGCCCCACGCACCCGCCCGTAGTAATCCAGCACAGAGGACAGGAGCTACCGGAGGAGCAGACAGCAGACAACATACAACACACAACAAACAACAACAACAAGGAGAAGAAGAAGAAGGAGGAGAGGAAGAGGAGCGCAGTTTTGGTGTCGTCGCTGCGAGGGAATCTGTGGCATTTCGCCCGACTTCCCCCCTGTCGAATACCCCTTCCCATCTGCCCGCTTGCCTCGCACTAGCACAGGTAAGGTGCGCGCGGTGTCTCCTGGTCATGTCAGCGAGGGCGTGTGTTGTCTTAAGTTTGGTGGCTCGTGAGGCTGCATGGCGCCGCTGAGTGGAAACTAAACAAGGTGGCGGTGGCGTACTTTTGAATTACTGCGTTTTCATTATGTTGCTGAACGGGGGGGGGGGGGGGGGGTGCAGGGCAGCTTCGCTGTCAACGACCATATGTGACAGGGTTTAACTACACCACCCGGAATGTGGCGCAACGCTGGAGGAAATGAGTCACTCAGCGTGTCCACGGGGCTCGCGTGGACACCTCGCGCGCAGGCTCATAGAGTTTGATAAATTGCTCCAGTTGTACCCCCCCCCCGCTCCCCCCCCGCGCCCTCCTGCCCCGGAATGCGCCAGCTTTGGCCGGAGCAGTAAAGTGAGACACGCACATCTCGCGTCGCTCGCACGGCTTCCACCTTTCCACCCTCGCACTTCCTCTTCTGACGGGGTGCTCGTGGAGCTCATCCACCGCCCAGCACGCGCGCACTCAATCCTGTGAGTAAACGAGACTAATTCAAAGCCGGCGTATGGTGTCGGATTAAATGATCCCGCTGCGGGTCACCGGAGAGGCGGAGCTCTCCGCGGTGCTGATCCCGCTGCGGGTCATCGGAGAGGCGGAGCTCTCCGCGGTGCTGATCCCGCGCCATCGGCTCTTTCTGGGGGTTTCTTGGGTTTCTTTTTGGGGCCGTTCATCACCGTGCTGTCGACCGACGACCGCGGGGTAAACCTCGACTCCTCCAACTCTCAGCCACGTCTCCCACACGCACCGACGCGCGCACTCTCGCATACAGCAGGCGTGCACGTGTAGAGCCCTGGATCGATGTCTTGCGCCGGCCCCCGCATGAGAATCTGTTCACGGCAGCAGTTCATTATCCGTCTCAGAGAGTCGGCTCAGTTGGAGAAGGATTTGAAGGGTGCAGGTCCAATGTTCTGTTGTGTGTCAGCACTCTCGTGATGGACTCACACAGCATCAATCTGCTCCTCTGTGATTTCAACATAAACGTGTAATTGACCTTTGAGTGAAAGATGAAGCTGCAGTCAGTGTTCCCTCTTTAATTTACGGTTTCAATACTTAACCAAGACAGTTTGCATTAAATGTTTTCTTTCCTGTATTGTGTTGCACGGTAAAAGCTCTCCCTCTCTCTAGCCTTTTCCTGACTTTGTCTATGTCAAGGTGTTAGTTATTATTATCTAGATACACATGCAAATAGTCAAACCCTTTCTCTACCCCCATGTAGCTGTTTTTCGGGCATTAAATAATCCAAATAAAAAGCTCTCGTTGACTAATCCATTTAAGATTCAATTACCATGAATCAAATTTATTAAACTATTTTTTCATGTGAGTTATAATTGTTATGGTATCCGATCCCTTCACCGGAACCCCTGCTGAGCTCAACTAATCAGGAGTGAGATTTATTTCTGCCCAACAAAACTATCCCCTCTGGAAACCAATCCCACCTCATCCACCATGCTGTTTTATTCATTGTCTTTTCTCTTTACGCTGGTTGACTTTGATTTGTTCTGCTTTTGCAATTTTTCCAAAGGAAATATAGCGTTTTGAATACTCGAAAAACCAAAGTGAATCTGTCTCAGCCTTCATTTTTAAATTGAAGTGAGTTTAGTGCTCGCACATAGAGAATTGTAACGAGATTACCACGACAATGAAGAGTACGCAATGACACCGAGGACCGGTACCTTGCACCTCTTTCATCGCAGTGACGTTCGTACCGGGGCCCGGGACACAAAACGCTTCACTTGAAATTCCGATCATGGCGTTTCACTTCACTGGGAATGACCTTTCCCGCTGGCCGAGCGAAGAGCTTCCCGTCGTGTGGAAGAAACTGACGGAGGAGTCGGTCAAGAGGGGGGTGCGGAGGGGGGGCGGGGCGGGGTGACGGGAAGGTCACCTGACGTATCGGCCTCCCGCGCGCGGCTGCCCGTCCCTCTTCACATCTCCCCCGGACAGCGTGACTGGGCCAGGTTTCCTCCGGCCGCAGGAGCAACGTGTGGAACCTCAATGCGAGTCTTCATCAATTAGCAGTGACTTGCGTGAGGGTGGAGTTGCAGCGGCCCAGTTAGTGTGGAGGGATGAAGCTCTGACGGTGGTGCTTGGGGGGCGGTGGGGGGGCCGCGGACCTTCCTCTCCACAAAGGGCCCCTGAGGAGCCACAGATGCTCAAGGAGGCATTTTCTCTCCGTGCTGATCTTCCCCGCCATTCTTTTTTTTGCTACTTGCAGCAGTTCCCCGATCTCCCCGGTATCCTATTTGCTGCCAGGGGGGTTTCACACAGCCCACGGGGAGGTAGGGGGGGGGTTCTGGATCTAACGAGTCACTCGCTGCTTTGTGCGTCTTCCAGCTCTGCCTGACGAGCTGGAGTTCGGGCTTCAACACCTGATCACAGGCAAAAGTCTGTGTCAGTGTTGAGGTGGGGGGGGGGGGGGGGGGAGGGAGGGTGGTTGGAGGGAGCTCTTGCGTCTCTTCAAGTGGCGTCAGGGTCTTGATTCATTCCGAAGTAATGGAGAAAAACCCACAATACATTGCAGTCGGCCCTTCAGGGCTCAAAGCCAGACAGGCTCTGGAATAAACTGCCGTTCCACTATTGACAATTTCAATTGCAGCTTAAGGACCCACCTGCCTTTGATCATTTCAGTTCGGCCTGTTGTGGCCTGCTGGCTTTGGTCAGTTTGACCCCCCCCCCTCATCCCGGTTACTTCATTTCATCCCTCCTTACCTTACCGTATCTTTATGTTTCCTACAAATGTCCACCAGCACGTGTGAATGTACCCTCGTTGCGTTCAGTCCAAAATAAACCTCCGTCTCCACAGGAAACAAAAAACAAATGTGTTTTTTTGGGTCCATTATGGAAGTGGTGGTACTTAGCGGTACTTAGTGGCACCGCCGCCAGTCTCCTGTGTGGTTCGACTCATCCCAGGAGTCGGTTTCTCCGTTTCTGGCCCTCATTGTGTGCTCTGCTGTTCCCTCGGCTTTGTGTGTGCCTGTGTGTTCTTTGCATTCTAGATTATATAACAGAATATGTGAAGGCTGAAATGCTTTCTCTATAACACAAATACTGGCTTCCACACAGCCATTATTTTAATACAGTACAAACATAAAGCAATTTATTACAAACCAAAATCAACAACTGCCTTGCCCAGGTGTTCTGGGAAATGTCAGAGCTTTTTTTCTTTTTATTTTAAATGCCACAGAGGATGCTGGGTATTTGGGGTCTTTTTTATAGAATTTAGGGAATCATCCGGTAGAATCTGTGCAGGTGGAAAACAATATGTTTTGTGTTATTCAAATTGTTTCTTTCCAAGGATTTTGCACCGCGGTTAGCTTAGCCAATAGCAACTTCATGCGGCCTTCTGTTTTATCGTCGAGTGATGAAAATGGAATTCTTCTCGGTCTGACTCCTGGCAGTCATCATTAATTGGATCTCCTCTTTTCTTAATGAGTTGCGTGCTGTCTGAGTGAAATCCCTTTGACTGTGAGCTGTCTGGACGCTCGGCTGATAAGCCCCCCCCCCCCCCCCCGGCTCCTTTCCGAGGGCGTACGAGCCTCTTGCATTGCAGTGAATGACGGTTCATGACCTTATCTTTCCCAGGCTGCCGTGCTGCATAAATCCCCTTTAGGAAACACCGCCGCAGAAGCTCATGCGATTTATTACAGCTTGTCATATAAATAGATAAATAAAGAAAGAAATGCGCCGTCGATGCGTATCCTGTTCCCCTGGAGTGTGCGAGATAAGTAGGGCTACGCCGCGCCTTCCGGAGGCACCGCTGTCAAAGCGATTGACGCCCCCGGTCTCCTCGGTACCTTCCCCGACTGAGACGGGTAAATACGGAAGAAGGAATGTGCAGGCCTCCCGATAACATCACGGGTTCCGTCTCCTGCGACATCGACGTCTGCGGGAGGAAGAGGGAGGCTTTGAACCCGATCGGCAGCCGGGGGACGATAGCAGCGAGTTTACGGTCTGAGGACGCACAGCGGCAGCAGCATGTGGAGAACTTTCTCCCAAAGTGGGGCATGTCATGTGCCACCAGATCGTCTTTAAAAGGGGGGGAAGTCAACTCAAAAAGGCAAATGTTGGAGACTTCATGTTGACTTTTAAATAGGCAGGGAGGAGGGGGGAGGGGGGGGGGGGGGGGGGGGGGGGGGGGTGTCGATCCAACGGAGCAGGAGGCTCCAGCAGCCTCACACTGACATCCTGCTTTCACCAGCAGATTCAACTTCTAAAACTAGTGTTTTAATGCTAAATTTAATAGACTCAATCTGTCGAATTAGTTGCCGGCAATTTCTCAGGTGTTAGAGTGAGAAGACTTTTTGTAGAAGACTTGTAGAAGAAGTTTGTAGAAGACTAAACACTGAAGATAGAATGAATAAAAATGTCCTGCAGTTTGGATGGAAATGAATCCCATTCCTGAAATAATACGGGGATAAACCATATGTTTTGTTAATTAATTATTTTTAACCATTGGCACAATAGACGTCTGCTGTTATGATGATATGAAACATCTGTAGTATCTTTATTGTCTGCAGATTTGATCTTGTGTTTTTTAGCCATTTTAAAAGCTCATCATCTGTAAAAGTGTTCACTGTGTGGCAGCTTTCACACTCCTGTTGTTTTCTGATGACTCTCCCATCTTCTCCTCCATGTTTGTGTGCACGAGTCTGTTGATGCAGTCGTTTAGAAGAACATGAATCAAGCGCGGCTTTAAAACTGAATATTTCACCTTCAGCCCAGAAAAAGCAGCTGAAAGTAGCTGCTGCGTCTCAGAGACCGTATCTCCGTCTGATGGCAGCAGATGGCGCTTCGCCGTCTCCGGTCGCCGTGCGACGCAGTCGAGATGCTTCGTTTATCATCGTTGGTGCAACAGTACGGATGATTTGATTAGCACTGATATCCACACGTAAAGCTGATTATTTACACAGTATGAAATTTAAATGGAATACATAAGCAATAGTGCATGATCAAACCATCCAAACAGTGTCACGTGTTGGCGTGTCCCTGCAGTGGGGGGGGGGGGGGGGGGGGGGGGGGGGGGGGGGGGGGGGGCTATGCTGCCTAGTTCTTGACATCGTCTTAAAAGCTGTCAAACCAATTTACTCTGTGACGCGTTGGACTGAACAGGGGGGTCCAAAGCAGGACCCCTCGGGCCCCCCGGCGAAGCTTTGCTGGCCCTGAAATTTAAAGTTGTGCACACGAAGAGACGCACAACGTGTGAGACGGCGGGTAGACGTTTGTGGAGGGAGACTCGAGTCTCTTTAAGCCGTTTAATACGCGGCTCAGATAATTGGCTTCCTCGCAGACTCTCTCCCTTCAGAGGAATTTCAAAATTGACCGTTCATTCCACACCGCCGGTGGTCTTTTTCCCTGTGTGTGTGTGTGTGTGTGTGTGTGTGTGTGTGTGCCATCGCCGGGGGTCAGGCAGCACATTAAGACAGTGACTGGCAGATCTCATTTGGTGGTTAATTTGAGCAGGCTAAGCTCTCCGCTGTGAGGAGCCTCAGCCTCGGGCCGGCTGGCTGAGCGATGTGAGGTCCTCCGTCTGCGCGCACTGTATCTCTGCAGGGGTCCAAAGTACATCAAGTACTGCATTCTAGTATTCTTTTTGACATTATACAAGTCACATCCTCTTCACACCACTATTTGTTTGCAACCACTTGTTAGTTCTCAGATCCTTTTTAAAATGGAGCCTTCTGATGATTCCTGTTGGCACAGAAGTGAAGTCCCTTTTACTGCCGTTTCTCCCTCAGAGCTTCTAATCCCACATTGCTGCACAGTAAATAAAACAAACTCTTACAGAGAAAATCTGCCTTGTTACTTGTTAGCAGTTACTTTCAATACTTCATGTACATTTTTAATGTGTCCTCATAAATGATAGAATAATGCATTATTAGTCCAGCAGCAGGGACGTTTACAGGATTCACAGCGGCACAGTTAAAGTAACAAGAGACATAGTAAAAAGAAACGAGATAAAAATGAATTATTATAAATAAGCAGTGATAAAAAGAATCCACAATAACTGGAATGAAATCGTATATACATAATATACAGAATAACAGAATAACTGTTATTGCAGTGTGTTTCCACTGCACAGAGTTTAAACAAGGACACAACAAGCTTAACATTTAGCTTTTATTTTGAAGCGTTCCCACATGCAGCTTTAAGTAAAGTGCGACCCGGCGGCGCTTCAGTGTGATTGAGCTCTGAATGCGGCTTCTTTTTACTCCTCCTGCAATCACCAATTATTGATTAAGCAAAATGTCAACAGAAAAAAACAAAACGTTTGAAAAGACGAGATTATTCATGTATTTGGTGGAAAGGGAGAAAATAAATATGTAAAGCAGCGAGTCCATTTCGGGGTCGATCGCAGGTCAAGGTGAGTTCATGATTCAGTATTCTGGTTAAACGCCATAAACACCTGCGCTGCTTGAGATGCATGGCGGCGCTTTCTGTGCCCTTGTTTCAGTTCATTTTCAAACTTTATGGCCCCCGAAGGGAAATTTCTTTCCCGACTGATTCTGCAGTAAAACACACAATAAAGCCACATAATAAACAGCCAACAGGAATAAGCTCATCAGATAGGAGCTTATTCTTATGGAAGGACACAATAACAGGAACGCCGACCCCCCCAAAAGACTTCATCTGAGGTGTGACCGCAGCTTGTGAGGTTTTGTGTCGGTTATCAGTATTTACATGGTTTAAGGGCTTTATTTCAGTTAGTCTGGTTCGTCTACTCTGAAGCTTCTGAGGCGCCGCCATTTTAAAAAAGCTTTTAAATTATAACTATTAAATATATTCTCGCCATTTCTGATGTGATTTACAGATGGAAGTCACGTCTGAAATAAAGAACGCAGCGGCGGGAAGCTTTGTGCACTCTCCGTCTAGAAGGCCTTTGTGTGTGTGTGTGTGTGCGTGTGTTTGTGTGTGTGTGTGTGTGTGTGTGTGCAGCGCGTTTATGCACACGACACCGTGCTTCAGAGGTTTGTCTCTTTGTTGACATCAAAAGACTTTCTGTGTCCTTTTGTAATACAGATAATTCTCCCCATCAGTGGAGGCTTTGAAGCAGTGCTGTACTGTGGTGTGTGTGTGTGTGTGTGTGTGTGTGTGTGTGTGTGTGTGTGTGCGTGTGTGTGTGTGCATTCTTTCCATTGCGTTTGTGTGCATGAACAGCATCGTGTCTTATTTGCACAACCTGCCTGAACACGAGGACTGAGACTGTGCTTTCACTTTCAGGTGCTCACTCATGGGCGGCCTGGGCGTTTGGGCTGCGGCCGCTCTGCTGGGGGCCGCAGGGTGCTGCCTGGCCGAAGGGCTCAAGGGCAGCAGGCTGGGCGGCGCCGGTACGACCACCGAGTCACGTGACTTCCACCAGGAACGGCGCTCCACGGTGAGCATCTGACACACACACACAGACATACACACACGATGTCTGCATAACGTAACAAAGACATGCTCCCCCGCGGTCCTCTTACTTCCTGCTGCTTCGAGGCGCGTGCGTTGGCTCTGGATGCGATTGTCTCAGGATGAGAATGTAGAGTTTTGTTCTTATTGATAACCATGTGAGGAAGAGGAGGAGGAGGAGGGAGCAGGATCCTATTGGATCTCCACCCCCTTAATATATTCCCATCTTAACAATGACTCGTTTACCCATAAAGCTTTAGTTGTTGTTTCATTGCAGTCTCATGAGATTGTTCCCCCAATTCCTCCGACGCTGCCGTGCGAGTCTGAACACGGAGCTGCAGGAGTCCGTTCAGGATGCAGCACACGTGCAACGCTAACCGCTGCATGCAGCAATAACACTTCTCTCACTGTGATTATATTACTTTCTCTGCTCAGCTGGCCGCTGTGGTTCGTTTCTGCATCTGCCGTCTCTGACTGAGGTCAGCGCGCAGCCAAGGTGGCAGAAATGAGTCCATCGCATATTTGCAGCTGGTGAAGACACGTTCCATAGGTAGCAGTGGAAGCGCTGGGAACCAAACCACTGAACAGTTGATTATAGTACACAACAATACAAATAGAAGGTACTTGATGATGAATGGATTTTCAAGAGACAAGTAGGAAGGTTAGAAAACAGAAAATGTTTTTCTTCCTGGGCTGGGATGAATAATAGCAGATTGTAGACATTAGTATTATTATATAAGTTTAACATCTAAATCAAGTCTAATAGATTAAAATGTGCCCCTCTTCTTCCACTCTGATCTCGTCTTTCCTCAATGTCTTTGTATTTGCTAAAATGTGTTTTGGGAGATCCTTTATTTTCTCAAACGTTTGGTCACATGACGATAACTGATCCACCTCCAGATGTTTGCAGGAGTAAATTTATGGTTTTGAGGCTTATTTGTGAAGGTGATTGGGATTAAATTGGGACGAAAGTGTTCTTTTTGGAGCAGATTGGCACGTTGTGCTACTGATTGACTTACATTTCAAATGTTTCTTTCGCTCCTTGTTCTTATGGCTCCTGAAGTAGTTTGTGTCCTGACGAGGTTCATTGAGACGAGGCAGGTCCATTCGTTCCTTAAATATTCAATAAATAAATATTCAATGTAGAAGCGCTCCTCCTCCTTTTGATGCCTTGTGATGCTAATCAGGCCGTATCTCCAAAAGGTCAAAGTGGCAACATGCTGCTCGTATGCAACAAAAACCCGGAGCTGCGTGAACCCTGTTGGGTGCAGGTGAATAATCCGGGCACAGCGCTGTTGTTTAGAGGGATGGAGAGAGAATAAGTTGGGATGTAAACATATAGACACCAAATGTCTCTGCAGCCGCGCTGTGAGATTCTTGTTGGAGATGGAAGCACGTTACTCTCGGGGATTAGTTTAGTGCTGTAACAATCTTTAGGAGTTGGCACACTTAAACGCTGTTGCTACCACAAAACCCATTAACGTAGGCGTACTGGAGGGAGACCGTGAGATCGAGGACATCACACCACCATGATGTAGTAGAGGTACAAATCTAGACTCATCAACTCAAGCCGTGCCGCAGAAAAGGGAAGCATTAGGATCTGATTGGCTGGGACGCAGCTGATGACATCAAACGGGTAACCAAAGCAGCAGTGACGTTGCTTTTTACGGACCGACCGGTAATTTAAGCAAACTATAAACAAGCCTCAAATATTCAAATCACTCTTTTAGCACAACCTGTATTCCTGATATTGGAGGCGAAGGCCAATTAAGCCCCATTACTCATTACTCATTACTCATTACTCATTACTCATTACTCATTAGTCGATAAAACCTGGATGAATCTTTCACTTCAGTGCGCATGACCGGCTGCACAAACCCTCTGGATGCTGATTGTGTTCAAATATATTCCTTCTGGGACGTGCAAGCTATTAGCCTTCAAAGCCTGAGCTGCTCTGAGAAGAACACTGTATGACACGCAGTGCATGAGTCAAATAAAACAGCCTGAGGCCGCAGGGTTCCTCTCTGCTCCCTCACCCGCCTGTTTCCATAATCGTATCACATAATTCTAACTGCTCTGGGCCTGCTCCCTCACAAAAGGGACTTATTGTGAAGAAAGGCATCCGATTTCTCCTAATTGAAACCCAGCGGGTTGGTTGTGGTTATATCACTCGTTAGCCGGAGTCACATCTAAGGAGGGACTGGAGTCATGCGACGCAGACGTCGGCGCCTCAGCTGATATTGCAAACATTCAAGGTGATAAACGGGGATTTTGCTACAATACCGCGTTAGCACTTTAGAGACGGCTAGCTGGCTAACCAGCGAGCTAACCGCCGTCTGCGGTGCTCGTGCTGTCCTCGTGCAAACGTAGTCAGGCAGCAGCGTCTAAAGCCGCCATAGGAAAGCAAACAAAACCCATCGTGAGCAAATGTCTTTGAAATGCTTTTGGTGGAACAAAAAAAAGCTTATCTTGTTTTATCTTTTATTCTGACTTCACTTCCATTCGACGCGCCACTTCCTCAATCCTCAGTACGACTCCCGTAGGAAAACCCGTAACGGAAAAGATGGCGGTTGTATGCGCATGTCCCGCCCCTCCCGCTGGAAAGCCAATCATCTGCTTTTTAACAGTCAAGCCAGGAAACATTTAAGCCCATCGTCTGGTTCCACTGACGCATGCGCACAGCGGAGGTTTTGCGACAGCGGAGACGATGGCGTAACACCGGCATTCTGGATAGAGACGTAAATGAAGCTTGGTGTCGTGAAGCCTCGCGCATGCGTAGTAACAGTAACCTGTGGGGGAAAAAGGCGTTTTAAACCTTATTTTGGGGCAAAGTCATCAAACTTTTTCAGCTATTTTGATCATATTCTACTGCTGTTTCTATACGTGTGGTTTTTATGTCCCGATGACCCGTGAAAGTGCAGTTCTGACTCTCTGCCCATTGATTGAGTCTGAGGCTGGTCTTGTTAGAGCGAAGATAGCTGCCCGGAGGCGTTGCCAAGATGGCGGCGAGTGGCATGACTTGCCTAAAAAGACTTTGGTTCTGCCCACAAAAATATCATGTTTATTTGCAGAAAAAGGGGGACTCAAATTAAATCTAAATGTATGCACATTTCTACTTCTACATACTGATCACGTGTGTGCGTGTACTACTTTCCTTATCCAGTGAACTGGCAGAAGTTGCTGTCAATTTTAAAACTATTATTTTACGGCGTAGAAATCCTTTGAAGCCGAATGTATGAAAGCATGTGACAAAAACTGACGTGCAGAATAGTATTTTTAGAAAGCAGCTCACAGCCCTTCTTTCACCTGATTCTCCAATCAATTGATCAAACAGCCGCACTCCAGATGATGGAAGGCGGCGCTGATGAGCACACTCAGTTCCATCCTGCCGCCGCGAGGAGGCACGTCCACAGTTAAGACAGACAGATGGCGGCCGGCGGGGGGGCTGGAGCCGTGCAGACAGAGGAGGAGGCGCGGCGGCGGGTTTTCCGTGAGGCTCTCGGTCTCCTGGGAAGCCAACGAGGCCTCACAGACGTGCACATCTTTTTTTATCACCGAGCCTCATTACTTTGACGTCCACAACAACAACGCAAAATGTCACACGTCGGCGGGGGTTGCACTGGAGGAGCGGCCCGTGTCCCATTTCCAGAGCGACACGCCGCTCCTTTGTTTTTCTCCGTTTACAGTCGATTGCGGCTCGACTTCAGACACGTTCAGCACAAAAGCTCGGTCGCTAACAAGCACACGACGCTCGACAAAATGCTTCGAAAGAGCGACGCGCCGAACGGCCGGATAACCGCCCCGGTACAGTGAACAGCACCGCGGCCATGTTGCTGCCCCGCCTTCAGTCAATCACGAATCACGCAACATTCAAAGACTTTAAACGCTTTACTGGTTTTTACTTGATACGTGTACAATAAAAAAAATAAAAAAATCAAGCCGTTAACAGTTTAATGCCTTTTGTCCTTCTTCAGAACGATGAAAATCTGACAATATCGACGGTTTTTTTCCGCCTCCGGGGGTCATAAACGGTGTTGTTGTTCCGGGGATATTTCATAGAAAGCATGCTTTCGCCTTCCCTGCTGTGGGGGCTCGCAGGGCTTTTCTCTGGCCTTTCTGCTCTATTGCTCTGAAATCCAAAATATTAAACCAGTCGGCGGTTTATTGTTGCCTGAAAACTTGCTTTCGTCAGCTGTGAATTCCAGACCCGATCGCATTGGAAGTTTCATCCTCCGATCGCATCGACACAAACCGCCTGTAAGAAGACGTGAATGGAAGTGACATCTATTGGAAGCTGAAGCTGCGGGTCGATATCACTCACAGCTACAAACTGACACGATGAATTCTTTCTCGTTGGCGTGTCAACGGTTTGACGTGGTGATAAAATGCCGTCCTGCAGCCTGCTGGGAAGTGGGTTTCCAATTAGAGTGATTGAAGCGGGGTCTGGGGGGAGGGGGCGGGGGGGTCGCCCCCTCACACAGTCGTCCTCTCGTTTCTCTTTCCTGCCCCCGTCTGTTCACCTTTTGGTTTTCTGACGTCTTTCTCTGAAGTCAGAAAGGGTGCTGGGAGGGTCGAGATGTGTGTGTGTGGGGGGGGGGCGAGGGGGGGCTTTTTGCTCTCGCTCCTCCGGGCCTGTAATAACCACTTTGTGTGCTTTGTGTTTGCAGGAGGAGGAGAAAGTGGACGGGAGCATCCATCAGCGTGAGTACTCTCACTGTGTTCAAAGCACGCCGCCTTCTTCTTCTGCTGCTGCTGCTGCTGCTTTTCTGCCACACGAAGGAACTGAGACGCCATAAAGGCTCTGATGACGATGTGACTGTGACAATCTGAGAGAAAAGACCTCGTTGCAGCCCACCCGCTCTCAGCGCAGTGTCGCATTAAACGCCTTCGGGTTGTCAGCGCATGCCAGGAGATAATCTGCAACTCCAATGTCAACGTGATATTTGCCTGTTGAGTTGCATTCAACACCGTCTGCCAGGAAGTAGTACTATCCTATTTTATCTGTCCCTCATTATCTCGTTCGAATAAAAGAACTAAACCTGTTTGTCAGGTGAATCATTATCCATTCCGGGGGGGGGGTCTGCTATACATTAAAATAAGATAATAATAAATGATCCAACACACGGAACACACGTGAGGAGTTTAAACTCTTCTTCTTCTCGCGTCTTTGGTTTTTCTGTCTTTCCTCATTGATTGTAGAGTGAATTCATTCACTCTACAGTTCTGTCTTTTTATTGTTTTTTTTCAGGTGAGCTGCGGGTGTGAGAGCTAAATGCACATTTCCAGTGAGGAGGAATGAATTGCGTGGTTGCTGCGGGTTTGCGGTCGAGTTATCAGAACATTCAGATGCAAGTGACATGTTTGGAAAGACGCCCCCCCCTCCCCTTCCCCAAGCCACCAGCGCCATGATAAGCTCGATGAGTCGTCCTCTGACGAGGTTCGATACATCAGTGCATGAATGGGTGACTAATGGAGCATTGGGCCGTTGGTGGGTGATCTTAAACTTCAGCGTGGCGTTGCATTGTTGAGAGCTGCATTGAACAAGGTGCAATAAACGGGTTGGAGATGACATGAAATCAACAGAGCTCAGCCTGCATTTGTCTAACAGCATCACCGGAATAATGCGTGAAAAGGTTTTTTCTTTTGTGGGCAGTGAGATTGAAGGGTTTATGTGCTCGAGTTACTGCAACGACGGCGTTTCCAGGCCTGAGTGCTTCCTGTTTGACAAGCGACTTCCTCTGAGTATTCGGCCCATTACGACGCGCTGCCTTCGCCTCGGCTGCCTCTCTGCTCGCGCTGCGGACTTGTCTTTGACCTCAACGTGACCCAGCAGACTTCTTCTCTTCCTGGTTAGTATTCAGCATCTAGCGCAGCAGCAGTATTTTGTTACTTATACCTCTGGATGTTATGCACAGTATTATGTGCAGAAGTGTGGCTTTCCACGTAATAATTGCTTTTTCAGCTCTACGTGCTTCCCTCACCTGCCTCTAAGAATTCACTGCCTCACAGAGGGGGGGGAGGGAAATGAAAATGTGTCTCCAGAGCAGAAAGCTGAAGTAACAGTCCTTTCGCGGCGTTTTCTTGATGCCCCGCGGTGAACGGGGGGGCAGGGCGGAGCTTCACTTCCGTTTGCATCGTGCTCCTGAGTCCTCGTTCGTCTGCTGGTAATCGTTGCTTCAGATCAGTCGGAGGGTCCAAAGACGAGTGTCTGTATTTATTTGAATGAAACCAGAGCCGTGCAGACTGCTGACTGTCGTCCTATGGATATTCAGTGTGTAGAATCATCTATTCTCTGCCTCGGTACATCTGGAGGGCCGAGATACGGAGCACAGAACACTGTTAGTCACAGCCGGGGAATCAGGCCTAACATCTGATAGCTTCTGTCTGAGCCCCCCCCCCCCCCCCCCCCCTGCACCCCTCCACACACAAACCTGAGCGGTTTTTACCATCGCTACCTCTGTAAGCTCACAGACCGCCAGGCGCGACTCACTGAGGTGAAGTAGAAACCTCATGAAGCGTCGAGATCCAGCATCTGATCCTCTGCATCAGGACGGCCGCTGTGAAACGTGAGCTTTCCTCCCCCAGAGACTAATTATCCGCTGTCTGTTTGTGTGCTTAATAAGATCCGCTGTCAAAACGCAGCGGCGCCTTTGCTCCTCTCGCTCTTTGGGAGGCCGCGCTGCCATTGGCTGGCCGCTTCTCTCGCTCTTTGGGAGGCCGCGCTGCCATTGGCTGGCCGCTTCTCTCGCTCTTTGGGAGGCCACGCTGCCATTGGCTGGCTGCTTCTCTCTTCATTCTGGTTTACCCTTTTCTTTTTCTCCTGGCTTTTTCTGGTCACATCTGACTTTAGAGGTGAGACGACGGCATTAATCAAGCTGACCCAGTTCTACCTGTGGACCGTCTCCTCAGTCAGACGTTTCGTCTGAAGGTGCACAGGCCGCCGCGGACGGAATTCTCTCCACTTGACTTGACATCAGCCGGAGATGCTCAGCCACGGTCGGGTCAATCCGCAGTAATTGTCACCGTCGCAGCGTCCTTCCCTCCCCAGGGTCGCTTCTGTTATCGCTGGGATCCACGTGGAATCATTGAATATCACCCGTCTATCTGCCCGGGGAAGGGTGACTGATTTGGCACTAAGCGATTCATTCCTGAGCCTCGGCGGAGGCCTTCTCAGGGTTTGTTAGCGTCACACGTTCAGCAGAGCCAGGTAACACGTCATTTAGGTCGGGTTAAGCAGCCCCCCGGTTCATGCGGCTTGTAATTGGGTGAGAACTTGATGGGACGAGGTTGACAGAGAGAGACCTTAATAAGCTGAAGGGAGGGAGGGAAGGGGAGGAGAAGGAAGCTCAAATCGTGTTAAAACCAAATCTTTTTTATAGTGGTAACAACATCTTTCTGCAAAATAAGAATGATTGGTCCCAAATTGAATTTGCAAACAAAACACAATTTGAAAAACAGCCTTGATGTGGTTGAGTTGTGACAAGACCACTGACAAGCAACGGCAACATGGACGCCAGTGTGAATGCTCCGGCGTAATACAGAGGGAAACGGTGGCACTGGATCACTCCGGCTCGGTTTGCAGGCGCGCCGACGCTTTAAGGGCAGAGGGGACAAGGAAACGCCATAACAGAGTCCTGGGAGTGATGGAGTGTTTGAGGGCGGATGCGGTATTGTGCATGTGGAAGTGGAGACTTGAGAAGGGAAGCGCTACATCACCAGGCGAGAAAAACACTCACATTCACTTTCCTTCTCACCTGGAGAAGCAACGTAAATCCAAAGACGCCTCAGAATGTGAAGCATTATAAAACTCGAAGGTCTGAATGAGGACTTTCGCTCTCGTCTCGTAGTGCGAGCACGTGGACATTGTGCGTAATCAGAATGCGCAGAAGAACCCACGTTCATCGGGCTGTAATCCATAATCTCAGTTACGTTGTAGCCGCGGAGCAATAAAGGCTGCAGAGCGAGAAGTTCATTGACAACTTCATTAAAATTGTAAAAATGAAACGGGCTTCGCTAAAAACCGACCCTCCTTTTTACAGCGCTGGTTACAGAAGGAGAACTTCTTCCACAATATTTCCCGACTGACCAGGAGCACCGATGATCGGACCCACCTTTGCATCTGAAGCGCGTTTCTTTTTGTTTCCACGTCAACGGCCGGTTGAATCACGGCGTGAAATCAGTTCGACGTGATTAACGCAGCTTCTTCAAACGACTGGAGGTCGACTTCCACATGGGACCAAAATGCTCCCTGTGAAGCCCTCTCAGATCCACCCTGGACCTCCACCCATTACCTCCACCCTTCACTTCCACCCTGCACCTCCATCCTTTACCTTCATACTTGGGTTTTACTGCCGTTCCCATCAACAGATGACGGCTTTATGAGCTGAGAACAAAAATGATTGCTTTTGAATTCAGATTATACGCTTCTGCACTCAGCTCTTTCTTCCCCTGATGCTTTTCTTCCACGCCATCCAACTCACACACACACACACACACACACACACACACACACACACACACATGCTCCTTCACGTACCTGCTGGAGTTGGAGGGCGAGTTGTTGTGATTTTAACCAGGTGGAGCTTCAGTGGCCCTTCGCAGAGGACGCGGTGTGTTTGCGTACCCAGAGGGAAGTGGAAATATTAATAAGCAACTGTCAGGTCACATTTCTACGACTATAACTCTCACAAACGCCGCACGCCATGGATATTGTTTTTAGGGTTAATTCTGCCAGCTAGATTAATTCATGTCTTTAGCTCTCGTTTAAAGACGACAGAAAGAAATAAAAATATCTTTTCACAGTAATTTGAAATAGCGTAGTAGAGACGGAACGATGCCCTCACATATTATTAACCATGTGATAGGAGGAGGCCCAGAGTGCTGGTAGATGCTGCGTCGGCTCATCGGGTACCTGAGGAGGCCTTGGTGCTGTGATTAACTCGGCCCGCTGTTGGAACCGGAGGTCGGCTCCTGTTGTCCAGAATAACCGGAGTGAAAGGAGAGCTGGCTTTAGGAGCGACCTACCTCCTTCTGACGCGGCGGGGTGGATCGAACTCGCGTGCTGGTGTGGTGGTGCCCTTTGCGCCCCGTTGGTAAGCCTATTTTCGTATTGTGTTTCTCAGCGGTTATTAAGAAGCTCCGTCTCTGCGAGAGGAACAAATGTGAGATGCTCGGGCGGAGAGGATGAAACAGAAGGAGACAGCAGCGAGTCATTGAGGAGCGGAGACGCCGATCACTGCGGTGCTCTCTGCCAGGACGACGGCAGATTAAAATGAATCAAATGGGCTTTGAATTTAAAACAAAAAAATGATTTTACTGGGGCGTTGGTGTTTCCTCCATAATTTCCCTAAATATGACAAGCAATTACCATTGTCGGGGTGTTGGCAGCACGAGCGGGCGCTGCGCCAGGGTTCCGCCTTTGAGGATGTGCTTCGTGAATTCAATATGCAATTTCAGATTTCTCTGAAGCTCTTTGCCGACGTCCCCTCGGCGCATAAAAGCAGACAGCCATTGTGATCTGAACAAACTTCTGCGTGCCAGAATCCCACAGAGGAAAAGTCCCCAGAAATAAACTCACAGACTCCCACGATTGTCTGATCATTGTCATGGAACTGGAATCTATTTTGGAAAGTGAGTAATGCTCCCGAAGCCCTTTGAAATGCTTGAAGATTAATGACAATGTTGTTGTGGGTGTAATTTAATACAAGACACGGAGGGAAAAAGACACTGTTGGCTACGCAGGTGGCTTTGCTTTTTCTCAGAAATATTTGCCACTTTCTTCGGAATGAAATTGCTGAATAATTTATTATTCAACAAATTAAAATGTAAAATGGTTTTAGAGAGACCAGCTGCAACAACAGCGAGCCAGCGGGCAGCTTCTCTCTTTTCAGAGTGAGATCGTGCAGGTGTCCAAAAAGGTGACCAGAATTATGCATACGTAATGTGATGAGGTCACGGCTTTCCAAGGACCGCGAGTCGGGTCGGAGGTGAAGGGTTATTTTGGTATATTGGCAGAATCACAAGATTAATTACGGTGTCACATCCCCTCATATTATCCGATTTTTTCCCTTTATAATTAAAACCCCCTCTGGGCCGGAGAGGTCACATTTATTCTAAAAGTTTGGGCTGAACTTTTTCCGATAAGGGCAGGATTATTAAACAGGGGAAAGTAGATTAATCTACAGTTAATGGACTGTCATGTATTTGCAGTTGGAGTTAATTTACTTGCACCTGTTGGGTTGAACTTGTGTTCTTCATTCTGCCCAGCAGGGGGCGACTCCTCTGGTCCCATAGACGTCTATGAGAAAATGACTCTTGATTTATTCCCTCAGTAAACACTGTAAACATGAGTTTATGGTCTCAGTCTCTAGTTTCAATTCTTTAATACAGCGTGATGTAACCTTTGGTACGGAGAAGGCCCCAAAACGTGATGGTGACACTAACTGATGCTTTTTATGTATTACATCAGAAACTCCCTGCATGTTTTTCATAAGATGAGACAGTTTTGTGATGCAGGTTGCCTTAATGACATCACTCAGTCACAGACTTTAGCATCCGGTGAGATTCTGGCTGTTAGGACGTCTCTAATATCTGGAACATAAAAGCTGATAGTTACTAGATGCAGTAGAAGAACATTTATCCTCATATGACCTCATTACCTCCAAATATTCTTCAATTACACAGCTCATTTGTCACTTTTTGCGAGGCGATGATGAAAAGGTTAAAGAAAAGAAACTTTAAAGGCCACTGATTCACTGGTATCGATCAGAGAGAAGAAATGCAGCAGCTTTGCTTCAGTCATGTCGTTCAATTGAGTGCTCTGTGTTCTCTTACATGGTATTTAGGGATCGCCTTCTTTCCTGTCACTCACTCAGAACCAATTGAACAATAATCATGCAATCATACCTTTCCCCCCCGTAAAAGTCTGAAAAACTTGCCTTCTAGCTAACGGCAAGGAGAAAACAAAGAGGCAATCACGCCGAGAACAAAATGCCCCCTCGCATCCCAACGGCTGCGTTGGGGGATGCGCTCGGTCTCCAGTCACATTCGGGGAAGCGCAGCTGCCAATCGAACACAAATGGAGCAATTTGTGCAGAATATCAGGGGTAATGGTGGGGCCGGCTTCCAGGTGTGCGAGCAAACGAGCGGCCCCCCCGGAGGAGAGGCTGTTCAGCGGCGACACCGCGGGCACTGGATGCATTAGGGTGTCACTGGTTAAGGACCTCGCTGAGAGGAAAGAGCCATCCGGCGTGACATTGCTACTTGCTATGCTAAGCAGCAGCAGCGTGGAATCAGACGCACAGGCCGTCTGTCTCTCGCTGAGCGAAGGGATAATTCAATGGGAGGAAAGAAAGGACTCGGCTGGTTGAGGCAGAGCAGAGATCACTGTAATCACCGCAAAGCAAAGTGAGCAAACAAATAGCCTCTTGTTTTGTTGTTCCTGAGGATTCATCTGGCTCGGAATGTAAACTTCGAGCTGTTCAGCATCTGGCTGTGGCCGTCTTGTTGATTATTTACTCAGAGCGTCACTCTGCATTCACATGACGTGTGACTGATCCAATATTGGTTTATGTTTGGTCGATTCCAATTGACCGCGGAAAATCCAATCCGCCTGCTCCTCCTTGCATAACATTCCAAACAGTTATTGGCGAATCGAAGTTGAGTCGCTGTAAGCCCCGCCCCAAAGCCTCCCCTGCCTTCTGGTCTGTTTGATGGACATGCTGTATTCTTAAAATGAGACCATAAACTCATGTTCACAATGTTTACTGAGGGAATAAATCAAGAGAGAAGTAGAGTCATTTCCTCATAGACGTCTATGGGAGCAGAGTAGTCGCCCCCTGCTGGTCAGGAGCAGACATTGTAGTCATCGTGCAATTCAAATCTTCTGTATGTTGCCACAATAGTTCGATGAGAGGCACACAGGCCGGCGGTCCAATTTGCATGCATTATAAATGACGGCTAATAATGTCGAGCCGTAGGATTGAAAGTCATGATTTACACCCACGCAAGATAAAATATGTCGCAGGAAAACCTGATCCCGCCCTTGTTATTCAGAGTGGGTGTTCCCGAGTGCTGACCTTGATCACAGTTCACCATCTTCCGTAATGTGCATTCAGGGAACAGCAGCAGGCGAAGACAAGCCCCCTTCAGCTTTGTTTCCTGCAGCTGCGCCATCGTTTGATGCGACACGGTTTTTATTAACCACACAGATTCACGCGGATCGCTTCCAACTTGAATATTCCAAAAGCACGTCCTCATTAAAGCGGTGTCGAGACATCAGCTCATCAGGATGTGTCTACCTTTGAAATCCATCATGTCAATTCACAGAGACGATACTGACACTGATGTTATTTCATCTACGTAGTGATTGTGGATTTAGTTCCTGTAAAGAACGACCCAGCAGATCAATGATTGGATACAAACACCTACAATGATAAAACTCTTAACAACAGAACTGTCCACCTAATTCACGATGGAGTAATTGGCTCATACTATTTAAATACACAGGGGGCGACACTTTCCCCTCCCGCCCTTTGCTCGTTCACACAGAACTCAATAATCTTTTTAGGGATCATTAAGAGACGCTGGTGAAAGTCTGCGTGGAGGCTGCCAGTAAATGATTTCAGTGTGCTCAGTTTACAAGGCGCCACTTTCCCAATGAAAGGGACTCAAGGACACTGCAGCCTGCAAGGCTAACAAACAGAATCAAAAGGCATAAGGACAGGACATACTCTCCCTTCACAGACAGCGTGAATGGGAGTTGAGTGACCTCTTGACCCCCCAGTACACATTCAATTGGCCCCTCCGTTGAATAAGAGAGTCGAAGTTGTTTGTTTGCAGTGACAACGTGCAGATAGAAGCGCTTTGCATGATCAGGCTGATTAACGCACGCTGCGCTCTCATCATTCATTTGGCACATTAGGAAAAATGCCCTCGGAGATGTAGTTACATTAATGGCACATCTCAGTGCGACTCAGATGGGGGCCGATGCAGAAGACTCTTCCAGGCGTCGTATGAGTCTAAATATAAAGTCTAAATACCAATGAAGAAGCACTTAGAAGACTCTTCAACTTCAACCCCCTTTGTGCCAAACACACATGAAAACGACGGGACGCTCTTTGGCCGTCTCACTGATGGGGTGTCCACAGAGGTCTTAGGTTCTTCCAGGATGAACTAATGAAGCAATAAAGACTGTCTGCTTTATTTATGGCTTTAACGATGTTTGGTGCAGAGGAACACTGAAGATCCCCCTGGAGAAACAACGTGGTCCTCGGCACCACATTTTCAAGGACCAGGAATAATAAAAATGGAAGAGCTGGCAGGGCTCGGACACTTATAGAAAGCTCGCTGGGGATGTTCGTTTTATTGTGCATCTCTTAAGTGGGAGCACTTGACGAAGCCGCCCTTAGTTCAGAGATGATTGGGAGGAAAGAACAGCTCTGCTGCCAAGCTGCATCGATCGCTATTGGATCGGATCCACAAGAGTCTCTCACCTGGCTGGGGGGGGTCGGCCCCCGGAGGGCCCTTAAAGGCTCTCTGAAGTTTATAGTGAGAGTAGAATGAAGTTCGGCCTGCATGAAGGCAACTTGAGCCTCCAGTCTTTCTACCTGCAGACCGTTTGGACCCACTGATGCAATATTACCCGTTTGTGCGGATGTTTGAGTTGTGTGTACGTTATTTTTCACGTTTGGATCCGATTGTGTTGCTCAACAACAATCCTCCCTCTTCCCTCGCTTCGGATGGGATCACTCCGGTTACCACGGCAACACGAACTGATGTGAAACAACGCGGGAGGACTTTAGAGTCTTTTGAGTGACTTTTAAGTGGAGCGCTGTGAACATTCTGTGGAGGGGGGTTTGAGAGCTAGAACAGCCATCTGGAGCCAGACCCACAGCTGGGCACACCGTGCTGATGCATGCTGGGTAGGTGTGTGTGTCACTCCGCCATGAGGCTCTGCAGCTGATCGAGAGAGACACACAGCAGAGGGGAAATGTCCAGCACCTTAATGAATGTTTGCACAAGCACACACACACACACACACACACACACACACACACACACGGCCTCCCTCCCAGCGCTCACATTGATCAGCATCCCTGCTATACAGAAAAAAATCAATGCTAATTTCACTTTTCAGCGTGTTAGAATCAACACGCTTCCACGTGTGTCAGAGCTCGTTAAATCACTCGGCTCTGCAATGTGACCTCCGCCTGAAACATCTGGGATGTTGCCGATGAAGTGGCGTTAGCTTCTGCATCGGCTATGCCCCCCCTCCCCCTCCTCCGCCCCCCACTGACCCCGCTGCTGCTAAACGGTTAATAGTCAGCTAACGAGGGGCGGCTTTAAGTCTGAAGAATTAGCTCTCCTTAAATCAACACCACGTGGAAGAGACACAGCTTTTAAAGAGTTGGGGGTGGAGGCTTGCAGAGCACTCAACCAAATCAGATCAGCCATCAACCCCCCGCCCCCCCCCCCCCCCCCACCCTCCCCCCCACCCTTACCTTGTATGCATGGCTGCATTCCAATTGAGGATGAATATGGAGCTCAGCTAAAGATGATGGATGCGATTTGTCTTGGCAAGCAATCTTACCTGCACCAGTATTTTTGGTCACTTTTACCTCCCCTAATGTCCCCTCCCCCCCCCCGTCTCCAGTTCCCTTCCCTCTCAGGAGAGAAGCCAGTTAGTGTGATAAGTGATATTTATAGTCGCGATGGCAGCTGGGGAGAGCATGCACGGCATAGCAAGGCAGGGACGTATCGGAAGAGGGGCCCATTCAGAGGCATTCTGGGAATTGGGGCTTTGTTTTTATTAATTGCTTTTGTAGTCTCTGTCCCTCCCCCTCTCTGTCTCTCCCCCTCTCTGTCTCTCTCTCCCACTGTATCTGTCTCTCCTCCCTCCTGTTTTGAAGGACAAACATGTGGCTGACTGCTGTTATCACTTCTCTCACAAACTCTCGGCCTGTTGAAGGGCCTTGTGTTTGTAGGGGAGGTTCATGGGGAAGGGGGGTGGGGGAGTTTATGGGGGGATTTATGGGGTGTTCATGGCGCGCAGAGGTCTTGGAGGTCGAGGGCGGCACAAAGCAACCTTTTGTTGGCCGGCGTTCCTGCCAGCAGCTGATTGGCCGGCTTCACCTGTAATCAGCAGCAATCAGAGGAGCTGATTGAAGATGATGAACCTCCCGTCGTGCCACTCGGACCGGAGGACACAAGGGTCTAATGGTCATCATGGCCGTGGAGGGGGGAGGGGAGGGAGGGGGAGGGTGCAGACACGGAACGGCAAAGCCAATTTGACCCAGAAGCCAAAGAGCTTTCTTTCATGGGACGCTCGGTACGTTCTGCTGCAGCGCTTCACAGCATCCCGCCGTTAACAGCTTTTATTTCATTTCTGAGATCTTATTTGACTCTTTCTGTATTTCTGTCAACGATTTAGCTTAATGCTGCCGGTGATGTTTGGCTCCACTGGTGCTCGACAGCGTTTGCCCTCGTAATCAATTTCCTCGCCGTCCTGTTTGTACTTCCAGCTCCTCGCTATCTGCTGACGCCGCGCTGCTTCCCGGAGGAGAGCGCTTTCTCAGGAGGCTCCTCGTCTCCGATAACACGTCTCTGTGTTCCACTTTGGCAGATTAATGAGATGAGCATCACATGCATACCTGGTTATCAGTGGGCGGAGCCTAAAAACATCACACGCGTCCCCCCCCCCCGAGGAAGATCTTTCCTCTTTGTTGCTCAGCTCTCAGATCAGTTTAGATCATGTCAGTTTATAACATAGTTACATACGTTGTGTAGTCGACTGCATCCTACATTGCTCAGGGACACGCACACAGCATTGACTATATTGGTAATCAATACTTATTGATAATAACATTCCATATGAAGTTGTGCGATCAGGATTCAAAATGAACTAAGAAAAGAGTCTGTAATCATTTTATAATGAACACAATACATCAAATAAAAACTGAAGGGACACAATCTTTTATTGTCGTACAATTTGATCCAACTCATTTTACTCGAGTGGCTCCAACGCTCCCCCAGATTTATGATGTCAAGTCAGCACACGGCAACTTCACCTAATTATTACTCATTCAAAGTGCCGCATTCGCGCGCTGTGAGCCGCATTCTGCGCGCTGTGAGCCGCAGGCGGTGTAACGTGTTATTACCATAAGTCTCCTAGTGGCCGTTAGCTGTAACAAGCCATTAATTAGCCGCAGAATTGGAAAAAGGGAAAAAGGTAAAAAGGAGCGGCTTGTAGTCTGACAAATTACAGTGATTACAACCAATAGGGGAACCAAACGTGTCCACAACAAACACTTGTGAGTTGTGTGTCTCAGTCAAGCGATGATCTGTTAAACAGACTGGATCACTAGTTCAGTGGAAACAGGATCGGATTTGTCATAAACACACTTGTGCATCATCTGAGAGGGACAAGCAATCATGCAGTTATTCCGGTTTACTGTGGTCACAGTGGAATAAAAGGGGAAAGGGACACTCATTGGAAGTGTCACATGTCTGTGTTGTTCACTCCTCTTATCATGTCATATTCTACGTATTTATTTGTTGGTCTCGTTGGTCAGTGTTGAATCCTAAACTATTTCTCTTTATCCACTTTTGTAGTGACGTAAATCTGTAGAAGCTCCGACATCAGTGGTTGGATTATGAAGCCCGTGACCTTCACCAGCGACCTCATTATATCAGTCTTTCCAGAAAAACAATTTTATATTGTACATAAAACCAGGAATGATTGTCTTGTTCTGAAAAAAGCCCCCTTTGTAGGTGTAATTGATTGGGTTAATTTGAGCGGATGAAAAAAGCGAACACGGTGTTCTGCAATCCCCTCGGCCATTATGCCCATAATTCAATTAAAACCTTTCTGGGATAACACAATAAAGCCATTGAGATCATCCCCATTGTGGTCCTCCTGGTCCGTAATTAACATCCCTATCTCCTGCCTCGCCTGTTCAAAGGGACTTAAGGGCAGAAGAAGGCCGCCGGAACTCCATAAAAATGCAAATCTGCGTCACCTGCTTCATGCAAATCACCGTGGGGTCAACCGGCCTCCGACGGGTTTGAACCTCCTCGTGGAAAAAGGCTTTTCTTGTTTCCTGTTGCTGGCTTTAGTTTGCAACATGTGACTTTGTTGCATAGTTGACAAACACAGGCTTAACATCCAGTACACATATGAACCATTTGCTACGTGCACGCGTCCACTTTGAGATCCTAAGTAACTCTTTTTACATGGAGGTCAACGTGTTATGAGAGTGAAATATCGCATCTGAAAGTAATCCTCTCCCGTCCCACAATGCCGCTGTGGTTTCCTAGTGTCCGAGGCACACCGGCTGTTCCTTGTACTCCTTGTAGTCGGCACTCCCAACCAGCCGTGCTCTGCCTTAACAGCGTTTATGGGTCTAATCTTGTTAGAGTCACGGAGCGATCCATCTGCGCCAAAAATAATTACAGAAACAATCATGTTGTTCCTTAATGAAGCACGTACTTTAAATCCTCAGAACATTTGTTTCATTATTGTGTTTGTGACACCAGGCTCGACAAATTCAAACTCCTTCTTCTGTATTGTAATTCATTCATTTACTCATCGTCTACGGGACTCCGCCCTCACCTGGTTGGCTCCGCCCTCACCTGGTTGGCTCCGCCCTGAAGTAGCCTCCTCGCTGGGCTGAAGTCGGGTCTCTGTAGACAGCCGAGTGCTCGATGGCCCGCCGACGCTTCACCACGCCCCCCCCCCCCTCCCGTTCTGTTCCCATCAGCCCCCCTGCTTGGTGTAACGGAGCTAATGTTCGGCCCGTACGCGTCTCCTCTGTGTGGGCGGCGCGTCGCGCTGCACTTATTCTAACCCTGAATTCTGCTCAATTATTGATGGTCAACCGGGTCGGGCTTTGCTTTTAGTGGCCCCTGGGGGGCCCCGCACTCATAATATCATCACCGACCATGCGGTCCAACCCCCCTGCTGCCCAGAGATGGTCTAATGGCGGGCAGAGCGCGCTCGTGAGGGCGTGCACGTGTCGCTGACTTTTTAAATGTTGCATGAATGCAACGCGACACGCGAGTGAACCTCGGCTGTCAGAACCGCTTCCCCCGTTTGTTAACGAGAGAAGTTCAGCGCTTCAGAGCCATAAACAGCGGAATGATGAAGTGAAGGTGACGGGCATCACCGACCTTCTCCTAATGCCCCCCCCCCCCCCCCCCCCCCCCCCTCCTGGCCGCCGCCTCCCGCCTCTCAGCCATAACATGTCGTCACGGTCTACTTGTGGAACGCTGATGAACGATGGTACTCGTAGAGAGACTCATTGCTAATGTCGAATGTAAGACGAGACGTTCAAAGACACAACGTGGAACGTTGAGAAATGTTTTATTGCTTCCTCACCAGTAACATTTACTTGTCGTCCCCCCCCCTCCCCCCCTGCCGACGTAGGATCCTCGCAGCGTTTGCTATTCATGAATTCCATTCTTTCTCGCTTTAACCACAATCTCCCATTCTGAAGCAAACGCAGGTCTTTTACAAGCTGTTTTTATTCAGCAGACAAACGACAAAACAAGAGCTCCATTAGGGCGCCGCATGAATATTAGATAAATACACTCAGCTTCTGCTGTTTGCCTTCTTTTGTTTGCACATGTGTGTGTGTGTGTTCCTGAGTCATTTGCTCCATAGCCGTCGCTCATAAGATATTTACATGGAACATCCATAATGGATTGTGATCTGATTGAAGCTGAGTGTTCCGGTCTCGGCCCCTTCGTGAACCCCTCACACAAACACCAGGATGCTTCCAGAAGGGAAGGCCCACCCAGAACCCCTTTGGCCCGCCGCGTCCCGCTTCATACCGCAGACCCAAAGTCACAGACGCATGTCACTGCGGTCCCATCGATCGGTCGGACCGGATCCCCATCGGAGCCGTGACCTCCGGGTCGTCACATGTCTTCCCTCCCTTCCCCCTCCCTCTCTCGTCTCTTCCTGTCTCCGCATCACGCCACACACGCGCTGACCGCTCAGTGGCGGTCCCTCGGGCGCTTGGCCTTCGTTCATCCCACCAGCTGACTCCACTCGCCCCGCCCCCCGTCCCCTCCCCCGCGTCTCTCTCTCCTCTTCCTGTCCGTCACTCTCACGCAGCTTTTGTGATTCGTCCCGTCCTTCCCTCAGCCGGCGTCGTCCTCCCCCTCTGACACGAGTCCCTCCTCCCTCACCTCCGCGTCCCTCGCCTCCGCGTCCCTCGCCTCCCCGGGGTGGCGAGGGACGGGAGTGGCCTCCAGGGTGTTAAAGTACAAAGGTCTAAAGAACAAAATCACACACCTTCTTTGTTCATCCATCACTTCTTGTAATAGTTACATTTAGTGTTGGACATTAATCTCTGGTGTCATTAAAGTAACGTCACTTTAGCGTTAGATTCCAATCTCTTCCAATGGAATTCATTGTAATTCCAATAATTCCAATTAAATTAATCACCACTTCACATTGAGAGGGAAAAAAGAAACCCAACCCGATCACCGGGCCACCGACCCGAACCCAACCAGGTCAAAAGGTCACTACCCCCCCCCTCCTCTCCCTCCCTCACGTCTCACGTCAGCCAAGCGCCGAGCAGATCCGACAGCGGTGCTGATGAGATCCTCTATTTCAGACGGCGGTAGTTCTGTTTTATTTATACAGTAGCGGCCCCCCCTTCTCTCTGGCGGGTTTAGCCCACGCGTTCAGGTACCTTTGGGCAAATCATCTCTTAAACATTCTCCAGTCAGTTATATAACGGGGGGGGCATGTTTCATTGAGTTGTTCTGGTTCTTCCTGCCTCTGTGTCCGAGATCAGCTTCTATTAGTGACGCAGCGTCGATTACGAGGTTATTTCACCTTTTAAAGGAAACTCTGAGGCGGTTTTTAAACTTTGTGTCGAATGAACTCGATGGCGCTCGGAGCTGCACGCGGCTCTAATCCATCATGACATTTCTATTCATTCTATCAGCAATGCACAAAATTCACAGAAAATATCTTCCTCTGAGGGTCGTTTTCTAATGAGATAATCCAAAGAGTGCATAAGACTGGACCGTGACTGTGGACTGTGCTGGATTATCAACATGAGGGCTGGAATAATCTGCACTGCTCTCCACTGATAATCCACTGTGAGGCTTCCACTCGTCCATGAAATAAAAGACGCCTGGATCGTAATAATCGTTAGATAATAGAATTACGGTGCTTCACCATCTTCATTTTAGGGATTTTAGGGATCACTCTTCAAATTTGTTAAAGTGATGAGTTGTTCAGTACACGGCCCCCCTGCGCCCCCCCCGCCCCCCCCCCCCCCCCTTCCCTCCGGCCCCACGCCCACGGTGCAAAGACTTGCTTTTTATATTGCAAGCTCTTCGGCAGATTTGGGTCCAGCTTTTAGCTTTTATTACTCAGGGTCACAGAGTCTTCAACAGGATTCATGTTCCACAGAGAGACTCTATAAAGCACCCCCCCCCCCCCCCCTCCCCACGCCTCCCCTGAAGCGAAGCCCGTCAGAGTGGGAAGAGTTGGAGGGAAAACAGAATGCAGATTACATTACATCACATGTCATTTAGCTGCGCTGCAATAAGTGCATTTCAACCACGGGGATACGAACCCAAAGAACAAGAAACAAGAAAGTACAAACAGTTAAAGATCTTACACAATTACATTTTCCAAAATAACTGACTAGATACTTCAATTTAAAGTTGCTTTAGCCACCTGATGCATTGGGACACACTCACTTCCTCAGAAGGGAGGAATACCGGCTGGAATTATCGACTATCGCGACGCGCCATCGATCGCTTCGACCGCTTCGTAGCAGCAGAACGAATCGGTGCTTAATTGGATCAGTCGGGTAACGCTCCTGGTGGTATGAGGTCTGACTCATCGTTCGTGTAATTGGATTTCTTCCCCCTGTGCGTGTGTGTGTGTGTGTGTGTGTGACCGTCTGTGCAGCTGCTGCTTTAAATACGTTTGATAGCATAGAATAAGTGTGAAGCGAAGGCTCAACGGCAGCGTTTGTCACAATGTGAGCAAAGTGCTTCTGCCTCTCAGTCGGCATCAACTTGAGCCTAAACGCTGCGTCCGCGGTGCGTTTGGGTGCCAAGAGACGAGTTGGAAGGAGAAGCCCCCCCCTCGCCCCTCCTCGCCCAGGACTGCTGATGGCGGTGTTTTGCGTTAACGATGGGTGGTCGGACTGCGTGTTCTCATAGTGCCTGTCTGTTGTAACTGTCATTGCTTGACTGCAGCAAAGTCCTTTGTAATGAAGCAACCTGTCGCCCATGCTGGAGGCGAAGCGTTAACTGCAGCTGAACACAGGCCGTCATTACCTCCGTGGTCTTTCAAAGCTCATTGCAGCCCGGGAAGCAAATGAGTGTATTAACGTAATGAAAGAGTCTGTGCTGAATCTCCAGATAATCAAACACGCCTGACATGCAACTCAAACGCTGCTGTTTAAGCATTAAACCTGCTGGGCCCCCTGCTGTGAGGGCCAGTAGAGAACGGTCAGAGGCCGCAATACCTCAAATGTCCACATGGGGCAGCAGCAACTTGTACACTGGTACAAAGAAGTAATACAGTGAATCTGCCACTTTTTAAAGTGTTCCAGTCTTTGTGGTTTAATGAACCTCCACGTTGAGCTTCAGCATTTTGTGTTAAAATGCAAAATGTGTAACCAGTAAATTACAAACCCGATCAGTTCATCGGCAGCACACCTCCGAAGCCCACCCACCCCCCCACGTGCAGCCTCTTGACCCCCCCCATCCTGCCTCCCGCCCCGCGGAGGCCATTAGTCATCTGGGCTGTGAGAGCGAGGCCATCGGGGGCGCTTGGTCTCTGTTCTCACATGGCCCTGGAGGGAGGGAGGGGGGCCGCCGTCAGCAGAAAGTCTTACGTGTTAGAACGCCCGTATGTCCCACGCGGACACACAGACGGGGGGGACATTGGGACATGAAGACGGAGAAAGGACACAGGAGTTCCATCCCCTCTGAATTTTCCCATCGACTCTTATACATTCTCACTAATGGCCATTATTCCCTCAGCTTGCTGCCTTTGGCCTTTCTGCACTTTCCTTTGTTTCATTATTTCCTCCCTACGTTTGATTCCATTAACAAACCGTAATTCCACCGCGTCCTCCAGCAGATTATTAAGCCACAGTATTTCCTTCCTTCATCTCTTGCTCCTCGCTCACATCCGTTCAGTCACCTGCAGAGGACGCCGCGGCGCCGGATACCCGCCGTTAAGTGACAGGTCGGGGGGGTAATGGGTCATTCGCGGCACTCAATGGAGTGGAATGGCTCCGGTGTGACGCTTATAGTAAGTGCAATTATCTTCCAAAGTTACTATGAGTCGCTGTAGACGTCTCACAGGGAGGCGGAGGGATGAATCACAGCCTTCACTGAACCTATTGGCTGGTTTTAAGGAAAGAGCCACAAATTACAAAAGTGCAATAAATGACTGGATCCCCCGTGGGGGGAGGTTCCTTTTTCCTGCATTAAACAGTAAATGTCGAGGTGATTAGCTGTAAAAGCGTTGCAGTGTTAAACGTGTTAAACGTGCGTGCAGCTCGTCCACGGGGGGGCCGGCGTTGGGTCTGAACCCGATGATCCGACGGCGCTCACAGAACCTTCCGGGGGATCAGCGCCCCCCCCCATCCCTTCCTCCCCCTCCTCAGTGGGGCCAGAATGAAGACAGAAGGAATTAAAGTTGGTTGTGTTGTTAAAGGGATTTGAAGCCTCGCCACATTTTAGTTGTTAAATAGAGGAAGCGGCTTAGACGTGAGAGGAGGGACACATATCGTGTGTTTGTGTGTGTCTGTGTGTGTGCGTGTGTGTGTGTGTCTGTGGGCCCTGCAGTGTGCATGCAGATTGTTTGCCTCTCTGGATTTTGAACTTTTAGTGGACAATGTCCACAGTCCCCGAAGACACAAGCGCAGAGAGTAGAGAGAAGACGCAGAGAACGCTGAATAGCAATATAGCAATGACAGAGACACGAGTGAGGGGACGAGGGGACGAGGCGTCCCGGCGTTGAGCCTCTTCAGCCTGAACGCGGCACGAGGCTGAATGTCAGCCGGCTGGCGCTTTGTGGACGCCAACCGAGCCGCCATTGTCTGTGTTGTTCGGGACGGCTGCTGCTCATGTACGCTTTTATGCAAAATGGAAGGTGGGGGGCCGGGGGGGGACGAGGGAGGGCGAGGGGGGGGCAGGGTAGCCGGCGCCGCCTGGACTAAGCGTTTAATCTCCCGCGGCGTCGAGAACACAAACCGTCTTGTAATCGTTCGACCTTGACACCGGCAGCAAGGTCGCGAGGGAGCCGGCGCGCTCCGCGTTTCTCACGGACGCCAAGAAGCATTATTGGATTGGACGGAGAGGAATGTTAACTCCTCCTCCACCCGTTAGCTCCTCCCCCTGCTGCTCATCCCGGAGACTTATAAGGAAGTAGTCAACGCCAGCTCGTCACGCTGTGTAATCTTCTATAAAGTATTTAAATTGTTTACACAAATATCATAGAGGGAATTCTGCTTGATGGAAATTTCAATATTTCATTTTTTATCCAAGTGAATAAGTGAAAAAACAATCATTTCTTTCAGAAACTTTTTTTCTTAACCGAACATTTAAACGGAGATAAAATAGCTCCCAATCAGTTGATAAAATGTTTGTAACGTTGGTAAAAAAAAAAGTCAATGAGCTAATTGTTTTACTTTGTATCTGTTGGTTGGGATTCAGTGTGCTGATGTATAAATGCTGTTCTGTGTGTGTGTGTGTGTGTGTGTCAGCTTCGTGTAGTTAATATTATAATTGTGTCCTCGCATCGCCTCCAGGCTTGAATACGCTGTGAGCTGCGATATGATGTCTGTTTACCCCTGTTGGATTATAATGGAAGCCTGGACTGAATGAAGCCAGCAGGACTCCACACAGGGAGAATAGAATGGCCCTTTCTCAGCATCTTATCAACACAGAGTTCCCTCTGGATGTGTATCCATCTCCCGTAGCACTAAAACAGCCTTCACAATGTCCCATAACACAGATGGAATGTTACACGCCTCGACTTCCGATTCAGTTGTATACCTTTATTTCTATCAGTACGAATTGTGATTATTTTCCGCGTTTTATGGTGCTGTTTTCCCTCCGTCCTGACGTAGTGGCCTGGTTTCTCCTTTGACATTCACCCTGGTTTCCTTGGAAAATAAAACCGCTTGGTAAAATCAAAGGTATAAAAAAGAAAAAAAGCCGACCAGCGCTTGAGATTACTACGATGAAACCGTGCTAAAACTCAAGGTCATTGAAGGGTGAAGCTTTGTATGTGATGTTACAGCGGTACGTTTTGAAGGATGAACACCGGCTAAGTGTTGCTGCCGTCCTTAAAACAATTTAACTGTGCAGAGGGGCGTTAACCGATTCAAAAATAGTGCACTCAGTGCAGTTCCTTGAACCTGCCATCTCTCTAATGACCAGCAGGGGGCGACTCCTCCGGTCCCGTAGACGTCTATGAGAGAAGGACTACTTCTCTCTTGATTTATTCCCTCAGCAAACGTTGTAAACACAAGTTTACGGTCTTGATCTTAGGAGTGAAAGAGACCCATGGGCGGGGCTAACTTGTGACTAGCCATCGGAGGTCCAAATATGGTCACATGGTTAACAAAATGCGAGGTGAGAAATCGGTCAGGCTCACGGAGTCAAACCGAGGCGCAGCTTCTGGGCTTGGGGGGGGGGGGGTGGATATGCTGTCATGTGTGTGTGTGGGGCTGGAGCTGCTACAAGCTAGGCCTGTGTGTGTGTGTGTGTGTATGTGTGTGTGTGTGTGTGTGTGTGTGCGTGCGTGCGTGCGCTGCAGGGCTTGAGGAAATGAGGCGGAAGGTGAGAGCGCCGCGTTCACCCACTCCACACGCTGAGGTGTGCACGTCTTGTGTCTCGTTTGTGCCGTGCGACCGAGGCGTGTTAACGAGGACACCTGGCTGGTGGCTTCAGAGGTTTCACTTCCAAAAAAAGGCTTCTCCTCGTTAGCACCGTCTCACGGCGTTGATCAGGACCGGAGGTGTTCGGCTGCAGCTGAGGAAATGGTTCCTTTGTTTTGCTCTTCCTGAGCAGTGTTGGGGTTCCACAGAGCGGGGGTCTGATGATAGCTCTGCTGCAGAATGCAGAAGTGACGCTCACTTGAGCTGACAACATGGACATTCACCACTTCACTCTTCAATCAGCTGCTGCACTTGGCAGGAGAGGAACGTGAGGTTCTGCCAGTCTGAGCAGCGCGGTTCTGATGCATCGACCCAAACATAGTCAACAGCGACTGGGTCATCAATAATTAGTTTAGAGCCCTACTTGGTAGTCTTTGTACTTCATTTTCGCTTTCGGCAATTCTACTGAACGTGAAGGACGAAGGAAGTCTCCTCTCTGAGAAATGAGTCATTTTCCGTCAGAGTGCGCTGAGCAGAACGTCCTCTTGTGGAGTCACTGCGAGTAAAACCCTCTCCTTCTCCCTCCCTCTCCCCCCCAGCCCCCTCCGACCCGGACGGGGGTCCCTGCCGTCGGACGTACTGCGGTCGGGGGCGACAGTGCGTCCTGATGCCGGAAAGCGGCCGCGCCGAGTGCGTCTGCCAGGAGAAGTGTCGGCCCTCCTTCGTGCCGGTGTGCGGCTCGGACGGCCGCTTCTACGAGAACCACTGCGAGGTTTACCGCACGGCCTGCCTGCAGCGGAGACGCATCTACGTGGTGCACAGCAAGGACTGCTTCTTCAAAGGTAAAAATATGCATTCTACAAGTGCAAAAACGTTCAAACGTTCAAAGTGAAATGTATTTGTTCAGCCGAAGACACGCTGCCGTCTGCTGAGCGGGTGGGAGTCACGCCTCCCTCCCCCCTTCCCTCCCTCCCTTCCCCCCCTCAACAGGTACGCTGGGGTTTGTCTGGGAGCAGATTCAATCAATCTCAACGAGCTGTGTTTCATCCACCAGGAGAACGGGGTTTAGTGGGGGTGTGTACCATGCGTACCGTGTGTACCCTGTGTACTGTGTGCACTGCGTACCATGCGTACTGTGTGTACCCTGTGTACTGTGTGCACTGCGTACCATGCGTACTGTGTGTACCCTGTGTACCGTGAGTACCTTGTGTACCGTGAGTACCTCGTGTACCGTGAGTACCCTGTGTACTGTGTGCACTGCGTACCATGCATACTGTGTGTACCCTGTGTACGGTGAGTACCTCGTGTACCGTGAGTACCCTGTGTACCGTGTGCACTGCGTACCATGCGTACTGTGTGTACCCTGTGTACCGTGAGTACCTCGTGTACCGTGAGTACCCTGTGTACCGTGTGCACTGCGTACCATGCGTACTGTGTGTACCCTGTGTACCGTGAGTACCTTGTGTACCGCGTGCACTGCGTACCAGGCGTACTGTGTGTACCTTGTGTACCCGGTTGCGTCTCCTCCTCTTTGATTTGAGCTCTTCCAGTTCAGACTGCTCTCTAAAACATCTCCTAATCCCTCGGGATGTGCATGTTAAAACAGAAAGTAAGAGCCGTATTTAGAGTGCTCGCTTTCATGTCAACGCGCACACAAACGCACGCACGCACACACACGCACACGCGCGCCTCGTGTTGAGTGGTATCACGTCAGCGGGCGGAGGATTCCTGGCACACTCGGCCATGCATAGCTAATCCACATTAGGGATGTTCAGTCGGCACTTTAGGCTTAAACTGGAGACGTCTGGATGCAAACCAGCAAGAGACACGAAACGCCATCACAACTGTGTGTGTGTGTGTGTGTGTTAATGCAACGTTATTATTGCACCTGACGTACCAAGACATGATTGCAAAGCGCGCCTCACTGCACGCTCTGTATAAATGTTTCCTTCCTAAATGCCGAGGTTGTTTCAATAATAAGCAGAATAATGTGACACCTTTTTAAATCCCGTCCGATGAATTCACTGCACAGCTTTGTTGCAGAAGTCGGAACTGATTTTTCTTGTGTGTGTTTTTGATTGTTCTTTTTGAGCCCGCAGCGTATGAACTGCTCGATAGTGAAACATTTCTAACTCCCAGTCTGGGAACCACAAATGGCTCCACGTGTCACTCCAGTTGTGCGTTAAGCCATGTGGTCATTTAGCTTTCTCTCTGCTGCGGGACGTCCCAGTGGGGCTTGAAAATGTGTGGTAATGTATATTAAAATACATTTTAATATACACCCTGTATTAAAATACATTTAGAAATGATTAAAAACACTTTGAAAAGTTAGAAGCAACTTAAACTTGTACAACCATAGAGTCAAATATATGCATTACATCTGCTTTGCATGATTGTGTTTTTATTACCTTTTTAGACGTCTAATCTGTCAGCGACACATTTACATGCAAACAGTTTGACTTTAATCTGTGTTGATTTAACAATGAGTGCACATATTAGAATAACATTAGAATAACAATGGGAGTAGAAGAGAGGCTAATAAAACATGTCAAAGACGAAGCAGAACACTGGAGGAACGGCTTTTCATTAATAAGCATTTTCAGTAAGTGGAATCCTGTTTTTATTGCGACACTTTTAAGATTTCTCCGAGCTATTTCAATCTTTCTGCTTTTCAAGACCTCACATCTCCTCCAGGATGGAAAACTGATAAACTGCTTCCAAGTTAAGAGTTATTTGACCCCCAACAGCTTCCAAAGGGGCACATTGTCCATGAAAAAGACAGATATGCAAGCTGCGCTCAGACTTAATAACACATTTAGATTCAAACTGCTGAACGCCATAAAACGCCTTTTTCCTTGAGTGTTTTTCTGAAAAATGACACCACATCAGGAAATAATTGATGCCATCCAAATACCTTTTTAATTGAGGCACAGCAGCCGCGCTTCACTTCCCTTTGAGAGAGAGGGATTCTGGGATTGTTGACTTTGTGTCTGTTTGGGGAAGTTGTTGCTCCACACTGGAGACATGAGGATCACCTGACGTGTCACTCTGGACCTGAAGAGAGAACGGACACAGTTTGATTTCAACTTAAAGTGAACATTTGCTGCTTTCTCCCTCTGTTGTTCTCTCAGAAGCTTTTTCATTATAAGTATTATAGTAGTACTTTGTGTATTATAGTAGTACTTTGTGTGTCTCTATGATGATTTCATAGAGACAAGAGGCGGCGCCTCGACGCCACGTTAGACTGACGCCCACAGCTGAACAAAACTGTTGACCGATGGATCAGATGTTGCCATGACAACTCTCTCTCTCTCTCTGTGTGTGTGTGTTACACACACCCTCGGGCTTCTCCCTGACAGCCCTTTATTTGTTACGGTTGGGTTTATTAATGAGCCGTCCAGCTTCCGTCCCTCATTAAGCAGATTTCCTCCCGGTGGAACGATGCCCTGTCCCAGATAGAGACGTCCCCTGGTCCGGCTCCGGTCCCATGTCTCATAAACATCGCTTTGTCCCCTGCTGCTGGGGGACATTGTGAAGGGTAGTGCAGCAGAGTCCCATCGCTGTACTGGGATCTCTGATGTTAATGCGATGACTTGAAACACACATATTTCTATACAATGGGGACGTTCTGACACAATATGAAGGCCTACAAATCAAAAGAGAACATAACTATTATTAACCAATCGGTTCTCGGTTGCTTTTCTCTGCTGTTAATCTCGTGGCGAACCGACAGGCTGGAAACCACTGCATCAAGCCAGCCGCCATGTTTTTAAGGCGTGCAACTCAAATGAGTTCAAACCTAAAGCTGCATTTCATCTAGTGACCAGCAGGGGGCGACTCCCCTGCTCCCATAGACGCCTATGAGGAAATGACTCTACTTCTCTCTGGATTTATTCCCTCAGTAAACATTGTAAACATGCGTTTATGGTCTCAGTCTCTAGTTTCAAGTCTTCTTCAACGCAGCATAATGTTCATTCAGTGAATTATGATCCATGTAGAGTCAAACAGACCAAACTAAGGAAATACAGTCTATATGGTTCAGTTGACTTGTTTCAAATTTGAATCAATTTTCTAGATCACTAGGATTGATGTCCAGTAACGTACACTCCTTTTCAAATGGATAATAACTGTTTGTTGTCAGTTAAGAGTGAAATATTTGTTTGAATTAGTCCGATTCCACTCTGGCTTTCTCACAAAACAAAGAAAACCCAAATGACAGCAGAAGAAAGACAACAGAATCTAATCTTATTTGGCATCCTTTGTTGTCTTTTAGCCAAAAGAACGCCGCCAAATTACTGCTGACTGCCGCTATCTCAAACACAGGGCCAAAAATACAGAATATTTTGACAATTCCTATGATGAAAGACCATTTGTACTGTAGAGGAGCTTTGTTTGTACGTCCCCTTTGATTGACGAACACCTTTTAAAGCACCGATGTTGTGTTTACTTCATCTTGGATGTGCTGTACAATCTGCTGGATCCTCATTCGCACCGCGGCCGCTTCCTACATCACACTTCACGTCTCCCACACACACTTCCTACTCATTCCTCTCCTTGGACTGAGCCACGCACACACACACACACACACACACACACACACACTGCACGCCACGGAGTGAAGACGTACCGCTTCTGTCATGACTGAAACTAAAATAATCCCTTTTGAAAGTGGATGTTTATTCATGCCCACGGTGTTTGAGGCGCTTGTCACGGTGCTTCCGTTGGCTGTCAGTGTGTCCTGAGGCGCTCGGGGGGGTCGGGGGGGTCGGGGGGGGCCGGGGGGGGGCTTTGCATCGGCTCTGGTCACGCAGTTCGGCCTGCGCGGCGTGAGCCTGTTTAGTGTCATTCAGGTTCCTTTGAGCCCCGTCTGCTTCCCCTTTGTCTCCGTTGTTGGAGTAATTAACGGATCCTAAATCTTAGCGTTGTTCGGTTGGAGGAGGAGGGACTCTTAGGTGGCGCTGTGGTTTTTTACTTTCCTCTTTTATTGCGGCTCGTATGACGGACCTTTAAAAGCAGCGGGAGTCTGAACGTGAGAAACGTTTTGGCCCCTGGTGCCTCCGTCAGCTTAACGGGTAAAAGGGAGATGTGGCTGCCTGCGCTTCTGGACCGCGACAACTTTGACTATCAGATGGGTTTCAGTTTGCTAACGAGAGGGATTACTGACGGCAGAGAAGTGAGGCTTTTACAGGAGTCACGCTGCCCCGGGACGCTGCAGAGGGCGACGTGAGTGACTCCGTCATGCTGCTCCCCACACGCCCCCATCTGCGCCAAATCCGTCCACAGCTTAAGAGAAAAATACAGAAAGAAGAGATACGAGCGTCACTTCCAGGCAAAGTGACCCTGAGTAGGAGAAGAAGAGACTGCAGACACACACACACACACACACACACACACTAAAACATACAGCCGTGTCGCTCTTAATCCATCGCAGCATCTTTCATAGAGCTGCTGCTGCTGCTGCATTTCTTATTGCCAATGTGCTGCTTTTTGTGTGTGCCCCCCCCCCCGCAAAGATGTGTATGTAAACTGTGTTATGAAACATAATGCAACACAACATACTCACACAACAAGAGAAGACGAATGTGGACCAAACGAGCAGCGTCACATTGTGTCACATGAGCGGAACGCAAAGTTACACAACGGAGAGACCTTGATGGCTTCAGCTCATCAGTGGCCCGTTGTCGTGGTGACGCTGTGTTGATTTATTTGTTTTACATGCAGAGAACCGTTCAGAAGGAGCGGCGTGACTCTATCAGAAGGGTATTTTTCTGCTTTTGTTGTTTTATTTTCCATTAAATCTTATTTGAAAAAATGAATCAAATAATTCCAATGACAATGAAACAATGAATAAAATCTCACACTAAAGAAGTTGGTTATTCAAAACTCAATTTCAAAACGTTTTTATTTGACCTCTAGTGGGATCTAAAACACACAGCTTTAAAATGTGTTTATTTAAAAGCAGCTTGGTCTGTTTTATAAAATAGGACAAACTGCTGTCGGATGTAGACGAGCGCAGGTCGGCATCCATGCGGGATCAACGCGTCGTATCATACATACAATACAATATATGATTACGCCCAGCGGCTCATCGGCCCGTGCTGCTGTCTTCACCCCCCAGGTGTGATTTCCTCAGCGGAGAGCCCGGTTCCCTCCGGTGGGGGGGCTGATCAAATGCCTCCCCGACGGAAAATTCAGCTTCTGTACTTTCCATTTCTCCCTTTAATTACGGTATTTTATTGTTACTTGTTGCTTTGTCGATTTTTACAAAGCCGTTCCTGCGAAGAAATGAACCAGCTGGCAAAAACACTGATGATGCTTTTTATCGGGATAAATGATTCATTGTTGACCAAGAACACTTGGAGCCAGGGGTGATTTCATGACCTTCATCACTCATGCTCGTTACTGTTGACAGCCACACCTGGTGCAAGTATGGCTAATGGCTAATGGCTAATGGACTGGATTTGCACCAGGTCTTTCCCCCTCAGAGAGCTTTACGCTGCAGGCCGTCATTCACTCACTCATGCCCGTTCATTAACTATCTCACATTCACACAACCACCGACCACCGACCTGAAGTGGTAAGAATGTAATATTTCCACATTTATCAAAGTCAATCGGGAGTTCTCCAAGTAGTTCTGCGGTTTGGTTTCATTAGTTGAACTTCTCTCCCTGTCGGGCTCCACGCTTGTTTTGGCCTGCAGGAGATTCTTTGACATTTCACTGAACTACTTTTTCCTCTCAAATATTTAGTTAGAAATGTCAAACAAAAAAAAAAACCCCCAGACACTAAAACCGTTGAACCTTCAAATGGTGGAGGCAGGCCCTCCATGTTGAGTCAGCTTTTTATAGAAACCACTCAAATGAGCTGCCAGGAGCTTATTATTACCACTTCTACCCGCAGCCTCACACTCAGGTTAATGCAGACATTCCTTATAACCCCAATAGCATCAATGAGACCTAAAAGAACACCATCTTATACCAACAATGCTGTTTGTGCTGTGTGCGAGGTGGAGGCTCCTCCTCCGTCATCACACACATACATGCACATGCACTGACCTCACCGTGACCTCACCCTGACATCACTGACCTCACCGTGACCTCACCCTGCGTGTTTGTACAGGTGCTGCTTAACCTGCTCGCTTTAATTGGAATTCTTAGCACCACTTAAAGCACAGTGGTAATCAGGGAACACAAAATACACAACGATGATTAGTGCGTAACAATACAGCAAATACAGTAGAACAAAGAAACAAACTAATTAGTCGTGTGTTAAATGAACCTGTATTAAAAGCTGGTCACCGTGTTGCTTAAAGGCTGAACAAAGGAAACGCTGGAGGAAGCAGGTTGGAATTAGCGAGCTTACTAGCTGGTTGCTTTCTACTAGCTAGCAGAAGCTTTCAGGCTACACTGGTTCAGCAAAGAAGCCCAACAAAGCTTTAAGGAACTCAAACATCTGTGAGTGAGAGCTTTCTTTTTCCCATTTATGTCCAGCAGGACCTGAGAGCTCAACAACGTCATCTGAATGTCTGTGCCTCTTCGTTCTGTTGTTGTCAATGCAAACACTTCCCTCGTGTTCATGGCCTTGTTATCTGGCGAGATGCAGTCAGATCCGCTGCTGGCCAGAGACCCGCCGCCTGCCGGCTCGTCTGCGTGAGACTCGCCATGATGTTCGGCGTGCGAGTCGGAGAGGAGGAAATGGAAACCCTGAGTGGCGGATCGCTTCCAGGGTCAACGGAGGGCGGTGGAGCGGCGACGCCGCCGTCGCACGCGGGCGAGACGGGAAAAGGACGGGGGGTTGTTGGCCACGGAACGCTGCTCCAACACGCCCTCGTCCTCCGCGTGACCCCCACAGCTACGCCTCCTTCTTCCAGCGCGAGCGGTGGAGCGAGCACCCCTGCAGCTACACCTGTCCCCCCCCCACACACCCCGACCCCCTCGGGAGCCCCAACGCAGCTCTCCCATCCCTTCCACTCCTTCGTCTCCTCCCCCCTCGTCATCCACTTCCCTTTCCATCCCGCGGCCCGATCCCCGCTTCTCCTTGTCCTCCTTTCGCTCTGTGTTTGATTAAACCTCGCCGCCTGGCGTCTCAACTCGACGCTGCATCGGCGAGGCAGGAAGGCGCTCTTCGTTTGCTCGACTGTGACTTTTTAATCTGCCTTCAGTCCAACGTCAGGCCGTCTTCTAAACTTCTCTCTTCTATTACAAAAACTTTAATCCGCCTGCAGACATTTCTCTTCCTTTGATATTCTCTCTCCTCACATCTTCTTCTGGAGTATTTCAGTTCTACCCTCTACTCCTCGCGCCCCCCTGCAGGCGGGCTGTCTGTGTTGAGTTCTCCTGTCCCTCCTCATGTTCCAACCTGTCTCAGTGGGACTGTCCCCTGCAATAATCGGTCGCACACACAGAGACGCTGACAGAGCGATTCAGGCCACTGAATGCTTCGCACAGCGTTGATGGAGTTGTTCTTCTGATGTCAACGCGCCGTTACAAGTTCCATCATTAGGAAATAGGTTGTAGTTTTAAAGCCATGCTCGTCTCCCTGGGTGGGCGCGGTGGAGCTTGTCTTCTAGGTTAGTGTCCTCCTTCTGAACATTAAGTTCATTCCAACAGCTCTGACTCAACGTTAAGGAGTCAGCAGCCACTTGAAGTGACTTTACCAACGACTACGTGCGTACCTCGTCTCGCATGCAGTCATGAGGGGAGTTGTTCAACTCGCTGAGTGCAAAACGTGCTTCATTACCCAAACAGCGGGATTGATACCTGAAGTGCACTAAGTGAGCTGAAGGCCGTCGTGGATAAGAGGCTGCGAAGCCCCCCTCACATCTCCCTCTGATCGCGTTAATTGGAGATTTACAGGAAGGCGGCGTCATCGGGAACAAGCCCGTGATTAGAAGACACCTCTTCATTGTGCATCAGCAGGTAATATGTGTCTCAGCACATAATGCGCGGGACGCGTCAACCTGCACACGCATGCACGTCTGCGTGGCACACACATCCCTCTAATGCGATTAGCTCGGTAGACGTTTATAGACCCAGTTAATCCAGCAGCACCATCCCGTGTATTTGTGTTTCATTCCAATTAAACCTTGGCTGTGGACGGACTCGGTTTCTAAACCAATTACTCCGGGAGGAGATAAAATGCAGCAGCGACCTTTGAGCTTCCTTTTTTTTCTCTTCTGAAAATCTCCAACGAGAATAAAATCCCAGATACGCAAATCTCCCGGTAAGCCGAGCTTGGTGGCAGCGTGGTGCTGCCGACATTTGTCAGATTTGTGTGAGCGGGAAGAACGACAGCGTCTTTATGAAGCTAACAGAAGGAGTAGAGTGCCGTCCGAGGTCCATTAACACTCAGCGCTTTGATAACTTGTAGCTGAGTAGAACTCTCTATTCACAATGAAGTAAGTCGTTGTAATTACAATAATTCTTTAGGCCATATCTCGTGTTAACTTAGAAACAAGAGACAGCTCTTTCCCAACCTTGGAGCTCCACTCAGGATCTTGGTCACAGGATTTCTCTTCCATAACATTGGAGAAAAGTTAGTGGAAACTTTGTACAAAATTCGGATCAAAGTATAAAGAATATACAATATTATTTTACTGAAACATCTGCAAAAAAAGTAGTTTTAGGAAAAAAAGCTCTTCACCTTGAAACCTCCCCCAAAAATCCTAACCCCCCCCCCCCGCAGAGCTCCTTCAGCTGCGAGTCTTTGAAGAGACGAGCCAAGAGCATCCTAAAGCCCTGCCCTGAGTGCGGTGGGCCCCCCCCCCGGAGAGGCCTGGCCTCGCGGTGCGGCCCCCCTGCCGGTGTGAACCCTCCACCTGCAGGCTGCAGAGCCTCGGTGTTAATCTGGACCCGGATCTTCCTCTCCCTGTTGGTCCAGCTGCTGCTGCTGAGTGTGGAGGACGATATTTGGGTAGAAAAGCACTTCACGTTGAGACAAACAAAAACAGCCACATTTGCATCCTTCAAATCCTCCCTCACTTTGCTTTCTGTGTCGCAGCCCGTTTGCCTGCAGTCGCAGCGATCACGGCCGTAATCATGTAGAATAGATGCTGCAGCTGAACGTAGACAGAATCTAACGGCAATAATGAAATGTTTTCCTGCCTCACAGAGATATCGAGCATCCTTTGGGGCCCTGTTGCCGTGGGAACAGATGCAAATGACAGAAAAATGAAGGAACACCTTGCATTTTCTTTACAGCATGCCACAAATACGGCATCTATTTATGCACACCCGGTGTTATGGGACAAGGGTATGCACTGGATTACATTCACCATCATCACCATCAGAAGACTAGACGAAGGAAAGCTTCATGTTTGTTGGATCGGCAGAGATTTCCCTGTAAATAATGGGATGCCTCGGCAGGACGTATGCATGCTCCTAATGTCCCACCGACTGCTAACAGACCCAATGACATGCTGCCTCGGCGCGTTACATCATATGTCAAACCCCCCTCTGACATTATCCTGAGACCTTTGCGCAGCCTGTCTGCTGCTCCAGGAGGGCTTTCTTAAAATACCATTCAATAATTTACTCCAGTAAACGCTTTGTAATTCTTGTATTTACATTTTTAGATTTTTCGAGGATACGGCTCATTTAGATGCTGTGACTGAAGATCTACGGGGACGTCTTCACTCCTCCATTACGCTCCCCGGAGCCCCAATTAGTGCAAAAGGCCAATCCTGTCACTATGCAAGGAATGTTAATGGCTCCTCTGAAAAGGCACATTACTGGACGATACTTCTGCATTTGAAATACAGATTATCAAAGCCTCAAGAGGTTGTTTCTTATTTCTCTACTGTGACGCTGCCTGAAGGAGATTCAATAAAAAAACACGAGGTTATAGAAATGAATAGAAGAAAAGAGGAGCGATTTTGATTCGACACTTCAGAGCTTAAAATAAGTGTTTGTATCACGGTAAAAATAACGTCAGATAAAAGAAACCAGGGGACATTTACAATCTAAATACAGTACAGGAAAGGGAGTGTGACACACAAACCGTCAGAATGACTTTATTATTATATGATTAAGAAAATAAATTCAATGAGCGTTTTGATTGTGCAAAGCTTTCATTTTCAGTGAAATGCAATGAACGTGAATATTTGTGTCGTGCTCAGAGTGAAAGGCGTGTGTGTGTGTGTGTGTGTGTGTGTGTGTATGTGTGTGTGTGCATACTGGAAAAGGTATCTTTTGCAGGGTGAAAGAGGAGGTTTAGAGGTTGTTCCTCCTGAAAGAACAGGTGGGACAGCAGGACCCGCCTCTCCCCCCCCCTCTCCCTCCCCCGAGGTCCCAACACTCTGTAGATAATAACAGCCTCCAACTAGGCAAACACCGTTCATCACGATGCAGGCGAGCCGTTGGAGCAGTGGGACAATATTTGGCAAGCGTTATTCTGGGTAGTGCTTGTGTGTGTGTGTGTGTGTGTGTGTTCTTTTCCCCAAAGGCGAGCCGCTGTTCACACGTGTGGGGTTCGTGTGGCTCTCACTCTGCTGTATCCACAACCTGCGGTAGAAGCCCAGTGGCCCTCGGTCGCTGCCCTGCGGCGCCCCAGGTTCTCGCGGTGAACACGCCGCTGTAGCTGCAGCTCACACACGGCTACCAACGGGAGGCGGCAGCACTTTGATCCGTCTGTGCGCAGCAGCTGCTTCATCGTGACTTGGTTTGCCTTCACATGGCGTCGTTATGCGAACCCTTTTCCAACCGGCTCTCTGTGGGATTTGCTTCCTCAAGTCGGTTCAAACTCAAACAAGAGCCAGACGTCCAGTGAGTGCCGAGTCGATGCGGCCATTCGGTGTCATCCGCCTTCAAATGGCATCAATATCAGCCGCTTAGATGAACCAGAATGAAGCTGCCAAGGTTACATCTGCCCACACTCAGTTCTCTGCAGCATTTACAATAGTTATCGACGTGTGTTAGAAAGTAGCGTGATTGATGATTTCTTTGTTGCTGTAAATTACTTCTCCAGAATCAACTGTGACTAAAAGCAGACATATTTTGAACGGACAGCAGTTTGGGAAAAGATTTAATCCCAAATATTTCCTGAGAACATCCCTCATTATCACCAAAATTAAGAATTAATAGAGGTTCATCCTTTTCCTTTAATAGCCGACAGTCGAGCCTGCAGTGTGCATGAAAAATGAGCCTGAAAGCACCGTTTGATGACATCCAGTATTAATGTTTCTTTGTAAGATCCGGGATTCTCGGACCGACTAATCTGCACATATTCATAGAGGTTATGTGGCGCTTTGAGAGGGAAGCCTTGCATTCTTCCACACTGCTCATCAATCACAACGGTTGAAAATTTAAAATTCAGATTCCCGCACACTTGAAGGACCTGTGATTGGGATGGCCTTCTTACAACACGCACAGCAGCGCGTGCAGGAAGTCCTGCCAGGTCTCCTGGTTGCAATCGAACAAATTGATTTTCTTTTGCAGAGCAGAAAGCCTTTTAGAAGCCTTCGCTCCCAACTCATGTTGCTGTTGGACTCGTCATCCATTCGGGCCTTTTTGACAATCACTCATTGACGGTTAATGCACAAAAGAACCCAGACGTGAAGCCCAATCAATTGACCTATTCCTGTCTCGTCCTGGTTAAATTATAAGGTATCCCAATCACGGACGAGCACAGCCGCCTTCCGAAGGGGAAAGAAATCACACGTGCTCCAGCAATAGAAAGTTTGAGGCGGGGGGGGACCGGGAGGGGGGGGCGTAGTCAGATTTCTACCGTCTTCGGTCTCTCATCTACTCAAGTGGCCCTCCATCAAAGGCAGACAAACAGAAGCTGATTTATTATCCATCTCATCTCACACGCAACCTGCCACACATTTACATTACACTTGATCCCCCCCCCCCCCCCTCCCTCCCCCCATATCGGCGGCGCCGGATGAAACATCGACCGTCGTGCAGCTGATTGAGTCTCAATGAGCTTTAAAAGGTTTTGTGCCTCTTGTTTGAGTTCAGTGAGTCTGGTGCGTCGTCTTAACGCAGTGAACAAACCAACTACATCTCAAGCCGGAGAGACTTGTTGAGCTTTGAACAATGCTTCACTATAACGGGCAGAAATATTTGCTTGGGGCTTAGACTTTAGACCCGGGGCCGAGATGCGGCCCCCCCCCCTCTGGGAGTCCATTGGTAGAGAATAAGTTCTGCTGTATATTGGTGGAGTCAGTGGTCGTGGCGAGTCGCCTTTGGTGCTGAATCAACGGACAGTCTTGTAACGTTGGCTTCCGGCACTGATGTCGTTGGTTTCCAGTAACATTTAAGCTTCATTTGATTTAAAAACATTGGGCCGTTACTCATTTGAGCTTGATTCAAGTGTTACTGTCTCTGCGACCGGTTCTTGTCTCTGCACGGACGCGCAGCAGGAAGGATGCACCGTTAAAGTAAAGTCTAGTTCATAGACAAGGGCACCTTGACAGCACTGGTTGAATAGAGGGGGGTGGGGGGGTGGTAATACTAATACTACAATTTTTCCTGCTCCCTCCTGGGAATAGAACCCGAAACACATTCCCATCTTTTTTTTTCTCATTCGGCGTCAGTTGGAAATCCCCCGTCAGGTTGAGATTTGCACCGGCAGCCTCGTCTCCGCCGCTCCGACCGTCCCGGGGACAGTTCGGTGTCCCCGGCGAGACGCCGGAGGTCCTCAAAGGACAACAGCCTGCGTCCTTGAAGGCCACAGCGCTCACTCCTCCCCAGCAGACCGCTCCTGCAACTCTGACAGGAAGCTGATGTCTTTTTGGAAAGTGAGTTTTCTAATACTCGCACGATAAATCCTGATAACTCATTACTGAATTAATCGGTTCTGAGAAGAAATATTATTAATTATGAACTGAGATGAGTAGATAAAATTGTTATTGACACCTGCAACTGAAGCGCGTGTCATAAAGACTCTTAAGTTGATTAAAGCTGCCAGGAACAGCACATTGTCTGCATTGAGTGTTGGATTAACACGATCCCTGTCTGCCTCTGACGGTGGGAATTAGATGAAATCTGGAGCAGCGTTTTTAATGCTATTTGAGGAGCCTAATTAAAGCGGATATGGAGATGGATGCCGCTGGCAGAGCAACGCTGACACAGCGCTCGAATATGTGCAACGTTTACCTGATCTTTATGTTCCGCTGTGAAATATTGGCCGTAAATGATCATGTGAGCGCGAAGGGCGCTTGTGACCGATTGATGAACAATTCAGCATTCAATAAACTAATTAACTTGGAATTTCCCAACATTACTTCCTAAATGACCTGAGCCTCAAGATGGCCGATAATCCTGGTCTAATCTCCTGATTATGGGACGTGTTTCTGTCCTGCGTCCCTGGAGACAGCGGCAGTTACTCCTCTGTTTGGGATAGTAATGGCTCCAACTCTGCCTCCTCATTACTCACTAATTGCTCCCTGTTGATTAATTACCCCGAATGATGAAAAACGCCCCGGAGACACACGAGTTAGCGATGGATGTGGCTCCCGCTTCTGCACACGGACCCCCGAAATAGCAGCTAACGCGTAGCGGACGGCCCCCTGCTGCTGCACAGCCGACCGCTCACCGTCTCTGTGCCTGGAGGCTCAGGGGTCAGAGGTCAGAGGTCAGGGGTCAAGTGGAACAAAACCCCAAATGCTCAGATTGTACAGATGCCTCTCTCACAAGCTTTTCCCAAAACCTTCCTCAGCAAAGAGGTAGAGGAAGGAGGAAGTTCCTCCTCCTCCACCAGGAGCGCAGCTCCGCTTTTCTGGCCGACCAAAAAATGGAATCCACCAGTAATCATTTAAATCCAAGCTGACGTCTGTACTTTGCTTGTTGTCTCCACGACTGAATTTCTCTCATTAACATTGCAGCTCTCACCTTGGTGAGGGAATCGGCCTCCCTGGCATCTTTCTTCATGCATGGGGGCTTCAGTAATTACAGGACGCACGGCGCTGAACTCGCTTTCCCTAATGCTCTCAAATTACTCACTCAATTAATCAGTGCTACAAGCGCTGCAGGGTACGTGTTACTGTACATGTGACCGACTGCCCCAAATAAATCTTCTTAATCTACCTGGAGTATTTTACTGTGAAAATAACTCGCATACGTGTCCATTTGTCTGTCTGTCTCTCACTCGTCGTACAGAGTGCACGATTGGTGTAAGTTCAAACGCGTCTCAAATGTCCAGTACGTCACCCGACACAGTGGCACTTTACTTGAGAACGAAAATAGATCAACACACTGGAGGACAGAGGCGGCCCGTCCTCGAGTGACAGCCTTTGGCCCGAGGGGACGGGATCCTGGGGGGGGCAGGAAGCCAACACGTCATCCCCGGTTAGGAAAGCGTTGTGTGGGAGAGCCCTTTGTACCTGATAGCGATCCTGTAGGAATTCATGAAGAGTTCATTTAGGAAAAGGGTTGAAAGCAATATCCCCGCCACAATAAAAGTCCCTGAAGGTCTGAGTGGAAATGTGCTTTTTAAAAGTACCGCCGATGATGAATTCTGCTTATTTCCATAAATAACCTGTAGGCTGGGGGGTCAGAAGCCCTCATCATTCATCCAGGGCACCTTATTATTAACGGGAACTTTGACCGAACACAATTTCCTGTGCTCCCTTCTGCGTTGGATGACTTCCCCCTAAGGTGGCGGAGGTGTGTGACCCAGATAGCTCGACAAAAAGGAGAGCAGGGCGGCCTTATGAGGGGAATGAACGTGCTATTTGTTTGCGGTTTGTTAATTTGCCCCTTCATTAGTTCTGTTTCCTGTTTAATGGCGTCCCGTTCCTGCCTGCTGGCGGAGAGAAGGACTCCAGAAGACCTCTGATGAGCCGGTGCCGGTCCACCGCTGCCGGGAAACCACGGGGAAAAGCTCTCTGACTTCCTGTTCTGTCCCACGCATCCGTTTCCTTTCCTGGGAAAACGCATTAAGCAATGAGGAATCATGTGTGAACATTTCAGCACTCGTTTTACGATACACAACGTTTGAACTAAAATACGGCCTACTCTCTCTCAGTTTACCAAAGGAGATATAACGGAATGAAACAGCTGACCTGTTTTAGAGGGTCGACTCGGTGGACTGAACCAAAGAGAAGTAGTACTGCAGCATGAAACAGGAATCATCTCAACCTTCATGGACCAACCAGAGAACCAACGTGATCGTTGGGAGGGAAATAAATGACCACATTATCTCTCATTAGCTCGGGGGAAATATGCTCGTTATAATTTAGAGCCGTCATCCAAGTTAAATGATCTCCCGTGTTTGCGTGTCTAATGGTAATGAAAACACCAGCGCCGCTGCATGATTGGAGGAATCCAATAGTGACGACCACGTCAGACTATATTCATTTCGCAATGCAAAGTAATGGTGTTAAAATGAAGGGGAAACAATCACACTTCCTGTTTGCATCCAATTTTCTGGGTGAAATATTTAATAGCGTTATTCATTATCATTTCACTGCGTGCTGAAATGTAAATTCTCCTTTCGCTCCATTGAATAATGCCTCTCGCTGCTCGCGATTATTGCAAACTTAACGAGAAGATGTATCTGGCACGGCAGCAGAGGGGAGCAATGGCTGACAGAGGATGGAACCTGCAGCCGTCTCTCCCGACGACGCTGCGTTCCACTTCCTGTAACGAGCCTCTTTCCTGCAGAGCAAAAAAGTTTCCTTGAGCTTTCGCAACGCAGGAAAAGCTGTGGCCTGCAGAGGAAAAGGGAAGCTGAAGAAAGGCAGATGAAGAGACTTCTTTGGGCAGAAGTCACCGGCGGAGTTTAGATGAAAGATAAAACTCAAACTCTCATAAAAGGCATGAACCTTTTTTCCTTTGACACAGAAGAAAGAATAAGAGCTCTCTGTCTTTTTAATGTGTCAGAACTCTGCATCGCTGATTCTCACGTTCACAGGTGAGGGCAAAAAAAACAGTTCCTCACATCTGACAACTACGCGATCACTCAGCGAAGCTGGGAAACGTTTCCTCCGGTGACCTCACGCTTCCGTGGGAAGTCTCCTGTGCTTTAGAGCAAGAACTTGGGACCTCAATGAGAGACAGAACCCGAAGGTCCACTGCACCGTGCGGCATGTGACCACGTTTCACACTGACATTGTTTTTGATGCTGAACCTGTCACATGTTTAAAATGCGTCGTCCCTGTGGAGACGCAGTCCGGTCCACCTCCCAATTCACAGTCAGTCACTAAAAGCTGTGACTCTGAAACTTTGAAGGTCGCCGCGTGATGCAGGAGGTGCGTTGAGCCGATGTAGAAGCTGGATCCTCTGGGGACGGGAGGCGCGTCACACTGCAGCTGTTGGACAGCGGAAGGAAATCGACGCTGAGCTCGTTCCCAGTTGGCATCCATCAGTCTGGCCTGCTTCATGATTTTCTCTCGCCTCACTCGGGCCGCCGGTGTTCTCTCCGTAGCTGGTGACCCGCCTGAGCAGAGGCCGTCATCATGTGCTTTATGGCTGCTTGTGGCTCGCGGCTTGGGGGTCCATAGGACAGCGACTTGTAAGATGTACATAGTGTGTTATTGGGTGTGAGGGACGTAAAGCAGAAAACAATTAATTGCGTGCATGTTATTGTATGATGCTTTTCATTGTGAGGTGATTCCTGCTACAATGAGACCTCTGCAGCTGTTTGATGGATAAAACCAACGCAGCCGCCCTGCCGTGAGACAGAGCCGGTAGGATCATTAACACTGAAACACAGCATCCACACTCGGCTGCAGTGTCTGAGGGGGGAGGAGATCCAGGGCCTGCCCCCCCCACTCCGCTGTGCCTTCAGCCTTGGTGTTGCAAACAGGGTTTTTCATTTGGTGATGAGGCTCGGAGCCGATGCGTCCTCGCTCTTCTTCCATCTTCTCAACAACACGTTTACTTGTAACAGAAGCTGTGAAACATATTCCCATGATGCCGTGCGTACGGAGCTCAGTGAGAGAGGATGCCCCCCGCCCCCCATGTATGAAGACATGTTAATTAGCCCCCCCGGAGTGAGGACGGGGACGACAGTGAGGTGATGATCCGTCATGTCTGTTCCCTCACGCAGTTCCGCAAATCCCCCCCCCAGGAGGGTTTAGCCGAGACCTTGACTCGACACCCTGCTTGCAGAGAAGGTAGCACCTGGTGTCAGTGGGGGGGGGGCACGTGTTCATCCTGAACATTCCCGAGGATACGAGGCCTCGCAAACCTCCTTCTTTCACGTGATGTTTCAGCGTTGGGGAGAGGAGATCAGGCCATTCCATCCAACGCTGTGTACTCAGAGAGGCGGGGGGGGGGTCAGGTAGGGATGTCGCCTCATGATGTATTCAAACGGGAGGTTTTGCCTTTGTTTACAATCCGTCCTCGTCCCCGTGCGTCTCACGCTGTCATCGCACTCGGTGGATGCTGAGGCTGTGCCATGGGAGGAAGGCGGGGGGGAGGTGGGGGGACTGCCTCGGTGCCTCACAGCGCGGCTCACGTCCTCTGCATAATTACGCGCCTTCGTGTGAAGTGTGAGGAGTAACATTCATCTGTTGAGCGGTGCAGAGAATCAGCAGTAATCACGGAGCGAGAGGAGGACGAGCAGCCCGAGAGGCTCTAGACGGGCTGTTTACCTTTTGTTTTCATGTGGATTCAAGGATTACTTTTAATTATTGGCCCCCGCTGTGAGACAAATCAAGCAAACAAAAAAAGAACCCTTTTTAAACGAGTAAGCACGCGGACACACACACTTGCAAACAACACACGTATCAGCGGTTAGTCTCTCGCTCCTCATCCCTGTGTTTGCTCCCGCAGGCAACGCGTGCACCATGTCCGAGTACAACAAGCTGAAGAGCACGCTGCTGGAGATGCAGCCGGCGGCGCCGGCGACCGGGGAGCGAGGCCTGCAGAGGGACATGGAGGCCAAGCGGGCGCTGGTGGACACCATGTTCAAATACCTGGACGCCGACGGGGACGGGCGGCTGGTCGGGGACGAGCTGGAGAAGGTGAGGAGGGACAAAGGGTGTCTGATTCTCCAAAGGCCTTTAGAGCCTTCTGCTCATGTGAAGAGACAAAGACGTTCAAACCGCAGCCGAGACATCTGCAAGTCCTCTCCCTTTCTGTCACAGCCTCGAGGGAATCAACATCCCCAACCTGAAGCGCACAGCGAGCCGTGTGTGACAGGGATGGAGAGCAGCGCGATACATGGAGGATTGAATCACTGTGGGCATCATCTGGTGTCTGGAAGTGGGCATCAGCACGGCTGCTAATTAGACTCCTCCCACCCGGCGCGTTGGTCTCGGTGACTCGTGCTCGTTCCTGTTATCTGGAGGTTGAGCGGTGATGCCACTGAGTACCAGGCTGATTACAAGCTGATGATTAATTAGTGAAATTAAACATAGTCTGAAAAATTGATTTGAAAAAATCTTTTGAAATGAAAAAATGTAAAATAAAACCCTTCTGTGAAGAAGCTGCAGTACAGCGTCCGACAAAAGCTTTGGATCAGTCACAGCTACAGACATCTGTAGATGAGACCTTCTTATCGGGGACACGAGGCGTTTAAGGACCTCCAGTCATCCGTGCAGAATGACTCCTCCATCCCTATCCGCCATGTCAACAGTGCAGCTCCATGCAGAATCAACCGAGGGGTGAACAACAACCGAGGGGTGAACAAGCACATGCTCATAATGTTCATGCAAAAGGATTTTTTTGATATGTAAATATGAAAAAAGAATAATCTGCACATCTTTTACATACTGCAGTATAACTGTTATCCAGCAGGAGCTGGGTCTCGTGTTTATCTCACTGAAACCTTCTCAAAGACGTCTCCTCGGGGAAAAGACGCCCCCCCCCCCCCCCCCCCCCCCCCATCGCGGAAGAGACGGCTCGTAAATGACAAACAATGAGGAGCGAGTGGAGCGTCTTCTCAGGGATACATCTGTGCATTAACGGAGCAGCAGCGTGAGCAGTGGAAGACATTTTAAAATGGAAAAGCAATCACGAGCAGTACTTATGTGATATATAACCCCCCCCCCCCCCCTTAACACGGAACGACTCTCAGAAGGATGTTCACAGGCTTCTTCCTTCTGAGGGAAATCTCATTCTGACTGCTGTTGGGATGAAAAGCCCACTCGTAAAACACCAACTGTATTCACGCTGTGATTCCATTTAAATGGCTTTAACATCTGCCGGAAAACACAAGTAATCACAACTTGTGCTAATTGAAACATCAACATTTGAAAGCTTTCATGAGGAGTCTCTTTAAATTTAACGAACAAAAGCAAAATACTGGATGTGTGTTGCTTATATCGTGATATAAATCCTTTATTATAGCCACTGCTGCTGTTATTATCATTAGTACTTATGTCTTTGTCTATCAGCTGTAGCAGAGCAAACTAAAGCCGTTTGTTGCACTAACATGTGCAAACAAGATGCACATAGGAGAAGAAATCCAGCTCAGATTAGAGCCCCACGGAGGGACAGACATCTTTATGTCTTTATGGCTGAATGTGACGTACACCGCCTTTAGAACGTGCACGATGTGGCCTCAGCAGACGTCTGCGGGCGCGATGAGGCGTGCGACACACTCAGAACATCCTGCTTTTGTGTGCTCAGGTCTCCACCAAGGAGCACATGGAGGACGGCCTGCTGCAGTGCACCATGCAGGACCTGCTGCGCTACGACGACTACAACAACGACGGGCACCTCAGCCTGCACGAGTTCTACACAGCCTTCCGTGAGTCCTTCGTCCTCATGTTCCTCCTCCTCCTCAGCAAAGCTTCGTTGTGGGTGTAAGCCTGTGCCGTGTGTGTTCACCTTCCTGGCGGTTCGCATGTGACACCGATGCTTTTCTGAAAAGACGAAGGCCGCAGACTTCCGCGACCAAAGGTTCCGCGTGCGGCGGCGTGACGAGACCTTGTGGAGCCGCCGCAGAGCTCAGGCAGGTTCCACTTTGTGAGGACCAGTGATGGCAGCTGGCCGTGGCAGGCGGCCATGTCTAATGGTTCTGCTCTCCGTTCGGGGGGGGGGGGGCCTAGCCGCTGATTACGCGATTCGATTGGGAAGTGTCGCGCTATCATCCCGCTGCCATCGGGGCGGCGCCGTTATGGCCTGCTGGTGTTTGGACGCGTTGGTCTCTGCATTGTGTGAAGAAACCGCTGAAAACGAGCTGCTGGTCAGGTGACGCTCAAGGTTAACTGCTGGTGCTGCAGGACGGCGGCCCCAGGAGGGAGCGCTTCTTTTTGAGTGGGCATCTGGTGTTGTGGATAATGTTGATGGTGTTGAATTGTGTGAGTGTGTTCGTCGCCTGGGAAGCAGAGTAGCCAGGAATCACAGGTGTGTCGGCGTGAAAATGGACAACGCGGTCAAAAGTCCAAATCTCTCCTGCGTTGATGCTTTATTTCTGTTCTACGCATTGTTGCTCCCAAAGTCACCGGATTACAGATTGGTTTGTTCTTGTCTCTCTGTTGTTAAAAAAAACTTTCAAACCTGGTCTGTCGCCACCCAAATCCATCTTTCATTTCTTTCTCGCATGAATTGAATTCAGCCAATTGCCAGGAGAAGGCTCCTGAGATGATTGCATTCGTATTGATTTTTCCTCTCATTCCACCTTAACAAGACCAGCACAGTGAGTTTTTTGTTTGGTTTTATTGCCTCCATTGTCCCCCGTTAAAGTAGATTTCTGGAGTGTGGATTTATTCTAATATTCAGAGAATAAATGTAACTGGATGTGACTGACGCCGTCTCTCTGGTATTAAAAGTAGCCGCCATTGACGTTCATCATCGCTCGTTCTGAAAAGTTGCACGGTGGTTTTCTCTGAAACGCTTAAAAGGTTTTCTTTCTATAAGTAAATAGTGAATCTCATGTTGGCCGCGTTACACTGAGCGCGACCTCTTGCTCCATCAGGACGGAGATGACAGCCTGATGGTTCCGTTACGTTTCCCAGGTCTCTGCTTGCTCACATTTACCAGCGTGTGTCGGCGCTTCGTACGGAGGTCCCTCTTGGCCAAATCCACCGTAATCCCACTGCAATAAGTGTGCAGGAAGGTGGACGAGGAGATTCCAATTAAGCGCCGGGTAGGAGGCCGGAGTGCAGGGGCCCTGAGGAGGACAGGTGAGACACACCTGCCCTCGGCTCGTCTCTGGGTGCTCGTGCAGCGTAACACGATGCTTCATGCAGGGCGAGCCGCCTCGTGCAAACGTGCACACAGAGATATCTGTGCACGTAATGATATTCACCTCCTCTCCACTCTGGAGGGGGGACGTGTTGCTTTGGCTGCAGGGCGAAGAGTTGGAGAAGGTGACATGGAGCAGGGTGACGTTAATACAAACTAGAAGAGGTTGCAGTGAAGTGAAGGTCTTCAGTGAACAAACAAGGCCGTTAGCTGTTTGCTTCTTCTCCTTCTTAATATTAGCTGCTCTGCTCTCAGCGGTTTAGGCTGGAGATAATAAATCATGCAGGCGAAGATTCATCCGCAGCGTCGGTGAACCTGTGAAGAGATGCAGTGACTTACACCAAGCGAGTGGAAGAGCTACGAGGAAGCTCTGCTAGTCGCTAGGCTAACTCAAGAGAAGGAGGGCGGAGTGAGAAAGCAGAAAGACAACAGCAGGACGATGGGAAGCTTAAAGAAAAGCACGTCACCCCCCAGAGACCTCTCTGTTCTCATCCTCACAACGGCAGGACTCTGTTATTTTATCTGATTCGTAAAGTTTAGCTTCCTGGAGCGTGTTAACGCACATCTGTACAGCTTAACGTGCGCCAACGAGGTGCACGGTAAGGAAACAATTAGCTGCTAAGGGGCAGCACAATGAGCCAGCGGTCTCTGCTTTGATTCCACTGTAAAACACACACAGCTGGTGTGCATCCAATTAGGACCCATTGTTTGCCCGTCGAGCCCCAACACGCATGTGTTTCATCGTTCGCATTCATTTATTCAACAACAAAGGCCTTTTTCATCTGACAAAGTGAATTAAAACCTCAGCGCCCTGCAGGCTGGATTGTATTCGGCCGATTTCCATAATTACCTCACAAATAGAGACTTTCGCTCGCTGTGTGTTCGTCTGCACAAACTGACGAGACACCTTGCACACGGTGGTCATCCAGCCTCTGTGAGAGAAGCCCAGTGAGTCGCCATGGCAACTGTGCCTGTCCGTTTACTGGCCGAGTCATTTTATTTGGCACTCGTCTGATGGGTTTAATTCCCTGGAGCGGGGGGGCGGGGAGGGAGGAGGAGGGGAGCGGGGGGGCGGGGGGGGACGACGGGGGGGGACGCAGCAGCAGTGAAGGATCCGTTGTGGATCCGCAGCACGCCAGTCCCTTCATTCATATCCTAAATATACTGCACTGTCCCATAACTCTCACTCATTTAGCTGTGAACACTAAAGTGGGAGGAGCCCCAGTACGAGGGGAGGTAGGGGGGGGGGGATCCGGGCCTCTAAATGCCGATCGGTGGTAATGGCGGAGAAATGTCACGGTACATCTGGAACCTCATGTAAGGCTCATTAGGACGACATGACACTGAGCACATATCTAACATCTCTCATGATTATAGATGCTTAACAAGCCCCCCCCGCCCCCCTTCTCCCCCCCCCCCCTCCCCTCCCGTCCTCGCCATTGGTCTCATCTCCAGCCATCTATCGTTGCATACATCAGCCATGGAAATCACGCTTCTTCATGACCTATTAACCTTCATCTTTTCGTGGATTCCCTTATTTCTGTTGCCCCCCAGCGGCCCCTCCCTCTGCAGCCGGGGGTCCCGGGGGGGCGGATGGTGTGTTTCAATGCTGCGTGATTCACGGGAAGCGCCCCCCCCCCTCACCAGACTGTTAGTGGCGCAGCATGTGGTCGCCTCTTATCTCCCTCCTCGAACACCCTCTCTGGAAAGGAAATAATTCACGCCTCCATTGAGTCGCCCCCCCTCCCTTTCTCCCTTCCTCCCTCTCTTTATTTTTTAAGTGTGTGTCGCTGTGAATGTGTGTTTGTGCGTGTGTGCTCGGAGTGGTACTCGTCCTCCTCTCATCTCCCCAGCGAGATCCCCTCCAGCGTCACCTTCATCAGCTCAGAAGATGAAGAGAAAAACAAAGCACGAGGAGGAAGGAAAAAGTCAAAGTAAAAGCTTTTCTGCTGTCGAATGTAGCAGCGGATTGATGGAAGTAAAAAGGTTAGAGTACAAGCAGATAATCCGTTACGGCTGCACAACCTCCGCTTTCAGCCACTCAGCAACATTCCTGTGTGAGAGAAGAAACTCAGGGAGGAACATCTGTTCTCCTCGAGTCACCAGCCAGCGGCTCCAGCTGGCAGCGTTACAGTGATGAGGCTTGTTTTAAGAAGACTGCAACTATTCACCGAGACAGGAGGAGGGAGGAGAGGGAGGAGAGGGAGGAGAGGGAGGAGAGGGAGGAGAGGGAGGAGAGGGGGGAGAGGGAGAGGGAGGAGAGGGAGGGGGAGGAGAGGGGGGAGAGGGAGGAGAGGGGGGGAGGGGGAGAGAGGGGAGAGGGAAGGAGAGGGGGGGGGAGAGGCAGGAGAGGCAGGAGAGGCAGGAGAGGGAGGAGAGGGAGGAGAGGGGGGAAAGAGGGGAGAGGGAGGAGAGGGGGGGGAGGGGGAGAGGCAGGAGAGAGAGGAGAGGGGGGAGAGGGGGGAGAGGGGAGAGAGAGGAGAGAGAGGGGAGAGGGAGGAGAGGCAGGAGAGGAGGGAGAGGGGGGAGAGGCAGTTAGCCTCAGTTAGCTTCAGTTAGCCTCAGTTAGCCTCAGTTAGCTTCAGTTAGCTTCAGTTAGCCTCAGTTAGCTTCAGTTAGCCTCAGTTAGCTTCAGTTAGCTTCGGTCAGAGCTGTCAGAGGTTCGATGCCTGGATGTCATTGATACTGATTGATACTGCTGTGAGGGGCTGTAGACCGCCCTGGTTGGGAGGGGGGGGGGCGTCTCTCTAGGAATAGAACGTCTTCTAAAGTAGTGATGCTGAGCTCCTCCAGGTAGCAGTTGTGTCCTGTGCGATGACTTTGAGGTTTTTTCACATGATTGAAGTGTTTGACGACGCCCTCGAGCCTGTCTACACGGGAGGGGTTCTGTTTTTGGACACTGTTGAAACGCTGAGTTGTTCTTTCCAGCTGCATTCTTTAATCGATGAAGGTCGGAGCTGCTTCCTTAGCGTTTGGGTCAGGGGCGTTTTTGCATGGAGACGAGAAGAAGCATGAAGTGGATGTGACGGTTCGGACGTGTCCGTATACATATATAACTAAATATATATAAATATATATCAGCTCAACACCTTGCAGCATTGCGTTTGCTATCGTCTGAGAACACACAGGTCCGTTTGAGTCCAGCAGCCCAGCTTCCTTCACACGGCTTCATCATTAAGCGTGCAGGAATTTAGCCCCAAACTTTTGCAACTATTTTAAAACACCACTCATGCTTGCAGGATCCATAATCATTGAATGGTGTGCATGCATGCATGCCGGAGACAAACTCTATTTTCCCATAATTCCTTGCCCGCTGTGGAGAGAATAAGAGGGAGTAAATTATGGAGCCATTAATGAACTTCATCAACTCATTAGCAGCTACTTAGAAACCCTGTTAGTAGTTTTATTGGCGCCGTGTGAATTAATCAGCCCACATTTGACGTAAGATATCCTACATCAATCTATTGATAATGTGGGAGTGACAAAAAACAAAGACAACTACTTAACCTGGTTGTTTTAATCTTATAAAAATCTCTCTTCATATTTTATATCAAACAAAGCACTAAAATGTTATTCGTTATTCTCACCACCACGCAAAGCCTGAAACACACAAGCTTAGTCTCACATCGCCTCACAGTAGAAATCCTTATTTCACCTCCTCGAGGTGAAACTACAGTCACGGTCACCTCACAGAACGTGTGTCGTCCACAAACGTGTAAGCGATCAGAAGGGCTAGTAAAAGAGAAAGAAGGTCTCTGCGTCTCATTAGCTTCTGTTGTGCCCTCTCTCTTTCTCTGTGAAGAAGAAGAAGAGGAACGTAACCTTCTGAAATTGTGCACAACTGCGTGTCCAGCCGGCGTCCTTGGTGGGACGTACAGAGAGAAAAGGAGCTCTTATTGTGCTCCTCTGTTATTCTTGCTGCTCGTTGGTTCAGACGTCTCCACCGACCCCGAGGTCGGGTCAAGCTGTTCCTCCTGCAGTGCAGAGTTCTGCTGCAGGCCACTAATCTCTCTAACCCCCCCGCCCCCTTTGAAATGAGAGGGAGGAGGCTTAGCAAACGCTGTCAGAAAAAAGCCTGCATGGTTTACAGTAGGAGGCATAGCTGCTGGGGGGCGGGAGGGTCTTTTGTTTCCATAAAGATGAAAGATTCATCACATTCAGACATCTTCTGCTGCTATCGGATCGCGGCTGCAATGAATTGGATCTCTTTGGGGCCAAATGAAGTGAGGGAGATTAGCTTGAGACTGTCGGTTTGTTTCCATTAAGCTCCTCAGAGCACGACGACTTCTTGGCCTTTGGGACTTAAAATGTCACTTTTATCAAACCAAAGGCTTTTATCTATATACTATTTACATTTGAGAGGATCATGGAAGTGATGTGGGACCCATGTGTTCGCTTCTTGTTTCTAAAAATGAGATTAAAACTCTTGCGATGCAAGAGTGTCTTTGACCTTCACGAGTCATAACACGAGAAATGTTACAAATGTCGTGGAAGCCGATCAGTTAATGATTCAATTCAGAATGAAGGACAAGCGGTGGAAGGTGGAAGTTGACAGCACTCGGAGCTAAACATGTGTGAATCTGTCCATTTCCCCGACAGACCCGTCCCGCCCTCGGGGACGGGGGACATTAGCCAGGCGGCGCGGCGTCGTTACTGAGGTTAGACTCACCGTCACCTTGCAAAGAGCGTTTTCATCAGCATGAAATCGGTCGTTCAGCGGAGGCGCGATTGTTGCAGGAGGACTGGGTCACATGTTGGAGATTTCTTTTCTTTATAGAAGCGCTTGCAACAGCTTTCAAATTTGAGTTTTTTAAACCTGTGCTGTCCCAGAGGACAGGAGTGTAATTTTGCTGTCGCTCTCTGTTCCGTTTCAGGGAATTATATCTTTAGTTTTTTTTATAAATCGAGGGGTAACAATTTTATCCAACCGTCATGCCCTCAGCCCAACGCTAAAATAGGGGACCTTCGACAACGTGGACAACAAAAACCCTGGTTGCCTCAGCAATCCCAGCTTCATAGGCTCCACCCCCTCCATCCAAGCTCCGCCTCTCAGCCCAACTTTGGATGAGCGGGCAGTGAGACGAGAGACTTGGAGCTACAAAGACTTGTGGGCGGAGTAACCGAGGCGTCAGCCATGTTTTGTCTTCCCTGAAATAGAGGGATGGTTTGCGAAGTGAAGCATATTCTAATATTCTTTCTTTTTAAATGCAGTCCGAGTGGCAGATCTGCTGCTGCTCCTCGTTGCTTATTAATGCAGCATGAAACGCGTTGCTTTAAATTGGTCTTTGTGCGCTCGCAGCTGATACGCTGCCTGCAGGTGATACGCTCGCTCTGGCTTCCTAACGAGGCTGGCCTGCCTACTCATGGAGAAGCACCAGCACTGCTGAGAGGCAGATTAAGAGAAGGAAAGGGAGACCGACCAGCAGCCACACAGTCACAGAGATAAAAAAAAAAATAATTAGTAAATGGAGCCTGAGGCCGTCTCAGAAAGACCAAGACGAGAGAGTTATGCAAACAGAGGAAATGGAAATGAGACGGTGGGAGGAAAGGAGATTCTTCTGGACCTATGGAGGAGATTAAGGGTCGGCATCCAGCGGGATTAATGAGCTGGGCTCTGATTGGCTGGAATACTCACCGTGCGTGTTTTACGTGGCACCGCGAAATGAGCAGTATGTATGCACAGTGTGGGGTGTGATGCGCAGCGTGTTAGCTCAGAGCTAGCAGAGCGACATTAATCCAGGACGTCGTGTGTTTGCGACGCAGGTGATGCTCGCTGTGACACAGTAGCTGCAGCCCACCTGCAGAGGGCCAACGCACTGGGACAAACATTCATTTGTGCACACCGGGGCCACTCAGCGTGGGGGGGGGGGGGGGGGGGGGCGTCTCCCTTTGTGCACCACACAAAGAGAGACGACACAACCACATGCAGTCGAGACGTTTCAACACGATTTCAAAGGGAGATTACTCGGTGTGAGGCCGTTAGAAGTGGAAGCGCGTGTGACGCGAGATACAGAGGTTTGCTTTTCTTTGAACAATCCCCGAATCTCCACAGTTCATCACGGCCTTGAGCTGTAAACAACAGTCTCCATCGTCCTGTTTTTATTTTTATCTTTCCGACGTTCTTTGAAGTCATCGCGTGTGGCGAAAGCTTCCTTTTAGCAGAACCTGATCTTGAAATAAGGTGTCACCTGTGTTACCTCAGACAGTCACCAAAGTATCAGCATGCGTGAGATCTTTGTATTTCTGTCTTTATCAGAGGAGAGAAGGACTGTCAACATAAAGACATTAATCTATGCGATCAATGTTTCCGAGATTAATGCAACAAAATATTTTAACGCACATCAACGTTTGTTTTCTTCTGGAAGTAAATCGGAAGTTAAGCGCTGAAACGAAACGACATTGAGAGTAAAACAAACATCTGAACTGTGCAGAGAAACACCTCCACGTGTCAAACAGAGTGGCTAACGGACCACTTAAAGCACCGCTAAGCTAAGCTAGCCGCTAGGCTAAGCTAGCTGTAAGAGTTCAACCCGGTGGAATTCTGCCGACAAATTGATAAAATGTGTGTAGGTTAGTGTTTAAAATAACATTTACAATGAAACAACACATTTAATTAGGTGATTACTCTTATTATGTGATTAATCAATTAGAACACAGATTTATATTTATGTTTCTTCATATGCTGCATGTACTCCTGTGGGTGCACAGACGCCACCTGCACGTCTCCGGTCTCTGTTTGCAGTAGCAGGAACATCTCGGCGAGATTAATGTCTGAACCTTTATTTACCTAACGAGGGGAGTGAGGCTGTGTCTTTAATGAGTGAGTGCCGTGCGTATGGACGGTTGTCTCGGGGCGGCTCAGGACGGGATGTGCCCGGTTTATGAAGAGACTTCTTTTGCTCCAGGCCATTTTTAATAATGCGCGTCTTAAACACATGCGCATCAACCTCAGACACACACTGATCTGAGAAGAGCAACGTGAGGTTCAAGGGATTTATTTTGTTGAAAATAAAAATAAAACAGAGCAGCTTTTTGGGAATAAAAATATGAAGAATATTGGAAAACCTTTTCTGTAAATGATCGAAACGCATTTCATTCACTAAGAAAGTAAAAGTCTGGCCTGTTTCTTTGGACAACAAATAGAAGAACACCTTGAGACCCCTCCCTGAGAAGCCTCCAGCAGTCCTGCTTTCATTTGTCACTTCAGAGCCACTGTTATTGTGTTATTGAGTAAATGATTTGCCTCAGCCCGGCTAATGGAAATTACATTTTTGAGACACCTCCAAGGTGTCACAATGTGGAATCCCTGATGGGAAACACATGGAGGAATATTCTGCTGCTGCTGTTGTTTGCCACCTTTTATTTTGGGCAGCGGGGGCGACAGATCCTGTAAATGTTGTTGCTTCCTCCGACTGTCTCCACTCGGCAAGCAGCACGCGAACAAAATACCAAATCGGCCCGTTGCTCCCCAGCAGCTGTTTTTCCAGTCTGAAGCTGATGAAACAGGGGGGGGTGGGGGGGGGCACTGAAATCAGATTATTTTGTTCCCGAAAAATCATAGCGACCAAACCAGAGAAGCGCTTCACTTCTGGCAATGCTGGCTCTACATACATCTGCAAATGTGGCTTGGTTATGATAAGCAGAATTACAAGGTTTTTTTGCGAGTTACGATTACATATTAGCCTCATATTTTATCTTACAGCTTTCCAAGTTACAGGAACTAAGGGAGGAGCGAACAACCTTCTGGTCATATGTTTCTGTTTCCCCTTCTTTTAGAAGCAGTTATTTGACATGGAATCACTACGGCACCGCAGCACTATCTGCCCCCCCCCCCCCTTCACACTAGCCAGGGTTTTACCCACCAAAGTCCAATAACAGCACTTTGCTTCATTGCCAACCATCCTTTAATGCTGTTTAAAAACATGACACATTCCCGTTTAAACCGTGGCCTGCTGCAGAGAGACAGGAAGCCACACGTCTTACCTCCATGCAGTGTGCTCATGTAGTCAGTGTGCCCCCCCAGAAGAAGCCCCCCAAGCCGCGTCGGTCGGATCAATGCGCTTCATCCCTCATCCGTCCACATGGCACTCAGAGCCGGTTCCGCCACCCAAATCACCGCCTTGCTGATTCATAACCGGGTTGGAACTGGCAGCGCGCTGCACCTGAGGCCTTCTGAAATATCAGCGACAGGCCGAGCTGTCAACGCGGATGCATCTATCACCTGGAGAGGGGCGCGAACCGACAGCTGGTAGCCAGGGGTCTGCTTCTGCGGGACGCGTGGGTGTTGGGATGGAACTCGCCTCCGTTCACGTTCCTTTGATTGTTCACACGTCAGCATCTTTAAAAGACTGTGTGTCGCAAAATAAGATGTGATGTGCATGTCATTCAGCTCAGTTTAGTTACTATGGTTCTATTCTATTCAGTTCAACGATGCCGTTCCATGGCAATTTTAATTTTATTAAGCATGGGCTTGTTTTATATAAATGATTACACACAAATAGACATGGTTCATGAAGTTTCAATCAGTTTTACTACCCGGATGGTAATAATGACGGATATAAATGTCCTTTATATTTCCTTTCTTTGTTATACTGCTGTTATACCATCTCTGTTGCTAATCAATTGTCTAGTTGAAACATTGAGCACATCGTCATTTTTAATCTGACAAACCGCAGAATGTCCATCGGGGGGGGGATTAGGGGGGGGGGGGGGGGGGGGGGCTCCAGACGGGCTGTGGCTGTAGATTTTGTGCCTGGCCACACAGCTTGCCGACGCTCACTGTTTATGGCACCGGGGGGATCCATTGAAGGATAATTCTTAATTTGCCGTAAAGGTGAATTGAATCGGATGGCCATTTCAATGAACATAAATTTCCCCTTAATGAGAAGAATGATATTTGGCTTGCTGTGTGTCCTCTGACGCGTGGCCTTTACCCATACTGACCTAGCCCCTAATAACAAGATGGATGCTTGCAGCCATGTCAGCACGCTTCTTGTGGTTTGGGATTTTCTTTCTTCTTCTGCCCGCCCCGTCTCCATCTTTCACCCCGTCTCCATCTTTCACCCCGTCTCCATCTTTTCATCCCGTCTCCATCTTTTCATCCCGTCTCCATCTTTCACCCCATGTCCATCTTTCACCCCATGTCCATCTTTCACCCCGTCTCCATCTTTTCATCCCGTCTCCATCTTTTCATCCCGTCTCCATCTTTCACCCCATGTCCATCTTTCACCCCGTCTCCATCTTTTCATCTCGTCTACATCTTTTAATCCCGTCTCCATCTTTTCATCCCGTCTCCATCTTTTTACCCCGTCTCCATCTTTTCATCCCGTCTCCATCTTTTCATCCCTCCTTTCATCTTTCTCTGGTCTGTTTTCTGCCTCTCCAATGCAATCTTGTCCCTTCACACTCTCTTACCTAACAGAGGTCGTCCAACTGAGCCTGGCGGAGGACCAGTCGATCAGCGTCTCCACGGTGACGGTGGGCCTCAGCGCCGTCCTCACCTGCGCCATCCAGGGGACGCTGCGTCCGCCAATCATCTGGAAGAGGAACGGCATCGTGCTGAACTTCCTGGACCTGGAGGACATCAACGTGAGTTCTTCTCCCCGGTTAATGTGAAGACGCTAAACAGCGTCGAGTGCAAAGGTGGAGACGGGAGGAGGAGGCGAGCGACGGTGCCCGCTGTTATGAGCAACGCGAGTTTAAGGCACTTTTAGAGTCCAAGATGATGACAAATGCAGTACACACGTTTACAGCATCATCAATAATAAATGATTGTTAAGCATTTATTATATTGAGTTAACATGACCCCCCATCGACCGCTGCTACACTATTAACCAAGAATCAGGCCTGTTTGTGATGGAAGTGACCTGTAGACCTGAGCCTCCATTACAATCACTCCGCTTTGTCTTCTGTCTCCTGGTGTCTTCCTCCTCTCCTCTCGCTCTGATTAAGTGATCGAGGTTAAAACGAAAGTCCAATCTCACTGTATTCAAAATAACTATTTCTGCACAGACACTTTTATTTGCATGTTCGGCAAACACAAAGAGAATACTCAACTTGCAATCTTATGTTTATTGCATCAGCGTAATTCTGCGCTTACAGGAATAGTGATTACCGTTTGAGAAAAGTTCAAGAGAGGCTTTGATTAAGTGCGGAATCTGGAATGCAAAACATCAATGAATGACTTCCCGGTCGAGTGTAATTCCTCCACTTCTCACTTCATCTCATGCAAACATGTAAACTGAAATTAAAATAAAAGCCTATTATTTTCTCTTGCGAGTTTTTTATTCTAAAACCTTTCGCAGGGATAAAGTGGATGTGAAATCCTCCATTTACATCTACAATTCCACATCTCAAATTTGCTCATTTCCTCCTTTCTCATAATAGTGCTGCACCAAATATACAGTAAATGTTCCAAGTTGCTTCTCAGTGGCATTTTGGTTCTGCGATATATGATGCCGGTGACACTGCAGCGAAGGTTGAGCAGCTCGCCGGCCCGCGCTAACCTGATGATGCTAATCGCAGCATCTGCGCAGCACGCAGCTAATGGACTCCTACGTTTCTCCCACATGTCAGGGACTGTGTTCTCCGTACAGCAGCACCTCCTTCTAGAAGAGTTTGGGTTCCAGTTAGTAAGTTCATGAGGTCTGATGACTCGCCTCACAGCTGGAAGTTCCAGATGCGGCCGCATCGATTGATGAGAATCGACGTGGAGGAGCCCCAGTGGAACCACAACTGCATCCTGCATCACCTGCTGTTACATCACCAAAGTCAAAGTCTTTAACCCAAATGGCCCAATTCCCTCCTAACCAGGCTCAGCGGCTGCTTGACCCCCCCCCCCCCCCCCCCCCCCCCCCCCGCGCCCCCCCCCGCCCCTCCCGTCCACCTCTGCAGGAAGCCATTTGCGGTTTCCACGTTGGGACATCTGCAAACTATTTAATGCCTTAATCCGCCCTAACCCCCCCTCCACCCCTCCTCCCCTCCTCCTGCCTCCCCGGTGACTGCCGACAACAACCCGCTCCATTCATCAGCCTAATGGGCTTTATATTTTTAACCCTTCCCATTCATCAGGCTGAGGCAGCGTGATGAGGGAGGAGGATCACACTCCCGACGGGGAAACCTTTGATTCGTGGTTCCACATCTGACTCCCCGCTGTGGCGCGCCTCCTCTTCCTGCAGCATCCTACGAAGCCACCGTCATTTGTCCCTCGCTCCCCGTGGCTCTCCTCCTTTCTTTACCTAATTCTCCATCTCTTTCCCGTATCCCAGGACTTTGGGGACGATGGCTCCCTGTACATCACCAAGGTGACAACCATCCACATGGGGAACTACAGTTGCCATGCCTACGGCTACGAATACCTCTTTCAGACACATGTGCTGCAGGTGAATGGTCAGTAGCTTGTTTCTTACTTACACTGGTGGATGAAATGCTGTAGTTTTATCTGTGATACTCTTTGGTTCCCCAGTGGGGAGATGTTCTTATTGCCTTCCCTACTTACTCTCAGAGGCAATTAAGCCCACATTCTGTGGCTTGAAATGTCTGGAAACAAAGCACACCATAGATTTATTGAGTGCAACGTTGCCGTCTGTGGTTCCCAATCTTTTTTAATCAGGCGTGCTTTAAGAAGCACTCAAGCACTCTTATTGTGTTCCATCCATTCATGGTGTAAAACACAGAAAACAGCAGATTGTTGTTTGATGTCTTCACGTGCCTTTGTCTTGATGTCTTGATGTCTTATCACCTCTGAAGGATTTAGCCGCATGGCGCTTGACTTGTCAGACAGAGACACATACTAAAGGTCATGCTCACATAATCATGGTACTCTTTTTCTACTTATTGCTTAATTGCATCTATCAAGTCAGCTGAGCAACTCCGCGACCATTAGAACCACGCACGCAGCGGGGAACCGGTTCTATGGAACACGGAGGGTGCACCGAGGTTGTTAAACGATCCTTTGGGGAAGACAACAAAGTGGCCCGCAGCGTTGACTCCAAAAGAGTTTCCAAGTGTATCCAATAGATCTCAAAACGGCGCCAACACCAAATGGTCACCAACCACTCAATCGATGAATCGCCTCCTCGCTTGTTTAATCGCTGTATAATTTATCTTTATTATAAAGATGTTCCACTGTAATGAATATTTGCTATGATTTGACACAGTTTTCCCTCCCGATAGAACAAATACATGCATCCCTGTGGTTTATATATGTAGATAACAATCTTTTGCCATCTTTTGAGGCAGTGGAGCGAAGCTGCTTAAGCTAAAATACATCAGAAAGCTCGACTCGCACCGACTCGGGCAGCCTGGACTTATCAAAGCACCGCCTTGCTCCTATTAGTCATCTAGATAACAGCCTTCTTCTTATGGCTCCCAGAAAAATCTTTCGAGGGAGACTGTTAAAAACCTTCCTACCTCGAACATAACAAATCAAAGAAACAGCCTCCCAAATCTCTGTACTTGTCTCTCAGGGTGACGAAGGAGGAGGGAGATGTATTTGAATACTAAAATCTCTCCAAGGACACAAAATGTGTGCGATTTAAGTTTGGTTTGTTTGTTCTGAGATGCTTATTGAACATAAAGAAGGCGGAGCTTTGGAGCTTTGGTCAAAGGGGGAGAGTGACGGGACGGTAGTCATGGAGATGGCCCTAATCGTTCGTGTCAGGGATTCAAGTTGTCCAGGCGAGCGAGGACGAGGGGAGATCAGGTCGGACAGGAGGAAGCTACGTTAAACCTCTATTCAGAAGAGATTCACTGTCACTAATGATGATTATCTACTGACGGAACAGCAGCTCCAACACATTTAAAATGACACTTTGAAATGATTAATGGGGAAAATCAAAGTGGTTGTCACACATTTGTTTTCATTTGGACGTCTTTAAACGTTGCTTTTGGGTGAAATATTCGATGATTTAAAACGCCATGAAATATTAAACGTTCTGAAAAGTTTACAAGTCAAGGTTTAAAGTTGGATAAAATGGATTTACATATGAAAGTACTCATTTAGGATTTGATAAACGATACTAGAGGTTATCGATATACAAACAAGTGAATAGCCAGAAACAGATGCGACATTCGTTTTGCATCCAGGTTGAGGGGAAATGTTTTTAATGTTTAAAGGACATCTTACCGGTTCCTGTAAACTATTACCTCATATTTCATTTTGCACCTCTGTGCCTCCCCCGGTCCTCCCCCCGGTGGGTGGGGGTGTGTGGCAGACACGTCCAGCATCTATTTCATGCAGGATGAAGCAGCCCCAGAGCTCTTGGATTCCTGTTATGTTAGAATATATTTCTCGCTGAGGTGAGACAGATCCCCCCCCCGGGAGTTACCCATGAAACAGTGTGTAATTGGGTTCTCACTGGCCTCCTCCCCGGTGGTTTGTGTTTGTGCGTCCAGTCCCCCCGGTGATCCTGGTCTACCCGGAGACGCAGGCCCAGGAGCCCGGCGTGTCGGCCAGTCTGCACTGCCACGCCGACGGCATCCCCAACCCCAAACTGCTGTGGCTGAAGAACGGCGTGGACCTGCTGCCCAGGTCCTCCAAGCAGCTCTCGCTCATAGGTAAGGGGGGGGGCTGCTTTGCTGCCGGATGCAGCTGGATGTCACGTCTCGTTGCCGCAGCGTTTTGGGAACGGCACCGATACGCCAAGAGTCTTCATCAACCAAGACAAACTGCTTTTTTATTAAAAACTCAGGGGTAGTATTGTATTTTCCTCATTTGCATCCCATGCCGAAGTGATGAAATCAAGATTACGTTGACCTCGGTGCACCGCCTTCGTTTTGTTCACTTAACAAAAGGAATGAAAAGGGAGATTAAGTGAAGTGAAGTAAAATGAAATGTGCGGCGTGTGTGAGCCACTGGATGTGCAGAGAGAAACCAGAGTGAGCAGGCCTCTGGTTGGAGGGGGGGTTCTACTTACAATAAAAACATTTAGTCAATTGAAAAGAAGTAGATCGAGTGACTTTCCATTTCGGTCCAGTTGAACAGCGAAGAGAAGTGAATGAAGCCGAGTACTGGAGCTGTCCGAGGTGCTGAAACCGCCTGCCTTTGTTTACTTTGTAAGAAGAACCTCTGCAGTTAGCTTCTAGCTGCCAGGCACAGCGCCCCGGGAGGGGTGGGGGGCACTTAGCTGTTATCAGTAGAGGCCCAGAATAGTGAGTGAGGAGTGTGTGTCAGCACAACCCCGAGAGGTCCTTCTGGTACAGAAGTAGGATTAACCACAGCGGAGGATTCACGACGCAGTCTTCCGTTGTCCTGTGATTATAACCCTCATGTTTGGCCTTTCAGTAATAAGCCAGTGAAGAAGACCTCCCTCCTCACTGGAATCCCCCGTCACCAGGAACTGCCTCCAGCTTGCAAATGAATGATAAAAAGCTAATTTAATGAGTGGTTGATTCCGTGGTTTTCGATAACAATTGATCAGAGCATAATTAGGAATTAGAAGTAATTATAGCAGTCTCATTCTATGAAGGCCTGCTTCAAGGCACTTTTCCCTTCAAAGCATTTCACAACTTTCCCCTGATTAAAGAGAATTACTATCAGAATCTAAAAGACATTTCACTAATGTGAAAAGCTTTGCATCAACTTCTGTAACGTCTCGTTATTTTACAACCCAGCAGGCATCAATTAGAGGGCTGGTGATCACTTACAGCATGCGACAGAGAATAAGGTTTATTACCGTTTGTAAATGTTGTGAAGACTAGCAGTTTGTTGGGCTTTTAGTTTAATGCCTCCGGATGGAGAGACGATGCTGCGGAGACTTCAAGAGACCCACAGAAAGGGAGGAAAACTGAGGCTTTCTTTTATGCCCGACGTCCAGCCGCACGGAGCTCAGCAGAAATCACAGTGCAGCTGCAACATCACAGAGCTCAACGCCGCGGCAAACATCAGAGCGCCGCCCCTGCCGCCGTGACCGCCGGCGTCCCCTCTCGCCTCCACCCGAGTCCCTCTCAGCTGCTGCTTCCGGCACAATTAGAAGGTTCAGAAGGGCCTTCGGCAGGCGAGAGGTGGAGTGTGCGTGTATTTTGACATTCAAGAGGCCAGAGTTGCTTCTGTCACATCTCAAAGAAAGCTGTCGGACACAGAATGTTCCGCCTGTGCTTCTCTCTCCTCGAAGAGGATGCTCATACTTTTTGATTAGTTCGGTTAGGTTGCTTTAGTCAGTGCGTGACCGTGGTAAGTAATAATGCGTCCCCCTCTGTGAATGAACACAAAGTGTCCCGCTGAGCTTCTTCCCTCCTCGCAGCGAACGGCAGCGAGCTGCTGATCGGCAGCGTGCGCTACGAGGACACCGGAGCCTACACCTGCATCGCCAAGAACGAGGCGGGCGTGGACGAGGACATCTCCTCGCTGTTCGTCGAAGACTCCGCCAAGAAGACGCGTGAGTCTCCGTCGGCATTCCACTTCATTCTAAGTGATGTCATTGTCACGTTCATTAAAGTCACACTCCTCGTTAGGGGAGTCACGCAGCACCAGCTGGTCATTTCATCCCATAATTCATAGGGACATGAACCGAAATCCCATATTTGACTGGCTTTCATTGTGTTGCATCACTGCGAGGAGTCACACGTTTACCTATCGCTGCCTAAAAAGGGGAAACGGGGGCCACAGGAAGTCAGACTGAATAATTGATCTCTCCGTTTGGGAAGAAAGACGACCCGGTCCGAAGCAGCGGCGGACATTGTGTGGCCGTCAGACACACAAGAGAAATCACCTCCTCTGGTTCCTTGAAGAAATGTCTGTTTCTTTCCACAAAGTAATTTCATGTTCTCGCCCGCCCCCCCCCCTTTTTCTCCCTCTCTATCGCTTGGTGGCTGAATGGCTGAATCTGCAGTTGCAAACATCCTGTGGAGAGAAGAAGGTAATACATTACAGTCCTCAAAAGGCCTTTGTGCCCCCGTGGAGGAGGGAACCAGGGAGGGGAGGGGGGGCCGTTTCTTTGTGTCCCTTCGGTGCCTGAAGCTCGATACACACCCACTTTCCAAATAGTTTGCTCTACTATCCAAAAGGATCACAAAGTTTGTTCCCACTGTCTTACTTCCACATGAGGGAGGAAGGACGTCAGAGGGACGTGCATGTTGTGTGTGCCACAAGCAGACAGGGTGGGGGGGGTGTAACGGCCCTTCTTATAGCGAGCTAACAGGATCGTCGCCGGGGGGGTTTGAGTTGCCCGTCATGTGTCAGATGAGACCTTTCTCTCGTGTCCTCCCCCAGGCCTGAGTGTGGGGAACATGTTCTACGTGTTCTCCGATGAGGGCATCACGGCGCTGCAGCCCGCCGACTGTGAGATCCGCAGACACATGAAGCGCACCGAGAGGATCCTGGCCACCTACGTGAGCACAGAGCATGAACCATGTGACCACAGAGCATGGACCATGTGACCACAGAGCATGGACCATGTGACCACAGAGCAGCCCGTAGAAGTAGAGCAATGCAAAACATGGCTTCTCTATGGTTGTATTTCTTTCTGTTCTTCTGTTATGAAGCCGTCCCTCCCGCCCCCTCCCTCCTGGTTGTCAGTGTGGGGAAGGGGTGAGGGGAGGGGGCGGCTCACCTCTGTGTCAGCCTCCAATAGACTGAGTGGAGTCCATAGCGCGGCCCCCGAGGCTCTTAATCCACCGCACAGCCTCCGTCTCACGGAGCCTCGTCCCGCATCGGGATGCGTTCGGGTTCAGAAGCCCTGCGATCGAATCCCAGATCGATCCAAACGCAATGAGCCTCGTGTCGGCCCCCGTCCTGCTGAAAACAGCACTTTCTACACGTTGGTGGGGCGGGAGCTCTGGAAACATGACCTGTGTGTGTGCGTGTGTGTTGGTGTGTGTGTGTGTAATGTCTTGTCAGCAAAGCCTGTGCAGGCGATCGTTCAGTTATTGAATTGAAATTTCTTTATGTTGCTTTGTTTTAGTAGCATTAATAATTTAAGTATAATTGCAATACAATTTTAAGTATTGTCCTTTTAATTTAATAATCATGTTTAACTTGTTTTATTCCATTTGAATCTCCATAGGAAGTTACAATTGTCTCATACCAAGTGAAATGTGGGAGAATTGATATGATTGAATCCAAAATAAGATTCTCAACAAGCAGCTCGGATTATTGGAGATTCTGGCAGTGAAATGCTTCCTCCCATGATCCTCTCTGCTCTGCCTGCTCGTCCCCAGGAGGAGATGTGTCCTAAAGGCGAGGGCGTGTCCCCTCAGCACTGCGTGTGGTCCTCGGCCGTCAACGTCAGGGACAAGTACATCTACGTCAGCCAGCCCCTCCAGAGCCGCCTGCTGCTCGTCGACATTCAAGCTCAGAAGGTGGTGCAGGTGGGTGGAGACTCAATTCAACAACATCCCCGACACGTGGGGGACTGTGACGAGACCACGTGCAAGGGGGAATAAATGAAACGCACCTCAAGCGCTCAGAAACAGCAGGGCGCCCAGGTGGGGGCCGGCCGGCCGCCTCGCCATTCGTCTTCTGCTTAACGGCGGCTTAGAGGCTGAATCCCTCCGGAGATCCTGCCGGGGTCAAAACCCTTCATCCCGAGGAGGAGGAGGAGGAGGAGGAGCAGGAGAGTGGACGTCTGAGTAAACAGGAAGGAGCAGGCAGCTCTAATCACGGCTCTGTTTCCGAGATGTTGCTGCGTTGAATCGAGGACGGCAGCGATGTGGTGGAAGGAAGAAGGAAGCTGTGCTTTTCTCGCACGGAGAAACATTTGAGGTTGAGTTTGTGACCTTTTGGTGCGTCGCTGCCAACCAGCTGCCGCTTTTTTCTCTCTTTCCTCATCCAACACTTTAAACCCCCCCTCTCTTTTACCACTGTGGCCTTTTGGTGCAGGAGGTTAATGCATCCTCCTTTTTTTCCCCTTTCTTCTCTTCCTCTGTTATTTCAAAGCTCTCTTTGGTTTTGTTCGTGGCTTCTAGAAGCAGAAAGCACTTTGTGTTCCGACTCGGACAAAACAGTTGCTTCCATTTTTTTTTTGTGCTGCATTAATTAACCTCTTGTATCCAAACAGCACAATAAACAATGAGTAGCTTTATTTGTTTGAGGTGCAAAGATAAATATTCTGGCTCGTTTGTCGACCATCAGCCCGTTTGTGGGGGCAACGTCTCGTTTTTTGTTATCGCTGAATTCACAGCATGCAAGCTGTGACTGGCTGGCAGCGCGGCGTCCTCTGCGTGCTCTGCGTGCTCTGCGTGCGCGCGGCGGGCTCTGCGTGCTCTGCGTGCGTGCGCGCGGCGGTCTGCAGTTCTTACCGGTTAGCATCCCGTTGCCTCGTTGTTGTCTGCGCGTGGCGGGTGAAGCGTGAAGGACCTTGCTGAACGGTTCTCAGTGGGCGGAGCAGGACTCCTGGTTGCTAAGGCTCGTCGTTAGGGTCACACAGAGGATTGAAAGAAGTTTAAAACAGCCGTGGTTTCTTGTTGTTTTATATATAAAAGGTTCCTAGTTTATGTCAGTATTTGAATGTTTGTTCAGGGTTAAAAGCTCCCTTTGTCTCCCGTAGGCCGTAACAACGGATCCTTTCCCAGTCAAGATGCTCTATGACAAGTCACATGACCAGGTCTGGGTCCTCACCTGGGGGGATATGGACGGAACCCACCCGACCCTGCAGGTAGGTTCTCTCATCGAGAGAGACACACTGTTCACGTGGTTTGTGTAACAGCCTCGTTTACTTCAAACACGACTTTAAAAGTATAAAACAACCCTTCTTCATCACTGTCCCCTTCCCGACCCCCCCACCAGGTGGGGTGAGCATGCTAACTAATGAGCTGTACGAAGTACTTGTATAATAAGTATTTGTACCGCGACCCCCCAATGGTTGGGAACATTGGCTACCGCAGCACAAACAGGTTCCAGCTGCTCCCTTTGGGCCGCTGGTCACAGATGAGTAATGATCACAGGTGTGCTTGTATTTAATACACCTACGGGGGGGCAGAGGACGGGGGGGTGATGCTGTTTTTATGTTTGTGTGTGTAACGCCACCGAGGCCTTTGTAATCTCAGTAAGAGGATCCAACATGTTTATTGTGCCGCCTCGTCCCGATGGGGGGGCTGTTGTGTTACGATTCACAGCAGAGGACCGGGACTCATTTCTCAGTCAGGAACTGGCTTGAATACACGGTTCGTACCGTGGCGACAGGAAGTGTGTGTTGGTCCCGTTGCGGCGCGTTCGCGTTCTCACTGAATCACAAATGAAGCCGAAAATTCCATGAAAACGTGTTTTCCATTACAGACAGAAGCGTTTTCTCCCCCTGTGATGTGAAAACAATGCGAGAGCAGAGAGCATTCTTTATGTCTCCACGCGGCCTGTTAGCGAGCGGGGGACGAATCACTGCAGGAGAAGTGCATGATGGGACCAGCGAATAAACGCCCGGATAAGGGCGGGGGGGGGGCAGAGAGGAAAGCTCTGCAGGTCCCTGAAACGCTGTTTAGCACGTTTGGGGGTTTGTTTGGAATATTTCTCTCTCGTCGGTAAAACTTTTCTTTTGATTTAGTTTTGAACGGACGATGCTACAATAACTGAATCTTTTTTAACTAAATAATGGCGAGCTTCTAATAGCTGAACTGTAATAAGACATTTGGCTCAAATACCTCAGACATTATATTGGTGTAATAACTGCAATAATCCGCAAACTTTCCAAAGGAGTAAAAAAATACCCCGAAGCGAACATTTAGACACGGATCAATATATATCTGATAAAAGAACAGGTGAGTCACATTGGAAGGGAACTAATTCCTTTGGTATTTGAGTGCATGAGATGATCGGCATCTCAGCATCTCAGCAAACAGCCGCGTCTATAAATAAGTACGATCGACGCCTCAAGGAATGTAACAAACAAGTATTTATTTTAGTTTCAGAATTCAGCATTAATCTCGGGCAACAAGCCTTTGAGTCCTCCAGGGAACCCGTAACGCTTTATTGCCCCCCCTTCCCTCCCCCCCGCAGTTCCGGGGTTACGCCTGGGGGGGTTTATTTAATTCTCCAAACAAGCCGCGTACGCTGGAGCCTTTGAGGAGGCTCATCTAACTACTCTCCCCCCTCCGGCTGGGGGGGGGGGGGGGGGGGGGTATTACAAAAAGCAACCCGAGGTGTCTGGGGAGGGAATCTGACACCCCCCCCACCCCCCCTCCCTCCATCAGGTATACAAACAAACACAAAAACAACACCGAGAAGCCGCCCAGCAACACATGAGCCATCGACGGTCCGACTCTCTTTATTGGGTAAAAACAAACAAGCGCACCTCATTAATCCTCGTGTTGATCCTCATCTCGTCTGTTTCCCTCCTGCGCAGGTGAAACGAGCGTCGCTCGTTATTTCACGTTCTGTTCATGTTCGCAGGTGATTCCTCAAGCCAGCGTGGGAGAAGTTCATCACGCCATCCGCACAACGTTCCAGAGGGTCAGCGACTTCTTCATCCCTCCGACCAACCTCATCATCACCCACGTGAGGTAAACGCCTGCGCGCACACACACACACACACACACACACACACACACACACACGCAGTGAGCACAGCTGCTCACTCGGCTTTTCCTCAGAGGCCGCTGGCCTTTCTTCTGAACTTTGTCGGTTCAGGTTCGCCTTCGTCTTCCTCAAAAACGAACCGGCGCTTCACAAGATCGACCTGGAGACCTTCCACCGCGTGAAGACCATCAGCCTGAGGAACCACAGCTGCGTCCCCGTCGCCATGGCCTACACGCACCTCAGCGGCGTCTTCTTCGTCCGCTGCCAGAGCGAGCGCCAGCTGCTCATCGACGGCGTGACGGACGCCGTGGTCGGCCCCAACCTCAACATCTCGGGCCGGCCGTTCGTGTCGCCGGACGGCCGCTACGTGGTGACGCCCGACCCGCGCGGCTCCCGGCTGATGGTGCAGACGGTGTCGTTCCGCGGCGAGCTGGGCCTGAGCCGCGAGCTGGACGCGCCCGCGTCCGTCTCCGACCTGGCGTTCCAGCCGTCCTTCACCGAGGCCAACCAGCACGTGGTCGTGGCCGCCGCGGGCTTCGGGCACGGACCTGCTGTTCGCCGACCTGTCCTCGGGCCGCGCCGAGGTGCTGCGGAGCCTCAAGGAGCCGCTGGCGGCGCGGGCCTGGCCCTGGGGGGGCCCCAACCGGGTGGTGGTCTCCAGCGGCCTGTTCGGACAGTACCTGCTGACGCCTTCGGCCGAGTCCCTCTTCGTCCTGAACGGCAAGCAGAGAACGCCGCACTGCGAGGTGTCAGACATCAAGAGAGGGAACACAGTCGTCTGGGTCGGCGACGTATGAGGAGGAAGTGAAACGGAGAAGCTTAGGGGCAAAAAAAGAAATAAAAAAAGGAAAGATCTTAAGATTTATGTGACCATAAGTTGTGGACTCAAGCTTGGGACTGAGCGAGAGGGATCCACGCCTGGGTTTATTGTAACAAAAGTACACTTAAGAATACAGTCGTTGAGAAAACATAGAGAAACCCTGTTGTGATATTTCTATTGGGAGAAAGCGTCAATGTGCACTCGGCTATACAGGACTGTACATTATCGCACCTCCTTCCATGTTCTCACAGCAAATAGGTACCTGAAGAGGGGTTACGACCAACTATGAACTATGCACAATGCTCACTTTTTTTAGAGTAAAAAGCTTTTCGATTTTGTTTATCTCAACAATGTTTGTCGTTCCCACTAGTGCTGCAGTTAATCACCACAACGTGTCCGTGCGTCCCGTCTGCCTTTAGTGTCCGTGTGTCCTGAGTCCCTTTTGAAGGCCTTCGTCCTGGTGTGCTACCGTTCCCTCCCTCTCATGTTTGTTAGTCTGTTTGCTGACGAATGAACGATCAATCGTCAGCTAACACGTAGTAACCGTACTGTAGTACTGTAACCCCCCCAATGCGACGCAACGCGCAGGTTAGAAACCAACAGCGAGACGTCCACGCAGGAGTGAAGCAAACTGCGATTTAGTTCATCGCTGCTACTCCGCAATGAACCTGCTGGTTAGTTAACTTTCTGGAGGCGATGACATCATCACGTGATGATGTCATGAGGAGAGAAGTCTACTAAACCCACATTCATGCTCGTTCAATGAGATCTGTCTAATTGGTAGCCCAGTTTCTCTCACTAAAAGGAATCCTGTAGTTTAAAAAAGCGCCCCCCCCCCCCACCCCTCCCGCCAGTGAGTCGTATACTGACATGCATGTAATAAATAAACCTCACACATGACCACCACAGACCCTCCGTGACTTCCCACACGCCGCCGCCATGTCGTTTGTGGGGCTCCACCTGCGGAGTCACATGGTCCCTGGGCTCCACCTGCGGAGTCACATGGTCCCTGGGCTCCACCTGCGGAGTCACATGGTCCCTGGGCTCCACCTGCGGTGTCACATGGTCACGTAGCTCTCCTCGATGGCATCGATAGAACCACTGTTGTAGGTAACGTTGTTCATGTTTAACTCGTTCAACGCGACAAAACCTGACTGTACAGTTTTCCTTATGCATTTTGTGTGTTCTGGTTTATGAGGGAATTGTTTTGTAAGAAAAAGTCTAATTAAATATATTGTAAAAATCTTCCAATTGTTTTATTGTGTCTTTACACATTTATTCAAACATACATATATATATATATATATATATATATATATATATATAGCCAAAAGAAAAGCCTGACAAACACATTTTTCTTTTTAAAAAAAGGGTCAAAATAGTTCATAGTTTGTTGTCAAAATATGTTGTTTTTAAAAATGGTGTGTGAATAAATAGGTGATGAATCATCTATATAATATGAAACAAATAAAGCTTATTGGGTACGTTGAAAAAAGGTAACGTGTCATAGAATCACACATAATTAACAAGTAGCGCACTTTAATCTGTTAAAGACGCTGTGTTTGTACAAACCGCTCTGCGCTGCACGCGGTCACATGATGAGAGCCTCACTGGCGACCACGTGCCGTTTAGGCGGAGCACGGCATTGTGGGAAACAAGCCACATGTGCAATCACATCTGCCCTCCCTCCTCACAATGAAGAAGGGATCATTAATATTAAGTATTAGTTCACATCTGCAAAAAAGAGACCTGCATCCCACGATTGAGAGCGTCTCTTGCTGCGGTGGAACAGATGTGTGGATGCACATCTGCATTTAACTTTATCTTAGAAATTCAGTTTGTCAAATTTCACAACAAATCTCCTACAAGAGTAACAACAGCAACAAAGCAACGCCTCAAGAGAAGTACTGATGAGGTCCAGGAGGAAACGAATCCATCCAATGGGGGACGGCGGACATGAAGCATGCAGTCAGTGGGGGGGTTTGTCCTCACTTCTCATGCTGACCCATCGAATAATGATGGATGAAAACACAAAAACAAGAAGTCAGTGTAGGAAAAGCAACATTCCCTCTTTACTCTCAGTGTGGACGATGATTTCTTCCCTTTTTAATGAACATTTTGTTTCCTTCTGAATCCACCGACGTATTGATCTGCCGCCTTGTGTCGCTGTCACAGCTGACGTGTGTTACGATGACAACATTACACCCACGCTTCAGGTCCTTAATGTTCCCGATAGCTGCACAGTAAAGTGCAGCAGGCAGCTTGAGCTGATTTAAGATGCAGTGTTAGCGAGGCCTCGTCCCACCTGCACCCTTCTGCCTCCTCGTGTGGGAGTGAATGAATGTATAAAGTCTAAAGTGGCACGTTTCATCAATTTGATTTAATTCTACATTTCTTTCTTTCTGTCATTTTTTGGGGATCAAACAGTGCTTTGCTATTTGCGGCTCTGAGGCCTCCTGCTCGTCATCCGGGGGGGGGGGCCTCGGCTCCCTGCACAGCTGGTCACAGTTTCCTCGTCAGCCGGTTGGTGTATTTGACTCGCATGACTCTTCCTCGCATCCAAGCGACCACATGAAGGTCGATGTCGCCTCTTCAAACTCTCGCAGGGGGGGCGGCGGCCTGTGGATGAATCACCGTATGTTTCAATGTGTTCAGACGCAGCAGACTGGTGTTAACGCGTAGCTCTTTTATTGTTTTTGGGACTTTAATATTTGAATAGGACACCGTGTCGTTTTTCTGCTCTTAAAGGTTCAATTACAGTGAAGTGATGAAGTTTGTGTTCCATTATTTTACGTTTACCAACCTCATGATTTCTCATGAAAAAAGAAAACCTTAAATATTTAGTAGAACCACCAATAGCAACTATATATTGTTGCAATATTGATATTGAAGTAAATATTTCCCATTCTGACCACGTTGATTCATCTTTAACTTTTCTGCCAAAACTGTGACTGAAACAACAAGACGTGTTTAAGATTCTGCAGAGTTCAACTGAAATCGGCTGTGATTTAAAAGTAATTTAATCAAAGAAGAATTGTAGCCGTCTCTCTCTCTGTTTGCTTTTGCTAATAAACGTTGAGCCTGTTTTCACTCACATGTCGATAAGCGGCGCGTTAATCCTGCCGGCCGGCCGGGTGCAGATGAGCGTCGGGAGGAATTAGCAAATGACATTTTAACAAGACGTCTGTGGTGATATAATGGGGCCTAATGAAAGTAATGCTCCTCGCTCATGCTGCTGACAGCATGTGTTCCTCCCAGCTGCGCCCCCCCGCGCCTCGCGGGACGACTTAATCAAAAAGAGGAAACCAGATATGAAACTGCATGAATATGATCCGCATGCAAACAGATTGGGCTCCAATTCTGCCGGAATAAAGTCAGAGACGAAAAAACCTTAAACACGAACGCAAAGGGATCACAGGTCTACGAGTCTGATTCCTTCACTTCCTCGGTGTGATTCAGATGTGCTTCTTATTGTTAACGTGCTTCTAGCTTCTAGTCCTTCTCGTCAAACCGTATCAGATATTTCTCTGTGTTTTTGCACCTGATCGATCTCCACTGTGTCGTGTGATTCTGTCAAAGGGTGGCACCTTATTTTTACAGATCACAAACAGGTAGAAGCAAAGGCGCCAAGATGTCCTTCCATCTTCTAACCACCTGCCTACGTCCCTTCTTGCCCCCCCTCCCCCGTTGAGGGTCAGAGAAGTCATGAGAGGCCTTTTCAGGTCTGAGCGAGGCAGCGACGGGCGACGCCGTCCTCTAATGGGATTCCAGAAAGAGAAATGCGGTGCAGCACTTAGACGTCCCCAAAGAGGCGGCATGACAGAGGGGGGGGGTGGGGGGCGGGGTCCAGGTCCACTCGGGAGCTCTCTGCCATGATTGGAAACCTTGAGCCACTCGTGCTTCCTGCCGAGGCCGGACGCTTAAGTCATCCGAGTGTTTGTCAAGGAAGGAAATGAGTGTCAAATGATGTCACCGATCTGACAGCCAATCGGGAGGGGGGGGGGGCGGGGGGCGCTAATATCATATACAATGCGTTCCTTCTAAAATAACGCATTGCACAGGCAAGTGATGTGTGATTTGAGAGGCTGTGTCACTGGAATCCATCACTGGGGCGACGCAGCGAGTCTCTGCAGGAGGAGACGAACGCTAAGTCAAAGGATGCTCTTTATTTCACACGGAGGACAGGAGACAGGAGACTTCATGCAAATCAGACTCACACAGGAGGAAAAGGAATGTGGTGTCCCTCGTGTCCCTCGTCGTAGAAGGAGCCTGTGTGTCTCGCCTACCAAGGGGGCATCGTTCAAAGAGCCCCGCGGTAGTTGGGCTGACAGACGTGTCACCGAGGGAAACCCTGCGTTGTCACGCCGACCGTCTCTTCCGCAGTTTGTTCATCTCATTATTTAGGTCCCTTCCCAAAGCGCACGACCCCAGATGACCCCACAAGATCCTTCTTCCATTGTTTTACTGTTCAGGTTTACAGATCTAAAAACAAAGAGGCGGCCTCCCAATAGATTGAAGAAGCTTCACACGAGTGTCTTATTTATCAACACGATTACCTGATGTTCACGTCCGCTCAGCTCCCTGCAGAGAAGGGAAGCTTATGTGAACACAAAAACACCCACATTGCTCCCATTGGTTTATCGACGTGAACACAGGCAGTCAAAAGGCACCGTATGCATCAACAGATCAGCCCCCCCCCTCCGCCCCCCCCCGCCACGATCTAAACGCAGCCGAGTGGAATGCACCTTTCTCCAGAGCCTCTGAGATTTAATCTGAGCGCAGAGAATCCATGCGGCCTCGTAAGTACAAGGAGGAGAGGATGTGTGAGCTCACGTGGGTCAATAAGTCCTCACGCACGCACACACACACACGCACGCACACGCATACACACGCACACAGACACACACACACACACATACACACACGCACGCACACACACGCACACACACACACGCACGCACACGCATACACACGCACACAGACACACACACACACGCACACACACATACACACACGCACGCACACACACGCACACACACACACGCACGCACACGCATACACACGCACACAGACACACACACGCACACACGCACACATACACACACGCACGCACACACACGCACACACATACACGCACGCACACACACACACACACGCACACACACGCACACACATACACGCACGCACACACACGCACACACACACACACGCACACACACACACACGCACACATACACACACGCACACAGACACACACACGCACACACACGCACACACATACACGCACGCACACACACGCACACACACACACACGCACACACACACACACGCACACATACACACACGCACACAGACACACACACGCACACATACACACGCACACATACACACACGCACACACATACACACACGCACGCACACACATACACGCACGCACACACACACACACACGCACACACACGCACACACATACACGCACGCACACACACGCACACACACACACACGCACACACACACACACGCACACATACACACACGCACACAGACACACACACGCACACATACACACACACACACACACAGCTCTCTTAGCATCCGTGTCCTCGTATGATGATGAAAACAAAGTGCACCTTTCATTTAAATGAATGAACAAATAAAGGAAGAAGAAGCAGTTTCACTCTTTCTATAATAAGTGATTCACTTCGGATGAGTTACGTTTCGTTCATTTCATTCATTAATGATCAATCCACTGATGATGAAGATCGTTCGTCATCAGTCGTATTGCCTCAATGACAAACGAAAACATTTAAATTCTCTCAGTTCTTGACTGTGAGCTGAACAATGAATAAATAGACGAGAACTAAATGGTATCTGTCCTTTTCTTTTATATTAATTATGAAACTTTAGTCATTTAATGAAACAAAACATTTCCTACTCATTTTATGAGAGCGCCACATTGAATCCATCAAAGCCGCACTGAGAGGCGTCTGCTCACCTCCACCTGGGTGTGTTCAGGCGACGAGACGAGCTGATGAAATGTAGCCAGCAGGAAGGAGTGTGTGATTAACCAACATGTGGGGCAATGAGGGGAGATAATTACCATGGATTTCTACTGCAAGACACAGAATAATCAGAATGAACGGTTCAGTCATCGTGTCCCTTTAGTTCTATTTACATTTGGTTAAATTTATCAGCAAAATGTACAAAAAAGTAAAGGGAAACAAAAAAGTTGAAATGTATGTTTCATTTTGGATTTTCCTGTTGTAAAAATGACTAACATGGCTTGTAAATAAATATATAGATGGTTTTGCCTGTGAAATGTTAATGTGAAAAAAAGCCTTTTGTCAGCAGAATGAGAATTGTTGTTATCAAACCAATAACTGTTTACGAGACATGAAGTGATGCTGGAGGAGCATAACGATGTAACACAGCACACACACAAGCATGATGCATCAAGTACACACACATCGACAACACACAACTGTGTGTGTGTGGAAACTTCCTCACATCTAATTTAACTAAACGTCCCGATGTGTAAAAGTAAGGAAACGCTGGCCGCTCGCCGCTCGACCTTCTACGTTCCGTCCTGTCGCGTTCCTCATTGTTCTGCTTCAAAATGAAACCTCTTAGACAAAGACAAGATAAGGGGTCGTTTGATGTGAACAATTTATTTAACTTCAAAATGATTCATCAAATTAGCGACACTCATTGATCCTTGAAGCTTCTAATTCAAAGCCTTCTCCTGGATTAGGAAGCCCAACTAATCCAGCACCATCCTTTGGTTTGTTCGGCTCTGTGCACAACGTTCCTCCCCCACCGCTCAGGCTCGACTCCACCGAGGTCCAACAAAGCTGCAGCAGTTAATCATTCCTCGCTTTTTATAGAGAAAAGATTGCAGCCTCTGAGATTAAAAGCAGAGGAACTGGAGGTTATTATGCCTTTTTCCTTCTTTGCATGAAAACTCTTCATGGATCCTGAGCGATGTGGTGATCATCGCTCACTGATCAGCGAGTCTTACTGCTGCGTCTTGCTTTAAGGAATCAATTCATTTAGTCTGGAACACCAATGTTTCACTGCAACATCCTGTCAGAGAAGCTAAAGTTGTCAAAGCGACGTTCATCCGTCACACGGACTACCTTGCCCGTCTTAACTGTTTGTGGTTTCACAGCGATATTCAGCACCTGAAATCATCCGGCTCAACAAAGTCAGCCGACAGTCAACAAACGCATCATCCGTCTGTGGCCTTTGAGCGGGAAATGTCAAATCAGTAGCAGGAGAAGGTCAGGACGAGAGCATCTGATGAGGCGTGACTCCGAAAAGCACCGTGCATCCTCACTCATTCACCTGGCTATCGATCCTCAGGTCTCCTTTCGTCTTCTTTGGAGTCGGGAACAACATAAATCACCGAGACGGGACCAAGGAAATGTCAAAGAGAAAGCTGCGGAAAAACAGGTGACTACACGAGGAAAAAGCCAAGTGATTATACGTCAAACCCAGAACCGCATCGCAGCACCGCGCGCAGCTAGCTGGTTAGCGGTAGCGTGCTAATCCCAGATAGATGTTGTCGCTGAGTGTGTGCTCCTTAAAAACAGCAACTCCTCCCTGCTGACGACTAAACCGTAACGACTAGAATGGATTCTTACCGTGTGTGAATAACTACTAAGTCGAAGAAACGACCACATGAGCGATCACAGATATCATTTTCTTATCGAATGTTGGATTAAATAAAACTTTTAGGATTAGGATGAAGCATCACATGGAGGCCATGCAGTGTACTTTTTTTTTTAAATGTCACAGAAAGTAAACGCACCAATAAATTGCTGGACAAAGCAAATATTTTCAATCCCTTAAGGGAACTGATCAAATTGGCGGAATAAAGACAAATAAATGACATCTTTAACAAGTGGAACATCGATGCTGTGTGTACATCTTGAATTCTCCTGTGCTTGCACTTCATTTGCAGTTTGAAAGCTTTGCAAACGTTGTGCTGGATGGGATTACTATTTCATCAGGACTTAATTCAGCATGCTGCATGCACAGCAAACCCCTCAGCACCATGTTTCAATTTATTCTTTTATGTTGACCCGAATAAAGCCTCAAACTTCAGTTTGAAAGAGAGAGAGAGAGAGAGAGAAAAAGAATAAGCAATACCTCTTCTTTCATTTATCATGAGGAGCCTTGAAGGGAAATATGTATTACAGAGAGAGAGAGAGAGAGGCCGTCACTCCCTCCGTCTTCCGCCTCTCTGTGTGTGGTTGGACTTCAGATTCATCCAAATTACAGGAGGAGAAAGAGAGAGAAGCTCGGTGGAGTCGGACACCCTGGAGTCGCTCTCCTGAATTATGCTATTTGTTTCTGTCCCTCTCAAAGCGCCGGCGGCGCTGCTTTCAAGCAGGCGGGGAGACGAGGGGACGGGAGGGAGGGTGGGGGGAAAGGAGGGGGGACTGGTGGTCAGAGAACGACTCGATGCCACCGGGACCAAACGGGAGTTAAAACCCTCCCAGGCTGAAGGAATAACCTGCTGAGGTTATGTGAGTCTGATGCTTCCATCTATCATTACAAAGATTATTCCCACCTGATGGTTCAATGTGATGAACACAACTTCTCAAGCATTGATTTCTGTCGATGCTTTTAATGTTTGTGTCAGGCGGGTGAGGTTGATCTGTAGCTAGCTGAGTTATTAAAGTACAAATAACAACACAATACAAACACAACGAATGTGTTTGGTTTGTCCCTCGTTATCCGCGTTCTTATCGGCTGAATAAATAAGCTCTGTGTTAATGAACCTGCTCCTGATTCCACCTAAAAGTTGAGAAAATAAACCTTAAAATGCATCAAAACGCTGCTGCGAACTTGAGGTTTGAGTTAAACATCTGAAGATGTCGAGCCAAGAAAAGAAGAAACAAGACAAGATTCCCACTTATTGATCCCCAGAGGGCAGATTGAGTTATTCAGCATTAAGGACAGGAATAAAAGTACAGACGACAAACATACAAGACGGAGATGATTCTAAAATAAGAGCAGAACTTTACAAAAGCAAGATAACAAGGTAAAAGTGACAGTTGTGTGTGGCTTTATCGTGAAATTAATCCTGAATTCTGTTGTATCTTTTAGCTTGTTACGTATTTTTCTTCTGTTGTTTTTGAAGTTGCAGACAGAAGACTCACAGAGCAGCACTAAAGACGAGTGATGTCATCCGTCACAACAGCACTGGAAACACTTGCTTGTGACACGAATACGACATTAAATGAGGACCACAGGGTCTCAAAAGGGATTAAAATGCATCCTGAGGAGAACCTGTTTCCCCCCCATAGACGTCTATGAGAGCACAACGCTACTTCACTGTAGTGACCAGCAGGGGGCGACTCCTCTGCTCCCATAGACGTCTATGAGGAAATGACTCTACTTCTCTCCTGAGTTATTCCCTCAGTAAACATTGTAAATGTGAGTTTATGGTCTTAATCTCTTCAACGCAGCATGATGCTCATTTAGAGTCAAACAGACCATAAAGCAGGGGATGCTTTAGGGCGGGGCTACACGCTGATTGACAGGTCTCTAATAAACCATAAAGCAGGGGATGCTTTAGGGCGGGGCTACACGCTGATTGACAGGTCTCTAATAAACCATAAAGCAGGGGATGCTTTAGGGCGGGGCTACACGCTGATTGACAGGTCTCTAATAAACCATAAAGCAGGGGATGCTTTAGGGCGGGGCTACACGCTGATTGACAGGTCTCTAATAAACCATAAAGCAGGGTATGCTTTAGGGCGGGGCTACACGCTGATTGACAGGTCTCTAATAAACCATAAAGCAGGGTATGCTTTAGGGCGGGGCTACACGCTGATTGACAGGTCTCTAATAAACCATAAAGCAGGGGATGCTTTAGGGCGGGGCTACACGCTGATTGACAGGTCTCTAATAAACCATAAAGCAGGGGATGCTTTAGGGCGGGGCTACACGCTGATTGACAGGTCTCTAGCACCACCAGAGCGTCTTACCGCGCTGATTTGAATACAGTCTGCGTTTCCACGCGGCTGAATCTTCATTCATTCATTTAATATTTGTTCTGATATTCTGGTGAAGCAACGAGAGCCCTGTTGTTGTTCTTTCCCTCTTTGTTGTCCGGCATGAACAAATAAATTCAAATCTTAATCCGCACATTTCTGCATCAATGTTTCTGCTTGTGTTCCCAGAAAAAACAAAAGATTGCTTTTGTAGGCATTGTATAAAAATACAATAACCCTGAACGTGTGTGTGCGTGTGTGGGAGAGCTCTCCATGCCCCCCCCCCCTCTCCTCCCTTTACTCTTATATTTCATGGCTTGCTGCTTCCTCCGTGTGATGCCGGCCCGATGGCTTATCTGGAGTTCAGTTCAATAGGATGAGGGAACAAACAGCCGCTAAAAGAAACAACCAGCGAGTGGGCGGGGCTTAGAGGAGGGGGTGGGGGGGGGGGGGGGGGGGGGGCAGATCCACTGGGGTCACACACACATACACACACTGATGCTTTAACAACTACAGCCAACTTCTCAGGGTGGAATTGTTCAAATACGCACCTGTTCGAATACCCCCCCCCCTGATTAATTCATTACAGGGCCGGGCAGACATAGTATCCTGAGTGTGTGTGTGTGTGTGTGTGTGTGTGTGTGTGTGTGTGTGTGTGTGTGTGTGTGTGTGTGTGTGTGTGTGCATTATTTGTGAGACAGAGACAGTGAGAGAATGAGGAGAAAGATAACAACAGACAGGAAGGAGATGTATGGAAATAAAGAGAGAGGGAGGAGGGAAGGGGGAGCATTGGGGGTGTTTGGGGGGGCGGGGGGGGTGGAGGCGGTGTTGGGGGTCGGCTGGGATCATCAGTGGGGATTTATTGCTCCGGGATTCTCTGCTTGTCCCCGCTCACATTCCACCCGTGTTGTATTTATCATGTGTGACTTTCAAATTGCCGCTGCCATCGACTTAGAGCCTTTTAAGCAGGCTTGACATACACCCCCCACCCCCCCCCGCTCCCCCCACACACACACTGCCCCCCACCCCCACCAGCACCACCCCAACCTCTAAACAACCACCAGCAGCACCACCCGCTCCCCTCAAACCGACCCGCACGTACAAAGGACCAACAATGGGTTGTGAGAGGCGGACTAATCAAGGCGGTTGCATGTATGCATGTAGCTCTTAGGCCGGGGGGGCGGGAGGGGGGGGGGAGGCAGAGGGGGGGGTACGTCTGTTCCTGTTGTTCCATTGGAGACGGAGTTAGTGAAATACCCCATTTATCGTCCATCAAACAACGGCCCGATGTTCCCATATAAATGTTAATGCTCCCTCCCAGGGCACAGTTTAGTCCGACGGGGGGGGCGGGGGGCGGAGGGGGGGCAATGGAATAAAAACCAGTTTAGGAAACAAGAGACTAATCCAGCTTTTAAAAATGTCATGCTGGATTAATAATGGCCATACACGCTCATTTAGGAGGATTATGGAAGTTCTTCTCTGCATCAGAGACCCGCTGGCAGCGATGACATCATCACCTCCTCCACTAATAATCACTCAGCAGCTGCCCCCACCCACTCATTCATCCACCCATTCATTCATCCACCCACTCATTCATCCACCCATACATTCATCCACCCACACATCCACCCATACATTCATCCACACATTCATCCACCCACTCATTCATCCACCCAGACATTCATCCACCCACACACTCATCCCCCCCCCCCCCCCCCCCCTTTTCAATCCCCCACTCTGCCTCTGCTTGTGCAGGTAAAACCGCTTCTCTTCAGCATCACATGACAAACATCCCATAATGGAAGTATTGATCAGCGTCTTCTTCATCATTGCTGGTGGAAGAACCCTGCAGGCGACGCAGACGATGCATGAAAGCTTCGTTTCTGTGGATCAGAGAAAATTCCACACAGTCGCACAACAAAAAGTTTCTCCTTCTTTTTCAGGAGAAGTTTCTACAATAGAATATGCTGATTTCACATTAAGGTATGGGTGTTCAAAGGATGAGAGACGGAGAGGACACGTCCTCATTCCTCATTCATTCATTCATCCAGTCCCCCCGTCTCTTTCACTGTGTGTGGTTCCGGAGGCTTTGTATCCCGCAGACACGATGCCATCCATTCATGTTACATCAAGACGCTGACGCCAAATATCTGCGGGCTTCATGAGGCTGCACGCGGTCCAGAGGACGAAGACGGAGGGACAGATATCTGACAGAGACAGATGCAGCGGAGGGACGGACGACACAAGGTTCATGCTCGATGGAGATGCAGTCCGGTCATTCAGAGACCGCCAAACCGCCAATTATCAACCAGCTTCCTGAAGTTCCTCACTGCGCCTAACTTTTTTACCCCCCTCTCCTCCCCCCTTCTCCCCCTCGTCCCCCGCCTCGTCCCACAGCTCTTCCATCGCTCTGAATTTGTCCTCCCTCTCTGCACTTGCTGCTCCATTTCTCCCGGTTAGTGTGGCTGCTAAGTCGTCCTCCGAGGAGACTGTCATTGATTTCCATTTGGGACGACCCGAGGCTCCGAGAAGAACGGTTTCGAGGGGAGGTGGGGCGTGGGGGGGCGGGGGGGGGGGCAAGCATCCGTAACCAATCTACTATGATGCTTCGCTCTGCAGTTCAGGGAGAGAAGTCAATCTCCCGCTTCATCATTTCGTTACACACATTCAGGCTCTGCTTAAGAAGTTTCTTTATCCCGTGGGCCCCTCAGACCCCCGCCCACATGATATATATATCTATATATATATAGATATATATATATGTAAATATATATATATATATATATATACATGTATATATGTAAATATATAGAGGAGATTAAAACCCCCACCGGCTGGTTTCAGCAGACATCTTGTCGCCTTCACGTCTTCGGGATCAGGTTTGATTTAAGGCGCCGGCTTTGAAAACGCTCTCACAGTCGACTGACGAAGTAGATAAAATATGATCTATGGAACACGGACGGTGAGGTGATGACCCGCCCCCCCCCCTGACCTCCCCCCCTGGAAACACACTGCCCCAGAAAAGCTAATAACAGCCTATTTAGCGGGTGGAGCCGGTGATGAAGTGGGTTCTTTCCTGCTCGCACCCTGCAGCCTCTTTCTACATGCAGAAGGGCCGGCTCCCCCGGGGGGGAGGGGGGGGACACAGAAGGTGAAGGTTTGGGGGAGGAAGACAACGAGCGTCAGCAGAAAGTCCAGTAGGACTCATTACATGCCTCCACCAGACTCCGCGTTGAGCCTCCGTGAGGCTCCTCCTCTTCATCAGCGCGCCCTGCAGCGGTTGCGACGCGTTGCCTCATGGTCCTCGTGGTCCCTCGGAGGTCCTCATGTTTTAAACACACCTCCCTTCCTGTGAAGCGAAGCAGTTATTGATCATTAATTCAAACGCTGCCAAGAATTTCTTTTTGAAAACACTGGTGGGTTTTCAACATGTTCTCCTCACCACCAACTTCCTCTCTTCATCAAACTTTGACATGGAAACATCTCAGTGCAGATGACGCAACTCCTTCTTCTGCTTCCTTCTCCTCCTCCTTCTTTTTATTCCTAATAATTACACAGAAAGCACATATTTGCATAAAAGTATTTGACTTATTTCTTTACCTTTTAAAGCCCAGCGATGCTCTTCAGGTCCGATCCAACCTGTTCAGAAGAGTAATAATGCTTTTCATAAGAGAATGAGTTAATCGTTCGCCGTGTGGTTCTTGTAGCCGTTTCTATTGTGATTGTTTTGGTAACAACTTTTCATAAGAATGTTTCTTTATTAATTCACTGAAACCAAAACCGCTTTAAATCACATTGTTCGTTTGTTGCCCCCACTTCCACAAACACACACACACACACACACACTTCCTGTCGGTGATCAGGTGATAGCCTCGGTGGTGTATGTGGCGGCGCGGGGAGGGGGAGGGGGGGGGGGGGGGGGCGGGGTTAACACTCTGCTTGCTCAGCACAACACAGCTCACCCTTATCAACTAATAGGGAATACCTGCAAGGACTCAGCTACACAACCCGATCAGTGAGTGTGTGTGTGTGCGTGTGTGTGCGTGCGTGTGTGTGTCGGACCAACTCACAAAGAGAGAGTTAATTTTCTTTTGGTTTTACTTTAGTTGATTCACGTGATTTTTTAAATAAATCATATAAATCAGCATGTAGGCCGTGTCCATGTGTCCATGTGTCCATGTGTCCCTGTGTCCATGTGTCCATGTGTGTTGTGTGTTGTTGCATTCTGGTGCACAAAGTGGAATCTGCTCCAGCACACTGAACTCGTTCTCACCCTTCTCCTGTAAATAGCTGCGCTCCGTCGTCCACTGAGGCCAATTAGCGCCGCGAGATCTCCTCAGGGTGAGAAGACCTTCTGCTTAAATGAAACAGCTCAAATTACCTTGTAATTTCTAGTTTTCCCTTCTTTGAGCCACGATCGCAGGCAGCGAACCATCTGACGTGGACACGAAACAAACAGCTGAGGGGACCAAAGGGAACGCAGAGGTGAAAGTCACACGGCAGGAAGTGGACTCATTAGCGCTCAGCACCTCTGCAGCGCTTCTGTCCCGGAGACAACAGCGCGAGCGAGCGAGGGAGGGAGGGAGGAGGATCATGGGAAGACTTCATGACTACGGAGAAGTAGAGACAAGCGAGGAGGAGGAGGCAGCGACCTTTTCTCTCTGCTGAAGGTTCATGAGGACGCCCACGCGTCCCCTCGTTGAGACGCCTGCGGGGACGTGAGGGACTAAGTCATCGTAGAGTCTCGTGGTCAGATTCCCTCCGTGACAAAAGCACATTTCCTGAGTCCTCTGATTTCCATTCAAAGCATTGATTTGTTCTCGTAGTGTTGCTGCCCGCTGGTTTTTGGGATTAAATGTTTCTTCTCACAACTAAAGGACAATTTAAACAGTACTGTTATCAAAACGACAAAATATAAATGTTTTATCCATTGATTCTGTTCGAGCGCTTCAATTCCTTTTGATCTGGAAAATCACTCGTTTTTTCTAATAGAATGAAATATGCTTAAAAGATGCTTGATTAACTTTGTTACTTTGTTACACCTGCTGTCAGATATCAACGAGTGACACATTAAGAACATCTCAAGCACCACGCGTCACCACTAGTCCAAGCGTCCCGGGACGGGTCTCCAGAGGACGCAGCGGAGCGGGACGGGGACAGCGCCATTAGAGGACATCAGCGTCCTTGCTGGGGGACAATCCTGGAAATGGCTTTTGTGTCTCCTGTCCTCAGTCAGGCGAAACGTGTGTGTGAAACGACAGCTAAGGAGGTGGAATTGCAGTGCATTTTAATGTCAATTAAAAAGCCGCAGCTTGACAGGAATCTTTTCATGAAGGCAGGGAGCTGTGACGTAGCGACTCACAGCGAGACCCCCCCCCCCTTCTCTCCTTCTCTCACTTGTGGCCTTCCACCTTCCTCACGTCCTCTTCTCTCGCCTGGCTCCTCGCCTCCTTCCACGTAGACGTGGAGAGATGTGGACACGGTCCCCGTACGAGTGCCTCCTCTTGACCCCATGACCTCACCTTTCAGCTCCACAAGATCCAAATGTCAACTTTAATTTGCAGAGCGGCCATTAGTCTCCCTTCAGCGACCCGGGAGGATCTGCATCAGCTCATTAGCTTCCTCCACACTGCATATCTGCAGATGCGGATGTGAGCTCTTAGCTATTAGCGAAGCCGCTAACCTCATTAGCTTTACCCTGTTACCTTAATTACAGACCTTGTTTACCGCGTAAAGTTATCGGAGACGACCCATAACCTGATCGCATATTTTATTTTAACAAAAAACGTTTTATCATTCACATTAGAATGAAGGGAAACATGAGACACACGCTGTGACGACACATTTTACATGCAGGGTGTCACTCCCTGCGGGACAGAAATCAAATATCGGGTATATAAGCTGTCCCGTGAGGTGAAAGCTTTAAGACAACGGGGCAATAAAAAGGAAGAAGGAGGATCCGATATCTCTAATATCTTTATTCTGCATTAGGACGCAGCGTGATCCCTCTAATGATCATGTTCACTAACAGAAACCCCCCCGTCTCCACTCAAAGTGTTTAATTACAGATAAAAGAGGGAAAGATTAAACAATTGCAAACATTTTTTGAGGCTTTACTTCTTTCTGTGGTTTTTGGTTAGAAATGAGGGTCGAGTGCTTATTGTGAACACGGAGCCAAACGATGAGCTAAATGAAGGTTTTTGAACTAACGCACAACGTATTATTCAATGAAAATTGTCTTTTGCACCAAGATGGCCACTGAGTAACCGTCTCGCAGCACGAAGGACAAAGCTGTTCAAAGCTCCGCGTCGCCGTCACGTCGTGTGCCAGAGGTTTTGTGTGCGTGCTTGTCGCCAATTGTTGTGTGTTGACAACACACACGGCCTTGGCCGCATGGAACAAAGGCTTTATCTCCGATGGTTACAGATGTTTTCCAGATAGGAGGAACACAGCAACAAGGAACAAAGTGTCGCTGCGTTTTCTCACTTCTATTCACACTTCACGAGGCACGACAGCAACACAAAGACGCACAATCTGGGACGACCACACAGAAGAACACATTCCAGGCTCCTCTTTCTCTGTGGTGCAACGGGAGGCGTGACGACGGCCCCAACAAGACGCCAAACAAAGTACACAATTAGGTAGTATAAAGTAAGGCTGGACTGGTCGTTGGCGTCGTAATTAATTACGTTTTTTCTTTGTTACACTTTTTATTCCATATTTCTTTATTTCATTACTTACAAATACCCTTCATCTTTGCGATTAATCTTCCTGTTGAACCACAAACTGTAAAATACTGAAATACTGAAAGAAAATACCCACAAAATACAGACTTTGGATGCGCACCCGCCTTGTAACCACGGCCCCCCCGGCCGAATGTTCCCGTCGGGCTGATTTACTTATTTCAGAAATTCCCTCCAACTGTGAAAGGATGATGACACATACACGGGGAGAATTTGGCCAAATTGCCTTCAGCCACGCCACATCGCAGCCATCTGAGCCGCCTAACTGCCACATGAGCCCCGCAAACACATGTTATCTCCCCCTAATCAAGAGCAATAGCCTCAATCTCCAGCTGCCTCGCGGCTCTGACCTTTCCACAATGCAAATTATTCTTGATTTTCTTTCCCTTTCCTCTTGCTCCTTCCCTAGAAAAATAAAATGTGAAGCAGCGCACCAAAGGCCCAGTCAATTCCACAGAGGCCGAGTCATACATCATCTTTTGAGTGTATGGATTTCTAATATCCCGCTACAGCAGTCAAGATGATGTAACAGATATGGACTCTGAGCACTTACCAAATAGATTCCTTAAGGATATTCAACATGGCTGCAGAGACACATTTGATCAGACTATTAAAACGGATAACCTCATATCGCTTGAAGTGTACCGAGAAACATCAAAAGCCCAGCTGGGGGTAATTAAGGACATTACAGCGTCCGTTGGTGACCATTGGAAAGAAGAACGACACGGGAATGTAGTGTTTCTCCTGTTCAGCCCAAGATGGAAGGTTGTTTACTCAGAACACAGAATATACACACAAATACGTAATATCACACAACCGAGCTCACAAAAGACCGTCTCAACCACTGGGCCGGGGCTCAGACCCCAGGGGGCCATGAAGGTTCTGCCCTCCGCTTCTCGCTCCTCGCTCCTCGCTCACCGTATCCTCTGATAAATACGTTTTGTCTGCTTTTGGGTTCCTTCCTGAACTCTGACACACGCAGCCTTCCGTTTCCTTCCATTTAAGCTAAAAAACACGATTTATTCTTCTTTCCTTCTGCCTCAATGAAAAAGACCATTTCTCTTTTGCCCCGCGGCCGGGCTTCTCCGCAGGCCGGCTGTGACCTCGTGTAACCTCACGCAGAACTTCTCAGAAAGACTCACAGCCGCCAACGCGCCGCTTCCATGTATCTCCTCAGTAAACGCTAAAACAATCACGAGCACATTTTTTATGTTGTTCCCACACATTGCTATCGTAAATTGTACAATGTAGCTTTTTCACATCTAAACTTAGTACATTTGCCTGGAATAAACTTAAACAGAACTGAAGCACTAAGTAAAGTGGTAAGCCCCCACAAAGCGGTCCAACATGAAGAGAGAAGGATCCCCGTTCGACTCGGCCGGTCTTCAATAATGTAGCCGCCCCTCGGTCGAGCCCTTCTGGTGATGGAGGCGTCATGGCGGCGCGGGTTTAATGCGGCGAGAGCGCCCTAAAGCTAATGGACGGGCGGGAACTTTGGAGACCACAGTTACACATCCTTCACGCTCCCCTGAGCACGGAGCCATTTGAATAGAGATGCTCAGTGCAGATCCGAAGGGAGGGAGGGAGAGAGGGAGGGAGGAAGGAAGGAAGGGAGGGAGGAAGAGAGGGAGGGAACGGTTTCTGTGCTGAGAAGTGCGATGAAGACAGAGAGAGAGAGAGAGAGAGTTACTCCACCGAAACGTTGATAAAGCGACATAAAGCCGTCACACTGCGGTTGTGAACAGACAGTCAACAAGTCAACTGAAAGCACTTTGATCAGAATCTGGATAGTTTGACCCCTGAAGGCCTCTGAATATTCCACGAGGCCCAGAGGAACATCTTAGTAAGCAGAAAAATGAGACAATTCAATGCCCTCGTTTCTGTTCGTCCATGTTCACGTCCATCCTCGTGACTCGCTGGTCATTTAAGTGTGAAAGGACGATGTTTAATGGGACAAAGGACACGAGGAACACTGCTCTCCTTACGCAGAGACGATAAATGAACAGATTGGATTATTATTGGTGAACGTGCAAGTGAATATGCCAACAGACACTCCATCTTCTTGTGTGTGTGTGTGTGTATTGGTTTGGCAAACCATGCATGTGTCATTCCCGTTACGTGGAAGTGCATCCCAGCAGCATTATTCATGAAGAGCGAGCGGATCAGTTTCCTGGATGAGTGCGTTTGGCGCGGCGCTGCACATTATCATGTGCGCTCGATAATCATTCAGAAAGCTGCAGCCGCTGGGCCGCACGCCATTCCAGAGCAAACAATGGAGCGCAACAACAAGCTGCAGCCCCTCAAGGTCGCTTAACACGACGTCTCAAACGACCTTCAACCTAGAAGCCTGAGGCGATACGATCTGTTATACAAAGCTTCTCCCCTGTAAGCCGAAGCAAGTGGACTCGCGTGGCGTCCTGCAGCCAGACGTGCAGCGTTCGCTCTGCTTGTGTCAGACTCAGACTAACACACTTTCTCTTCTGGTGCAGAGTCTTATCTGAAGGGGACGGATGAAAGGGACCAGGGTACCGAGCGAGGGGAGGAATCAAGGAAACATCTTCCCTGAGAGAAGCAGGTCCCAACCAAATGGCTGCGATTGCCTCAAAAAGACTCAGCGTGTCCGATCTGGGGAAGCGAGGTGCTCATTCTATTGACAGGAAGCAGAAACAGGCACAATACGGTAAATACGAATCGTATTCCAGGCTTGCAGGTGGAAATGATTCGACGTGTCATTACATCCCTTCCCTACATGAATGTTCCTCGCCGAGGTGTTTGCTCTGGGCTCAGCGCTCGCCACAGAGTCACAGAGGCGACCTTCTGCATCCTGCAGCATCTCCACAGCTGCAGATGATCCATCCTGCCCTGCTAATCAAAGGCCGGCTCATGGAAAAGCAAATACAGAGCGGCTCATTGGTTCACGCTGAACAACAAGAAGGTTAATATCTGTTTCCATTTAGAAAAAAAAAAATAAGAAATCAATTGCTGATGAGGAGAGTGGGTTTAATGAGTTGCGATAACGAGTTTTTCTTTGATTCCTCCGCAAATCGACCAGACAAACGGCGAAAGCTCAGTGAGACGTTTCTGTATGCTAAACGCTCAGTAAACAGGGAAATGTCATCACGGGTCCTCGGCTCATCCTACGCCCGCTGAAGGGGTGTCCCCCCCCCGATAAACGGAGGACATCTCGACAGCACACATGACGAGGGGGGGCGAGTCGTTTGGAGGTGAGACCTTGAGAGTCGGATTTAAAAAGCACCTTTGTGTCTCACGGAGGAACCGACGGACACGCAGCAAGTTCCGTTATTTCACTCATTATTCCTCCGGTGACGGTTTTGTCACCAAAATGCAACAATATTAAAATGACTGCAATTATTAATAATGAAAGCAGTTCACTCAGCAAACAATTGATTCAAGTTGACTCAAAAGACACTTTGAGTCACATGACTTGGGAATTACCACAAGAAGCGAAGTCATGGATGAGGAAGAGGAGGACATGAACAGTTGTTGTTTGACTAACCAATAGTTCACAGTAAATTCATTGAGTATCAATAGTGATCGCGATTCTGCAGTGCTTCACCGAAAATACAATAAAAGAGTGAAATACTGTCAATCAAGATATTTATTCATCAATAAATATCGGGATTGATATTCTTGTCACCACGTGACAAATCCTTCTAGAGAATCATCGTGTTTCATTGCTTCCTCGTGCCGTCATCTTTTATCTGGTTGCCATGGTTTCATAAACAGCCATTCGAAACCGTTGGAGCTGCAGTTTATTCATTTATTTACACACACACACGCACACGCACACGCACGCACACACACACACACACACACACACACACACACACACACGCTCACACACACACACACCGAGGGGCATAATGCTGGCGGTGCAATGAAAACATCTCTCCTCAGAAAACACGTCCCGTTGGCCTCAGCCGAGTGTGGGGGGGCTGATGAGGTGAAAGTAATCTGAATGGTGTTCTGAGCGACAGAGGTGGACACACACACACACACACACACACACACACAGTGAATTGGACCATCACACCCCCACTGAGGCGTATGGGCCTTTCCAGAGGACGACATTGCTCCAAACAGGGAGGGAATATCGGAAATGAGTTTAGCCTCCACTGAGGGGAGGGGGTGGTGGGGGGCGGGGGGCGGGGGGGGAGGGGGTGGTGGGGGGCGGGGGGCGGGGGGGGATGGGGGGGGGGGCATTGCCTCAATTTTCTCTGCCATCCTCTCTGGGGTCGGTGGTCGAGTTGGGAAACTAAAATTGTTGAAGGCAAAGTCACAAAAACATTATTTGTTTGGTTATGTGCGGGGGGGGGGGGGGTATGCTGGTGTTAGTAGGGGGGGGGGGGGGTTGATCTTCATAAACCATCTTTAAAAAGACACAATGTAGCAAAGTGTTGGTTATTAGAAAATAAACAGGTGTCTTCATTGGTTGGATCGTCCTCATCAGGATCAGACAACGTCCCCAAAGTCCACAGTACACAACAACAACAATAACAATAATAATAATACAATTTGAATGATGGCATAAACTTGGCGGATGTCTTCACAGACAATAAGTGTTTGTCTGCTTCGCCCAATGGAACCCAAGTAGAGCACGTGTGGTCTGATATTACTGATTAAAAAATCACACTGTGGGAGACTCAATATGCTCAATGAGTTAATTGAGTACGTGCCCCCCCCCCCCCCTTCCCCCTCCCTCTTCTTTCCATTGTGCTGTTTTTCAAAACTTCCATATGTTCTCACTCACTTTGTCCTAATTGGTAGAACTAAGGTGCTGCAACCCTGAGCAGGACATCTGATCACCTGTAATGCACACACACACACACACACACACACACACACACACACACACACACACACACACACACACACACACACACATACAAACACACATACACACACAACGTGGACTCATTAATCAAAGCAACACTGCGCTGACTGGTAGAGCCGCCGACAATTGAAAACGTGAATTGATATTTTCCCATGAAGGTCGAGGAGTACGAGTGTGAGAAGCCGGTGTACACACACACACACACACACACACACACACACACACACACACACAAAGCATTTGGATTAACTTCCTGGTGACTCCATTTCCCAGCAGGCACCTGACCAAGTCGGACCCTCACACAAACACACACCTTCCAAAGCCGTCAATCAACAAACCAACTCAAGGCTTTTTTTCACATTGCTTTCTGGCGCCGCGGCTCTGAGACACAAACCGTCCCCCGTGTTGTTGTGTCGGGTCGCAGCGCCGCGGGCCTCCCGGACTCCCTCCCGCCCCCCCCCCCCTCCCCAACTCAAGGTCGCCGATTCGTTTGCCTTCTGCATCCTGCTCTGTGCCGCACGGCTCCGTCTCGGGATGGAAACCCGCTGTGGAATCTCCCGCTCTGGATCACCGCTTCAACATTTCTCCGGTCAAAACCATCAAAAGCCTGAAGCCGCAGCGAATTATGAGCCGCCTGCAAACGAAATGTCACACACAAACACGGTATCGACTGCTTGAGAATGTCACGCGAGGCCTCGCGACGGGGCAGATTAGAGCCAGCGAAGTGCAGAGAAGGAGCTTTTAAGGTTTGGAGGTTTTACGCGCCACAAAAATGCATTTCTGTATTCCAAAAAAAAACTGCTGCTGAAGAAACATTCGAGCGCAGAGGCAGACATCTGCACCCGTCACGCCGCCGTTAGGCCCAACCCATCAAACACGTCCAACGTTTAAGAGTTAAAACTCAAAAGACGAGCCGGAGCAGCCGAGCGTGTTGCCGAGCAACGCTAAAGCTCGAGGGCCGCCAGTATACTAAGACACATTTGCCTCTGACGAACAGACAACCTTTGTCATCCCGACTCATCAATTCCTTCATTTGGTTTACATCTGCTCCTCAACGAGATCACGTGACTCCAAAGTTCCTCCTGGTCTGCAGTCGCAGCGTCCCAGGTGAGAAAGCTCCAAACGCAGACCGGACTTCAGCAGACGATTCCACGACCGGCCCCTTTCACGTGTTCGCTGAGTGAGAAGGAAGCGTGAAGGGAAGGAAACGAGTGGAGGACGCGTAGCGAAGGAAGCGGCGTCCTGGTGTCCATCAGTCGGAAGGCTGCACAGACACGACTCCAAACGGCTGAGTGCTGTCACCGGGTCACTGCTGGGCCAGGGGTGTGCGTCTGTGTGTCTGTGTGCGTCTGTGCACTTCTGATGTCTCACGTACAAAAACACACGCACACAAAAACAAGGAGAGCGAAGAAGAGGTGCACGTGACAGACACACAATGCAGCACATCCAGCCCGTCCCGACAGAACACGTTCGTCATTTTCTAAGACTGCGGGACCGAAGGAGTCGCCCCCTGCTGGTCATAACAGTAACATTGAGCATCTGTTTGACTCAGACATAAATAAATACTTGCGCCACATCCACGTGCACACACACACACACACACACACAAAGGGGCTGAAGACGTCACGGCCTTCCCGCTGATGAGATGGAACACATTCGTCCCTCCTCTGCAGCTCTGGGACAACATGCAGCTCCGCTTTGGTGACGACTTAATTCCTTCCCGTCGGAGTCAAATCAAGTTACACACACACACACACACACACACACACACACACACACACACACGTTCCATATTGCACAGCCATCTTAACTGTCAGCGAGCATCCTGGGGGGTCCAGTCGCATCAGAGCGGTGGAAACCAAGGTGACATGTGCACGTACGTGCGTGTTTGGTCTTTGGAATAATATGAAAGCTCAGGTTCTAAAAAGAAGTTCTTGAGATGGGGGGGGGGGGGGGGGGGCGGGGGGGGCCTCCACACTTTCAGAGGCCCGTCCCTCTTAGGCTGCCTCAGTATGTGTGGAACATGTCGCAAAACATTTGGGAAATACGGCTTCTCATATGGGAGTTTGAGTCTTTGTCTCCAGAGGGACACGTGTGAGAGACGTTCAGGGCGTGTGGACGTCCTGCAGAGCCAATAGGAACACTCAGGGGGTCTCATCTCATCCGCTGAGCCGAGTTCATTTAGTGCAGCAACCACGTCGACGTCGTCCGCAGAGCTGCGTTTCCTCCCGGAAGTCGTGCAGAAGACAAACAGTTGTCATGGTAACCCGTTTGTGTTACCGTAATTGCGTGTGGTGGCTTCTCTAATGGTGTCTGTTTTCTTTTTTTTTCATGCCAGAGAAATTAAATAGACATTGATACATTTAACGGTAAAATCAGATTTTAGAGCTAAATAGATGTGTGGATGGATGGATGGATGAATGGATGGTTTGTTAGATGGATGGATGGATGGGTGGGTGGATTGGTGGATGGATGGATGGATGAATGGATGGATGGATGGGTGGGTGGATTGGTGGATGGATGGATGGATGAATGGATGGATTGGTGGATGGATGGATGGATGGATTGGTGGGTGGGTGGATGGATGGATGGATTGGTGGGTGGGTGGATGGATGAATGGATGGATTGGTGGATGGATGGGTGGGTGGGTGGGTGTGTGGGAGGGTGGATGGATGGATGAATGGATGGATTGGTGGATGGATGGATGGATGGATTGGTGGGTGGGTGGATGAATGGATGGATTGGTGGATGGATGGGTGGGTGGGTGGGTGGATGGATGGTTTGTTGGATGGATGGATGGGTGGATGGGTGGGTGTGTGGGAGGGTGGATGGATGGATGGATGAATTGGTGGCCATATAAAGCAACACACACACTCAGTACGCCTCTAAGTCTATTAAACAAAGGGACAACCCCCCCCCCAGTGAAGAGGAGACGGGCCTCGTAGCTCCAACGGGGACATCGGTGGCAGAAAGGACGGAGTCTCTGGAGGAAATGTGCGTCTCTCGCGATGCCACACTGCCCCCCCCTGGTCATGTGCTGCGTAGCAGGTTGGCTCTTATTTAGGCTCAACAGTTTGAAGACTTTAATGATTCTTGAATCCCATTTTAAACGACAATCATAATCCTGTACGTGATGTCGTATTTAACTGATAGTTATTGTACTTATTTGATTAACAACAGGTAAAAGGGGATAAGCGCCCCCCCCCCCCCCCCCCCCCCGCCTGTCCCAGATCAGCCTCGTTGACCCCTGGCTGACTTTGACATGTGTGTGTGTGTGTGTCCCACCTTCCTGCTCTAGGCCTCTGCTCCTAAGTCACAACTTCAAAGTCCCCCCCCCCCCCCCCCCCCGCCGCTGCCATCCTGTGGGGCTCTTTCGCCCTTTGTGATGCATAATTGAAGCTTCGTGTAATTTTCTCTCATCCTTCCGGAATATTCCCTCTGAAGTGGAGACGGGCTCTTTGAAAGCGTGCTAGTTAACATGTGCCCCCCCCTCCCCTCTCCAAACTCCATTCACACGTGCTGAGAAAGCTCTAATTACTGGACAGTAAAGAAGACAACTTTAACTGAAGTGTCCTGCTCTCTGAATTGTCCCCACAGGACGTCCTGTCCCTCTGTGGCAGGAACCCTTTATTAACCCGTTTGGTTTTAGAGCGTTAACATTAATAAAATAAAAGACACAAACCGTTTCTGCTTAATATTTTATTCATTGTCCAAATTCATATCAGTAGACTTGAAGAAATAAAAGGTATTTTTTTCCTTTTTAAACATTCTCTTAAACAAAAATATAACAACTATTTACAATCACTCGTAAAAAATACATAAAAAGCGTACGAGCAAAACCATGTTGTCTTTCTAAAAGACATAAGTTACAACGGCTACGAGAAGAAGACACGAGCGCAGACTCCTTGTGCACGCTGTGCACGTCGTGCACGTCGTGCAGCTATTCACCACATCAAGCTTATTGTTGTGCATTTCTGCTGTAATGCCGAACAAAATCTAACACAAAAACACATTCGCCTCTCTCTTATTGCATTCTGGGTAAAAAGAAGGCGGGACGATAGTTTAAAAACATGCAAAAGTTGATTGTTGTGAGTTTACGTCATCGTGTCAATTGTCCAAAGTGTGTTAAAATTAGTGCGTGATTAAAAAAATACCGTATGAAATAAGATGTTATTTCCCCCCCATGGATTCATCCTTTGTCCATTCATGATTTACGAGGATTTGTGATTGTTTTTGGCCAATAAAAAGACGTTTGTCAGGAAATAACTGAATTAAAGTCAGAATGAACAAAACAAACCAGGAGTCATTTAATGAGACGAATACTGAGTCAAAGTTCAGCTCTCAGAGGTAAACAGCTGCTGTCAACCTCTGGGCCGCTAACACTGATCGATCGGAGCAATACAGATGTGCAAATAAAGACTAGAACGCACACACTCACTCTCAGCCGGAGTCGACACCATCGGGGTCAAACGCAATGATCTCCGAGAGGTCAGAGGTCGCCGAGAGGGAAGCGGCGCGGAGCGAAGACTAAAGGAAAGAGTCGTGGGATTAAAGAAAACAAACACACACACACACACACACACACACGCAGGGCAGCTAGCGATTACTCGTCCAGGGGGGCCGACGGTGGCGGATGGGAGGAGTCACGGAAACTGGATTATTTATAACAAAATATTCAAAAAAATAACTTTTGTAGAGGCTCTGTTCTCATTTATACACAACGCTAGTTTAAGGAGAAAAACAAACAGAAACATATTTATATATATATACACATATATATGTGTGTGTGTGTGTGTGTGTGTGTGTGTGTGTGTGTGTATAACATGTAAAATATCTTCAAGTCTTTGTGGCAGAGAAACAGAAGAAGCATCACAGAGCAGCAGAGCATCTGTATTCCAGAAACAAACGCAAACCTTTTTCTCAATGTACAAATCTGCTTCCGCTTTCAATACAAATAGACATTTGTTTAGTTTTTTAGGCAAATCCTTTAAATATTCTACAAAATGTGGAGAGGAGACGCAGCAATCCGCTCAGACGACCTAACGCCTTTTTAAAGGAGTCAACGTTTATGTTCCTGCCACTTTATTAACAAATGTACACAGTCGAATGAGGACGTCGATACACAACTAGTAAAATAAACACTGTAAACAAACGTGTAAACACGGTCCTGTTCGCACATGAGTGTGTGTGTGTGCTTCTTTGTTCTTCAGCTCGTGAGAAAGGAGTAATAAGAACTCAGTTTATGTGGTTTTTAGGAGTGTTATCTACAAACACAAGGAGGAGGAGTGACCTCTGTGTGCTGTCATCAGTGACAAAGTGATGATGACATTGGTCCGTTCTGTCCCTTTTGTCGCCTCCTCACATTAAAACTTAAAAGGAATCACTTTACAACATGATAAAAGCGTCTCCTCCTCCTCCAGCCGCCATCTTCCATCTCCTCCCGTCGTCTTCTGGCTGAAAGTATCTAAAAAGCCTTTTTCCTTTTCTTTTCCGTCTCGTGAACAGAGACGGAGAGGAGCGGCCACGTGACCCAGAGAGGTGCATTGTGGTCCGCGGTGAGGTCACGCAGGATGTGCTCTGATGCGTGATGAGCGACACGCGTGTGCGAGAGATCGCCATCTTCACACCGCCGACACTTGCTCATCTGGAGAAGAGAAGACGACGTTAGTAGAGCGGACAGGTGGAGACAAAAAGACACATGTCATCATTTATTATACATATATACGCATCACTGATCCATGTGACCAAGTGTGGGAAGGATTGGTTACATTGAACTTAATAAGTAAGTTTAATCCAACTATGAATAAGTCGTATCGACAATGAAATGGATTCATCTCAGATCAAAAACATCATTTCTGAGCATCATTTGTTTGAATGAAAAATAGAAATCCTTAATAATAATAATAATAATAATAATCATTGTAGTAATGATTGGTTATTGTGGATTCGTACCGTCCTCGCTGTCGGGCAGCTGGTGCGGCGGGGGGCCGATGCTCGGCGGTCTGGAGCTGCTCTGCGTGCAGCCGGCTGTGCGGTGGGGGTGGGGAGGGTGGGGGTGGGGCGCGTGGTGGGGGTGGGGCGCGTGGGGGGGGTGGGGCGCGTGGGGGGGGTGGGGGTGCTGGAGGTGGTGTTGGTTACCGGCCAGCCGGCGAGCCTCGGCCAGACCGTCGGCCGCCCCGGGGCTCTGCAGCAGCTTGCTCCTCTGCAGGGCCACGCTGTAGTCCGGGGGTCTGAGGTGGGGGGGGCCGGGGGAGGGGGACCCCGTCCGTGAGGCCCAGATCCCCCAGAGCCAGACCCTGGTAGCCTGGAGGGGTGGGAGGGGGAGCTCGGTAACGCTCATCCTTGGTGGGGGACGTGACACAATACACTGCATGGAGGTGCAGGTCAAAAGAAAGGAGGGATGGAGCAAAGGAGGGGGGGGGTGAAAAAAAAAGAGTGAAGGGAGACGTGTGAAACAAATGAAGAATGATGCAAAATAAATCAAAGTGATGTTTCTCCAACACAACACACAACTACACAACATGCGCACAAATGTGTTGGAAATCAAAAGGAAGACAAAGAGCCGATGAGATGGACGCACACAGAACCAGAACCACAACCGCTAATAGATGAATAAACAAATAAATCCCCCCCCCCCTCACCTATCAGGCCTTTCTCCGTGCTGGACGTCACCGTCTTGTAGGCGGGGTCTGCGTTCTGGCCTGCGTCCTCCTCGGCGGGCGAGGAGGGGAGCTCCGAGGCGTTCCGCCGCTTCACGGTGCCGTAGTTCCCCTCGTAGGCGTCCGACAGCGAGCTGGACGACGCCCAGCTGCGCCGCGACTGGCTGGACAGATCCGAGCTGGAGTTCCTGGAGTGGCGCCGGGCGGCGGCGTCCTCGCCGGTCCAGGCGGGACCCGCGGCCTCCACCTCGGCGATGGGAGGCTGCGCGTGCCTGAAGCCGCCCGGCTGCGCGTGCAGCAGAGGCGCCAGCGGGTGCCCGTGGATGCCGTGGTCCCAGGGCCGGCAGGAGGAGGCCGGTAGGCTCTGGAAGGAGTCGTGGGAGTTGGAGGAGCAGGAGGTCCAGCTGCCGCGCCCGCTGTCGGCCACGGAGTCCAGGGAGGCGTGGTCCGGGGTCAGCTCCTCCGTGGAGATGGAGGCGGCGAAGGCGCGCGAGGCGTAGCCGCGGGCCGACGCCGAGGAACTGCTGCGTGATGAAGAAACCAACACAATAAATAACACAACGCCAAGGCGAAGGGGCGTTAAAGACGCCCCCTGCTGGTCACTGCAGTGAAGTAGGGTCACGCTCTCATAGACGTCTATGGGACCAGAGGAGTCGCCCCCTGCTGGTCACTGCAGTGAAGTAGGGTCACGCTCTCATAGACGTCTATGGGACCAGAGGAGTCGCCCCCTGCTGGTCACTGCAGTGAAGTAGGGTCACGCTCTCATAGACGTCTATGGGACCAGAGGAGTCGCCCCCTGCTGGTCACTGCAGTGAAGTAGGGTCACGCTCTCATAGACGTCTATGGGACCAGAGGAGTCGCCCCCTGCTGGTCACTGCAGTGAAGTAGGGTCACGCTCTCATAGACGTCTATGGGACCAGAGGAGTCGCCCCCTGCTGGTCACTGCAGTGAAGTAGGGTCACGCTCTCATAGACGTCTATGGGACCAGAAGAGTCGCCCCCTGCTGGTCACTGCAGTGAAGTAGGGTCACGCTCTCATAGACGTCTATGGGACCAGAGGAGTCGCCCCCTGCTGGTCACTGCAGTGAAGTAGGGTCACGCTCTCATAGACGTCTACGGGACCAGAGGAGTCGCCCCCTGCTGGTCACTGCAGTGAAGTAGGGTCACGCTCTCATAGACGTCTATGGGACCAGAGGAGTCGCCCCCTGCTGGTCACTGCAGTGAACTAGAGCCACGTTCAGATGAGTAAGTAACAGATGAGCGGATCGACTACCTCGTGCTCGGCAGGTGGCCGTCACAATTTAAGTGTGCGTGCGTCGCCGGCGTGCTCTCGGCGACTGCGGCGGCGGTGGTTGCCGTGGTAACGGGGGCACAGATCCGGCGGTCGTCGTGGCCGGGCACGGAGTCCACCGAGCAGATGCTGGAGCGGGACGAGATCTCGCTGTGACTGGAGTCCGACAGGTTGTCGGCTTTGCCGGGCGGCAGGAGGGCGTAACCTGGGCCGAGGGGACAGGAAGTGGACCGCGGGTTAAAAAGCACCTGAAGCACCTTTCAGTCTACTGAACCGGACCTAAGGTATAATCACGTGGGGAGACGATGTCACATGCGCTGCTCTATTTTTAATGGCAAATACTGCAAGATAAAGATGTGACTGCGGTGAGAGATCCACACGCGTGTGTCAAGTACAATTCTTAAGATTCCACATCACAGCAGACAGAACTCGTTATAAACGGGACTGGGACGGACTCTCCGTTTGAAATACATGACAAATATCTTCAGAACCAGATCAATGGTGACTGCAGGGAAAGGAACATGAAGAAAAAAAAACAGCTCATCCTTCAAAAAGACACAACAATGTTCATCATTTCAACATTCAGTCTCAACATGCTTCACTTCAGTAAATATGAACGGATTCCTCCTGCTGTAACTGTCTGTTTGGTGAAAGTGCATCAGAAGGTCATCAGAAGGAAACCTGTCCCTCACGTCCTCTGTCCTTTACGCTGGACGTCCTCTGTGAAATAAGCCTGACTTTGTCCCCTTCAGACGGTCTTTCTCCTGCTGCTCGTGTCCCTGCAGAGCCACAGGAAGGGGTTGGGGCTGACCGACCTCCTGGCCTCCTGCTGTGCCTGTCTGTGACCTTCACCTCCCTCTCCCCCCTCCTCCTCCTCCTTTCTTTCCCTGGACTGACTCCTCTCCCTCAGCACCCTGAACGGGGACATCAGCCTGGTCCTGATGGCGGACTGGGGGCCTCTGGGTCTCCCTACGTTCATCACATCTGCCTCATCGGCCTGGTGGTTCTGCCTCCTGGACCTGCCCCCCCTGCCTCTCTCCTCTGGCTCCCTCTCCTTCTCCTTCTCCCCTTGGCTGCTTCTCTCCTCGTCCTCTCGCTCCACCTGACTCCTCCCCTCCCTGCTGCTCCCTCGGCTGGGCTGCCTGGTCATCAGCTGGATCCTCCTGTGGAGGAGAACCCCACCTATTCCGTAGCTGCGCGGGCCGACGGCGCCGGCTTTGGCGGCGGCGGCGGCGGCGTCGCTGGTCAGAGACGACGAAGATCCCGAGAGGTTCATTTGGCTGCAGTTCTGGGACTTGGCCACGCCCCCCACTGAAGAGCAAAACAGCGCACAACCAACATCATTCATTATGCATCCATCATAGAAACATTCTCTGTTAAAAGTAACCTTCGGTTGGGGGAGGGCAGGTGGTTGTGGGGGAGGGGAGGTGGTTGTGGGGGGGGGTCTTCGGCTGACCTTTGCGCGGGGAGCCCTGAGGCGACGCCGTGGGGCTGGAGTGGAGGGAGGACACCATGGACACGCTGTCGTCAGACGGCCTCTTGGAGCTCCACTCCTCTGATGAGACGATCACAGGGGGCTTCTTCACCACCAGGGGAGAGCTGGAGTCTGAGGAGGACGAGGAGGAGCAGAGAGTCGGCTAATGAACAATCGCTTCAATGCCGGAATCAAAGATTATCAATGAGACATGTTCTAAATGAAGGAAATCCAGCTGAAGCGAGTCTGATGATGATGATGATGATGAAGAGTACTAACTAGAGGGGCCCGTGTCCTTGGCCGTGCTCTTCTTCCGTAGAGGATTCAGAGGGACCTGGACCTGAAGGACTTGAGACACGCGGTTCTGCGTCTTCCCCGCAGGCAGAGTGGCGCGCAGGGACACGGGGGACATGTCCGACTTGTTGGAACGTCGGTCACTCAGGTGCTTCGACACTGGCAGGAAGACGGAGGAAGGATTCACCGACAGCGTCACAGCATTCACAGGAAAACATCGACGACACACAAATGTAAAAGTGCATCACTATCAAATAAAACAGGAGATATTAAGTTATTCATTGATTGTTACCAAAGTGTCAGAATATTTATGGGGACTTCCTTTCACTTAAATGCTGAATATGAATCATGTGACTGGCTGAATTGCCTTTTTCCTCTGCACTACTCCTGCAAACCCACTAGGTGGCAGTGTGAGCCAGTGGACTCAGCTGAAGGATAAAACTCACAGGTGCTGTAGGAGGCCTCGCACTGCAGGGACATGAGCTGCAGCTTCTCCTCGTCGATCTCCACCGTCAGGTTGGACAGGTACTGCTTCACCTTCCTCGCCATCTGGGCGTCTTCGTACAGCTTCTTGGCGTTGAGCAGCGAGCTGCGGCGCACGCGCTTCTTGTGGGCGCCGCCCTGCACGTCCAGCATGTTGGAGTTGGTGCTGCCCTGACTCAGAGACCTGATGGAGAGAACAGAGATGAGACGAATGCAAAAGGCAACAGTGAAAATGCACATAAAAGCATAAAGGGAGAAAAAAAACTATATAAAGTATATAAGGAAATGAAAATAAAAGGCAGATATTCTTATCCAACACTTCGCCTGCGGTAATAACATGTCTCGTGTTGAGAGCATAGCGTTTTAAAAACAGGACCATGCAACCGAGAGGGAGGGAGGGAAGGAGGGGGGGCAGCTGATGCATTCTGGGTTAGGACAACAAAGAGATGCACAGGATTCCATATGGGGGATGTTATGCCAGGATGCAGGTACATGAGTCAAATAGTATCTGCAAAGATCTCTCCAGGTCTGTCTGAAGGTTATGCCGCGTCCACCAGATGTCAGAACACGAGGAGTCCACAGGCAGAGAACCACACAACAAGATACAGCACATCTTTGTCCCGCCTCTCCTCTGCTGGGATTGGAAGGTTTTTACGCCCCGCCCGCTCAACAAGGTGGTTATTTATAGAAAGAAATGCCCTCTAACCAACTCCTCTGGAACTAGAAGTCCACAGTCCATTTTATTTCCTTATCCAAAGAACTCTTAGCCGTTCTATTAAAGTGCTCCCAAAAGCACAAAACTAATCTACAACTCCCTCGTACAAGTCGTTTGGCTGATTGTGTCATGTGATGAACAGGAGATGAAAGAACGTTTCTCTGTGCTACTATGTGACTCACACGCAGACTGGGACTCAATGAGCACTGGAAGTGGAAGGGTTAATCGCAAGCACAGGCGTGTAACACGCGGGGGGGGCCATGCAGAGATTATAGTGATTTGGGGGGCGGGGGGGGGGGGGTGTGCAGGGAGAACTGATATCTCTGCTGGTCCAGGCCGGATGAAAAGAGTTCCAGGAGAAACTTACCCTAAACTCTTCCACCTCTTCTTCCTGCAAGCAAGAGGTGTGAAGATTGAAGCGTGACTTAAAGACAAGTTTGGAGGAAGGGGGGGGGGGGGGGCGGGGGGGGACAGGACCATGTAGTCATGCCACCACAGACAAAGATGAAATGACTGGAGATGGGAGGAGGGGGGGGGGGAGACACACACCAGACAGAAGACATCTCCCCATATCAACCTGAAGGGACCGTGTGCATCCTAACAAAAGCAGGTTGTCGTGGCGATGGTCCAGCGAGTAACGCCTCATGTGTGTGTGTGTGTGTGTGTGGGGGCTCGTCATGCGCTGCAGCAGTGACATACTGAGTGATACGCCCCCCCCTACTCCCCCTCCTCTTGCAGCCCGCCTCTGTGCCACGGCCAGGACAGGAAGTGAGTGTTGTGGCCCTCGGGTGGGCTGGTGGAGGGTCGTGATGGTGCAGAGGTGCCCCCCCCCCCCTAAACTCTTTTTAACTCTTTTCAAACACAAAGATACTTGTTTCGCTATGAGATGGTCACATTGTGCTTTGCTGGTGATGCTGGTGAACTGCCCCCCCCCCCCCCCCCCGCTGAACCTCTCTGACCCGCCTGTACAGCCACCAACCTCTGTCTGAACATGAGGGCCGGGTCCATGTTGGCCGAGGTCAGCCGCACCACGTGTCGGATCTCCTTGGCGATCATCCTCAGCTTCTCAAAGTTCACGAGGCCGTCCACGCTGGAGTCGTTGCCTGAGAGGACGAAACAGAGTCAGATGTCCGGAGGGGGAGGTGAAGGGGGGGGGGGGGGGGGGGCACAGGACGCACGTGTTCAGGGGCGTTTGCAAAGATAATTCTGAGTGGAGTTGTCAGAGCAGGAAGTGGAAATCGTCTCCTTCTAGTCTGGGAAATCGAAGAGTCACGCTTCAACATTTGAGGATTCTTTGAGTTTCCTACACGGTCACACAACAGGAAGTCATCGCAGCTCTACGAAGAAGTCAGCTAGTTTTGATCAGACACAAAGAAAAGGCGAGATGGGGAAGCCTCAAGCAGAAGTAAACCTCCTGAGTGATACTCAAATTGACCTTCTGCACGACTCGGAGGAAGTGGGCACCTCAAACTGAGCACGTTCCAGAAATGGCCTCAGCTGTGAAACTGAAGCACAGGAACGAAGACGTTGCAGAACGAACGCACGCCGCGTACCTTCGTGCAGGAACGTGAGGTCCTTCTTGACCACGGGGAACAGCGGGATGATGGGCGGCTGCATGCTCTGGCTGCTCAGCACGTTGCGGTACTTGGCCATGTTCCTGGAGGGGTCGAAGACGTCCTGCAGGTCCCCGAACAGCTTCTCGTACTTGCTGGGCAGCTTCTCCCACGAGCTGCGCAGCCGGGCCACCGGCGCCAGGTTCAGGCCGCTGAGCGGGGAGGGAGGAGAGGGATGATCACCCGATTCAAAGCGGTGCCCCCATGTGATTCTTTAGTTAGCTTGTTAGTGGATCACTGCTGAGCCCACCTGATGATGGCGAACATGGAGTTGAAGTTCTTGCACTCCCTGCAGTGCAGGGCGATCTTGATGAAGTGCTTGATGGTCTTCATCCTCTTCAGGGCGTTGGGCTCCTTCAGGATCTCCGTGGCGACCCAGAACGTCTCCTGGTTTATCACCTCCTCAAACTGCTTCAGGTGGCCGGTGCCCAGCGAGGAATCCAGTTTGAACAGGTCGTCCACGTACCTGGGGAGTTAATGAATATATATATATATATATATATAATATACATAGGTCTTTAAATGTTTAATATGTGTTCATATCGCTGTTCTGTGCTGATCTGGTCTGTTTGCAGTTGTTTCCTCATCGCCCGCCTCTGACTGTAAAGTCGTTACGGGTCGGCAGCCAATCAGGAAGTGAGCAACGTACTCCGTGGACTCGATGTTCCTGAAGAGCTCAAAGTCCCTCATGGAGAGCTGGGCGGCGACCTCCATGGTGCTGAGCTGCAGCAGAGAGATGTGGCTCTCTCTCAGGAGGTCCTGCGCGTCCTCGTCGGAGCACAGCGTCTCCGTCTCCATGTTGTTCTTCAGGTAGTACCTGGGGGAGGGGCGCATTAATATGAACTGGAAACAGTTTTATGCTTTGTAGGTTTAATGGCCCAGAGAAGAGGGAGACGTCCTCATGCGCACCGAGAGGCTTTGGGTCTCAAAGCGTGAATTCCTGCTGACGGAGGAACCCCACCCTGTAAGGCTCCTCCTCCTCCTCCTCCTCCTCCCACCCTGTGAGGCTCCTCCTACCTGCCGTTCAGCTGGATGCGGTCGGCCAGCTTGGAGAGCTGGTCGGGCAGCCGGCGCTGCTTGATGACCTCCTCGGGGCTCACGGACACCTCGCACAGCGAGTAGGTCTCTGGCGCCGCCAGGAGGCCGAACTCGTTGACGGCGTGCGCCACCACGTCCTTGGCGGTGGTGTCCTTGCTGATGATGATGTAGCAGCTCTGCTGGTCGGCCTTGAACACCCGGATCACCTGGTCCGGGATGTCTGAAAGCAGAGCGTGGAACGTTTCAGGGTCGACGGAGAGAAGAGCAAAGACACGCCGATCCGAGGATTTACATCCACCAACGACACCGACACGGTTATTGGTTCTTATCTCACTTCCTAATGACGAGTTGGTGTCTCGCTGATGTCTCACGCTCCTCGAGATGTAAATGAAATACATAAAGCATGATGATGTTCCTCTTTTGGTTGTGCAAACCTTGTGTCGCATAATGATGATGAATTACCCTCGAGGCGCCTGCAGGCTTACTGGAAGCTAAATTATTTACACTTTTTATATTAAAGACTTTGAGGGGACGAGGACGCATACAGACTCATTCATCACGCCACAGTCTGTCCGTGTCTCATTAGCTGTGATTCAGAGTGTAGGAGGATGAATCACGTTTCATCCTGTGGACGAGCGGCACACAGGAGGAGACGACCGCTGACACCGATCAATTATCATCGTTAATAAGGTGTCATTCATTGCCAGCATCAGCAGGAAGTTCACTGTACAGGAGAAATGGAATAAACGCCGCGCAGGAGAGGCTACATCCCAGAAGCCTCCTCTTCCTCCTCCTCCTCCTCCTCCTTCTCACGGGCATCAATCTCACGTGAAAGCATGCAGAGCGAGGAGGGCAGCAGGGTGGAGGATACTCTAATAAATAAACGTGAGAGGAGGAAGCACAACGTAACCACGGTAACTCCCAGCTGATCAGTAACGAGTCAAATTTGTGTCGACTTCCTGAACAGGAATCTGCACGTTTGTAAAGTTGACGCAGAGCAGACGAAGGTCTTTGTCTGACTCCCTACAAAGCTTCACATACAGAGAGGAAATGAAAGGATTTAAATGCTCTACTGACGCAAATACACAAGGTAGTAAAATAAAATGTTTTCGTTCCCTTAATCTGAAAGAAAACCAGTTTTCTCTGGATGCAGATAAGACAAGATGGCAGCGTCACTGGACAAAGGGGACGTGTATACTCACAGTAGAGTCCCAGGGCTTCGCCAGCAGAGGAGAGAGAGAACACACAGAGTGAGACACAGAGAGAGGAGCCCAAAGGAAACGTCATGACCGTAGAGAGAGAAGTCTGACTCATCGTTCCCAACATCTGGATACCATCAGGAGGAGAGAGAGACGCGAGACGGAGAAGGACGAGAAAGACGAACCCGAGGGAGAAAATAAACTGTAAATAAGAGGAGAAGTTCAGCGAGCGCCCGAATCTGAGCAGCACAATGAATCCTGGGTGAAAAACGAGGTTTGTGTCTTTACAGGAATATTTACTCTCAAATGTCTTCTTGATTAAAAAACAATTATGTAAATAGATTCTAACAGTAGACTTTTCAAACACGTCTTTATTCCCGTCTGCTCGCCGGCTGGAAACCAGTTCAAGGCCTCACGGCTCCTGTGAGGTGATGTAACCACAGGTAAGACTTCACAGGTGCGTCAGACTGGACCCAAAGGGACACGATTAATGCCGACCCGTTTGTGTGTGTTTGTGCGCCACAGCAACACAACCACATGTGGTGTGTAGAATATATTAATGATTTCACCTTCCTGCTCTATTTCATCGCACCACTTTGTCTTTTCATGTTCCCCCCCCCGTTAACACTTACACACACACACACACACACACACACACACACACACACACACACACACACACACACACACAGAGATCAAATGCTGGAACAAAGGTTCATAGAAAGCACATGACAGGAAATTGCAGGACACACACGCCCCCCTACCTGCCGGGTTGGAGAAGTCCAGCACGCTGGAGGCCGGGTGCAGCAGGTCGGGGCTGCTGGACGACAGGTTCCCGGGGATGGGCATGATGGCCACGCTGTGGCGGCACTGCTTGGTCCCCACGATGCTGTCGTCCTGAGACTGACCCACGCCGCCGTCGCTGGGGGGGGGCGACAGGAACGTTACATCTTTGCAGCAGCGGACATGTTTCTTTCTCAGCGTGAGAAATGTGATGCAGAGGTCTCCTCCTGCAGGTCGGTACCAAGAGCTCTGTGTCTTTTATATGGATCCATTCTCACATTCACAGAGAGATGGACGCACACAAGCTCACCGACACACACACACACACACACACACAATTCATATACGAGGCTTTGGCTCAGTCGGTTGTCTCTTTTCATGCTGGGTTCTCTGTTCGAGCCGTGCAAACACAACCTTTGCACCGAGCTGAACACATGTGACGGACAAATGTCGGCTACTGGAGGTTAAAATAAGATCAGCAAGTAGCCGCTGTAGTTTGACTCTCCAGGTGCGTGTCTGTCTGTGTGTGTCTGCGGGCATTCACGGCTCGTAACACGGCCCACAGCTGCTGCAGCAAAGCCTCTGTGATCCTCCAGTTAGGGGAATCGGATGATATCCTCACTGTGGAGAATAACGCTGCTTTGAGAGATTTATTCTGTCTGCAGAAACACTTCTCAAGCTTCTAAGCTGAAGCTCCGCAGCCTTTCTGCTATTGAAGCCCGGTCGCCTTGATATGTGGAGCAACCTCCCTGCAGACGGAGAAGGAACACCTGGAATCAGCATGAAATCTACAAACGCAGTCCGCTCGTATGCAAGCTGAAGGTCGGCGATGCTGGACTGTGTGTGTGTGTGTGTGTGTGTGTGTGTGTGTGTGTGTGTGGATGAACTGGATGGGATGGTTGGAGGACGGGGAGTCACGCAGGAGGTCTTACCCAAACAGGCCCCTGAGGCAGCAGAGACAAACAGGAGAGAGACGACATTGAAAAGGGGGGTAAAAGAAAAAATAATGCAAAGAAATAAGAGCAACAGAGGGACAAGGCCTCCGTTTCATCGCTCGCACACACACACACACACACACACACACACACACACACACACACACACACACACACACACACACACACACACACACACACACACACACACACACACACACACACACACACACAGAGATCAAATGCTGGAACAAAGGTTCATAGAAAGCACATGACAGGAAATTGCAGGATTCGTGAGGAAAATCCAACTCGACTGTTTGACCTCGTTTACAAAAACAATGCACCTCTAGACGGAGTCACATGATCACTTACTGCAGCACGCCTATGTCGTCAGTTTTCTACCTCCCCATGCGGCTTTAAATTCATCACTGAAACAAGCTCTGTGTTTCCATTTGTCAAAAACCCAGGAAGCCCATATGGATTAAATTACATGTACGTATTTCATGTAACTGCAGACTAGAGGAGGAAAAAGGCATCACGAGGTTCCTGAGACGGACCGACCGGAGATCGCTTTCCGATCCGCCCGACGTAAATCAACCGCTCGGCTCGATGCGCCACGTGTGTGAAGAACGACGCGTTATTGCATAAGAGCAGAGCGAGCTTTAGGTACCACTTTGTCCCCTTCCATCCGTGGGTCCAACCCGAAGACACCGTACGACGGTGCCTCATTTGCATCTTCACACGTCGACCATCCGCCGGACTTAAAAGTCGCCGCGACGGCAAAGTGGCGGGATATGTTCCGATCTGTGAGTGCTGATCATCACATAGAAGCACTGAGCAAAAGGATTGAATGTGTTGCTTTTCAGAGCGAGACACACAAGGAGTCCTGTGTGTGTGTGTGTGTGTGTGTGTGTGTGTGTGTGTGTGTGTGTGCGCGCATCTCCCTCCCCCCCTTACATCTCCCATCCCTTTAATCAGTCTCCGATCCCTTTGGACCAAAGGGCGCTTTGAACCGCGGCGACACAAATGGAAGTGATGTCATAATCACAGCGAGGGGCTCCGCTTCGCGTAACGAGGCCCGGAGAAGCGTGAAGCCGTGGCATTGAATCCGGCGCGTTGAGCCTCCAGATGCCGAGTCGTCGGCGCCAACCGGCCGACGCTGGTTACACGGCGACGATGACGGCGACATTGCTCAGAACGGCGGGAGGAGAGCGGCCGCTGTAAGCACAGCTTAAAGCCGCGCTGCCTCCGATGAACCGTGGGGGAGCACTTAAGGGGAGTCGGGTGAGATTAGCGCGTCTCCTCTCGAGGTGCAATAAGTGCTTCAGTTCACTGCTCTTTATTCTGCCCTCGCATGGTGACAGCTTGCTACCGATGCTGAGCATGAGCACCATGCAGGCAGAGAGGATTGTGGGCCGTATGTTCATGTTTTACTGTAGAAGGTTTGAACTAACAGCATCCTATTGCTCCCCATTCAGGACGCTTTGACATCCGCCTCGCTCCTCACGACTCGTCTCACCTGAAGGGTTTGGGCGGCAGGATGCTGAAGCGCGTCTTCTCCAGCATCTTCCGGATCTTGTTCCGCCCCCCCGACACGGTGTTGGCCTTCATCTTCCTGGTGCTCTTGTGGTCCGAGGGGAACTCCATGTCCCCGGGCAGGTCGGCGATGGAGAAGCGGTTGCCCTTCTTCTCCTGGATCTTGGGGATGTGAGGAGCGCCGTTCTTCTTCTCGTGGACGATCCGGCTGAGGAGCTCTTTGAAGACTGGACGGACAGGAAGTATTAAAAGTGGCGTGAACGAAAGAAAACCAACGTGCGATAGTGTGAGAGGACAAAAACGAATCGGGCTTTGCTCACCAAATATGTTGGTCTTCGCTGTGAGAGACAGGTGCGTGTTGTTTCTCAGGATGTCCACCGCTTTGGAGTAGGAGATGTTCTCAAAGTTCTGACCATTGATCTCCATGATCTGTGAAGAAACCGCTAAATTACAGCAGGGAAACCCACAATCTGCAAGTGCAAACAGGCAACTGACCACGCAGGGGGGCCAGCGTGGCACCGGGTGTGCAGGGTGCATGCTGGGTAGTTTCATGTCACCATAGCAACAGAGAAGATTGCAGTTATGGGAGTATTTTGGATACGCAACCCTGGTTTCATTTTTTGTTTCTCTGAAAAGAGTAGATTAACTTTGAGGACATCCTTTTTACGGTCTGTGCTTCCCTTTTCTCTTTTAATACTTCACCAGAAAAATCAGTTTTGTTACAAACAGGAAAGTGGGACGGTGAAAGAAAATACCCCAAAAGGGAACCAAGCGTTCAGAAACCAGAGGCTCAGCGGCGCTGCAGAGACAAATCGACATGTGACGAGTTCTCTGCTCTCTGAAAGGAACTACATTATATTCCGGCCTGCATCGCATTTAGCTGTAACGCGCCTACATTCCATCTTAATTCAGCATCTAAATACGTCATTTTATGCGACATATTCCACATTTACCTGGGGAGTAAACGGCCGCTGCTGATGATTCCATCCAAAGCATCTAATCACAGACTAACTCACTTACAGGGTTGCACACAAACGCTCCTTTCTGGGACAGCGACGCAAACCACAATGACCTATAATCAACTTAAAGTCACTGCCAGGAACTTTGGACTGGTCTCAGTTTACTTTTGTTCCTCTATGTGACCTCCATCAGTCTGATTCAAACCCCCCCCCCTCACCTGATCTCCCCGTTTGAGTCCGGCCTCCGCAGCCTTGCTTCCTGCTTCCACAGAGTCCACGAAGATGCCGAAGCCCCTCTCGCTGCCGCCCTGCACGCTGAAGTGCAGCGGAGACTCCCTGGAGGCCTTCTGCAGGGTGACCTGCCTCCACTTGGCTTTGGCTGCACACGCGATGTTCAGCAGCCGCAGGTGCCCCTTCATCTTCTGACATGGGGGGGGGGGGGGGGGGAGCGGTGAGTCCTGCGTTCTAACAAGCAACTCACAAACCGCCCGCGGGAACAAGGAGAGCCAAGTTCGATCTCACCGTAGTTTCCAGATGCTTCTCGAAGTCCTCCAGGAAGTGCGTCATGGCCGGGTCGCCCTCGAAGTCGTTGAAGTGGTTGTTGACCCACAGCAGCACTATTCTGGTGACCTGGAGACACAATGAGATGAAGAGAGTCGGTGCGCTGCTCAGACACACTTCATGTCTCGCTTCAACACCAACGGCCTGCTGATATTTCAGAGCAGAAGAAATTATTCCTTTTCATTTCCATGTCAAAAAATCTAATCTGAAGTCATGTTGCTGGCATGATATCGATACACTGTTGAAGCGGAAGTACGGTAAAGGGGTGTGAAGGTCCCGAATAGAAGGCTTGAATATTTCCTGGCCGCTGCTTCGCGTCAGCTGGTTACAGCAGCGCGGCTCGATCAGTGAGCAGCGATCAGGAGGACGAGCTGAAGCAAAGGCTGATCGCAGACCATCACTTCTGCTGATTTACGCGGGCGGTGACTTCGCGCTACCCTTTCTGCAGAAGGTCAGAGAGCGACACACCCCCCCCCCCCCCCTCCCCCCCTCCACTTTCATCATCACCAGATCACAAGCCCGCTGAGACTAATCTCAGGTTAAAGCGCTTTGCGGACAGAGAGGCTGGAGGACAGCTGAGTCTGCACAACGAATGTCCATCGACGTGCGCAGATTCAGAACATCGGGGGGGCGCACACACACACACACACACACACACACACGAGAGTGTGCTCTCTGCAGGCACACTGCTGCTCTGCAACATTTAGCTGCACAGAAGCACCTCTCAGCAGACTTGACCCATCACGTCCACTCTCACCAAGACACACACACACACACACACACACACACACACACACAGTGAACAGCCCCCTGCCCCCCCCCCACGGCTCACCGTGTCCCGGAGGCTGTCCACGTGGAACCACTCCAGCAGCTTCTTCCCGACCTCCATGGGGTTGGACAGGAAGGTCCTGTAGGTCAGCAGGAAGTCCTCGATGTAGGTGGGGTCCACCACCGACGGCTCCTCCACCAGGTGCATGATCAGGCGCTCCGGGGTTCCCTGAGGGAGGGGGGGGGGGGGCAAGGTGAGGACGCATAGAGCAAAATGCAGCCCCACAAGGACGCACATAATCTATACACACACACACTGTGGACACAAAGACGAACACAGCAGAAACTGCAGGCCGTGTACTCGGAGATTTGAATAACTGATGTGGAGATAAATCATAAACGTGACAAGGGTAAGAACGGTAAAGATGCAGCTATTGAACTGAGCCGCCAGCCATCGATAAAACACGCACACACACACACAAACACACACAAACACACACGCAGTAAAGCTCTTTCAACTCTTTTATTCTGCATTTTTTACATTAAAAAGTGAATCTCTCCTGTGTACCTTTTTTTTATCAAATACTTATCAAAAGGTGATCGCGTGTGGAGTCTATTCTGTGCGTGTGCAGCCATTTTAATAATCCGTCACGGAGGCGAGATCCTTATTGTCCGCGACAACGTCTCTGCATTGTTACTAACCACCCGCCTCCTGCGGTTCGGGTCATGAGAGCAGAGGTCTCTGGGGGAAACGCTTCCTCTCACAGGGAACAGAAAGTAGAACGGCATCACTTAAAAACAGAAGCGTTAACGCTGCTGGATTGACTCTTCTTCCCTGGATGCGTTTGGAGCCGACGGGAGAATCGTTCAGGCCCATTAACTGATCGATACCAAAGGGGGGGGGGGGGTAAAAAGGCCTTGCAGCGTCCGGGAAAGAAGGCTCCGGCACACACTAACAGGGCTGAAGGGTCCTCTACTTTTGAAAAGGGGTTGCTGTGATCAATCTGAGGCATTTCAGCTTCTTTAGTGCATAACAATGAGAACAACCACTTCCTGTTTGAAGGGCTGAGCCATGAAAACAAGATGATGCTTTTTTAATCCGCAGAGCTACTTCATCACAGCTCACCTTGATGACGATGTGGCCCTTGCGGGTGCCGCTCCGGTCCAGCTCGCGGTGCTCCTTCACCATCACGATCTCGCCCTCCTCCTCCACCTTGTGCGTGTTCTTCTCCACGTGGTTGAGGATGCGCCAGTAGTCCTCCTGGGCGACGCACACAAACTGGTCGAGGAGGACATGGGGGCAGCGGGTCAACTTGTAGTAGAGCAAGACGCTGCAGGGCAACACCGTCGGGTACTCCGCCAGCAGCACGGAGGAGGCGTGGGCTACGAGCGGCATGAGGGGGGGACGGGACTCTGCTTCTTTCCCCTGACTAACTTATAAAAGTGTCCTGTCAACTAGCCACGTCTCGCCTCCACTCATCGCAGAGACGAGAAAGAGACACTCCTTCCTCCTCTTCTGCATTGGTCGTGTCAGGAGACAGGAAGTGATGCAAACGCTGGAGGGAACTGAGCCGCGTGGACAGAAGGGGATGTTTGCTGTTCAGCTTTGAGGACCGACGCGACATGCAGCTCTATATTTAGCTTTCTGTGAGAGAACAGACTTCTGAGAAACACACCGAGGGCCTGAGACTTCATCCACCTCAGAGTTTCCCCCATTATGATTATTGTAACAGAGGGGATCCACGTAAAGCTCCCCGACGTCACGTAAAGCTCCATAACGCCACGTAAAGCTCCCTACGTCACGTAAAGCTCCATAACGTCACGTAAAGCTCCATAACGTCACGTAAAGCTCCATAACGTCACGTAAAGCTCCATAACGTCACGTAAAGCTCCATAACGTCACGTAAAGCTCCATAACGTCACGTAAAGCTCCATAACGTCACGTAAAGCTCCATAACGTCACGTAAAGCTCCATAACGTCACGTAAAGCTCCATAACGTCACGTAAAGCTTCATAACGTCACGTAAAGCTCCATAACGTCACGTAAAGCTCCATAACGTCACGTAAAGCTCCATAACGCCACGTAAAGCTCCATAACGTCACGTAAAGCTCCATAACGCCACGTAAAGCTCCATAACGTCACGTAAAGCTTCATAACGTCACGTAAAGCTCCATAACGTCACGTAAAGCTCCATAACGTCACGTAAAGCTCCATAACGTCACGTAAAGCTCCATAACGTCACGTAAAGCTCCATCACTGTACCTGGCAGTCGTCCCCCTTGGTGCGGACCTCTCCGTTCATGTGCTGCTTGTCCAGAGAGGGCGAGATGCCGAAGCTGTTGCCCATGCAGAGAGTCTCCGCTCGGGGCTCCGGGTGGCTGATCTCCACGGCCCCGTTCAGGATGACGTACCAGAGGTCCAGCTGCACACATGAGAAGCCCTCTAGTTGCATGTTAGGGAACCATTTCATTGGTGTTGCATCTTAGCCAGGCTCTTAATACTCGCGACCTTAACTCTCTCCCTCTCGATTGTGACAATTGTGATAAGCTGCACCTTTCCAAGTCCTACCTCCTGCTTGTGGTGCAGAATGACGGTGCCGGCCTGCTCCACCACCTCAAAGACCATGACGCCGCACAGCTCTCTCCTCACGGACATGGTCATGTTGGCGAAGGCCGGCAGCTGGTGCATGAACTCCAGGAGCTGCTCTGTTTGGGGGAGAAGAGAGAGCAGGATTTAAAGCCTTAGAGGGCACCAGACAGCAGCACCTGGAACACCAGAGGTCCGTATTGGCATCACTGCTTCAGAGGTTCATGCTAATGAGGATCTCATAAAAACACATTCAGGTGGGGGTTTTGAACGCAGTATTATGCTCCTCTTATTGTAGTAAGGAACTGGATATCTGCACTTTAATTCACGCATGTATTTTAGGGGCGGCACGGTACATGAAGAAACATCCGAACCGTTCGGTTGGCGTGTCTCGGTTCGGTTCGTGTGCGTCGCACGGTTTGACGCATGCGCAATGGAAGCTCTCTCCCGTTTTTCACCTCAGACAGAGCGTTTCCTTTTCCCGCAAAATAAGAGTCGTGTGAACTCGCAAATAAACATTAAAAGTGGCGTAAGGAGTGTTGCAGGTCACGTCACGCGTAGAAATGGTGAGTGAGAGAGATAAAGGAAGGCTGCGGAGTTTGGAGGATAGAAGTCCGGTGTGTGGGAACATTTTGGATTTCTTGTTACCTACGATGACAACGGAAATAAAACCGTTGATAGTGTGTGCAAGCATTGTGCAAAATGGGAACACGTCTAACATGTCAGTTCATATGAGGAGCGCCAGCAGGAGACAACTTGTACTGTCCGCAGCATTAAGCAGCCTCTCAGTGATCAGTCGGACTGATAACTAAAGCAACGGGGATGTTTAGAGCCAAAGAAATGCAACCTTACAGCGTGATGGAGGGTGAAGGGTTTCGTCAGCTGATGAAAGTACTCGAGCTGCGTTATAATATTCCGTTTCTGCACCGCTGTAATTCCAAAACTGTATGACGAGACACGATGAGAAATCATTAAAGAATTGTCCCACGAAGCTGTCCCACGAAGACAGAGCTTGAAGAGTTCCTCTTTTTCTTTTAAAAGACACCATTTTTGTAAGAGCTACGCTGAAGTTGGCAGTTTGATTAAGTTAATCTTAGTGTGCTAAAAGGCACCTGTTGAGATTTCATCAATGTCTTCTCTCTTGCTGCATCAAAATCTCACCTAGTTTCCCTCAGAGATGGTCTCAATAATGCGCTGAAAGTCAAGTCAAATTCAGTTTGTACATAATATAACAATATAACAAGACATAACAATTTCTTAAATACTGTATCCTAAATTGTGGATAATTAAGCTATATATCACATGCTGAAGTACATTTCTGGAGTATAAAATAAAAATAAAAACAAGAACCGTACAGAACCGAAAACCGTGACCCTAAAACCGGGATACGAACCGATCCGTGGGTTTTGTGAACGTGCCACCCCTAAAGTATTTTAAACCTGGCTTCATCTAACGTTTCAGAAACTGAGCTTAACCGTATTTATGATATTAACGAGGACACAATGTTTCCCTGTTTGCAGAGTGGGGGGGGGCGTAAAAACACTAACACGTCGCCATGACAACGGCCGACTCACCGACGTCGTCGTCGTTGCGGTCTGCCGGGTCTTTCTCCAGGCACTCGCGGACCAGGTCTCGGCCCAGGAGGGTGTCCGAAGCCCTCTCCAGGTCCTCGTCCTCGTCCTCCTCCTCGCTGTCCACCGCCGCCTCCGGCAGCCCGGACAGGTCCACGTCCCCCAGCTCGCTCTCCGTGGCCTGCAGCAGGGAGGGGGGCGGACGTCACAGCTCGGTTGCACTTTATCCTATCGGATTATTTCAGTGAAGAGACCAGCCAGGCTTCCCCAGATGCACGGACAAAAAAAGGCCCTTTTCTGTATGTTTTAATCGTCTTGTGCACTGTATTTCTTCATCTATTGCTTTCTCCCTCCCCAGCGATGCGTCGAGCGGCCTGAAGGGTTCTAAAGGTTCCTCCGGAGGGATTAAGCTCGCGGTCCATCCGGGCTCATTTAGACGACTGTTAGAGGACTTAAAACACACAAGCCACTGCGCTCTACACTCACAACCTGAAAAACAGGATGAAACACACTTATGCTCGTTCTTATTAAACGCCAGTGGAGACTAAAGGAAACTCAAACCAAACACATTCATGGAGGGGGAGGGACAGAAGGTGGCAGAGGGGCCCCGGCTGATTGCAGGGTCACAATCAAACGCACACCGCGAGGTGAGGAATATCTAGTGTGTAATATTTATGACTTGGGTCCACCAGGCTTACGATGGAGTCTGAATGATGTCGTTCTACTCGGATACTGATGAGTCATTCTGCATTTTCTTTTGCCTCTGGGTGTCTCGCCAATTCTCCAAATGAATGCTAGCAATGCTAACAAGCTGCTGTAAAGTGAAGCGTCATAACTCATTTCACACTTTGTGTGTTAAGACGGGCGATGCCACGACAAGCAGAAAGAGCTTCCTGCCTTGCAGCAATTTCAGAAAAGCTGCACCTTCCATTACGTGTGTGTGTGTGTGTGCGTGTGGCTTGTTTGAGTAATGTTTAAGTAATGAGACGTCTCCTAATGTGAGATAATCTCCTACAGTTATTCCTGACACAAAGAACCACGGCGCTCCTGTTGATCCAGCATCAAGTGATACACATGATAAGCGCAGGAGTGGTGCAGTGGAGTCAGACTGCACAGCGTCTGGAGTCCCTACTACTGCAGAAGAGACAGAACTCCAAAGGTCACGTTGGCTTCCTCCTGGTGACCTTTTGTCCGCAGCAGGAGGTGCAGAGGCAGACGGGTCACCAGGATGCGAACCGTGAATTACAAGGTTCATTTTATGTCCATCAAAGGTATTTAAAACCTGTCGTTGCGTGAGCATCCTGAAAGCCTTCAGATGGGAGAACACAGGGAAACGTCCCGCCGTCATCAGCAGGGTTTGGGTTTTTAGGATTGAAGTGAGCTTTATACACCATACTTTATGGCTTTCACACGTTGAAACTGAGCTATAAATTATTCAGTTCTGTGCTAAGCTAACTTTAGCTTTTACTCAGCCCAGCACTGGGTTCTTTATGGAGAGATGTTAATAAAATACCACCTTGTAAATATGTAATTGAGTAAAGAAAAATGTATCTTTTATTAATATGCCGTTATTGAATAATGTACAAAGCCCCAAACTGTGTGAACATGAAGCAAATAAAAACACGTACGATAAAATGATTTAAAGTAATGAAGTATCCACCTGGTAAATGTCTGAAAGGCTGCTACTGCCCGAGTCGCTGGCGATGCTGCATCCTGATTGGCTGGGAGGCATGTGCATCACCTGCTGATGGGCGTGGTCTGTAAGGTGCATCTTATTGAGGTCAGCAGGAAGCTGTTCAGACAGACACAGAGTGGGAGAAAGAAAACAAGATGATTTGAGGTCAACAGAGGCAAACGCACAAGCGCACACACACACACGCACACGCTCGCTCGCTCGCACACACACACACACACACACACACACATAAATCTGAAAGGCAAAGCTGGTTTGCCACCGTGTGATACAGTCTACTCAAAGATCACTAGCAAGAGGAGGAAGGAGGCGAGGACACTTCAGGAGGATTTGAATCGTCCTCCAGGCTGCAGGTTGATTGACGTCTGAGGCAAACAGGAAGTGGGAGGCGGGTTTCATATCATCATATAAATATTTCATGTATAATGGGGCTGCCGATGGCAAAGCGATGGAGCAGTAAATTCAGTCTCACTAAGACATGGCGCATCTGGCTTCCTCACATGTGGCCTCGTCCGTTTGTTGACTCCCTGATAAGACGACCAGAATGCCTTTGTTTCTATTTTGCCATCACGCTTTGAACCGGCGAGGACTGTGAACTGCTCAGAGCTCATCGACAATCGACGTCAGTCAAACTTCCAGAGACGACAGATCAGTACTTGACCTTTGAACCGCTGTAACACAAAAGGTCCAGCTTGCAATGCACCAAGCAAAACGAAAGCTACGTTTGAATGTTTCAGCGCCACAGGAACAGCCTTTACATCAGTGCTCTCCCACTGAACTCCACCAGAAGCGTCGGACCAAACGATCACGTTTTAACTGCCTCATGTATGTAAAAGGCTTCGCTTTCACCGAGTGACGAATGACCTAAATAAATAAATCAGGCAGATTTCACAAGCGGTGAAGGAAATAAAAACAGAGAGTCGTCCTTGTCCGAGAGGCCGCGTGGCTTTAGGAAGGAGACCTGCAGGAAGCTTCTCATCCTGGTCCTCAGGTCTTACCAGCTTGGATCGGGGCAGCGTGAGCGACGAAGTCCTCCTGCGACAACGGGCGAACCTGCAGCACGCCTCCTCCATCGCCACGCCGGTCCCAACGCAGCGCGTCCCGTCCACAGGCCCACCCGCACACCTGCACCCCCGCACACCCGCACACCTGCACACCCGCACCCCCGCACACCTGCACACCCGCACCCCTGCACCCCTGCACCCGCACCCCCGCACACCCGCACACCCGCACACCTGCACCCGCACCCCTGCACACCTGCACCCGCACCGCCGTGCCGAGCCACACTGGGTGTTGGAGTCTAGTCGTGGCTGCGAGGAGCCAACATGCAATATTAAAGACGTACAGCGCTGCCCCCCCCCCCCCCCCCCAGTACTCTGTTCTTATAGGCTTGTTGTGCGGTGCGACCCCTTCTGCACTTAGCGCCCCCTCCAGCGCTGAGGAGCAGGTCTGAGGCGCCCAATGGCTTGTTCTTAATGTGTTGCATATTGAAGGAGGAGAACAGCTGACTTTATTGCCCGTGGAATTCGTGTCCCCCCCCCCACCCAACCGAAGTTCCCTCTGGAATCAACAGCACAACACTCGCTGAGTTGATGGGAGTAATATCGGCTGATGAAGGTGTGAGGATGAATAAGCATGATGGCTGCCGGACCTGCGTTAGGTCGGAATCAGAGACTAAACAGTCTTCCTGCGTCTCTGCTTCCATCGCTGTGCTCGCGGGACATTTGGCGGCTGGGGGGGGAAGTGGCAAAGAGAGGCGGAGCTTAGGCAAGATCAAGTGAGGAGGCGGAGCATCTCCTGAGATGTGAAAGGGGGAGGTCCTAGACCATGTGAGTTTTGGAGGCAGGAAATAGATGAAAATGGTACAGAAGGAGTTAATGAGTGTCTATGAAGGAGAAAAGGGGGGGCAATAGTGGCGTCCTCGTGGCTCCCCCTCACACCAAAGACGTAATCCTGCATTAACCCTCCTCTTTTCCTCGCCCAGCGGGCGGATGTGAGGTGGGGGTGGGAGGAGTGGGGGGGTTTCTCCTTGTGCATTAAAGATGAGAGGCAGGAGATTAAATATAAATGTGCACGCCTCCTTCAGCTGTACGGTTCCATCATGTCAACAGGACGGAGCCTTCCTCAAAATGTTGTGTCGCTGTCACACTGGGTGGAGCTTCTGTGCCCCCCCCACCCGCCCGCCGCCCCCGTCACCTGTCATAATACGGGGAGGCAACATTCTGCCCCAGAGAGCAAAGTCCGCGTGGACTGCCAATGAGAAGTGGACCTCGACACTAAAGACATCTATAAACAAGAGAGACGTGGAGGAGTCGCAGGAGTCGCTCCCTGCTGGTCGCTGCAGAGAATGCGGGTTGAAGCACTGTACCCGTGACGTCACTTTGAAAAAGTGAGGAGGATGATTATAACAAAACCAAGTGCTGAGATAAAACAAAAAGACTGTATACAACGCGTTTGGAGGTTGGATGGTGCCAATTCGTACAACATCCCAGCTGAGTAAAGTGGGGGGGAAGTGAAGAGCACATGGTGGAAAGGACGCGAGACCGAAGCACGTGCAGCACACACAAAGACACACAGGAGGACGCTTCACTGAATGGGGCTCCATCACTGGGGGGCTCCAGAGGATGACGATACGTGTGTGTGTGTGTGTGTGTGTGTGTGTGAGAGAAACCGCAGTGGGTGAAGAGTATAATAAAGACGAACTGACAGGTGGAAAGAGGGTGAAATGACAGGGAGCCAAAAGATGAGGATAGAAAGTCTCAAATATTCCTTTAAGAATTCAATTTCACCCTCAGTCCAGACCCCCTCATCTCTGGCAGAGAGTGTGTGTGTGTGTGTGCGTGTGTGCGTGTGCGTGTGCGTGAGTGTGCGTGTGAGTTACGGGAAGCTGCGAGGCGTCTGTCTGTGGGAGGTGGGCCGCAGGATACAAGAGGAGGGCTGAACACTTGGCTTTAATACAGTCCACACACACACACACACGCAGGTCGGGGCCGGGTGGAGGCCCCCCCCCCCTCGTGTTTTGTTAACGCTGGCCCCGCTCACCTCCACCCAGACGGAGCTGCGGTTTCAGGGCCGTCGGCTGGACAGGAAATTAACTTCCTGGACGTCCTCGTTTATCAGCCGTCCCTTATATTCGGAGGATTATTATTTTTTCCTCTCATAAAAAACACTTCGTGGCAACGAAAGGACGTCAGTAAAGAGCAGAAATGTGGTTCAATAAAAGCTGAAATAGTTTTTCTCTCGACAGAAGCAACGGTTGCTTTTGTCGCGCGGTGCAAAGAGCTGTTGGGGTCAGAGGTCACGTTGTTGTGTCTCATGAATAAAGAACAATTAAACGAGCACACTCGGTCACTGTCCAACGTCTCCACCCTTCTCGCCTCCATCGCCTTCCTCCTCTTCCTCCACTTTCACTCTTTTACACAAAACTCACCCAGCGGGTATTAATAAATGCCCTTGAGAAGGGGAAGGGGATCAATAGCACGAAGATCATGGGAGACAGATATTGAGGGGAGGTGGGGGGGGTTGAAATACCAGTGTGTGTGTGTGTGTGTGTGTGTCGTGGTGGGGGGTCGTTTGCGGGGTCGAGGGTCACCTGTGCGCGTGCGTGCAGGAACGCCGGGCAGAGGCTGCAGTGCACCGGAGGCCCCTCTGAGGCCCCGGTGGCTGATGGTAGTGGTAGTAGTGGTAGGGTCGTGGGGGGAGGGGGGAGGACAACGACGAGTAAAAACCCCAAACCGTCCACAGCGACCTGCTGCGTTGTTACGCCTTCGCAACACGAAGACACTTTTATCCTCATTGTGTGGTAGAATATAGATGTTTCAGTTATGGGAGGCGGCCTGGTGCCGTATCGATCTTCATCACCCCTCCTTCCTGCGCATATGATATCCTAGAGCTCCCATCGGCATGCTAAAAGCCCCCCCCCCTCTCTGTTCCCCCCCCGCTCAAAGGCCACATTACCCCGAGGCCCTGTGTGAGGTCTGTCGAGGTCGGAGCGACCCGACGAGGTGGGTGTTAAAGAGGTGACATCATCAGGCCAAAGGTTGTCTGCTGTGCGTGCATCCGTTAACGGGATCGGGTACTGGGGGGGGGGGGGGGGGGCACTCCTTTAATGGTGGGTCACGATTGATATATTGAATATAAATCAAATAGATCAGTCTACTTTCTAATGTCGTCCCTCAAGTAAATGCCCTTTGTCCACCAGGGGGCGACTCCTCTGCTCCCATAGACGTCTATGAGAAAATGACTTCTCTCTTGGTTTGTTCCCTCAGTAAACATTGTAAACACGAGTTTATGGCCTCAGTCTCTAGTTTTCAAGTCTTCTTCAATCCCGCATGAGGATCATTTAGTGAATTATGGTCCATGTAGAGTCAAACAGACCATAAAGAAGACTTATTTGGACTTGTTCTTCTACCTGCCCGGACAAAACGCAGTGAGGGCGAATACCAACAGGGAAGAAACGGTTGTCTTATTAAACCGAGATGAATCGAAGGGGCAGCGCTTCCTCCATCTTTTGTCAGAGTTTAAATCCCTTCGCACTGCTCACCTCTTTTTAATTGCCAGCGTACCTACGGAGAGAGAGCGCGTCGCCTGCTGGGAGGGAAACAGGGAAACTTCATTAACCTTCTGCCAGGTGGGCTCGTCCACACCAATTAGCTGAGGACTCGAGCAGCACGGGAGGGTGGGGGGGGGGCTAATCCCAACGCAACACCTTAACGGGTTACTCTGTACAATAAAATGATTATTTCTCATCCACTAAACTGCAGCTGTAAAAAATATCCACACACACACACACACACACACACACACACACACACACACACACAAAGAGCACACTGTGTAAATACGTGCATGCGTTGGGTGTACGTGCTTTTTGCCCATATTTCACAAGAATCGTAACCGATGGTAACGAGAGTGGGAAGTCGTGGGAACACCAGCCGCCGTCTTAATGTCACAGTAATTACATCAGAGACTTTATCGTTGCATCTTTGATAATCGCACAGCCAGATTACAATTCCGTTATTTCAGATAATAACGGATATTTCACGCAGGTTTTTACGCCCAAATACTGGAACGTTTTTTTACTGGTAAAGTCTCTCATTCTCATTTAAAATCTTCTCATTTTGATAATCACCATCTTTAAACCCAAATCACGCCTCATTCAAATTACCACCAATATTGATTTCATAAACTAATATTATATTTCATAAAGTCGATTTACACTCATTGCAGCCTTTTCTCACCATCATTTGAAATCTGTTCTACTCCAAATCTCAAACAAAAGTCCACATACAGCCAAAATGTAGATTCTTTTGCTTAAAAAAGGGGGCTGAGAGGCCCCCAAATGGTATTTTTGGAAACGCTTGAATCAGTTAGCGCTCTGGAGCTGAGGAGTGGAGCAAGGAATAATAAAACGCCGCCCTCAGCCTCCACCTCTCAGATCACTCAACACACGGGGATTTTTAATAGTTATTAAATGCATCTCTCGCCTCACAGCAGAGGGACGGAGGGGGGGGCACCTCACCAGCCGCTGTGGATGTCACTATTTAATCTGGAGACCATAGTTGAAATTCTAACAAAAAAAAGAGGAAGCAAAGCAGGGAACGCACTTCTAAACAGACACAATAAAAATCTGTAATTTGCATACAAGCTCATTTATTCTCATCCCCCCGGTCCCGCCTTCTCAGAAACACACACGCACACACACACACACACACACACACACACACGCAGCAGCCTCCTAAACCACGGGCAGCGGCCAGAAAAAGGGATTACGACATTGCTTACTTTGGAGGACCACGGCTGCAAGCAGTTGGCATAGCAACGGACAAGGAAAGCCATTTTTCCACGGGAGGAGGGGGGGTGCCAGCGAGGCAGGGAAGAGTCCCCTCGCTCACCAGGAGACGGAGAAAAAAGATGAATAAGGAATAGAGGAGGGCAAAAGGCTGACGACGACGGTGTCGTCGCTGCGAGATGAGAATCGGGCGATAAAAATAAAAAAGAAAAAGAACAGAGCTTCGGTGCTGAAGTGCAAAAGACGGGTCGTACGTCGGTCAGATCGAGTCAGGGGGATCCATTCATGTGTCAAGCTTTCCCTCTGCTACCAATGATTCCAAAGGAACCGCAACAGAGAACAAAAAACTCCTGAAATGGAAAATCTGCCGAATAATTTTAAAAAAGGGTCCCAGGGCAGAATGCGGCGTTCGTCACAGACTAAACCAACTTATGGTCCAAATGTTCCTCTGCGGTTCCTCTCCTCAGTCGATGGGTTTTCTTCCTTTAAACAGAGAGGCTTGTCCATGCATCTGCAGCCCCCCCCACCCCGGCGTCCGGACCCCGAGCCTGCGGCGCTCAAACTCCGTCCTGCGTCCCTTTGCAACTCTTTATCTCCCTACAGTGCAGCTCCATTGCACGAGGAGGGGGGGGGGCGGCGATATCCCCCACTCCCTTCAGCCCAGTTTCAGGCTTTACCCCCCCTGCACACACACCGCCAAGCCGGTGCTCTTCTCTCCTTCTCGCTCTCTCCCGCCCTTTCGGAGAGAATCCACCGCGGATCGGACGCTGCGCTGTGGACCGCCGGCCGCTAATGGGAGACGGAGGAGGGAGGCGGGGAGAGCGGGAGGGAGGAAGGGAGGAGAATCCAGCTGAAAAAGAATGACATCACCTGTGCAGCGCGCGAGAGAGAGAGAGAGAGAGAGAGGGAGAGAGAGAGAGGGAGAGAGAGAGAGAGATGGGAGGCGGCGCGGATGACGCGAGATCAAGCGGAGGGAAACTGCATTAGATGGATTGGCGTGGATGAGAGAGAGAGAGAGAGAGTCCATATTGATCTGATGGTAACATGAAGCCGAGTGTATCGAGGCAACCCCCCCCCCACTTTGTGAACGTGTGGCATAAATCACACAAAAATGAAAGCGGTGTGGGGGCAGAGGGGGGGCGGGGGATACATCCTGGTGGGTTTTTGGCGGACGTGAACCGGGCGACACAAAGGACGCGAGGCGCTAACGGGTCGCTCTGATCTGGAGGACAACAAATCCGCCATAAACGAGCTGAATGCAGATTGATAAAAGGGACACACCTCGACCCCCCCGGCCTCCATCCCAGTGAAGAGCAGCCTGAATACGGTGGAGCGTTCGGACTCTGGTTCAACTAAAGTTATTGAGTGCAACGTGAAAAAGATTTCCTGAAAGCTGGAGACATGCAGAGGAAACAAGGATTGCATTAAACTAAAAAGCTTTCTGTTGCACTACGTGAATTATTACTCATTATTAGAACATTTAAGCAGCCAACTCTTGACGTCTTAAACCGTCGCTCTCGATGGCTAACCGGCGTTAAACACACGCCTCCTGTGAAGAGGAATTTCTGTTTCTGAACCGACAGAACAGGGAGACAATAGGAGCCACTGCTTTCTCCTCCAGCAAAGGAGACATGTGATCTCCTATTTCCAGCTCCTTCAGAAGGGGGGGAGAGAGGCGCTCCTTCCCATCCTCTCCCTCCCTCGTTTTCTCACCTCCCTCCCCCAACCCGATTTGAAATCCCCCCCTTCTTCGCAGCCCCCTCTTGTTCCTGTTTTGATGTTCCGCCATTATCAGCCTTTTCTTTTAAGATCATTACTGTCAGCTGTTCGTCTGATGTATTAACCCTCCATTCTCTCTCCTCTGAGAAGAACAGACGCACCCCCACCCGACCAGGGATGACATCATCTCTTCACTCCGCAGCCAATCGGATGCAAGCACATGGAGCTCTGCCTCCAGAGGAGTGTTATGTACACAAGAGACAGATGAACAGACAAGTGGAAGGAGGGGATCGTAGACAGCGAGGTGGGCGGAGTCATGGATAGCGGTTGACCAGTCAGGTGGACAGAGATGGAAAGGAAATCCGACAGATAGTGAGGTAGTTAGTTAGAGAGAAACGGGTAGATGGACAGACAGACTGGTAGAGAGAGTGCATTCAGGCTGTTCTTAACGGCAGTATTTCCCCTCTCACATGCTAGTGTGCGTGGCACTACATCACTGTGTCGAACCCCCGCCCTAATACACACACACACACACACACACACACACACACACACACACACACACACAAAACAAGGGTTCCTTTTGGCTTCATTCTGAACAAGAATGAAGCCAAAAGGAACATCGGGGCGAAACTAAGATTTATTCCATCATTACGCAACGAACAGACCAGAACAACCGGAACCAACAAAGTACCACTTCAAACCTTTTTTCATGGCATTTTTGACCTGACATTTTTCACGTCAACATTTTTTTTAAATCCAATTTATTTTTAGCTTTTCTTCCCCATGACATTTTTCAAAATATATATATATATATATATATATATATATATATATATATATATATATATATATATATATATATATATATATATATATTCAATATATTTTGACCTATTTTCCAGGTTATTTTTCAAGCAGATATTTTTTGTTTTGCGTTTTTTTTCCTTTCATCTTCTTTCGAACATGTGACCCAGATCTGTTGCTGTCGGCCCGGCGGTTTGAGAGCACAAACAGTAAGCGGACGCGCGTAGTTTCCATGTGGTTTTATCTGCCTGACTCGAGGATGAAGTGTTCATCTCTGTTCATCTCTCGCTGAGAGGAAAGCGACACATCGACCAGCAGCAGAGGACCACAACGTGGCTTCATCACCAGGACACACACACACACGCACGCGCACACGCACACGCACAAGACACCGGTCACACAGGAAACACTTCCTGGCGCTGCGGCGGGTTGAGTCAGGTGACCGAGGACTTGTGAGGAGGAGGACATGGTCGGTCTCACACACGTCTGCACAGACTAGACAGGCACATCCTGCGTGTGGCTCACTGATTTCTGGGTCACAACACACACACACTCATTTGCATGCACTCACTGCATCGTGTGTGTGTGTGTGTGTGTGTGTGTGTGTGTGTGTGTGTGTGTGTGTGTGTGTGTGTGTGTGTGTGTGTGTGTGTGTGTGTGTGTGTGTGTGTGTGTGTGTGTGTGTGTGTGTGTGTGTGTGTGTGTGTGTGCGCGCGTGTGGCTACGGTTCACAGCTAATCAGTTCTGCCAGGCTAATTAAAGAGTCAGCTGTAGCTCTGCGTAACACACACACACACACACACACACGCACTCTCTGATGTGGCCGTAAGGGGACAGTCAGAGAGACACTGCTACACTAAAAGCAGCTAATGAGAGGAGCCATCATACCCATCGTTATACATCTTACTGCTGTAGAATTATTGCATTTATATTTCAGCGGTCGTTGTTGTTCCTCTCGCTCTCCCTCTTTATTTCTAGACGGATCAGAGAGGTTCACACTTCGACACACGCGTTTATCCAGAGCTGTTTTACGATGAATAAAATGTCTCCTTACACCAGGGGGCAGTCGGCCCCTGCACATCTACACATCTATAGACATAAAAAAGGTACATTCATGCACACAAGAGACAACTATGAGAAGGTGCTGACTGCAGCGGCCTGATCACGAAAACAGGAATTCCTGCCATTTAAAACGGGCCCTCCCTTTGTGACCTGAGCGCAGAGGAGAACAAATAAAAGAGGCATCGGACGTGAAGGAGAGGAGACAGGGAGTTAGAGACGTTGTTTCTTCAATGAAACATTTAAACAAACCCCCAGAAGGAAGAAAGGAGGGGGGGGGGGGTCTAAGAGGTGAATAGGAGACAGATAAGAGGGGGGGGAGTTCAACAGGGTCGCATCTTAGTGCTGCTGATGTAATCCCTAAAATTAGCCACAGATAAGGTCCCAGTGGTGCCTACTGAACCACACACACACACACACAGATCACTGCCGAGTGCATCGTTAGCTGGAGATCTGGTTTCAGCGCCTGTTATAGGATCCATACCCACATATATGTATGTATGTATGTATGTTATATATATATATATATAATACACGCTACAAAGTGCTGATCTGTCTGAGTGAGTCCAGTTAACCTGAATCTAGATGTTACTTAAGTGCCCAATTGACCCCAGTTACATCCATTGCCTCCATTGCCTCCACCCCCTCCCCCCCCCCCCAGCAGCCCCTCGCTGCAGTGTGTCCGGCTTCCTGGCGCCCTCCTCGTCATTCTCGTGGCGTCTCTTCACTGGACATCAGAGAGGGAAAATGTTAAACAGGAAAGCTAGATCCAAATGAAGTGCCATTGCAGACTCAGGCTTTCTGTCTTTAGCCGGTGGGTCACATGACAGCTGAGGGAATTCTCCTTCACTAGAAAGAATGTTTCGGTATTTGCTGGTGTTTCTTCTTCCACCAGGTCGATGGAGAAAGACTTCATATACGTTGTTCTGTGGATACGGCAACATGAGAAGGACTGAACACAGCTTTCATAAGGCCGTCATGACGCCGTCACATAACGGTGAAGAAGTGACGAGTCACTCAGTTCATACGCAATGGAAACTTTCACAATATTTGCCCCAAGTATTGTGCATGAATGAAACCCATTAGCAAACATCTAATCGAAGAGTAACACTTGACCCCCCCGACCCACCCTGCTCCACCCCCTTTCTCCAGGTGACCCTTTGACCCTTCCTGGCGTGACGTGTGCGTTTTTAAATGTGCCTTATGAATGAATTTGATGGATTTGTTTTGAACCCATCTGCTGCTGTGTGATTTCACCTACGTGGAGTGAAATGGGTGAGCAGGATGCGTTTCCACTCAAGAGACGCTCGTTATAGAACCCCCCCCCCCTCGCCCTGCTTCTTTAGACGCGTTACGGTATTAATGGAGGGCTCCACACGCATCTCCGCTCGACCCGAGAGGGGAAAGAAAAGCTGAAGCGTTTCACAGCAGACAGAAAGAACAACCGAAACACACGGCAGCGTGAAACAGGAAGTGTGCTAACCACGGACGTTGCAAGAGACGCGGCGTTTCCGCCGTGCACAGAAAGCAGCCGAGAGGACGCACGCCGCGTCACGCTCCTCCACCGGCGGCTTGGAAAAGAAGCTCGCTGCTAAAAAGGCTGAACTTCTTCACAGTGTGTGAACTGTGCTGAGCACGTTTCCACACATGCAAGCGTCTACTCATTTATCCATCCGTCCGTCTAAGCTTCCCCCCCAGGGAAAGACAGAGAGTCCCATGTCTTAATGAAGTGGCTTTCCCTGTGCTCGTGTGTGTGTGTGTGTGTGTGTGTGTCATTGCCGGTCCGTCACGGCAGCGATCAATAGGGAATCAATCCAACAGTCACCGCTGAGGATCAAATCAATACATGAAGTAAAATAATAAAAACGAGGTTTGTTCTCGTCTTGTTCTCGGTCCTCAGCTCACTGCTGATCACTGCCGCTTTCTTCCCATTTCTACGTTCACCGGTTCAGAGACATAAAAACATCCGATTCACTCGAGAGCCATTTAGAGAGGGAGGGAGGGGGGGGGGGATACAGAGACACCGGTGATAATGGATTACTGATGAGATTATGGTTCAATAAGGCCTCTAAACAACATCCTCTGATCCACTGCCAGAAAACTAGATATGTATGTATGTATGTATGTATGTATGTATGTATGTATGTATGTATGTATGTATGTATGTATGTATGTATGTATGTATGTATGTATGTATGTATGTATGTATGTATGTATGTATGTATGTATGTATGTATGTATGTATGTATGTATGTATGTATGTATGTATGTATGTATGTATGTATGTATGTATGTATGTATGTATGTATGTATGTATGTATGTATGTATGTATGTATGTATGTATGTATGTATGTATGTGTGTGTGTGTGTGTGTGTGTGTGTGTATTCGTGGCCATTACATCACACCAATAACTACTTCGTAAGAAACATATAAACAAGTTTAAAAAAAAGGGATCACACTCTACAAAGATCTTTTTTTTTTAATGTATTTTAGTGCTTTGTTAGTTTATTTATTAGCAAAAATGATGCTGAGCAACCAATTAAACATTCCATCAATCAATCAATTAATCTGTCCGTAAATCAGAACTTCTAAAAGTATTCAGCGAAAGAACAAACAAACGCGTGAGATTTGGGTTTTGATTTCTCTTTGTATGACGAATAAACGATGACATCACCACTGATTAAAAACACGTTCAACACGTTGACTTTGTCTCCGTTGTTGTTGCTGTTTGCACAGTGTGGGGGGGGCGGCGCACAACGACCCGTCTCTGAACAACAGGTGCCTGAACCTGAGGTGGCACACGCACGCACGCACACAATGCACACGCACAACGCCTCTCTGTGACACCCAGGGGGAGCTGTGTGTGTGTGTGTGTGTGTCCATGTGTGTGTGCGCGCCTTTATGACTGTGTGGCTTCCAATGATTAGTAAAAACTGTAACTGACACAAGGCTGGTCCCAGAGATCCTATCAGAGGGAGGGACACACACACACACACACACACACACACACGCTGCTTCCCTCACTCAGAGCGACCTTGTTTGTTTCTAACACCCCCCCCCTTACCGTGCTGTAGCCGGCGGGCTCCTGGCCGTCTGTGATGAGCTCCCGCTCCCCCCGGGGGTTGACTCTCCTGAAGCGCCGCCTGGACCTCCGCTGGGACCCGTCCCGCTGCAGCGACCCCTCGTCCACCTCGCTGCCGTTGTCCACCTGCAACACACAGTCGACACCCCCTTCAGAGCGGAAGCTTCCGGGGGGGTCGGCGGTGCAGCCGGGGGGTCCGTCCTCTGGCTTTTGGGTCTCTGCCCGCGAGACGGGATTTGTACACTCCCAGTTCTGGTCCCGGTGGTCCGACCCCTGCGTGCTAGGTGCCGCGGCGCCGGGGGGGTCCGACCCCTGCGTGCCAAGTGCCGCAGCGCCGGGGGGGTCCAACCCCTGCGTGCCAAGTGCCGCAGCGCCGGGGGGGTCCAACCCCTCTGCCGGCTCCTGGTTGAACATCCAGTTCCTCCAGAGCGCAGAGAGCCGGTGCCAGCCGAGCGCACTCATCCGGAGGCGAGGACGGTACCAGAACAACACATGAAAGCAGGAAATACCGAAATCCAGCCGGGGGGAAACTTCTCTGGACAAACAATAAATGGAAGCATCCAACTTCTGAAGAAAAGTGAAAACGATCGGAGCCCTGAGAGTTTCCGCGGTTGGAGGCAGAGCAGTGAGGAGAAGTGAAGCTCAGCGGCTCCACATGTTGCACACGGACTCACATGCTGCGAGACACGTGCACAGAGCGCACAACCAGCGCACAGTTTCCTCCAGGAAGCCGTGAATACACAAAGATCCTCGCCAGGCAGAGGAGGAGGTGGAAGATTTCTCTCATTTCTCCCCACCCCCCCCGTGTGTCAGTAACTACAACCCGCTGAAGACTTTAAGAGCACCAGCTCGCTCTGAATTATTTTCATCTTCCTTTGAATTCTTTTCTCAATTCGAGCCAAATGTGTTACGTTTTAAATACTTGTTTCTTTGGCGACGTAGAGCAGAAGTGAAGCTGGATATTTAAACTCTAAACCTCCCTGTACTCTCGTCTGTTTCAGCGGGTCACACAGCCTCGCGCCTACATTACCCAGTTGGGCTGGAGGTTTGAGTGTGCGTTATTTATAAATAGCCGACCCGGAGGCTTCGAAACATCAGTCCACGAACCATTGGGGGACGTTACCATGACTACGTCTACTCCTTAAACGCCCCCCCCCCAAGTGACCAACAATGTCAGCCATTGAGACATCTCTATGTAATGTAATGGTTTCCTGCCTGCTCGGTCCATTTAAACCAGTGTGTGTGTGTCCCACCAACTCAGTCAGACAACATTCCTCTCTGTCCTTTTCATTTCCATGATGCACCACTCAGGACTCAAATGCCGCCCCCCCCCCCCGTGACCAGAGTCACAACGGCGGCTGCAATAAGCGTGGCTTATTAGCTGATTTGCTGCAATGCAGCACGACTTAACACACCCGGTTCACACGTCCTCGTCCCGCAGGCGTGTGTCCACCGTGTGTCACATCTGCACAGCAGCTGGACAACTACACTTTTGCTCATCGTCATGATGATTTCAATATATAACCATCCGAAAAAAGCTCCATCGTAATGTGTTTGAATAACTGGGTCCGGTTTGTCGCAATTTCTAAGATGACACACGACATAAAACACTTTTAGAGTTCAGAGTTTCGAAAAAACGAAACCACCAGCTGTGAATAACGGTATCCGCAAAAGAATAAGACCAAAAACAAGCCTGAAGCTCCAAATACAAATACTGTGGGTGAATTATCCAGTAAAACTGTCATTAAGTGAAGGAAAGTCTTTCAGGTTATTTAGTGATTGGTTTGTCTGCAGAACGACAGGAACTTGTGTCCTTGAACATCTTTAGTCTCCTTGTTGTTTCTAATGTTTTATTACGCAGTGATTCTAGCTGGATCATGAATAACAACTGGAGAGGATCAGTTACAGACATTTTCTGTATTAACTCAATTCTAAGACGGACACTTCTGGGCGTCAAGGCTGTAAACAACCCACATGGGAAGATGAAAGAAAGGGAGGGAAGCACCATTAAGAAAAAAAAAACACTTAAAATAGAGACCGTTAAAATAGGACTATTATCAAAGGACAGATGGGAGATGCAGGAGCATCAAAGGGGGAGGGGCCTGCGATAGCAACAAAATAACGAGGAGAGAGGCGGAGTCTCAACTCACCACGATCATTTCTGATGGCTCCAACGTGATGCATTCACAGCCTCGCCGCCCCTCCAGCTGCCGGCCGAAGCTGCAGAGACACAAGATGAAAGTTACAGCAGAAGAGCCTTTGCAACCCCCCCGACGCCCCCCCAATCCCCCGAATCATCATGGAAGAATGTCGCCACAGAAACAGTGGACCATGTTGTCAAGCAATGAGTTTGCAGATTTTGGCTCTTTTTGCAACTAATAGACGGACGTAAAACATAAGGGACGGGTCACCTGTCAATCATAGTAAGCCCTGCCCTAAAGCGGGCTGTGGTTACTACGCTAGGCATCGGGGGCGTAGTTCTGAATGATAAAGTCCGCGGAGGAGCAGCAGAGCAGCTGACGGCCACGCGGCCGTCCTGGAGGGGGGTGGCGCCATTTTACAATCTGCACCCTGTTTGTACGCGGAAGTGACCAAAGACAGATCTACACCGAGGCGCCGGCGTCCAAACGAAGGAGGTCAACTTTCCTACCCGTTTCCAAATTGAAGAAAGCAGCAAAGCCAGATCCACGTGCTCACCTTTCAAAATAAAAGTCCTAAAACGCACCATATTTGCAGTATTTGATTCGATTATTGGTCCATATGAAAGTGTGTGACAGCCTTAACTCTTTTTACTGTCCGCCTCTCTCTACAACCCCAGTCAGATGCTTGCAGAAGCAAAGAATTCTGGGTAAAAAAGAAAAGATGCATTTCAATGTTCAAAAGACCAAAAGGAATAAAACCTATGGCGGGTTAAGCTGCACCCAATACTTCTTTAATTATGAAAGTGGGTAACATAATCATTTCATAACTACTGACACGTGAGAAGCAGGAACACAAAGAAATAGCTAATAACTTGACCTGAATTTTGATATAATGTTGCGTTCAGAGTCAAGCAGAGAAGCCCAAAAACACTGCTGGGCCTCCAGAGACGTTCCATTTCTACTAAATCTGCAAGTTTATGGTTCATCTGATCAAAGATTATGCTTTTTGTTTCATCTGGTGCCATTTCTAAATGTAATATCTGAAACTCCCCGACCCCCCTTAACCACGGCGATGGCGTCCTCTGGAGGTGATGCTCAGAGGGCCGCTCGTCTTCCTAATGTGTTCTGATGGGGGAGACAATGATGGAAGTCCTCGTGGAAACAGACAAAAGGACGACGATGAAATCAAAGCTTCACGTTGAATGATCGTGTGTGGCAGACAGTGCTACAGTTTGCAGACTTGTACGCCGGCTGTGTTGGACGTGGCTTTGTTCAGAAATGAAGTAAATGCAGCTCAGCTCCTCCTTCCTCTTCAAAAGTTCAATAATAATAATAATAATGGTCAGACCCTCCCATATCGTCCACAGGCTTATCGGGGAGGAAAAGTATTGCGTCTCTAAAAAGCAGAAATCTAAAAACTGCTTTGCCCCTCCCCCACCATGGACGATGAGGTTTGATTCAGTATTGTGTCCCTCACATAAAACTCATCAGCATGGTTAAAACCAATAAAAACTATTACGAGCCGGGCAGACCGGCTCACAGAAACCTGCTGCGGGTGTTATTTTTAAACCAGCAGCTGAGGCAGGTGAGCGTTTGTCGCAGACGGGAGGGCAGACAGCTGCTGCGCCCGGGGCAATAAACGGTGACAGCCGACACACACACAGACACACACACCTCAGCTTGTGTCAGAGAGATACATGTACCCCAGTCAGACAAGTTCAATATTTGCTCCATCAGAATTTAGTGTGCGATCCGTGACGCATGACCCCCTTTTTTGGACAAAAAAAAAAAAAAGTTTGGGTTCAAAATCAAACCCAAAACAGAGATCCGGGTCCGTTTGGCGGCCACGTCTCCATGGCAACGATGGCCGCCAGTAAAGAGAGGATTGATGTAGGCCGAGTACCAGACCGCCGCACTGATGACTGGAGCAGCTTCTCAGCGGCGTTTAGTGGAAACAAGTCACATGAAGAGTATAAAGCCTCTTTTCTCTTGGAAGAAGGGGGTTGAAGCTTGCAGCTTGACATGCAATGAACATCATGTTTCTGAACCAAAAGGTGTAATTATTCACAGATTGGTTCATCAACAGAAGAATCCCATTGGCTCTCTGTGGAGGGAAACCTCAGCGTGGATCTGTGGTGTCTACGCATCGCATCCTTCCCGGCTGCCCATTGGTTGAATCCACAGCAGCAGCAAATGGAAGAGAAACAGAAAGCTCCAACACCACTGACCACCGACGGGAAGCTGAGGCGTCGCTCCTTCAGGTTCTTAGTGAGTGACGTGGCACTGAGCACGTTACCCCCCAGAGGAGGAGGACGAGGACGAGGAAGAACACAATATTCCAGGTTTTACATCCGAAGTGTGAAACAAAAGACAGAAAGGTTTCCTCAGAGAGCAGAAAGTAGGTGACTGTCAGACCTCCTCCTGGTGTCTGAATCAGGGAGGAGTGTGTGTCACTGTGTGCCCCCACCCACCGCTCTTCTGTTCCCTTTCTATAGGGAGGAGGTGTGTGTGTGTGTGTGTGTGTGTGTGTGGAGCCTCGGCTCATTTCCTGCCTGGATGTGCTTTTGGGCATCACAGGAACACATGGCCGGCCACTGTTTTACTAGAAGTTCTGCATTCTCTAGACACACACACACACACACACACACACACCCACACCTCTAGCTGCCCTGGGGTCATTTATACTTCCACTATTCCTTCAGCTGCAGTGGGGGCTTCGTGTTGTTGTGGGTGTGATTTTATTGTTGTTGCCTCTTTTCCTACCGACCGGCAAGCGACCACGGTTTCATTTCAAGTCGGTATTCCTTCAGCTTCATATGCTCAGGCTCAGCTCCACTGTGACTGATGTGCATGCAAGTACATGCATGTATAAATATGCATGTATGTGCACGTACCTTGTGTGGCTTTATGTACACACAGACCCACATTCTCTCACACACACACACACACACACACACCAAACTTGACAAGCGGACAGGAAAGAGCTGCTTCATGTGTCACGTCAGACAAACCCTGCCTCCACTCCTGTGTGTGTGTGTGTGTGTGTGTGTGTGTGTGTGTGTGTGTGTGTGTGTGTGTGTGTGTGTGTGTGTGTGTGTGTGTGTGTGTGTGTATGTGTGCGTGTGTGTGTGCGCGACTCACCAGCACCGCGCCAAGTACATGTGCTCCTTGACGAAGACGGATCCAGACAGCAGGATGTACCAGCAGGTCGCCGTGCTGTCGGCGCTGGACAGAACAGACCAGACGGGTGTTAAAGTGTGACGTTAAATATCACCATTAATCAACTGGTGTGTTTTAGGGTGGAGGTCGTTTCATTCACACATCCAGCCTTTATTTATTTGTATTTTCCTGGTTTTTATGAGGCGGCCCTTTACGTCGTGGCCATTGACACACGCATGTCATGAGTCATGTAAACGGGCTGAAAGGGAACGCAGAGTGCACATCCGAGCTTCGGGTCACGACCTTTCGTCAACCTCGACTTCACCCTTTGGTGATGCCATTGTTCGAAGTTAAACACATGGACGGAGTTTTATATTCTGTTGCTCTTTGCATGTTGAGAAGTAAAAGCAGGAAAAGCAGCCTGGTCCAGGTGCTGTGGCCCCCCGGGGAGAGGCCTCGTTCAACAGACTGCAGCTTCAGGGAATAAAGCTGGAGATATTCTGAATAAGTAGTAATGAATGGGCCCGGTAGTGACTTATTACAGGATTCATTACACTGTGTTTTTAAAAAAAATACCAGAGCGAAGCAGTAATGGCACAGCACCGAGCACAAGCCCTCCTCAGCACCACACACGTGTACTTACTAGAACAGGATGTGGTTGGCCTCGTGGCGCTCATACCTGGCCGACGTGCACATCGACCTGAGACACAAAGACACAGATGTTTGCACCGGCTACAATAACTACATGTGAATGTACAACTGTCATCCAACAAAACCAGCAGAGAAAACATCCAAGTAGCTCAAACACACAAGTATCAGATTGGGAGAGCCTGTGAGCTAAGCTAAGCTAGGCTAGGCTAGGCTAGGCTAGGCTAAGCGGCTCACCGTAGCTGATGCTCCCTGAGGTGAGCGAGGACGTCCATGTGGTAGAGGTGGCAGTAGATGGCGTGCAGGTCCTGTGAACACAAAGACACAAAAGACTTCAAAACATATTTACCATCACAAGCACAACGCAGCCCGCTTCACAAAATCTATGTGCGTGCATGTGCGTGTGCATGTGTGTGTGTGTTTGCGTCTGCAAACGCTCATTTTGGAGTAAATCAAAAGGTTCATGAAATAGTTTGCCATTTGAGGATGTGTTTATTTTGTTATGCTGTTTAGCAACGTGCCGTTTGTTGCATGATTCCGCGACGCACCAATGGGTAAAAAAAAAAAAAAAAACACAACTCCATGAGCCGTAATGCAACAACCTGCAAACGCTCACATTGATCACCGGTGTGAACAAACACGAGGGGGTCACTCAGATGTTGGTTTGAGTCGCTACTTTCATCCTTACGGGCCTATCAGACGACGGTGCCGCTGCGGATAACGTGAGTAAGATGGAGCCGCTGACAGATCGGGGAGAGGTGGGGGGGGGACTCACAGCTAGTGGGTCAGTGGGGTGGTGCACCTGCAGTGCTGCTGCCCCCTGCTGGCTGATACGTCAACAGATAAGATGTGTCAGACCTGCTGACACCTCAGACCGATACAGCAGCCGCTCAGACGGAAGCACTTGATTTGTGCGTTTTATTTGTATTTCCCGTCCCCGAGGACAGTGGAACCCTTTGGAGGACATCCATAAAGGTCACATGCTCGTTCAGTGGGGTCGTGACCCCGCGGGGGCCGGCAGAAAGGCCTTCAGCGTCTTCCCCCTGAATGTTTGAAAGTGAAAAGGAACCCGGGTTCGGCCCACGCCGTCAGCACACAGGGGACATTGTGGACAGGGGGACACAACGCGTCCATTCAGGACAAACAGCTCGGATCACATCACGTTACACGCAGCATGTGGACATATTCCACGAATATGATGGGCGCACACACACACCTCGGGGTGTTTATGGCGCTTACATGACAGCTGCAACACTTCTCGCTGGAGAAAAGCTTAACGTTTATTCTGGATTAAAGAAATCCTGCCTGGGATCAAAGTAAAAAGATCGACACGTAACCCCGGTGACCATCTCCGCATGGAGCTAAAGCCTCGCCGGGGGTCGATGGGGGGGAGGGGGGCTGCGACAATGCGCCGCTCGCTCCACCGCGGCCTTATCAGCGAGGCATCAGCGTGATGGTTTGCAGCACTTAAGTCTCAAATCCCGTCCTCAGGCGCTGCAGCCGGTTCTCCTCTTCCGCTGGATCAAAGACGCGGCTTTAAAAAGGGAAAGACGGGCTTGAAATTGACCTTTTTTCAATTTAAAGCATGCAGCGTGACGCAGCAAAGACAACAACGACAGACGGAGCAGAGGCTCTCCGCCCCTCCTTTACTCCCAACTGGTGTGGAGCGATTCCCACAAAGCACCACACCAGCTGCCTCCGCCGCGCGGCCAAACCCAGCCGCCACACAGGCGCAAAAAGCACGGCCACACTGAAGTGGAAAGTCTGACCCGTCACGCAACCCGAGCTGCACTTTCTTCACTGAAATAAATGAAGTTGGCGCGGGAGCTTTTTCCCCTTTTCTTTCTCCGCCTACAGCGAACGTCTGCGTGCGTTCGATACGTCACCGGCTGGCTGCCTCCTTCCAGGCCGTTAAGAAGCTCTTCACACTTACGTACAACATGTGATGTGTAGAAAGGACAACGCTCAGCGCGCTGTGAACCAAGTGTTTCCCCTCCGTCTCATTCCAGTCCATCACTCCCTCAATCATTCAAGCACTTTTCAGAGTCCGACACTAAAGCCATTTAAAACTCATTCGTCTTTCTGCCCCCCCCCTTAACCCCTCACCCCCCTCCCTTCATGGCCACGGGCCGGCTGTCAGGCAGCAGGGGCTCGTTTGCCGATCTGTTGAGGCGGTTTGGGCTGTTTGTGTAGGAGACTGAAACGCGCCGCGTTTGGTTTGGTTGGTTTTCCCATGAGCCTCGGGGGGGTTGGAGGGAACCTGGAATGCCTGGTTCATTCGTTGCAGACATCAGCTCAAATTCAACCGCGGCCGAACCCACGCAAGACATTTTAATGCGGCTTAAACATTTTACATCCAAATGTCCAAGCCGGAGAGAAGCCTCCAGTTCGTCATTTGGGCCGTCAGTGAGCGGAAGTGAGTTAGTGACTAAGACGCTGTAGAGGCATCTGCCATTGACCTGTCAATCACCGTGTAGCCCCACCCTGCAGCGTATATTACAGATCGTAAGGAGAGGTTAAGCAAATCGCACACAAGCCGTTTACTCAGGAAGAAAGAGCCAACGTTCACGCCATGTTTCTACTAAAAACAAGTGGAAAAGCAAAAACACGTTTAAAAAGAAAGTGTGAAGATTATCCAACTAGTCAGCAATCAAACACTCAAACGGGGGAAACATGGGCCAACGTTCTCGTCTCGTTTGAATACGTTTGCATGGAAGATTTCGCTGTGAATCACGACGGAACGGAAGCCAGAGTCATGTTATTACGAAAGACACACACACACACACACACACACACACACACACACTCTCTGTGCAGGTAACTTCCAGGCGAAGGTGGGCCGAGGACCCTTCGACTACGGGTAAGCGAACGTAGAACCTGTAGGGCAACGTGCACAAAGAAAAAGGAACATTAATGGATTTGAGCTACATTAGCCATGCCCCGCTACCCCCCCCCCCCCCCCCCCAACACACACACTTCATTGTCCCCCCCGTCACACATTGTGACTAACGTCCAAATACACAACAGTCAAACTTCCATGAATAACATTTCCTGTTTGTGTACGTTGAAAAAAAAGCCCCTTTAGTGTACCGAAGGGGGCCGACTGACTGGCTGACTGGCCGACTGACTGGCCGACTGACTGGCCAACAGGCTGGCTGGCTGACTGGCTGGCCGACAGGCTGACTGGCTGACTGGCTGACTGGCTGGCCGACAGGCTGACTGGCCGACTGACTGGCTAACAGGCTGGCTGGCTGGCTGACTGGCTGACTGGCGATTCTCTGGAATGCAGCTGTCACATTCCCGGCATTCCAGAGGTAAACCATCTGCATTCTTTGAGACTAACAAAGTAAAGAGCCGGACCAACAGGCCGACGAGTGATGTGGGACAGAGGGGGGGCAACCTGTCAATCAGCCTGTAGCCCCGCCCTAAAGCGTCCCTTGCTTTATGGTGGGTTTGACTCTAAATGGACCATAATGCTCTGAATGAACATCATGCTGTTTTGAAGAGAGTGAGACCATAAACTCATGTTTATTCCCTCAGTAGAGTCATTTTCTCATAGACGTCGATGGGACCAGAGGAGGCGCCCCCTGCTGGTCCCTGCTGTCAGTCTTTTACTGAATAGAAAAGGGATAAAAGGGACAATAATTGTAAAAGAACTAACTAATTTTACTAATTATAAAAGAAAGGTAGCTTCTATCGCTTGCCATCTTTTTGAGGATTAGTTCCTACTTTTCCCTTCAAACTAAAATGAACACAACTGAGACGACAATACGAGGATGAAAAATCTCGTAAGCAGAAAATTGTGACAATCAGACGAATATTTATTTTTCAAATTCAACTTGCTTTGGGTGCTTTTTTCCCGCCAAGACGCGAAACTAAAAATACAGTTGAAGCAGCTGTGCTGAGCTACCGGAGGCAAACATCCAGCTGCTGGGGGGGGGGGGGGGGGTCGTCCGTTTAGCTTCTGGACTCGCAGGCGACACGTTCAGACCGCATTGCACGGGAACTACTGAAAGTATGCAATTAAACAACAAATGGAAAGAGAAAAAGAAACGTGGAACCTGCACACGCTCGAACTTCGATATCAACTTCCCTTCAAAGCGCACAAACACAGACAGACACGCATGCGCTCGCAGCAGAAGGCGTCGGCGGCCCTCCTTCCCTCACACACATTCCGGACCCGTTTTACGAGGTCATGGAAGCTGTTTGAATGAGAGAACTGTGGCAACAGGTTCCTACATGGCCTCCTTCTGCTCCGAGGAACCAGGGAACAGTGGAAGGGGCGGGGCCACCTTCACAAATAGAGATGTAGAGATAAGTAGAGCGCCAGTGAGCGATATTGGTATACTGTATTTTACCTTTATCTTAATTTACACCCTTGGAATTGAATCAACGTACGATGTTGGATAATAATGAACAGATTGGACACAAATTGCATTTTTGTGCATGATTTTAATCACCATGAATAAAATCATTTGAGTTTATTTCTTATTCTTGAAGATTATAACAAATTTATACCAGCGCAGCCATGAAATAGATTTTTATAAATTCTGTAGAGCGATAATACGACCAGCATTGAAGCGCCTCATCACGTATAGTTACATAGATAAACTTTAAATGACGTCTCGTCACTGCACAGTGTCTTTTGGTTGGCAGCAATAAAACATTTCTGACATAGTTTCTTAATCCTAATCATCGCCGAGAGGAGAGCCGCTGATCGGAGGAGGCACCTACGTCACCTGATGGCTGAACCTAAACAACCTGCAGCATCCGTCAGCATTCCCCACAAAGCAAACAGGTCAGAGCCGAAATACGTCTGTTCACGCCCGCTGCCCTGTGAGGAATGCAGCACGCACACACACACACACACACACACACACACACACACACACAGGAAGAGCCCACTTGTTTACATTCAAACAGCAGCCAGCGGCACAGAGGCCCCGGCTGGTGCAGCTAATGCTAGATGCTAAAAGGATTTTTTAGCATCTGTCTGTCTCCACTCGGGCCCTTCAGTTACGTGGTGCCTTTATTGGCTCCACAAGGAGAGCTTTCAGGGGCCCAGGGTCAGCGGAAGGCTGTGTTTATTCACCCGTTATACACACACGGCTCCCCCTTACACGCGTTCCACACTCTCCTTTGAGACTGAAGTCATTCTTCATTTCGCTACCCTCGCTCGACCCGACAGTTTGTTGATGTTGTTCCTGGTGTGTGTGTGTGTGTGCGTGTGTGTGAGATTTTACGTCAGACAGAACTTACTGAAACTGAAATTAGCTTGAAGATGATTTTTTTTTTTGGGATAAATGCCTTTCCTTTCAACAAAATGTTGCAGCGATAGCAACAAACGTGTTTGTTTCACGTACAGTGTTCGCATGTTGTCCGAGGTGGTGAAGAAGAGCGACGTAGTCATGGCAACGACACCCGTCTGTTTGTGGACGGATGATTTGAAGCCTCAAGTAAAATTTCATCCATCTTACATTGTTGTTGTTGTTTTTCTCGCAACAAGAAGTGACTGTATCTGAAATCTGGAGGAGTGATGAAGAGACGCTTTGCAAGTCTCTTGTAGAGACCCGTCAATCACAATAAGCCCCGCCCTAAAGCGCCCCCATCTTCATGCTTGGTCTCCACTCTACATGGATCATAATTCACTAAATGAACATCATGCTGTATTGAAGACTTGAAACTAGAGGCTGAGACTGAGACCATAAACTCATGTTTACTGAGGGAATAAACCAAGAGAGAAGTGGAGTCATTTCCTCATAGAAGTCTATGGGAGCAGAGTCGCCGCCCCCCCCCTTTTAAAAAACACAAAGCTTTGGACGAGGGGCGACCCTTTGGGTTTCCTCAGCTATCAGATACGAGTGGTACTTCGTGTCCTTCATCACGATGACTAATGGCATCAAAGTGGGAGGCTCAAGTCAACAGAAATAACAGGAGAAGTTAATGGCGAACAGTAGCATTGTTTTTCATCGTCCCCTTCCTTACGAAACGTCCCCGAGGCCGAACCCGCTGTCCGCTGTGACGGAACCATTTCAGCCCGTTTGTCTTCACGGGTTTGCGTGTTCAACATCCCCGGAAGGAGGAGAAGTGATGAAGAAGGAGGCCTCTTCCACTGCACGTGGGAGTCGCGCTAAATTTAGTGACTTTATCGCGGCGGCCGGCGATCCACTTCAGAGTCACACAGGAGGGGAACGAACACCTCCGAGGCCGCCAGAGCACCGGAGCTTCTAAAAAAAGGACCTGGAGGCTCTTTTTAAAAACTGTTTTCGTTTTGTCCTGTGATAGATACCAGCTGCTGGACATGAACAGGCAGAACGGAGGACAATTAAGCCGGCTGTGTTTCCACAGGTTCGCGTGAGGAAGAGGAGGAGGAGGAGGAGGAGATCCTCCCTCGAGCTAAAAGGTTGCACAAACTACCTCCTGGGGGAAGTCCATGATGTAATGCCTTGTTTTTTTTCAAAATGTAAGCATGTCACGGACCACAAACTGGCCTCTGTGAAAGTGTCTCTCGACGACCCCGTTGGGTCCCCGCACCTCGGTTTGCGTACCAGCTCATGTAGTTGACGCCGGACGCTTACAACTTTAGTTTAAAACATCTTAATTTGAGCGTCACTACCGAATGGCACAGTCAAGAGACGTTAACCGGGCACAACGTTAGAGGTTAGCGAAGACTTTCTCCCCAGAACTGTCCGGTTAGCTCAACGCCATTGAACAAGTGACGTTAGTGTGTCTAATTAGCAGAAGTGACCACAAACTGCGCGGTCAAACACAACTGACAGCGGAGGGAAGCGACAGTTGGATGTTAGCTAACTTTAGCAGCGCTAATTAGGAGAAGAAGGAAAGCGATAGTTTTGTTTACCTCTGCGGTCCGCAGCGGGGGCGGTTTTTTCAAAGCCAGTTTGAAAGAAGTTTCCATAGCTCCGGTCATTTTCATCACTCCGGCTTCTTTCTTATATTATATTCCCCACTTTAACTCCTCATCGCCGCTGTTTTTGTATTTGTTAATCCGGGCCGAGACTAGCTCACATCCCCCGCGGATCCAGGCGAGCTCCGAGCCCCGCACTCCGGGCTCCGAGCATGGATGGATCTCCTTCTTCGCTGCGGGAAAAAGAGAGAGAGGAACTAAAAAAAAAAACTTTTTGGAAAAACGAAAACAAGAAGAAGCCACTTAGAAGCGTGACAGGAAGTCAAATCCACGGGACGAGTAGTGTTGGAGCCCACACATCTTTGGGTCAAACGGAACGTTCTCGGCAGCGCGCCGCCGTCACATCCAGGAGTTGAGATTTCTACTTTTATTTTAGGCCCCTCCCCCTGCGGAGCGGACAGTGACGACATCTGTCTCACGGCGACCGCGTTGTGTTCAGGTGCTGTGGGAAATAAGGTGTCTTGCGAGTGGAAGGATCTGAAATTCTGAAAAGGATGGATTTATTTTATCGCCAGAAATATCGCCGGATAAATAAACGTTTTCTTGACCTTCTTTTGAATACATATTTGTTTTAATATACACACAGATTAATATAATTCATTAAAAGCTGAATTATGTATTTCTCTTGCAGCGAAACATTTCTCTAAAAACAATGAACAAATCGTAATGAATGATATTTTATTTCATGGTAGTCGCAAAACAATTTAAAAAAACCTTAATAAAATAATAAGGGTACAATAATAAAAGCTACAGTTCAGTGTAAGGACGTTTTTCAAAAAAAGGAAAACTATTTAAGCCTTTGTTAAAAATGGGCGATCACTAAGTAATTTTTTAGTGTAATTTACGAGCTTTGGAGGAGTCCTTTAACCCATCGTAGATCCTTCTAACTTTTGACACCTCATGTCCGCTGGCACAGAATGAACATAGACCCAACTATTAAAGAATATATTTATTAAAGACTTTCGCGCGTCTTGATTTAAAGACAGTTCTCTGGAAGATATAGACAGTCGGGGAGGAATCATGTCTCATATCTCCATATCAGCCAGGAGGACACTCCTTCGTTTTATTGCATGCGTGCGTGCGTGCGCGTGCGTTCGTTTTGTTTTACATCCCGTGCCGTAGGAGAGGGGTGGAGCCAGTGGGGAAGTGAATACAGAAAAAAGGTGTGCAAAATGTGTGACCCAGATGGGCCAAGCAGTGAAAGTCAAAGCACCACCAATCCAAACGAACGGTTTAAAAATTATATTTTTAATTATTAAAATGATATATATATATATATATTTTTAAACGGTTTATATATTTTAAAAAAATGTTGTATACTCATAAAAACAGAAAAGGGGAAATAGAACCCCATCAGATGTGTTGGAGCTCCTGGATCTCTACTTCTCCATGAAAACATTCCCACAGACAGATTCTTAAAATCGCCTTCTTTATTGCACAACATTCCCATAAAATTGAGAAGAAAAAAAAGATAATTGGAGGAGACATTCTGTACAAATACATGAAGTAAACAGGAGTATGTACAGTTTACATGAACCGCTTCACACAAAATAAGTTACTCGAACACTACAAGGGATCAACGCAGACAAATAAAGTAGGAACTTTATCATTTGAAGGTGATGATGATCATGATTCCACCGAAGCGTCTGTTAAGACTACATCAGCTTTAACTCACCAGGTTTTTTTTCAAAATTGAACGCAGGTGAAGCCAAAATACAGTAAAATCAAATCGCACCCAGACAAAAAAAAAAAGACAGAATCCTCCGTCGGCGTCGCTGGGAAGTTGCCAAGAAAGTCTGCTGCTGTGGTTTAGCTGCTTTGCGAGTGAAAATAGTGTTAACCAGTATATACATATATATTTATTTATATTTCCTCCCACGGCAACGTGTTCCCCTCTCGAAGCCGTAAAAGTCGTAAGAAAAAGGCGTCTATAAAAACGTGAAAATATTTCAGCATTTGGGCCGATGAAGCGCTCTGATGTAAAAATACGACGATCCGAACTTCTGGCAAATGTTCCCTTTTTCCTTTGAGGGAGAAGAACACAGCATGGAGTCCTCTGATTAAAAGAGGGGGAATTTGTCATTCTGTGTGAGGACGTCTGAGGTAGAGCTGGACCTGTGGTCAGAATGTTACGAGCCGAAAATTAAGAAATGTGGCTTGTAAACAAGAAGAAATAACATAACTGGCAAGAGATTGATGACGCTCTCAGGAATCTTCACCTCCAAGTGGTTTGAACCTCCGTCCCTTGTGTTTAAGTTTGTACAAAGAGGAGAAGGAGAAGAAGAAAAGCCAAAAGAGAAGCAACAGGAGGAACTCGGCTGTCGTCCTGAAGGTTCCTCCTCACCGGGAAGAAAGTCTTTGGTTTTTAGGTCCGAAAGTACAACAAAGAGTTGCCGTTTTCAACATTCAAACAGCTGGAGGGGGTTGGTTCAGTTGGGCCCCCCACACCCTCCTCTGCCCCATGCAACATCTGCATTACACCACGTTGAGGAGGGGCGGGGGGGGCAGCAGCTCACAGCAGGATCTGGGCCACGTAGGGGGAGTGAGTGCTGGCCACGGCCGCCAACAGGGGCAGGTCGCTGGACTCGATTCTGCAAACCAAACCAAAGAAATGGACTTAAAAATAAATATAGTTAATCCTTTGATCTTGAGCTACAAACCCTCATTTTCTAACATTTTATACATCTGTGATTGAAGTGAAAAATGCATTAGCCATTTCTGAGCTAACACTGCACATTCAGCGTGGTTTACTCTCGTGTTTTCTAGCCGGTGGAATTATTCGTCTCAGAGCGTTGCTGCCACCTGCTGATCAGGGCAAAAGTGTGCAACCACACAGGTACATGTGCGTGCTCAGACACACAAAGCAGCTTGACAGCTGCCGTGGGGGGAGAGGGAGAGCGAGCTTCTTACCCCAACACCATGCCCAGCTCCTTCACGTGGACTCTCGTCTGCCCCTTCAAGTACTCGGCGAGCATCTTACTCTTGAAGTAGATTTCCTGCAGCCGGTCCTCGAGGTGCATGATACACTGAGGAGGGGAGGGGAGGAGAGGCGTGGTTAGTGGCGCTGATGGCGCTGTTGGCGGTGCACTGACGAGAGGCCTCACGTACGAAGTTGGGCGAGAGGTTGAGTTTGTAGAGCTGGTGGGTGGACTGCAGCAGGCTGGACACCAGGCAGGACACCAGCACCTCCTTCCCCAGCTTGTGGGCGTCCATGGCCCGTCTCTGGCTGCTCGCCACCTGCACCGTCCACCTGTCCGTGTCTGCGACAATGCAGACGGCCTCAGCTATGGGCTCGTCCAACACTGGGTGCTGCAGGGGGGGCAGAGACGCATAAGACGCATGCAAAGAGGTGGCAAAAGGACAGGTTGGGCTAATTGGCAGGGCTTTACCTGAACAGCATGGGTTAACTCGGCCGTGAGGCACTGCCGCAGCTTCTCGTCGCTAGGCAACCCGTGCAGTACAAAGTCCGGCACGTAGGTGGGGCAGTAGCCCCCGAACAGAGAGCGGCCGAAGTTGGCGATGCTCGGCTTGGAGTAGTTCTCCACCAGCCTCGACCTGCGGATCGAAAAACAAGCGGGACATAAGAGCGGTTTCTGTTTATAAATTATGAGGAAGAGGAGGCAGGGATGAGGGTGGGGGTCAATGGGTCCTGTGCTCACCCAGGGAGCGGCACCAGCACTTCCTCCTGCCAGTCCTCGGTGTCCTCGCTCTCGCTGTCTCCTAGCGCGCTGTCCGAGCTCTCGTTGCGCGGTATCTCCCACTCGTTGACTGGCGCCACCTTGCGCTTTTGGTCCCCTTTGCCGTCGCAGCCCCCCATCGTCAGGGGGCCCTTGTCCTGCTTAGCGGAAGAGCCCCCGCAGAGGCAGGCGTCAGAGAAGTCCGTGGACCCGCACCTGCACCTCCTCTCGACCTGCGACATAGCGTCCCCCTTTACGCTCACCGCGCCGCCAAAGCCGTGACCTGCCGAGCCCCGGTGCGGGGGGGCTCCCGAGGGTTCCGGCGAGCTGTCCGTGGTGCCGGCCTCCTGCCGCTGGGCCGCAGGGTCCCGCTGGCTGGAATACTCCTCAAAAGCGTCCAGGCAGGTCGGCGTCCACTTACTGGACACCCGCTGCAGGGCCGGCGCCCCCTTGGTCGTCTTGGTTTGGTCCTCCGATGCGTCGGTGCTGCTGGTCGTTGATCCCGCCCCCCTCTGGAGCAGGGGCGCAGGGTGCAGCGGATGGAGCTGCTGCTGCTCCAGCAGGTGCTTCTTGTAAGCCTCGTCCACCTGCCGTCTGCGGCTCTCCGTGTCCGACTCGGGAGACATGGAGTCGCCGATGAGGAAGGTGACCTTGGGCTTGTCCTCTTCCTCCTCCTCCGTGAAAGTCAAAGCCATGGGTCCCAGCGCGCCAGCCGGCAGGTTCTTATCCGGGGGCTTCTTCTCGAGGGGGGGGCGTGCGGTCCGCGCGGACGGCACCGCGGTTGGTGGGTTCCCGATGCCGCCGCCCGTCCCCGCCCCCTCTGTGTCGACACGCGGAGCCGATGGATTTGATGGGAGGGTCGAGGGTACAGATGGGACAGCGCCGTCTCCCTCGGTCTCTGAATCCAGCACACAGACCTGCTCCCCGGGGGGCGCCGAGCCGACGCGCAGCACAACCTCCAGCCGGGCCTCGGCCGCCGGCGGGCTGCTGGACTCTCTGTGCGCCCCCCCCAGTTCGGCTGCTTCTGCGGTCCGTATTACTGGGCTGTGACCCTGCCTGCGCCCCGACTGAAGCACACTGCTCTCTGACCCATGACTACGACTGCCGTTCTCCTCCTCCTCCTCCTCCTCATCTTCTTCCTTGGGCGTGTTCCCGGCGCCACACTCCACCACCGTGTACGTGCTGCTGTCTGACGGGTAGCTACCGCCGTCCCCCTGGGCCGGCCGGCCCTGGGCCCCGTGGGACAGGTAGTCCCCGCTGGGCTTGTGGACGGTGACCAGGACGTAATCAGACTCCTCCACCTCCCCTTTCCTCAGGGAGGTGGTGATGAGCGAGCCGGGCAGGACAATGGCCTCGTCCTCGGCGCTGTCCAGCATGTGCGTCTCAAGCAGCTCGGAGCAGCGGATGAAGTAGGTGAGGACGTAGAGGAGTCTCTGCACCAGCTCCTGTCTGCGGCCCACCACCACCGTCCTCGACAGGCGCACCGGCGACCCGATGGAGCCGTACAGGTCTCCTGCACACAGCGGCCCAACAGAGACACATCTCAATTCAAGGGTTCAAGGCTGCGACCACTAGGTGTCACTGTGACCTCAACGTCTGCACCTCACTAAACGGAAGGTTTAATGGCGCTGTGGTGATAAGCGATTGGCATCAGGGTACGTGTGTGTGTGTGTGAGAGAGAGAGACAGAGAGACAGAGAGAGAGAGAGATAGAGATCCGGGCCTCACCTAGCTGGGCCCACAGCGGGTTGTACGGGTGCGTCTTTGCCAGCAGGTCCACGCTCTTGGAGGAGTGCTTCTCGAGGAAGATCTTGATGGGGGGCTGCCCGTTGGGCATCACGGTGGGAACCCAGGCCAGGTGATTGGTCAGGACAGCCGTCAACAACGCCGGGAGGAATCTGGAAGTATCGGACAGCGGGTCGGTCAGCCGGGAGCAGATTATAATCCCCAGTGGAGCCACTTTGTCCGCTTCTCTCCAGACTTCGAGTTAGTCGCTTGGGCTCTTGATGGGAAAACTGGCTGACACCACGTACACACATTCTTTGTTTGCAACACACACAGACGTGTGCCGACACACACATGAACTTGGCCTGAATCACTTCCACCCTGGACTCAACGCACCCTCACACTAGTGCAGTTGTGATAAAAACCCATTTTTCTTTAACTTGCCGTCTTTGTCTGGCAGCTGAATCTTTGCTCTGTGTCGCTGACGAGGGTCAGAAACGCACACATCTTAAGAAAGTTCTTCTGCTCAGTGTCCCGGCAGCAAACTAACGTTTCAATACGCGTCGCTGTGTTCAATAAAAGGCCTCAACACCCATTCAAACATGCACAATTAGCAGTCGTTTGTCGTGGCTTTGTAACAGCAAAAAGTCGCAATTAGAGCCTGGCGGGGATCTTCTCATCCACAGCTCGTCTGATTCAGATACACACATACACACGCAGAGACGCTCAGAGTCTGTGTGTGTGTGTGTGAGAGAAAGAAAGGCCATAGGCTGTGTAGACTAGAACAGAATAGTGTTTGTTTGTGTGAGAACTTGCATGTTTTATTCTCTTGACTCATCCGGGAAGCACCAGCCAACCAAAGATTGCAGCATTGTGCAGCATTGTGAACTTCCTGATTGCTGCAGGACATTGCCTCTTGCCGAGTTTCTCATCTTCCGAGTGTCCCGGGACAGAGGATGTCACATGCGTGCAAATGGTAAAAACCCCCATTTCTTCAAAATGCTTTCTACTGCAACTCTGGGCCACTCAACTGGTTCTTGGAGGCCTGCTCCATCAGCAGGGCGAGCTCCCTCATGAAGTGGCCGCACAGCTGGTTCTTCTCCGACGCCCCGGACATCATGGTCAGCCAGACGGGCTCGGCCACGCGGGGCATGGTGTACAGGTCGCAGATGGTCCTCCTGCAGGTACAGGTGAGAGAGAGCCAATGAGCGGGGAGGGACGGGGGAGAAGACAGACCGCCATTGTCCCTCTCGGGGTGAACAAAAGCCATCTCAGTTCCGAGGCCATGGGAGCCCCTGGCTGTGTGCGACGAATACACACACTCACACACACTGTACACAGTGTGTATATCTGTGTGATGACCATTGAGGGACTGGAGTTTCCAGTCTCGGCTGGAGGCCAAGCAGTGACGGGGGGGAGGTGGGGCTCTGCAGTTTGAGGAATGCAGAGGATAGGGCGTTTTTTAAGACGCAGCTGCTGCATTCTGGGGGTTTCTCAAATGCCAAACAGGCCCGATGTGAGCCGCTGCCCACTGATTCAGGCCGCCTCACAGCTTCACATTGGCTTCTTGTTTTGTCATTGTTTTTTCCACCTCGCTGTCATTTCCATCATTCTTTTAATGCATGTTAATGAATTATAATATTAGTCACACTGTAGTTGCCTTTTACGATATTACAGCCACTGGTTTTAAAAGTTCTGCCCTGTTCTCGGAGGCCGACTTGGTTTCACTGGAAACCAGAGACCGTCAGCTGGGTCGGGAGCTATAAAGAACCCGGTGACGGAGGAGACGTCAATGTGACCCCCCCCCTCTCCGGTAATCCGGCTATTTCAGGTCCCAGTGTTTGTCCAAAGGAAACAGGAACACAGTTCTGCGAAAAGAAGAACCAACTAAGCGCAACCTCATGAATGTTGCAAGTAGTTGGACACCGTTAAGTGTTGTAACACAAGACCTGGTGATTAGCATCAAGGAACCACAGCGCACACGAGGACGCAAAGGAACGCGCCTCGAAACACGTCTCCAGAGGCCGCTCAGGTGTGCGTGATGAAAGAGAAAAACATGGTTAAACACCCGTGGAGGAGACGTGAGACTCTGGTGTGAGATCTGCTTTGAGTGGTGGCTGCATGATGAGATCATTAAGAGGTAATAAACACATTGCTGTTTAACATCGGAGGCCTGAGCGGGAGATCTGCCAGTCACGTGCACTTTAAAGCGCAGAGGGAAGCAATAGAAACATTTCTCTGGTTCCTTAACACGATGTCAAGTTTGCGTAGGGTATCACACAGGAAGTTCGATCCCTGAACACGGCGTAATGAGTCGAACCCGACACAACGTGACCCCGATGTCCACCTGCCTCTGCTGGCGGTTTGAGTGAAACTACGTCAGAAGCTCCCCTCTCCTCCCGGCATGTTCCATGAAGTCAAAGCCCCTTAATGGCAAAGGTGGCTGCGCGTATATTTAGCTGCCGTCTGAGGTGAGATTCTACAGATATTTAGTTCAGCTTTCCTCCTGCTGGCACTCGCGTATTATTTACTATTCTGAGGCGGCTAGGCCTCCCACTCCGGAGGCTTGTGTTGCCAACGTGCACGTGACTGCAGCGACGAGGGGCGCTCTGCCTAAACGCCTCTGTGTGTGTGTGTGTGTGTGTGCGCGCGCGCACACTATGGTGGAGACAAGCATGCGTACACATACACCCTTAAAATGTGCTTGTTTTATGAGCACCGAACACGGATGCTGACAAGACCGTCGCTCATGTGACACCTAGAAAGTACATCAGCAGGATTTTACGACGTGGAGAATTGATTGAACCTTTTAACCAGCGGTTCACTGCAGCGTCGAGGGAATCTAAATGAAGCGTTGTCTGCGCTGTTGAGTAACTGTTAGCTGTCCAGCCAAATAAGCTTCTTTAAAACAAGCCCCAAAGCAACAAGTCCCAGCATGCACCGCGGTCGCAACGTACATCTGTGGCCCAGGAAACGGTGACTTCCTCCTTTCTTTCACCGGACACATTTCAACATCGCACACTGGCTTAGCAAACACTTCAAAACGATCACTTCATTTGAAGGTACACGAGGAGAGGCCAGAGAACGTAGTTGGGTAGACTTTAAAGTTAGAAACGATGGACGCCGCGATGAGTCACGTCGTGATCGTCTACGGCCGCGACATGTTGTCCAACCTGAATTCGTTGAGCCCGTCCACCATGCGGCTGTAAGCCAAGGCCCTCTGGCAGGCGTCAGCTGACCTCCGACTCATCATCATGGCCTGGCGAGGAGACACACACACGTCGCACCGTGAAGAGAAAGCCAGAACACAGGAACCCTCGAAGGGAAAAGCACCACTCAGGTCACCTGTTCGATGGCGCTCTTGAGTTTGTTCATGTGGCTTTCGAAGAGGGGGAAGTGGGAGAAGAAGAAGTCCTGGAAGCGGCTGTTCTCCTCGGGGTCGGCGGACAGCGTGAAGATGACCCCGATGGCGATCTTCTTCTTGCGGGCCACGCCCAGGCTCGGCCCGCCACTCTCGTCAGACATGTTGAAGCTCTCCTCCACCGACCTAAGGAGGAGAAACCAGCATGAAGCTTCACCACTACAATCACAGAAGCATTCATTGAATTAAACATGAAACGTTAAAATACCTCAAATTCTAAATGTGTTTTTTTTCACTAATCTGAAAGTCACTCAAAACGCCTGAAGCAGAGAAGCTGTGTAAGATCGGAGCGCAGGCTGCATTTACACCGACGGGCCAACACGGCATCCTGTCTGGTCACAGCGCTCTGTGCGTGTGTGTCTGTGTGCGTGTGTGTCTAGCTGGATTCAGAGGAAGTCCTGGTGGGATAAACACTACAGAAGCTCGGCGCACACATGGAATGTGTTGGAGGAAACTTTTGGTAACTCCGGTAACGCCACCGGCGTTTACAGTAACAGGAGGTTGATGAATTAAAGCGGACGGCTTTTCTAGCGGAGGATTTGGGAACTTTTTCTATTGCTGCTTTAGAAAAACTGTTTGTTCACCAACAAGAACAATGATGGGAATCTTTGTCCAAATTGTCTTTTTTCTCTCCAGAAATAATCAAAAGGGAAGCCTTCGGTGCCCCGGCAGCACCCGTCCCCCGTGCTCATGTCTGTGACGCTCACCAGCGGGGGAAGACGCCGTTCTCCAGGCTGGTGGTCTGGCTGCGCAGCCAGCGGCGCTGGTAGCTGGACGCACAGCTGCTGGTCAGCGAGGAGCCGGGAGACGGGAAGGGGGTGATGAGCAGGCTGCTCAGAGACGCTGCAGAGACAACGGGGGGAACAGATGGAGGGATTAGATGGGTGACAGAAGGGGGGACGCAGAGGACGAGACTGTGTGGTGTTACTCATCGCGTACACACACACACACACGTAATTTCCTTACTAACGCAAAGCACAAAAAAAAAGACATTCTAGCTAATTACTGTCACTGCTTTCTTATGAGAGCTAACATCAGTTAGCCTGCTAGCTGTCCCATGCTGGACAACCTGTGTCCACACCCGGCCTGACATTGCAGTGACCACCCACACACACACAGCACGGGGTTATTTACAGCCCAGGCAGCTCGCACTGAAGGGTCACATGAGCCCCTTTAGACGTGAAGTGCGTGTGGAGAGATAAAGGGAGAGCGGATGACAACCACACAGCAGATGAGCTTCATCAACTAGTGGCTGCTTTTCAGAGCTGCTACTTTTAATCCGTTACATGTGACCCGGGTTTGAGCAGAAAGCCCGGTTCACCTCGTACCAGCCACGTCAGTGTCAGCCACTCAGTGTCAGTCCAGGCTCTGGTTGACAGTCTGGTTAACATACCTGACCTGGCGATGCCGCTGTCCCTCTCCTCGTGGAGCCCTCGTCCAGGCATGTCCATGGGGTGACTGTGGCCTGGAGGGAGGGAGGAGATGAGAAACACATAAAACATAATGTACCAGGGATGCAAACCGTACAGAAGCTGACGCTTTTACAGGCTTCACCTCCTCAGCATCCACCTGTGAGCTACAGCATGAAAACATACAAATACAAAGTTTCCTGCTGTGACGTGACCAGCGGCTGAGTCACCATATGGACAGTGCATACGAATCATACAAGTGCTTGGCGTTGGACTTTAGATAGATAGATCTAGAGAGATACTGTGAAACAGGCGATATTCATGCCGTTAGTGCGACAACAGAAACAAGCGGACCACAAAGCGCTGCTTTGCAGCCGTCTGCACGACTCCGATGGAGGTCACTGGCTCTTAGGCGGCGTCCTCGTCAACACTTGCGTGAGACCGAAAGGCCACTGAATACTTCCGTCAAAGGCTCTGCTCAGCGTGAAGTGATGAATGATGGGAATTTGAGTTTAACGTCGTCTAGTTTCTTGTGTTCTGTTGCTGGTTTGCATCCTGATCAGGAGGAGAAGAGTACTGCACCAAGTCGTTGCTGTCAGAGAGGTTGTTTTTTTTTTACGCACGCTGCGCTTTATTGTTGCTAGGCAACAACAGAAAGAGCATTGTTAAAGAGCATTGTCTCCTTAACCCAACCCGTGAACTGCAGTTTAAATGAAAATAAAAACTTACCTGAAATCTAATTCTCCCTAATGAGAAGCAGAATGTTTTATGTTCACATCTCTACAGTGCCGATGCATCGTCATGGTTACAGCAGTCTAATTGTGCAATAGTGGAGATGGGAGATGCCCGAAGATTTCCCACTGCGCCCCCCCCACACTACTGTGTTAAGCTTTAAAGGACGTCGTTTAAATAGAGCAGAGAAACAGCTACTACCAAGGTGCCCTTCAGCAAGGCCTTTCCCCACCAGCTGCTCAGGGGCAGCGGACTGCGTGTGTCCCTCAACGTCTCCACGACAACGCACTGAGAGAGCTGCTGTTAGTGAGAGAGGAAGGACGACTACGTCATCTGCAGCCACCAGTGAGTGCACACGCACACACGCACACACGCACACACGCACGCACGCACACACGCACACACGCACGCACACACGCACGCACGCACGCGCACGTTTAAATCAAAATGTTTTGCCCGGTTGATCCAATTTAGAAAAGAAGAGTTTCTGCAGTTCCAATCCGAGCCACTTATTTCCAGCATGCTGTTACTACTACCACCTCCTCCAGTAACAATAACCACACAGGCATGCAGAGCCATGGCGCATGCACGCACACACACACACACACACACACCCACACACACACACACACACACAGGCATGCAATTGGCACACATCAGTCAGCTTTTAAGCGCCAACCTGAAAAGAAAGAGGCGCTCTTGATGAGGCGCAGAGGGCCCCCTTCAGAGAAGGCCCGTCTCGGGCTGCAGAGCTGAGAAAATCCTGCGCAGCACAAACACAAAACATAAAATATAGGGAGGAAGAGGGGAAAGAAAGACAAAAACATGAACCGTGGTTAGTGAATGAGGGAGGAGGAAAGATGGCCACCTCCTGCCTCGTAGCAAACAACTGGGTTACAAGAGCTTTTTAGTCCGGAATTAGTAAACATGACGTCATCGCTCACAGAAAACACAGATTTGACTGAGGCGAACAGGTTGATCTTTGATGTCTTTTCTGTGACGATGACAGAGAAGAAGCACAGACGGAGAGTTTTCCCACCACTCTTTATATTAGTTAAGCTACAGAGGTGGTGCTGCTCGTTTAACTGTTCATGCTGATCGTTTGTTTCTGCAACATTCTGCGCATTTTCTACTCTCCACCGATGGACGGGGAGCCCGTGTGGCCGTGAGGTATGTTGTGGCACTGTTTCCATGGTTACCTATGTTCCCCAGGTGGCTGTTGGGCCCCGTGTTCTGATCGGGCCTTAAGGTGTTGCCGTCCTGTCCGATGAACTCAAGGCTGTCCTGTAACCTGCAGAAGAATGATTAAAAAACATTCATGAGACTACTGAGAGCGCATTGTGTTCACCGAGATCCAGAGGGACATAAAGACACTAGGACAGAGACAGAGACAGTGTGCGCGTGTGTGTGTGTGTGTGTGTGTGTGCACACGTGCTTACGTGTTGAGGCTGCCGTACACGCTGCCCCCCGTCCTGGCAGTGAAGACCTTACTCAGCATCAGCTGAGGAGGCGATCTGAGATAAAACAAGATAAATAACGTGCATCAGCTCTTCTTTCGTAGTGAAATCTACTTCGGAGACGTCCTCACTGTGGTTACCTGATCTGGTGGATCTTCAGCGTGGAACCCTTGTAGCTCATGGCCACCGAGCCGAACATCATCTCCCCCAACATCACCACGTCGGACGAACACCTGGAGCCCTGTTGCAGGGAGGGGGAGGAGCCATGTTTGCATGTGGCTGCCACTACAGAGGAGCCGTCACTACGCAGCAGCGTTACCTGGAAGCGGATGCCCTGCTCCTTGGACTCCTTGGTCTCCGAGGTGCAGGAGGAGGAGCTGTCCAGGGAACTGCTGCTGCCTCCAGTGGGACGCAGCTGGCAGCATCTCCCGAACATCTTCGCCTGGCCTTCGGTGCTCTACGGGGGGTGTCAATAAGGAATACGAGTATGACAGGACGAACACCGAAAACACAAGCTCATCCAACTCTGCAGGGAGGGTCGAGTTACATCACATGGCACTTAGAAGTAATGATGGAAAGGCTGCTTTGTTCGCATGTAACAAACGTGATGAGCCTCTGAAACCATAAACAACAGGTGGAGTGAAACCACCTGGATCCTTTCCACCGTAGGTCGAGTGTTTCCTTTCAAATACAGCAACGCCGACAAAAACAGCTCCCCTTTTGACAATAAACCATCAGGAGATCAATTCAATTGTGCATATGAATTCACCAGTGCAGACGCAGACATGATGTGTGGGAGAGAAACTATGAAACGTGACATTTATCCATTAATGCCAGTCCAATGAGCCTCAAGTATAAAAAGCAACCAGCTCATTAGGTTCTTACTGAAAAAGAGATGAAGGAAAAACCTAAAATCCACAGGCCCTGGTGTCATGTGACCTTCTTAACTTGGCAGCCTTTTGAAAAGAACTGCGTTTGGGAGGGTGAGGAGTGTGTGTGTGTGCGTGTTTTAGTTGGGCTACTAGTTAACTTTAAACCACCGCCGCTGCCAACGAAGGGGAGGAGACAAAGAGAAACACATTATCCTTTAACTTCATTCTGGTTCACGTGTGCGTGTGACTTGTTGTGTTGCTATTTTATCATTGATGTGCAAGAATGTATTGTGTGTACTTGTGTGCGTGTGTTTGTGTTTGAGGTGTGTACACACAGGCCAGCAGCATGTGACTCAGAGTCATACGACTCTTTCTGGAACTCGTGAGCGAGCAGCACTGCAATCATCCCCCCCTCCCCCCTCTCCTCCCCCTCCTCCCCCCCTCCCTACTGCTGCTGCTCTGACTTCATCCCTCCTGCAGCTTTCACTCTCTCTCTCGCTTTCTTTCTTTCTTTCTTTCTTTCCAGAACCAGATTTAATCTCCTAGCTGGCTCTCTCTGTCTCTCTCACACTCACACACACACACACACACACAGAGAGAGAAAAGAGACCGAGAGGAGGGACACGGATGTCAAAAAGACACTGGGAAAAGGGTTGAGTGGCTTTAAAGAAATGGGCAAACATCAGGCAGGTAAAGATAAAGAAAGGGTGGAGATTTATTAACAGAGGACAGACAATCGGATCAAGATAACCAGAACCTTTCACAGGAGTGACAGACAGAAATAAAGGACAATAAAGAGACATAATTAAGAGGAAGAGCGAGTGACAAAGGCCGTCATGTGAGGGCGAAAGAAAGCTGCGGCTAATTATCACTGCGGATAAGAGCAGCAGAACAAAGCAGCTGGAGTCGGACAGAAACACACAACAGCAGATAAAACAGTCAACGTGGTGTTAAAAATAATAACAAAAGCCAGGTGGCCGTGAGTGAACTCCATCACCGCCTGATAAAGAGTGTCGGGACACGTCACACGGCGTCAGGTGATATCGGTTTCTCACTAAAGCCCTGTGACATGAGGACGAAATTAAAACGGAACAAGAAGAAGAACACAATGCAGCAGCAGTCATGTGACCTCCGCTGCACGCAGCGCCACGGCCCTCCGCTGCACGCAGCGCCACGGCCCTCCAATACCGTCCCACCTCCCAGTGTCTATTCTGCAAATGCCGTGTTTTTGAATTTACAGAAACTCCGTTCAGTTGACCCCCGACGACATTCATCTCACACACACACACACACACACACACTCGCACACACTCACGGTGATGGGGGTTTCCTCCGCGGTCCTCTTCTTGGCGCTGGAGTCGAAGAGGACGTTCCTGCCGCGCCGCTCACAGTCCTGGTAGACGACCAGCCGGATCTGACTGGGCTCCAGCTGGGGGGTCGGCCAGCTGGACGGACGGAGAGGAGAAGCAGTGAGGACGCCATTATGACAAATAAAGTGAATCAAGGCTGCACGAGTCGCAGTAAAAGGCCGCGAGGAAACATCTCACACATTCCTCCACGCTTTTCTCATCGTGCGTCTGAGAGACAATGAGCTCATGCTGCGGTAATAAAACACCTGGTGAACGAGGAGCAACACAGCTGTTCTCACTGGCAACACGAGTCCTTTTAACTGAAGGAGGTGTTTTACATTGTGGAGCATTAGTCTCCCGTTTCAGCCAGATGTCCGTAACGCCGGAGCTTTGGCTGCGCTCTGTGCAGGAGGGGGGGGGGAGCTAAAGGTAGACATGATGTACAAGCTTTACATAAATCTGTTTAAGGCCTGCTCCCTCCCAGGGGACACACTAGAGCCCCCCCTCCCCCCTCCCCAATGCCATAGCTGCCATTCATCCATCTCATTTCTAAATCAGTGGCGGACACAAAGATGGAGCCAACAGAACGACATGGAGAACCAGCATAAACAGGGAAATCACTACAACACTTTCTCCTAAATAATCTGGGGGGGTGGTGAGCTGTGAGCACTCCCATGACATCCCATTACTGATGACCCATTTAAAACATCTGGCAAGTAGTTTCATTGTCTCCGAAAACACAATCGATCAGCTTCTTACGATGGGGGGGTGGGGGGGGGGGTCGGGGGAGGCCTTCCATGGCTGTTTCATACGGCTCATCCGAAGGGACGAGAGAAGGGATGTCCCGGGGGTCGTGGAGTGGAGGATTTATGCGTGCCCGGGGTCTGCCGGACCCCCTCCGGCAGACAGACACTGAGCAGGAGCTAAATATAACCCTCATATTTTGGGGGCCGTCCTGACACCAGTGTTTACAGTTAAACGGGCGCGGAGGAACAGTTAAGTCCGCTTTCACCCGACAGACAACGCAGCACACAAGCTGGCCTTTCCACTGGGGGGGGGGGGGCAGGGAGCACCTCGGGAGGGCGGGGGGGGGGATGTTGTTTTAAGATGCCGACCACAAGTCTGTCATTGGATGGAAAGCAAATCAGACAAGAGGAACTCTTTTTGGCAATGCCATCCTCTGGGCAACGCTATTCAAGACATTCCTGCAGGGACACGTCCCCTGCGCTCGCTGCCAAACCCGTACGGACAAGGCATTGTGGGTATTCACCAGCAGGAGCCACAGTTCACGGCTCCCTCCGTCCATCCAGGCTCAAGTCAAGGAGTCATTCAAGGAGGCAGGGAACTGATGAATTGATCATCAAGGACAACACGTCGAGTACTCACGCTTCATTGTTGTTCGGACCGACGTTCAATCGCTTCACAGAGACTCCTCCTGATTTAACCGTAACAACCGCCCGGCTCACATAATCCGCTCAAGTTGCATTGCTTGAGGCTGAGTCAAGACTCCGCTCACGGATTAGTCACATGTTCCCTTGCAAATGTACGGCCGATTTTCCAGAAATTTAGCTCGTTTTCGGCTTCTTCAATTGAGGAAAATTAAGGAATTATCGGAGAAATTATTTAATTTGGCAACTATCATCAAGTGGCAAGATGTCAGAGGATCAGGTGGCCTTTCTGAGGGAAGAGTTGTGTTGTTTTCACGTCAGCCCAGAGGAGATCGGAATAATTTGACACCAACATCACTGGTTCCTTTGTTTTAAACACGGAGAGAAAGATGCAAGCAAGACGGAATGAAAAGACGGGACAGAAAGGCAGAAGGACAACGATAAAAAAAGACAAGAGCCCTTTTGTGAGCGGCAGAAGGGAAAAGTCCTTCAGAGGAATAGATTGAAGCTGAATAAAATAAAAAAAATAATTAAATAAGCTCCAACGAAACGGGAACACATGTGACCCATGTGACAGGAGGCCGAAGGAGGAAGTATCCCATCAGAGAGCTTGTGACTGTCACAGCGCTGACAGAGGAGAGTCATTCATAAAAGCAGCACATGACTTCATGACCGCGTCGACCTCCAGCGTCTCACCCAGGTGCGAGTTTCCTTGTCCAACCTGTTGATCTTAGAAAGTTGCGCATATATAGATATATATCTGGCAACAGTTTTATTTGGGATCAATTTCAGAAAAGAAGCGGGCGTCTGAAACGATTCACGATTCACCTTCCTCCTAAACGGACTCATCAATCCAACATCAGACATGCAAAACCGAAAGTCTCTGAAGTACAACTGCACCCAAGCACCCGAACGCCACACGGATTACTTTTCTAAATAGAACGTTAGCTCAAATACATTTTTAAAAAAAGGTTGTAGAAAACCTTATCCTACAAAACGGACCTTAAAATGACAGAATCAATCTTGCTACCTCAAAACGACAAACTTCCCAATGGTTGCCCACGACAACACTTCGAAAACAAAAACACGACACACACGGACCTCCTTTGACCAACAGCAGGCCGCCCACTAGACGCAGACCCCTGGTTAAATGGTACCGACTCCTACCTGGGCATCATCGCGACTGCCGGTCTCTCCCCGGCCTTCCTCCTCCCTCCCTCCCCCCCTGAGCGGAGGGTCTAAGAATAGCAGTGAACTAAATTCACACGACAACATGAGACTGTCAGGTGATTGCAGGGCCGCTCTGTGTGTGTGTGTGTGTGTCAGAGGCAGCGGCGCAGCGAGGCTCGGGCCGCCTGCTGCCACAAAGCGCTGCGATCAGAGTGACAGTGGGGCGTTTGTGTGTTGTTTTTCTCATTCAGACTCTTTGCGTCCTGCTTTCGCCGTCTTCCCTCTTCGCTTATTTCTACCATAAATTCTTCTAAATCGATTCAAACCAATAAAAGAGAAACAGATGTGCAATGCCGTCTTCTAAACGTGGAAGTCATGGGGAAGAAAGATTAGAACACGGAGCTGCATGTAAACAGGAATGTTCATTCTCATTAGCCGTGTAAACAGCTCAGTGGGAACGCCGCCTTTATTTTGTGCACGTCAACAGTCAGGGAGCCGCATCCCGACTCTTGTGTACACAGATAAAAAGGTCACGGCGAAGTGATCAGGTTCCCCTGACATCACACTTCATAGAGACCTCAAAAAGGCCCCGGCCCTCTCCCCACTGGCACATCTGTGAGGCGCGTGTGTGTGTGTGTGTGTGGCTCAGGGCCACGGTTACATAAATATCCCCTCGGACCGAGCTGTTTGACGGAGGTTTCTGTGGATCGGCGCCATCGTGAAACCGCTCAGATTTCCTACAGAATCACATCAATCATGTGGCGTTCTCGCCGACGCGCTCTTTAGGGGGGGGGGGGGGGGGGGGGGGGGGGTCGCATCTGGACTCGACTGTCTTGGGAGAGAACTGATACCTCGGCAGTTTAAAGTGATTACAAGGCGATGTGTATTCCACAGGCCTCAGCACCTCAACCAACCGCTTGTGAGTGAGTGAGAGCGAGCGAGCGAGCGAGCGAGCCCTGGCTCCTAGCGGACAGCAGTTCCCCTCATCTCTTATCTGTAGCTTTATGGGGCATCTTCTGCATGTACAGTCGCAGAAACACATGGACGTGATAACGCTTCCCCCAATCCGCCCGCTAGCACACTTTAGCCTCCTGTGTGGAGATTGATTGGCCGTGTAATGCTTTGTGTGTCTGTGAGGGGGGGGGGGGGGGGTGGAGTCCTTTGCTGCTGAAGAGGCCAAGCCATAATCTCTACGGGCTGAAACACAATAGTATAAAAGTGCTGCACTTCCTGGAGTGCGTTGGAGTAAACTAAAGGAAGTGGCCCGCGAGCACCCGACTACCTGCTGGTTCCTCTGCTGGTTCTAAAGTGGACCAGTGGACAGAGGACACTTGTGCCACCATGACAGTTGATCATCTTCATCGTCAAAGTGTCCAGGTTTTAGTGTGACAATGACTCAAGCAAATGTTCAGTACATTTCACAGGGATGACAAGTGCAGAACAAACTTTAAAAAGGTTTTAAAGTATATTTATCACAGTTATTACAACGTGGTGTCTTGAAACAAGGAGGTGCTTATATTGTGTTTTGTGATGATATATTTCTACACCGTGTGGGCGTGAGAAGGACTACGTGTGCACTGGAGGCCTGAGTAACAACTTCTTCTGAATCAGCAACATGTGACCTGTAACGACAAAAGAATGTGTGTGCCCGCGTCACAATGACTCACGTGAACGAGTCGTCAGACGGAACTGGGACAGAAGATCACGGGTTTTTATTCCTTTACTCCCACCGTCAAGAATAGAGGGAGGAAACGTGCAATGTTCCTTTCAAGGAAAAGGTCATCACAAAAACAGGAATAATGGGGGGAAAAAGCTAGGAATTAGTTTCGTAATGAATAAAATTAGTTTTTTTAAAAAAGGTGTTCCCTGTAAGTTAGAGATCCAAGTTAAAATTAGTCACAACAAAATACATTTCCACAATCCAGCAATTTCAATAACGAAGGCTGCTGTGAAAATATTTACATGATCAACTGCTAAAAAGCGTCTTTGAATATTCAATAAACGGCTCCATTTCATCAGAATGAAAAAGAAACACAATGAATGTCTTCAAAGTGTTGTTCCAATAGTGCACCAGGCCTCCACTCATGGGTGTAAACATCACTGAACAGCCAAACACCAACGGAGGCCGAACGAAGGAGGACACGCGTTCCCGTCCCTCGTGCAGCCGCAGTCGGCAGCACGTGGGCCACTTTGCAGTTTGTGAGGCCCAGCTGCCCGTCAGCATCAGGTGTCAGAAACAAGTATCATTGGGATTCTGGGAATTCTCTCCACTTCTCAAAATATACAGCGTAACATTACACCTTTTTAGCAAGTTTAAGTTGAACGTAAATATGTTCCGAGTCAACTACAGTAAACCAACCAATCCTGCAGAACAGCCAACCAGAGGCTGCCCTCTCGAACGCACGGGTCTGATCACTCAGGTGATTGGCTCTCACTCATGACAGCCTGTGATTGCTGAAGGCCTCACATGACACACTGCAGTTATGAGGAAGGAGAGTGTGTGCTAACCAGGACCCTGAAACACACCCTCACTAGAAACACATCTCATGTGAAAAAGAGGCTTCCTTTAGAGGATTTTAGGAGTATCAACTCTAATTTGCCATCTTTATTTCATACCTACTTCAAATTGCCATGTGCACCCAGATAGCTTGTTACTACACAGCAGCATTCTCTTAACACCACTTTATCTTCTCTCTCTCTGTGTGTAATTATATAAGTAATTTGCCTGAAGAAGTGAGCAGATTAAAAAAAGCCTCCCCATCCTCGTGCGTGCACGTGCCCCCTCCGCCTCGTTTCTTAGCACAAACACAGCTATATTGAGTTGCACGGCGTGGGGTAAAATGGGAAGTTTCCTCCACAGGCTTCAGCCAGGAAAAGCAGACTGGCTCTGCGTGTGTGTGAGTGGGAGGGTGGGGGGGGGGGGGTCAGCCTGGTCAGGCGCGAAACCGGAGAGGCCTTTTGAGGCTTCCCTCGCAGGGCAGCCAACCTGCTGCACACACTGAGGCGTTGTGCAAAAACACCTACACCTTTCGGGGTTCTACTATTTATCACTTGAGCGGCTACTTTGAACTTCAAAAGGATATGTGCATATTTATACATATTGTGTACAGGACGTTGATCCGTGATCTACTAGTGCAAAGTGAGCTTGTGTTTCAGTGCCGTTCTAGACTATTCCTGCAAGCATCCTCCATAAGCACCTTTCTTTCCGTCTTCACACAGCTCACCAGTGAAAATCATGCCTGATAAATGCTGAGGGAGGGAATCCAGCCACACACACACACACACTTTCATACCATTAGGCACCTTTATAGCCGTGGAACATGTGCATGGGCCACGGTGCAACACGAGGAGCTCGTTTGGAGAAGTGGACGGGGGAGGCACGAAGCGACACAGGGAAGCGGAGCATGCAGAGTATCCTCAGTCCCACGTCAGATCCAATGTCAGCAGGTATTCCAATAGCAACTTTACGTGCATGCATCCCCTGTATGGACTTACTTTAACAATTATTCTGTTGTTTTTTTACAAAAACAATCTGCAGTACACTCTGCGGACATACAAGGCATATGTCATGTTGCAATTAAAACGTGCCATGTAAATGGCACGTCATCCTTTTTCTATGATTTAGTGGATGTCAGACATCTCCAGCTGGTGCAGTGGTTGTTAAAATTAGTATTCTGCACCATCTTGCATCTCTTGTTAGCGTAGCTGTTATGAACTGCGCCTGTGTGTCTTGTTTACACCAGTGCAACGTTTAAACCATAAGTTGGGACACCATCTTTTTGTTAAGGCTGGGAATCGCCGGTGCAAAGCGACACGCTGATTATCGGAACACTTTTGCCATTGTGAATCCCCAGACTGCAGTCCGTCTCCGGGGGGGGGGGTTGTCATTGCAGAGGGGCACGCCGTGTCCTCCCCTGGCACCGGGCGAGGAGCCGTCGGAGCACCGGGGAGCCGACGCAGACAGTAGTAGTAGTAGTAGACAGGACGCCGCTGCTTCAGGTTCCGAGCCGTGGTACCGATGCATCCGGTCGTACCGCAGCACAGGAAGCGCCCCGGCGATCGGGTTTGCTCACGTGGTGTTTCCGACGGCAGACGAGTGTGGACGAGCGGGAGGCGCGAGCGAGCCGAGTGCCGAGACAACGGGAGCTAGCGTGGGCTAGCGTTAGCATGTCGGCTAAGCGCACTTCTGCCAGATCGACTTTAAAGCAACGAAATTAAGCAGCGTTGAGATGTGGAGTCCCCGCAAGTACAATATTTAAATAAATTGAAAAGGTGTCATGCTGCCGGGCGCCATAGACTTACATTACGTTGAACACACACACACACACACACACACACACACACACAAACAGCAGCTACCTGAACGCTGGGTCCTCTTTGCTGCATCTCGGCAGCGGAGACGAAAATGCATTCCTTTTGTTGAAAAGTTTTTGGAAGAGAGTCGGCGGCATTTTGTACCAAAAAATATAAATAATTTGGTACAGAAGATTCTCTTCTTCTTTTTATCAAATCCGAGAGCAAATCTTGCTCCTTGTAACCGTCTCCATGAGTGTCACAGTCATATGACGGGCATTAGTCACGGGAGCTGCTTGGTAACCCACTGCATTATTCTGATTGGCTGCCCGGACGCTGCCGCCGCCGCTAAAAAAAATACCCCATTGGCTGGTTATTTTCGGCCCCGGTACCACGTGGTCGGTAAATGTTTTTTTGCTGTGTTGATGTTTTGTTGGGAATCGTGACCGCATGAGATTTTTCACACTGCGGAGACTCTTAAAAGACCTACATGAAAAAAAAGTGTAGGAGCAGGATTGTGTAGAAGCAAACAAATACAGGTATCAAACAATAATTGTTTATTTATTTATTTCTATTTATTATTTATTTCTGATGACCCCCCAGAAATGTATGAAGGCAGATAAGTGATACAAAAAGACAACCAGAGAAATTAACGTACAACCCGCTCTATCACATGAAGTATTTAGGTGAATCATTTGCAGTATTGCCACGTAGGGATTATGCCAAAAGAGTAAATACAAAAGCTGCTACAACACCACACAATACATATTTTTCACGTGTAAAATTGAGAAAAAACCCAATCATTGTCAGGCGTCAAGAGAAGGTGGCTGTTCAAGAGGACACGTCTGCCCTCTAGTGGTCGTTTTGCACCAGACACTAGTTTATTATTAATAAATAATAAAATAAAAAAGAAAGCTTGTGTGCTGTTTGGGAGCATTTTCGTAAAACCAGACATGCGTCCACCACAGTTCAAGCCTCAGGTTGTGTGGTAAAAAAAACAATAAGGGGCAAGTTGGGAAGCAGCGTATGGCAACTCTATAAAATATTCTTTTTTAAATAAATCAAGTAAGTAAGCACAAATTCCCATTTGCCCCGAGGTGCGGACAGAACATTCTTTTAAAGAATATCTCCTATTTTTTCCACAGATAACGGGAGGGAATCAAATAAACCCAAATCCTTAACACAAGACTTCTGGTGTCACATACTGGCAGTCTCCGTCCACTCGCGGGCCGTGAGGGGAAACAGAGGAGCCCGTCTGAGCTCCTCACACCTCGTCCTCAGCCCCTCAAAGAACGCGTCCTTGTCGGCGGCGTCGATGAAGTCAAAGAAGGTGGCGTCGGACGTCGGCCGCTGCGCGTCTTCTCGGGGGCTCGGCTTGTCCTCGGAGGCCTCGGCCGTGACGGGGACCTTGAATGAGACCGTCTTCTTGCACACGATGGGCCTCCTGCCGGCGGGCCGAGGGAGCAGAATTCTGTCTCCAATGACGTCCATGGTGTTCCCACGGGATGAACAGACGGGTGGCTTTCTTACTGTTGGAGGGGTTTCCCACTCAAAGCTATTTTCTGCAGATTGAAGATTTAAAAACAAACAACATTATTACTTCAGTATTTGGCCCGTTGTGGAGTTTAATTTACAAGTCTTTACCTGATTTCAGTGGGTCTGCGTGTATTCTGGCCTCTGCTTCAGGTCCTCTGTTTTTGCTCCAAGGAGAAAAGACGTTAATCAATCAGCTTTTGGGGAAAATGATTCTACTAAATAGTGCAGGTCAAGGGATTTCCCCCCCAAAACTGATAAACTCACTTGATCCCACAGTTCTTTTCAGCCTGAATCGTAGAGGTTTCTGCAGACACCAGTTTAGTTTTTTCAGGCCACTAGATACATTCTTTGTCTTTTAAAAATGTTCTATATGAATAGTTGTATCAATATAAACGGTTTCCATTATATGAAGTGTCAGTGTTACCGATGATGTGGGAGAGGTTGGGTGAGTGATGCGTGCAGATGCTCTCAGCCTGGCTCACATCCAGCAGGGTGGAGTTTTTGGTGTGAAGATGGAGACCCAGCAGCTCCTCCCTAAAGGAGGTCATCGTTTCCGCTGTGGAGAGAAGAGGAGACTTTTAAAAACACAGAGCAGATACACTTCATACAGCGTTTGTGGATGAATTGAGAAGAGCAGGCACCACAACTGCCTCCTCTTAGGAGCTCTGGGGAGGGAAGACTGCTGCTGGTGGCCGCAGAGGACTCTTCCTCCTCCACCTCCTCCTCCTCATCACAGCTGACCGCTGCGTCTGACTCCGTCCCAGAGGATGTGATGCTTCCCAGAGTCACTGTCAGGTTTAGCGGGGTCAGGTGACCCGGTTCAGAGGCCTCGGCCTCGGGGGTCATCTGGAGACCTGCAGGGGAGTCTGGCTGGGCAGATGTTTGAGGAGCTCTGAGGGCTTCGTCTTTGAGCTTCTCCCGAATCCGAAGTGCGGAGAGAGCGAGAGAGAGAGAGAGAGACAAAGAGAGAGAGAGAGAGCAAAACTCTCAGGAAACTAAAATATGGAGTGTAGCTGTGGGAGTTTTTCCTCTATGAATTATTATTTCAACAATAACAAAGAGAATTAAGTCTGTGTGTAGAAAATACTCACATCCTGTGGAACGTCCATCTCCTCCATCTCAGGCTCCTCGGGAAGTGTTTCATAACGCTGCTTGTGCAGAAGTCTCCTGCTCCCTGAAAGGAGGTCGTGTACAGCACTGCTTCTGGTTTGTCTGGTTCAATTGTTGCACTATTGTTTGGTTAGTGAACTAAATTTAATCTCGTATTTTCTCTATATATTTTCTTTTTCTTTGACTATTGTGGATATTTTATTTCCTGTACATGTAAATTCTGGTGCAGCTGTTAACTGTGTGTGTGTGTGTGTGTGTGTGTGTGTGTGTGTGTGCGTGTGTGTGCGTGTGTGTGCGTCTCTTACTGACTCGTCTGCTCAGTGGGGCTTTCAGCGGGGTGTCTCGTTGCCGGCTGACCCCCCCGCCGCGGTTTCCCCGGTACCGGTGCGGACCCATTTCCGGGTTACATGTGGTCGATGGTGAGTTTGTAGGAAACGCCGCAGGAGCTGCTGCTAACGAGGTGACCTGCGCGACGCTGTAAGAGCTGCTTAGCAACCGAGCAGACCGGAAGAGCCGATCAGCTGACACCGTCCGATTCCAGCTGACCGCGCGTCTTTGTCTTTTACTTTGAAAGTCTTCAAAGGGAAAACTGTTTTTATTTAGTTTTGATTTCCGCCATTTAGTTTTAAAAACATCTTGAAATCTTACTACCTCTATAGTTAATAATAATTCCATCAATAGGTTCCTCTCCGACGAGGTCGCAGCGAGGACCCTAATTAGTCCATAAATAGTGACTCATTATAGTCTGTGCATGTTATAGTTACATGTGTGAGATAATATGAGAGAAGAAATGCCTTCAGAGTCGATCATGCGTTTCCTGTTGCTGTATTATTCCTGTATTATCAAGTTTAACCACTCAAGAGACTTTCAGTGACTTCCGTGTTTTGATTTCAGACCAATCACGAACATCCCAAACCAATTAGGAGGAGCGATGAGGTCTTTAAAGTGAAGGCCAAAGGAATAGTTATCTGATATTTGTAATAAAGAGAACCTTGACTTCTTTATTAGCTAATGTACCATCACATTTTTGGTATTGCTCCTTCTCAATATAGCAGTTCAGTTATTCTTCCCACTTGCTAGCACCTCCAGGGAAACCTTTCAAAATAAAACCCACAAGCAGTAAAAACACTGAAGAAAGAGCCAGAATATTGTTTATTTCATGTCCAATTCCCCGCCCTTCCTCGTCCCGATTGCTGCACTCAATCATTACAAGGATATGGTGCTGATTCCATTTTACAGCAGAATAGATAAATAAATAAGTACAATTCCTCTGACTACACGCAATAAGAGAGAAAAAAATCATTCAAATCATTGATTTAATAAATATTCTTACATCTAGCTGTCCTCGTTTATGTACATCCACATTGTTTATGCTTTGGGACGGTAATCAACTTAAAAAGCCTATACATTACTTCTATGTGTAAACCCTCCAAAAAAGTGTTGTATTTTGTTTAAAAGTTGACCTACGTTCCTCCAGGGAGTGGAACTCATGGGCTTTGACTACGTCGCAAAGCCTTGCACTAGCAGAGGTGGCTGTGGGCAGCTGCATACAACCTGCTATTGTAATGGCCACAAAGAAACACCTGTTTTCCAAGTCAAATGCTAACGGTGCTAGCATCGCCGGGCAAACTGCATGCATTGCCCTGAGCCCTGGTATGGATCACCTTTTTATTTTATTTTTTTAAATGTCTTGTTCACCTGACGTTGCGCAAAGACGGATGAAAAGAAAGATGTGATTGAGGCGGCCGCGGAGCGGGAACTCTCGTGGTTACAGTCCGTCCCACAACTCAAGCAGCCGATGGGCAGGCGCGCCAAAACATGGCGGCAACACGTGGCGGTGGTTATGTAAGGGGAGCTGCTGCTCTCTCCGCCGTGTCGTCTTAATTCTGACCGCGGACACGGCGGCGTGGCTTGGGGTCAAACTGCACGACGCCTGGGGTGGAAAGTGAGAGCTTTATTGTGTCAGATGAGGGGGGAGGAGGGAAGGGGCGGGGCGATGCCCGTCCGATCGAAAGGGTGAAGTCCATTATTCCGTCCCACAAGGTCAGGCAAGACACCTCCTGCGCTTACACAAAGACATCACGCTTGCTGTCGCACAAATGTGGGTTAAGGTTTCGTTTGGCTGGTGGGTTTAAACGGAGGAAGAAGCAGATCAGAAGTGCAGGAGGATTGTTCAACGTAAAGGTGCTGCTGAGGACGGAGCATGTGATGGTGTTTTTGGGTGGAGAGCAGGAATGGATTTAAGTCCGATTCCGAAGGCGTAAAGCTACTACGAGGAACTTTTAGTCCGTATGGATTCTAGGGACCCTGTAGATGTTTTCTTGACCTCTCGTCTTACTGCAGCCGGGTCTGACGGCCTGACCCTCAGTCCTGGTCCTGGTTCTCCCGGGCCTTTCTTCCCTCCAGTGGGTCCAGCACTATGTCCTGGGTCCCCAGAGAGGAGGAGCAGAGCTGTCCCCCTCCCTCCGGAGCGCCTCCTCCCATGTCCAAGGCTGCGGTGAGGCCTGGTCTGCCCCCGGTGGACTGGTCTCTGCTGGAGGAGCCGCCGGACTGAGCTGAAGATGATGTCATCCGGTTTCACCAGAGTCTGACCGATGACATCATCAAGGAGAACTGTAGAAACAGACCATCTCCTCTCCGGTGATCTGGTTTACTGGTGGAGGTGTATCGAGGATCAGGACTGAAGTCAGACTGGTTCAGGGCCAGTTAGAAGTTCCTCACAGTAGCTTAAATTATACAAATCAAACTAGGAGATAAAGTGAAATACGCCTTGTTAAGGCCCAATGGCGTTAACACTGAACACTTGATTTGTTCTTCATGCCGCATAGAACATCATGTCACAGTGAAAAACAATCCAGATGAACAGGCTCAACCTTTTTCTTATGAACATATGCTTTCTCACAGGGGAGGTACATTAGAACGTGTATCGTATTCCACTTTATTCCTTTGATTTGTTTTGATCTGGGCATCTTAAATCGCCCGTAGCGGGACCGGGTTTGGCTTGCTTTTCCAGAAGCAGGTGTCACTTCTTCGTCCCAAAGGGTCAAAGAGCAGATCGCAGCGACCGGCCTTCACATGGAGATGCTGTTGTAGAGCCGCTCGATCTTCTCCTTGAAGAACTCCTTCAGCTCGGGCCGCTTGGCCTTCAGCGTGGGAGTCAGGAGGCCGTTTAGGATGGAGAACATCTCGCTGTGGATGTAGATTTCCTTCACCTTTAAGAGTGGAAATAAAAAAAAATATTCGTAAAAGTCCTCGGGTTGCTTTGAGAGTACACAGAACTTTAAGAATGAGCGTTTAATATGTACATAAAAGGGAACAAGCACCGACAGACAACAACAATACATCAACACTTATTATCAATTATCTAAACACATGGATTTCCTACCTGCTCAAAGGAGTGGAGGCCGCTGGCTTTGCCCAGACGCACCAGATCTTCCAGGACGGCCTTCTTCAGCTCCTGTAGCCGACAGAAGAGCGTCATTCTCACACACTCCTCCGGCGTCTGATGTTAACAGCGTTTTTTGAAGCCCCACCCACCGTGTTTTTACAAAGGTCCTTGTAGGTGCCGAATATGCCTTTCTTCTTGGCCCACTCCGGCATGACCTCAGGGTCGGGGACCACGATGCCCACCAGGCAGGACTGGAGAGAGCCGACAGCAGCACGGGAGTCAGCGGGTTGATGAGTAACACACACCTAAAGAGGCTTCTGCAGGACGTACCTGCAGGCTGTCTCCGTGCACGTAGAGCTGTGCCACGGGCTCGCTCCTGATGTAGATGTTCTCGATCTTCTCGGGGGAGATGTACTCGCCCTGCGCCAGCTTGAAGATGTGCTTCTTCCTGTCGATGATCTTCAGCGTGCCGTTCTGCGACACAGAGGAAGGAAAACACCAACCCTGCGTTATTCAACTGCAATGCGACACAGTTGTTCTTGGTGGTGGGGGAGGGGTAGGGGGGGGGCACATACTGGCAGCCATTTGCCGATGTCTCCAGTGTGAAGCCACCCGGCTGCGTCCAGCGTCTCGGCCGTCCTCTCCGGGTCTTTGAGGTATCCCTTGAACACGTTCGGTCCCTTCACGCAGACCTTAGGAAAGAGGAGTCGCTGTAAGCGGCACCGAGATGGACCAACGACATGCTGCTGTGCTCGCGTAGCTTCTCACCTCTCCCTCTCCCTTGGAGGCAAAGTAGTTCTTCTCAGGAACATCCACCAGTTTGATGAGGTTACACGGCAGCGGGGCCCCCACGTGACCTGTTAACGGGCCGCCACAAAACCATCACAACTCCGTCGCTCTCCTTTCTTTTGTCTCAACCTGGACCTTCCCACTGAGCGAGCAGCTTCCAACAACAAGACAACACACGTGGTCATTTAAAAACCAAACGTGTGGGGCGTCCGTTTGACCCGCACACGCACACGTGACTATATGTGGTCTCAGCAGTGGCCAGCAGGGGGCGATGCTGCACTACGTGAGCCAACGCGCTGAGCAGCTGGACCCGCTGCAGAGAATTGTTCTTGATTAACTCTAAAGGTTTGTGGACAAACAAAGACGACGAGGACTTAATGTCTCATGATGAGTTTTCTCCACTGATTCACCTGCCAATAACATTTATGTTATTATGTATTTGTTTATGTGGCATTATGGGCTTATTATAATTCATATTCATATTATTATTTATGCTATTATCAATAGCATTAATGTCATTAATAAGCATACACTATGTCACATACGAGTGTCTAAGGCTGTGTACGTACAATACAATGTATGTGTGTGTTTGGACACAGAATCACGTGGCTCCTCTTTGATCCACACTCAGTGAGTGTTACGTTGTCATCGGGGGGTTTCAGGGAGCAGCAGTAGACTTATCGAGTTCACAGACTCTGACACCCGATAAATATCTTCTCGTGTGGCAGGCGTTTGGTGTCCGGGGGCGCCTTGACGGCGCCTCCAGTCGAGAGAGCCGGGTCACTGACTGTCACTCACCTGGGGTCCAGTCTCCAGGTGTGGTGAAGGTGCAGCCAGCTGTGCACTCTGTCTGGCCGTACGCCTCATAAACCTACACACACACACACACACAGGGACAGATACAAACAGGAGGGGTTGTTTTTTGCCATTCTGCGTGCGCTGTACGCTGTTTGCACAAAGTATGTACTTATCTAAGCCCCGCCCCCCCACCACTCCATCATGCTGCCAGCGTGCTGCTACATCACCAGAAATATGATCGAATTCACACAAAAGCAGACAGCAGAACCTAAAATATATGTTTGAAGGATAAACTATAAGCCGGATGAAAAGATAAAGATAAGGCATGTGGTTTGGAAGCGGAGGGCACGGAGGATTAATGTGAATGAGGTTCCTCAAAGAATAATGCAGAATGTGTGTGTGTGTGTGTCTGTGCGCGTGCCTGACCTGGCATCCCAGAGCTGCTCTGAGAAACCCCAGGACACTGGGCGATGTGGGAGCCGCTCCCGTTATGATCATCCTGAGTCGTCCTCCCAGGGTGGCCTGTGGAGAGAAGGGTCTGTTTAAAAAGGTTTCCTATATCATGTTAATAACTTAGAATAATGAAACTGATCCTAAAGAGCCTTAAAACCTGCAATCCTCTCTAGTGACCAGCAGGGGGCGGCGACTCTGCTCCCATAGACGTCTATGAGGAAATGACTCTACTTCTCTCTGGATTTATTCCCTCAGTAAACATTGTAAACATGAGTTTATGGTCTCAGTCTCTAGTTTCAAGTCTTCTTCAATGCAGCTGGATGTTCATTTAGTGAATGATGGTCCATGTAGCATCAAACAGGCCTTAAAGCAGGGGACGCTTTAGGGCGGGGCTTAATGTGATTGATGGCTCGGTGCGTATAGCTGTTCCTTTCAGTGAAGCTTCTTGAAACAGTTTTTTCAGACCATGCAGGTGACTGAGCACATTCAGACTGAGGTCTCTCATACGGACGGAGGGGAGGTTCGTGGGGGGGGGGGGGGGTGTTTACCTGAATCTTACTGAAGAAGATTTTGTCCCAGACGCTGTCGCTGCGGATGATCCCGCTGCTGACCTCAGCGCCTTTTCTCTTGGCGGCGAAGTTGAGCAGCCAGCGCTTCAGCGGGGTGTTGGCCTGGCTGAAGATCTGCACGGGAAGACAAAGTGCACCTTTTACCTCCCATTGATCCATTTCTGGGATCATATGAATCTTTTCATTGCTTCACGTGAAATGCCTCGGAATGATGGGGAGGTCACTCAGAAGAACATAAGGATTCTACGTAACAACTTCTAACGCGTCACGCCTTCCGACCAGCAGCTATTTGTGCCCCTGGAATCCCTGAAAGCCGCAGTAAAGGGAAGTCAGCGGGAAATCTTCAGATGACTAGTCGCTGACATGTGATCATTGCAACACACCCGTGTGTCATAGCTGCCATTTCAATCATGACCACAGAAAAACATCTCCACTTTCTAATAATGTAACACTGCGGTGGGGCTAAATTGGAGGAAACCTCGCTGAAGGCGTGGCACAGATGCCGTGAGAATGAGACAGCGGCAAGGTCGCAGTTTACGGTAAACGCCTGTCCGAGGCCTCCTCGCTCCGCCTCCTCGCTCCGCCTCCTCGCTCCGCCTCCTAGCTCCGCCACCTCTCACCTTGTCGTACATGCGGTTGAGCAGCCGAGGCACCACGGGGAAGATGGTCGGCCGCAGGGCCTTCATGTCGTCCGGGAGGAGACGGATGTCGCCCTGATAGAACCCGATCCGTCCCCCGTGGCAGTACACCACCGACTGCGCACACACACACACACACACACACAAAGTATTAAAATGATTCAATCCACATTGCATACAGCTTCTGTTCTGTGTGTAAAACGTCTTGGAGGGGGGGGGCAGCTGAAGAGCCCCGTAAGGTGGCCCGACATGCTGAGGCAGCACTTAGACCCGTTCCAGTGTGTGAGGTCGAAGGTCGTCCCCGATTGACACTCTGCCAGTGTGTGTGTGTGTGTGTGTGTGTGTGTGTGTGTGTGTGTGTGTCTGTTTGTGTGGGTGTGTGTGTGTCTGTGTGGGTGCGACTGCTCTCTCTCTGGAAGTTGGGTGATTTCCCGTATGTGAGTCGCGCGCTGTCATGAACCTGCTGGTCGGACGTGATGCAACCCGATTGGCAGAAGACGCGGAGACCTGAGCTATTTATAACTGAGTGGAAAAACAACAGCGGAGACTCTCAGGGAATCGAAGGGGTTCGCCTGAAAAAGTTTTATATGTAGCAATTCATCACTTCTGCCTCTGTGAGGTTGGAGGGAATAATAAAGCCTTTAAAGGGACACCGAACCAAACAAGGTTTATTTCTGGTGTCACCAAAAGACATATTTCCCATATTGCCAGTTAGAAACCCCCTTCTCTTGTGGGGGGGGGGGGTTTGATGGAGTGGTTTCCTCTGGGCATAGGATAGCATGGTGTCAGGATAGGAAACGTTTAACGTTTATTCAATCATGAGAGCTGGAAAGCAAAACTGGAGAAGGAAAGGGAAAGAGAGAAGCTGAGCCTCTCCCTCTGCCTCCCACACACAGAACAATGTTGGAAATCTTGGCCCGGCTTCACAACCACATGGCCCCCCCTCGTCCTCCCGCCCACCTCTGACATCACACAACTATCTCGTTCCGCGGGCCGATGGCAAGCCGCCATGTTTACCTCGATGAGCCTCTCGAACATGTGAGCCAGCGGCAGGAAGGAAATGAGACAGTCGTCTTTGTTGGGAAAAATGACTTTCTGCACGAGGGACGAAAAGGAGAAGAAACAATGTGGATTAATAAAAAAACAAACACTTGACGTGATGAATGAGTTTCAGACGAAGACTCACGTCTGTCACTCGGAGGAAGCCTGAGAAATCTGCCACCACGTTGCCATGAGTCAGCATCACTCCCTTTGGGTTCCCTGGAAGCAGAGCGCGCGCGCACACACACACACACACACACACACACACACACACACACACACGATGAATTGCCACTCAGACGATTGTGTTACTCCTTTAATTCTCTGGATGAAACAAGGGGCCGCTGAGTCTCTGTGGATAAAGGAAATCCCTGGATCATGTGACTGCTCGGGTTCAGTTCCACACGTTGCCACTAAGCGGCCGTTTCTCCGTGGTCGTGTTGTAGCAGCCGCGTGCTGCACGTCTCTCTGCAGGCCGCAGGGGGGAACACAGGAGTGTGTGTGTCCTCACACACCAGTTTTTTTATCTGCTTGTTGTGCGATAAGACCTCCCATAAAAGAGTCAGGCGAAGGCTTCCTCACACGCCGCCCTCCAGCTTTTCCAGACATGCGCCATTGAAGGCATTTATGTAACAAAGAGAGGTCACAAGTTCATTCTGCTGCTGCTGAGAAACTGAGACACTTTACAGTAAACGTGTGTCCTCCTTCGTGGCCCAGAAGAAGAGCAGTGGTTCCTCTGCCGAAAGCAAAGCAGCTGCGAACGTCTGTCTCTCAATGGTTTACCTGTTCAATGTGTTGCTCAGTTACTCAATGATAATAATATATGGATTGTGCATGTATATATAATACACAGTCACAGCAGATAACCAGTTTGACTAGAAGTGAAGGTCCCTGTGCACTTCTCGTTTCATTGCAAATGCTTTCTGCACCGTGAGCATTTTGTGGTACTCAATGGAGACGCGCACGAGCGGCTGCGTCCGCCCTGCGGGTCACAGCGAGCACCGGGACACGGAGCGGGAGGCAGCGGTCGTTACCTGTGGTCCCGCTGGTGAAGCACACGATGGACAGGTCGTCCGGTGCCGGTGGCTGTGGAGGCAGAAAGGCTCTGTGAGTACGTGTGTTTAAAGCGCTTCTCTCTCTCATCTCACTGGAGAGAAAACGCTGAGCTGGCTAATGACCCAGTACACTCGTTCACTCATGAATCCTTAAACGAAGCCATTGGATATCTTTTATTGTTTTGGACAGAACAGCAACTTCTAAGAGCTTCCAGTAAAAAAAAGCTGTTGTGTGTTTAATGTTGCATTAAATGTCACATTCATGTAAACATGCTAAATTGACACCTTCGCTAAGTCCCGCCCCTCGATGACAGACGTGTCAGAATGTTGCTCGACAGCCGCGCGTGTTTACAGCGCCTGCCTGCTACAGAGGAACCTGCGGCGCGTACTCACCACCGGCGTTCTGCAGTGGTCCCTCCCCAGAGCCTGCGAGAGGAGAAGCACACACACACCCACATTAGTGAAGGATCCACAGTCGCAGTGGACGATGCCCGATGTGACGGACGCGGCGCTCCGCACCTCCACCTCCTGCATGGCCTGCACCAGGACGCCGCAGCCCCCGCCGCGCCGCACCAGGTCGGACTCGAAGCCGTCCATGAGGATGATCCTCCGCAGGCCGGGCGTCTCCTCGCGCTCCACGTTGTCCAGCAGCACCTGGGCTTTGTCCACTTTGTCGCAGATCACCGTGGAGATGTCGGCTGAAACAAAATAAAAGTACAAATAAAAGATCCTGTTTGTTGTTGTGTTTCTGTGTGTGTGTGTGTGTGTGTGTGTGTGTGTGTGTGTGTGTGTATGCGTCCGCACCGGTGTTAATGATGAACCGTATGGCGTCGGGGCCCAGCGTGTCGTACAGCGGAACCACCACCATGGAGTAGGTGTAGCAGGCCAGCTCGGAGATGATCCACTGAAATCAGCCGGGCAGGTCAAAGGTCAGCGCTTCATTAGTGGCACAAACAGAACCGGGGGGCTGAGAGAGAACAGAGCGGGTCACCTCGGGCCGGTTCTGGGCGAACACCCCGATGAACTGGGAGGGGTCGGGCCGGCAGCCCTGCTGCAGGAGGCCGGAGCCCAGGTACTCGGCCCGGGCCGTCACCTGAGGGGGGAGGGGAGGGAAGCAGCTGATTGGACCAGGTGTCATGGGGGGAGGGGTCATAGGAAGTCCTCGCTGGATGTTGAAAGCCGTTAACTAATATCACAATTATTATTGAGCGAAACTACGGCACTCTCACAAACCGCCTGTTAAGAACCTCTCACAACACACGGCCACTATGACGACACAGACGACAGCGTGCAGACCGGACGAATAACTGCCCCCGCCCCCGGTGAGAGCCTCTGTGGTGCCCAGATAGCAAACTACACCTGAGTGTCTCCTCAGATGATGATGATGATGATGATGATGATGATGAGAGAGACACTTCTTAGTACGTTATGTTTTATAGCCGCAAAACATACGACAATGTTTGCAAAAATAGGATTAAAGACCTGTGAGAGACGGAGTGCAAACAGTTGTGTAGCATTTGTCTGACGGCCTGAGAGGTGAGCGGGGAATGTGTGTGTGGGATTCTGGGGGGTTTCCCCCCCCCAGCTGTGTTTGCGTCGAGGAGAGGAGGTGTCACTCACCTCTTTGTAGGAGATCCATTTGTAAGGCTGGTCGGGGAGTCGGGAGCCCAAGCACGGCCCGTCCCCTGTGGGACACGCGGCGAGACATTAGAGGACATACATGTAGAGACTGAATGAGAGTGAACACACGCAGCCGCCTGATGGAACGTTCACATCATCCAGAAGAAGAACATCCATCTTTGGGACCAGATGAGTGTTCAGAAATGTCTCCACATCGTGAGTCAGTCACCCGGTCACTTCTTCTCTCCCGACGCGGTTACCGTTAGCAACGGCGGCCATTGCCATGGTAACCAGTGGATTCGTTTTTTCATGCCGTCTAAAAGGCAAAATGTAATGTGTGCGTGTGTGTGTGTGTGTACGTTCAGCAGCGTGAACCTCTGTGCGATGGCAAGAGCGGTGCGACCTCTAAGCCTTCGGGAGGTTTGTAAATTTGATTAAAGACGTTTTTTCCATCAGCAGCTCTGAAAACATCAGCGAGGTTCCAGAGAAGTTGAAACTGTGGCTTTTTTGGTGTCGAATGAATTCCACATTATCCTTTGATCACATCTGTTTGTTGCTCCTTCTCTTCTAGTCTGTGTAATATGTTTTTAACCCCTTTCTTCAGCGTGCATCTCACACGCACGAGTACGAGTGTGAACATCTGTCTAGAACGTGTGTGTGTGTGTGTGTGTGTGCGTGCGTGCGTGCAATGCTTTAATAATAGTGCTCACACTCCACCCACCAGATATGTGGAGGCCCCTCTGGAAGACCTCGTACATGGTCCTGGCGTCGTCATGGTAATGACTCAGCAGCTTGGAGCTGTCGCCCAACATGGAGCGGCGACCGCCGTCCTCCTGCTGTGGCAGGGACGGTCAAACACCAACAAGCATTTACACAACTTTCTCTCTCGACTCTTACAATCAAAGTGAACAAAACCAAACCCCCCCAACACACCTCCCTCCCCTCCATCATGTCTTTGCATGTGTGCGCTTCTCACTCGACTCATAACGACCTGCTAACAACACACGCTGCATCTGACATGCCCCCTTTCCCCTCTTTCACCCGCACGCTGAACACTGTGAGTCTTACCGGCACCTCCTCGGACTGGTGCAGCAGGGAGCAGGGGGCCGTGATGGGCCGCGGCCTGGTGGCCAACCAGTACGCCAGCACGGCGGTCAGAGCGCCGATGCCCACCAGCGTGGAGGTCGGCAGGGAGCGGAAGAACTGGCCCAGGTCTTCCATCTCCGGTATCCTCAGGCCGCTCATCATCTCCTGGGCCTGCATCTTCTCCATCAGGGTGGAACTCAGCTCTGGGGGCAACAGAAGGATCTCTTTTACTTTCAGATTGGAAAATACATATTGAAAATGTAACAGCATTAACACGATGGGAAAAGTATAAATAAATAGATATATACCGGTAGCTGTGCTTCAAATAGTAACATTTTTTAAAGAGACGAGCTACAAGTCTGAAAGTATTGAAGCCTTAAAGCTGCATTCTGGGTAGTGACCAGCAGGGGGCGACTCCTCTGCTCCCATAGACGTCTATGAGGAAATGACTCTACGTCTATGAGGAAATGACTCTCTGGATTTATTCCCTCAGTAAACATTGTAAACATGACTTTATGTCTGAGTCTCTAGTTTCATGTCTTCAATACAGCATGATGTTCATTTAGAGTCCAACAGACCATAAAGCAGGGGACGCTTTAGGGCGGGGCTACACGCTGATTGACAGTTCGCTGCAGCGTCGTCCGTCCAGATGATGTCGAGTCTGTTTTATAGAGCGTAAAAATGAGTTTTAAGTCGATTTTAGTCCTAACAGTTTTAGTTGCTGGTGGCAAAAACACATTTTATTTCAAGCTAGACGTTTTGGTGGAATTATTGTGATTTCAATGATAACCTTTATGCATCTTGGCATGATCAATCAACACCATATTAAGCTAAAAAGGGAACAAGGGAGGTGTTGTGCAGCTCCAGATGTGTCCGACCTGCGTATTTACCCAGTCCTTTGGACATAAAGACGAGGAGATATAAGAGCATGTAGGCAGCAGGAAACCACCCACTCGGACTTTCATTCATTCCAGTCCATCTTGTCTGATCAGAGTGATAAATAACTGTGTTTCGGGGACTTCCCCCACATTCCGGCCTCCACTGTAAACTCAGCCCACAGTAGATCACCCATGCTGCAGCACGGGGGAGGGGCGGGGCTAGAGAGCAGACAAAACACACACACACACACACACACACACACACACACAGCGAGATGCATGATTCTGAGTGAGTCAGAGACAGCACCACCCGACCAATGGCGTGAAGGCACTGCCGCAGCTCACAGCCAATCAGAATCACTTCCCGTCGGCTCGCTTGCTAGCGAACCAACACACACACACACACACACACACACACACACACACACACACACATACACACACACACACACATACAGAGACAGAAAGACATGCGTGTGGCCGCAGACGCTCGGCACACGGCGAGGCCGGTAGGTATGAGTATGTGAGTATGTGAGGCCGTGGGAACGTGAGAACGTGAGAACGTGGCTTCCTCACTCGCTTTTTTCACTTCTACTTTGCTAAAAGGGAAGCTGCCTCATGTGAACACGCTTCACACGCTAACGACCAAACTAACGGAAACGCTCCGTCTTACTTCCCGGGTCGAATAAAGGTCTAAGCTCTAAGGTGACTTATTGGTAACTTTTAATCCTTATTTTCACTCAGAACAGGAGGTTCCCTCCAAACCGAAGCAGCTTTGATGCATTAAGCTGACTGAGAAAGGAGCAAATCTGATATTCAAACACCCCTTAAAGGACGATATGTTAAACAAATTCATCACTTTGTCTGATTGGATTGTGATTGTGTTCATATTTGGTTGTTTGTAAAACACATTTTATTTCTTATAGATCCTTCACAATAAAAGTATTTTATTCTTTATTTTGTCTGCTTACTTCTCCTCCATGCAGTAGTGTCAGACTTTTATATGTTCTACTTGCTGCTACACGGACTTGAACCCTCTTAATTCAACACAACTCAGCTTTCTATTCAGACAGAAAACCCGACCGACCGTCTGATGTGTCGGAATCGAGTAAAGTGCCTTTAAACCCGCAAGACTCTCCACTCTTTATCTCTTATTGCCCTGAGCTGATGATTTCCTCTTTTCTCTCTTTATTTTCGGCCCGTCTCTGCGCTGCAGTTCCAGTTCACCTTCTGGGGAGCTGCTCCACTTACTGAGCGACAGTGAGTGACAAAAAACACTCGTTATATTGTTTCCGAGTGAAGCAACGTACAAATCTGGCAGCTCCGATGTCAGAGTTAATGCTGGGAGTCCAGTGGGCACAGCTGGAGTCCGTCCCAGAGTTTGACTCAAGCACTGTAAAGACATGAGGAAATGAAGACATGTTCTGGCTCGTGTGTTTGGAACGGACCGAGACGTCCAAACAGTTTGTACCATTTGATGATTTAAACTGGAGCCAATTAACATTTTGTAAAATAGGCTCATTAATGGGTTTTTTTTAAGAGTTAAATCAGGCATTTGATCTCTGACTCTTCTGTTGTTAGCTTAGCTTAGCATACAGGCTATGCTAATAGCAACCCTTGCTCTGCTCAACAAGCCTTCGTTGTGGTGGATAAATCATTGAAAGAACCAGCATGTTCTGACCACTGCAAACCAAGAGGTCAAATTGAAACAGAAGAGCAACCAATGGGAGGCGATCACATGACCTGAAGGACGTTTGTTGTGTGATTGAATTATTGGTATTGTCGGGGGGCTCAGCCTGCTGGGTAACACGGAATCACAAAGTCAAATGTGAGATCAGCAAAGGTGCACCTTCTCCTGGCCGACTCGACAATGCAAACACCAAATGTCCTGGGAGGAGATGGTGGCTGACAATAGATGGAGTAACTGGACGTTCCCACGTCGTTCCATGTGAGAGCGCAGCTGAGGTGCAGCCAAGCAGACACAGACCAGACCGGTTGCATGTCGGCGTGGGACGCGAAGCGCCGAACCGTGTCATAAAAAACAGACAGACAACGAAACCATCACACAACCAACCACGTGTAAATGAAAGGTCTCTTCTTCTTTTAGCTACTTTAGAATGAACGTCAAGCCGCTCACAGTCAAAAGCAAAAGCAAATCTCCTAAGTAAAAAGATTTGTTATCTAAATATGAGATGGGTTGGATTTAAATAACCACATTAGATAAACAAGGTTCAACATTCTCTCTACAACAGCTTCAGGGACACACCTGCACACACACACACACACACTGGGGTCTTGGAGTCCGGCCCCCTGTTGGCTCCTGCGAGTGTTGCTTCAGCTGGTGTCACAGAAGAACAGCAGGTCACCAACAACACTGACCTCCATCCGCCGGTGGACTCAGAGGCCTGAGTTTGTGGAATCAGGTTTGCAAAACGGTTGCATTGATTTTTAGATTCAGTTTTTTGCTTTTTTCAAAGCACTTCATGGTCTTGTATGTCTGGCAGAGGGCTCAGATCTGCAGTGCAGAACTAAAGCTTTTATTAAAATAGATGTATCAATATTTTAATATTGCGAAAAGTTTTTTTTATATTCCGATTTAATTACCTGGTTTACCAAATCATTTCTATTTCCTTCTTATTTCCAGCTGCTTTGTAGGAAGTTGGCAAAGATGGCTGCCCTCAAAAAGACGCAGCGGCGGAGGCTTTGCAGGCGCGGCTGCAGCTCGGTTGGTGAATGCGCCGGCCAGACTCGCCGTGACCTCTGAGGCTTAATGTGGAGAAAAAACCGAGGAAGAAAACGGACCCCTGCGTCCTTAAGCCCCGCCCCATCGGTCCATCTGAGGGCCGTCACCAATGATTAGAGTCTGGCGTGGGGAGATTACAGCCTATTAGCGCGGAGGGAGGATGACCAGCAGTAACCTCACTCTATTTAAAGACGCATCAGGGCTTTCCATCTAATGCTTCTTCCTTCTTTTCACCAATTACATCTTAAAAGACACAAGACAACCAGCGAGAAATGTCTTTCTGTGGACGGCTCCCCAAACGCCCCAAAACATTTTCTAATACCGTTCAGTCCGATCGAATTGAGAATAGAGTCTTTCTGTGAGTGACCTTGATGTTAATGTGAACAGTCCTCATTCCTCTGCTCAGCTCACTTCCTCCTGCAGGACGCCGCAGACACGGGACGGCCCTCGAAGTAAGCACATCCAGAATGCCAACGCATTGCAGAGGGGTTAGAGGCCTGATGTGTGTGTGTGTGTGTGTGTGTGTGTGTGTGTGTGTGTGTGTGTGTGTGTGTGCGTGCATGTATCACTCATTAACTGAAGTGATCACTTTCCCCGACCAGATTAAGCTGAGGGCAGCAAGAGGAAGACAGCTGCGTGCGTTATTGTCTTGCTTTGAGCCCGACTGGCTACCATATCACACCACCCCCTGCTTCCCCCCCCCCCCCCCCCCCCCCCATCTCCTCCCCTCCCTGCCTCTCGATCTCCTCCCCCCCACCAACACCAGCACAGTGAAACACACCGGCAGCAAACGCACACTTAGTCGGTTGATATTTGCATGTTTTCAGCCAATGAGACAGAGAGTTTGATTTGACTATCAAAGTGAGGAGACGGGAGGGGGAGGAGCAGCGTAAAACAAATACCCCTTCATTTGAAGTCTCTGTGATCAATAATGAGTTATTTTACTAGCTTCCTGGTGAGAGAAGGGTTTGGGTTTTCAGCTGAAAGGAGCAGCGCTTTGGTTGGAGCCGTTACTGCCCAGCGGGGCAACGCCGCCAGGACGCTGGGGCAGTCTGCAAGCTGAATCAGCAGCGAGCTGAGAGCTCCCACACAGGCTGATATTATTGATCACTCTTAGATATGTGCTCTTACAGAGAGTCAACCAGAGTTCGGGCTTATGTGCCTCCACCCCGGAAATAAAAGAAAAGAATGTGAGAAAAGAATATAATTAATAGCCTGTTGAACTGTCAAAAAATGAAGTGCTTTCCTGCACTGTGAACAACACTGTGCAGCTAAATCATCGTGTTCATTGTTCAGTTGTACTCATTTAGGGGCTAGCGAGCATGCTACTTCACAATGCTAACTGAAAAGAAGACATTGAACTGGTGGTCTATATTCATTGAATGACTCTGACTATTGTGGTGATTTTACTTAAACGAGTACTTTGAAAGGTCTGTTGTGGCGACTAAATACAGTATAAACTAATCTATATAAATGAATTAGAGTTCACAGCTATGTTAGCGATTAGCATTAGCGATCGACCGGCTTATTGATAGGGTGACGCAGACTCTGCTCTCCACATGGGACACATTTAGAAAACAATATTGAGGGTAGAATTTAAATATACTGCACTAAAATGCAGCGATTTGGACCAGACTGCATCACTTAAATACAAATATGATTTGTTCTTCGGCTAAATAAAGCAGTTTCGGGGTCTAATTAGCCTTTTTTTTATATCTACTTCATGGTTGAAGTCAAAATAACCTTTAGCTACGGGAATAACCACAGCTCGGTTCGTTATAATCGGTGCCGGTGCACAGCGGCGGGCGTTTATTGCACAGCAGCACAGTCAACATTTATTCCGTCACATCATGCAGTCATGCAGTGCTTTTTTAATTTGCTATTTAGTTTTTCTCTCAATCCCTCTGACTCCCACCTTTAATCTAATTCACCGTCCCTGAATGAGGGCTGAATGAGGAAAAGGAGACAGTTGCAATCCTTTAAAGCCGGAGGGTGGGGTAACTCCACCGTCCTGTGTAATCAAATATTGAGGAGGGAAAAAGAATAGGTTTACGCGCCGTGTGGGGCAGCACTCAATGCTGATTGAATGAATTATTCACCTTTAGGAGCAGCAGGGTGTTGGGAAGTGCCAACAGGTGAAAGGTGTCATGTTTAACTCTTTGAGCTCTATGATATTTAAAAAACTATTTTAATATGAATGCACCAAATAACGAAGCATGTCAATTAGCAACTAGTGCAGCTTCTGCTGAGGGACTATATTCTCTCTCTATATATACACTCTATACTGGCGGAGGGACACATAATTACACCTGTTCACCACCCAGCCTCGCTGTGATCTACCGACACAAAGAATCTGCCACTAAGCATTCACGCCATTTCTCTCACGTCACTACAATCGAATAACCTTCTCAATTGGGATCATTTGTGTCGAAAAGAATCTCCTCGCGTCACCGGCCGCGCGCCCGAACCGCGCCGCTCACCGGGAAACCGGCTGCTCTGCGCCGGTTCCTTTCTTTTCGCCGGTAGGCCGCAAGCGTTTCAGCACCACGCGTCTCCCGGACAGCTCCGTCCAATCAGACGCGGCCGTTCGAGGTGCGTCATCCTTCCTCATCCTCTCCTCATCCTCCCTCCCTCCGTCCATCACCGAGGCATGGCGGAGCAGAAGTACCGATCAAACTGCAGAAAAAACGCTGAGTGGCAGAACCGGCGTCCTGTCGGACCGGCGCGGATGGTTGTAGAATGAACGTGCGCCGGACGGATGTTAGCGGGAAGGTCGTGAGACGCTCCGCCATATCAGTGACGTATGTCCGGTTTCTACGCACAATGTCGCACGACCTTAGCAGCCGGTCGGCCTCAGATGCTCACGTTTGAACCGGCTGTGCGGCCCTTCCCTTTCACCGCTTCAGTCACTGACATTAAAAACACGCACACGTAAATGCAACGACCGCGTGGCAGCGCGTCGCGTGCGGATGCCGGGGAGCCCATGAGCAAGGCTCCTGTGGAGGCTAAAGCCTGCGGAAATGTCACACGTTTGAATTAGGGGTGCGTTCAAGCACGTGTAGGGTTTTTTTGGCACAAATTCGCCCACTGCAGGAAACGAGTGTGTATATTTATTCACAATAAAAAAAAGAAACGCCACAACCGTCGGTGTGAAGATCACACGATGCCCTCAGCCTGGGGGGGACAGGTGCATCGCCCCGCGATGCTAAATCATTGCAAACCGACAATAAACTGTGAGAAACGTTGAGAACTCACCTAAAATAATCCAGAGCGACCCAGAGACCAAAACGAAGGCGAGCATGTCTTTCTCATTGAGTCAGCTGTGCCGGTGCAGGAGCGGCTCAGGACTGCAGCATCGACTGCAGCAAGTCGCCGACAATCTGAGGGATTAAGAAGGAGGGAGGGGGGGAGGGCACAATGCATCGGGGGAGAGAAGGGGGGGGGGGGGCGGTGGCTGGGCAGGAGATGGCGACCGGCAGGGCTTTAACAGTGGAGAGGAGGGGAGGAAACGATAAATAAACTAGGGCCTAGTGGAGCATCCTTCCCCCTGGGGGACTGTCCACCTTCACCCAGTTGGCTGCTGCGCAATGGCTGCCTCCTGCTGCGGGGGCTGGAAGGTCGGCCGGAAGATGCGATCTGCGTCAAGGTTACCGGGAGGAAGGGATGCACGAACTGCCTCGTGCGTTTAATGTGCACAACTTGTCCCAAAAAAAACAGCCTGCGAATTCGGGCATGAATTTATTTTCTTTTTTTACGTGTTTATTTTGACACCGACTAGATACAGTTGTGATCCGAAAAGCAGCTGTGCTATTCTGGGTCCGTGACACATCACACCATCAACATCCCTGCAGCGGGGCAGCGCGTTTTACATCAGGGTCACGTGGTGCATTAGGACACTCCCCATGAACTAAAGTAACCTTGAGATGGGCCGATAAGAGCGGGATTGACAGCAGCGACATAGAGAAGGTGCAAAAAGACAGTTATTAGACACTGTTTGAGTAAATAATAATGCGATTATTTGGTGGTATATTTTGCACAATGTGATTACTTGTACAGTGTTTGGACCAGCTGATCTTAATTGAACACAATTTTATCCATTCATTGGTTTGAAAAAGGCAACATAGCAAATACGGCTGAAGCCACATGCTGTCTTTTGAGGGCAGCATGCAAAAAAAATGTTTTTATATTTAGAGCAGCGTTGGTAATATTGAAAAAAGCTGCTCCTGTGATGACTCTTTAGCGATGAAAGTAGATAAGATGCCAAGTCAGCAACAATTAAAACGTCCCCAAAACAACGATTCTGGACATCAACAAACCACACGGCTTCTATCAGCCCTCACAGGGGGGGCGACTGTGGTCAGGAGGAGAGATGCTGCCGCAGTAACAACAGGTTCGAAGGTCACCAAACGTTGCTCCCAGTTTTCACGGGCAGGACCCTGAATGTTAAGTCTGGGACCCCAATATTTCTAATTTATTTCCCCCCCACATTTATCCTCCTGGCAGTGACGCTATGTGTGCTGGCAGTGATTGGGTATCATTGCGTGTGTGTGATAACTTGCAAAAGGAAACTCCTCAGGGCCGGCCCAAGGCATAAGCGAACTAAGCGGCTGCTTAGGGCCCCCTGGCCAGGAGGCCACCAAGCAGCTGCTGCCCAAGCAGCCCTAGTTTTGTATTATAACCTCACCGTATTCGTTTATAATTTTTGCTATAACAGTATAGCGTGACATTTGTGCCAATAATCTTCTAGCACAGGTGAGTGTGCGTGGTGGGAGGGGGGCCCCCAAATAAAATTCTGCTTAGGGCCCCCAAGAGGCTCGGGCCGGCACTGAAACTCTTTATCTTTCCTCTGTTTTTATTTGACAGCCTGATTTAAATTTCAGCTTGTTTCTTTCTCACAGTATTTAAAAAAAATGACAACTGACTCGAAGTTAGAGGTTTAGGCGACAAAACAGCCTTGGTCGGTTTAGTAAAAGCGTGTCGTCACTGTGTGCCGTGACTGAAATACAAAAGAAATGAATGATTTTGTGGGATATCGAGTTCCGCTGCATCTCCTCTCAGAAGTACAGGTGCGCCTGCTGTAGGAGACTCACCTGTATCGTTGCTCTTCAGAGCACCTGAGGTGGTTGTTGAGATGCTGCCACCAGCGCGACATAAACCGCATCCATCTCCACCACCGGGGGGTTTATTTGCCACAAAACTCCCTCACAGGTGTCCCCGGCAGTGGCGCCTAATGTCTTATTGTGCCGCTGTCATGTGACTGACCTGATTAAATGAGTCGCCTCTAATGTGTCACTCGCCGCCTTCCCGTCCTCTCCTTCTCCTGTGATCCCAGGGAGGAGGAGGAGGAGGAGGAGGAGGAGGAGGAGGAGACACGCGGGACAGTCGGGCCGAGGAGGAGGTTTCGTCAAATAGGGAAGAGAAACACGTCTTATTAAAAGTCTGCAGATCTTAACCAAGTTACCTGAAACACCCGTTTGCTCAGGACACTGATTCCTTTTATTTATTAGGGCCTGAGCCTGAAAGTCAGCCGAAGCCCTTTTGTGTTTTGAAAAATTATTTTAATTATTATTTCTTGCGGTTATTCCCGCTTTTGAGGCCCTAAACATATTCAAAAAGTCTTGCATGCTCATCAAAAGTGCGAAAGAATGTGATATTTTATGGAGCATTGGGTAGATCTCCCTGTACATGTTTCATTTTGGCCCATTAGCTCACTTTGTCACAAGGCTGCGTTGACGAGGCAGGAAGCAGGACCCAAACGCAGAGCGTCACAGAACGGGTACTTTATTTAAACAAATAAACCGAGCCGAGCCAAGGCGGGAGGGGTGGGGGGGGGGGGCAGACCGGAATACAAAGGCGCCAACGGACAAACAAACAATGACACGACAAGGGACAACAGACGCCCGGGGCTTAAATACACAGGGCAGGTGCAGGTGATTGCACACATGTGGAAACAATCAGACACGGCAGGAAGTGAAGTTACCCCAGGAACACCAGAAACATCAAACTACAAAATAAGACTCAAACTTTTTCCGCCGGATCACCGATTCACCTGTAATCTTGCACACAGGTGCTCCCAGACATGCTCTACAAAAAAGTCAATCATGGTATGCACATTTTGTATTTCGTGAAAAACACATTTTTGCAAGCTCCTTCCAGACGCTGGGTCCGATTTTCACAAAATTTGAAGGGAATAATTATTGGTTCAATACCTTTAAACGCTAAGTAAAAAGTTATGGACCGTTGCAGTTTGATAGGGGTGTGGCCTAATAGTTAGAGACTTATAACTTCAAAAATAATTGGCCTGTCTTCGCCGTCACGTTGGGTTCCTAAACATACCCTAATTTCTTCATAAGGTTTGAACTTTAGGGGCGCTGCTCTCAGTCGCTGATTATTTGCTTGTTTTTCTAATTTCCATCGAATTTTGACTCCATGAACAAACTCCTACGAGATTTTTACACTATTCAATTCTTGCAGAATCATCTTGACGCCGGTGTGGTGAAAATGTACATATTTTAATGACCTAAAACACCATATCAAAGTGCTCCTCCTATTACCGCAGAAAGTTTTAGGTTAAGGTCAAGGGTCAAATGGGATAAATAACAGAGACTTTCTCCTCCTGTGACATGACGGTAATAAATTATGAATACCTTGTTTCCCTTTCCTTTCCTTTTTTATGAGGAAAAGATTGATAAAAATAAATGTACTTTATCTTACCACGTGTTTAACAGCACTAAAGATAAAGCATGCATCACTTTGACCCCGTGACTCTGAACTCACCCTACAGGTTTAATCAGTCAACAGGTTTTTCATGTACGGGGCAAACTCGAGTCCTCTGAATGAACAAAACAAATGAGACATGGCCTCCGTTTTCACAACAAACAGCGGTGAGGAGGATTATCATTTTACACTAGCGCACACTTCTACTCCACTACAATCGTAGTACAGTACATCAAAAAGACAAGAAAAGCCCGAATGATTATTGATGATTACAGTCTCATTTGCTCCTCAAAACCGATGTCCCCTCCAAATGTCTTAGATGTTCTGATTTAGAGAACAGCTTGAAATAAAAACCCATGGATCTATGCGATGTGCATTATTCACCCGGTAGCTCCCAATAGCTCCCAATAGCTCCCGATAGCTCCCCATAGCTCCCAATAGCTCCCGATAGCTCCCGATAGCTCCCCATAGCTCCCGATAGCTCCCCATAGCTCCCAATAGCTCCCGATAGCTCCCGATAGCTCCCCATAGCTCCCGATAGCTCCCCATAGCTCCCAATAGCTCCCGATAGCTCCCCATAGCTCCCAATAGCTCCCGATAGCTCCCCATAGCTCCCAATAGCTCCCGATAGCTCCCCATAGCTCCCAATAGCTCCCGATAGCTCCCGATAGCTCCCAATAGCAGGTGGTAGCAGCCCGGCACAAGGGATGTTTATGTCATTTATGGAAACTCCAGTTAACTCCCGTCTGTACTTTTTGCCGATGATGTATTTAGATCGCTCTGTGGATACAGTGATCTAAATACATCATCAACAGGTCCTGCAGCACATCCTCTCTACTACCAACGAGCCGGGGAATAACCGGAGGAAGTCTAGAATTCAGAAAATGCTTCTGCAAGGGGATGAAATGTCGGATAAACAGACGGCTGTTTACACTCTGCCAGCTCCACCAGGAGGCCGACTTCCCCTGCAGGAGTCATTCTATCCACCCTTTACTTTACAGTGACACCCAATAGCTGTGCAACATGCAGTCGGTCTCTGAGCTTTGGAGTATTCTTCACACAATAACAGTTTGCAGTGTAGAAAGGAAAAAAAAGAAGATGACATCTCCAGCTCAACTAGGAAGGCCATGACACAGAGCAGCGCCATCCAGAAAGAGAACATGCTAAATGTCAGGCCTAACGGGGAAACAACACGTCACCCCTGACCCCCCCATACATGAGGCCGGTGTAGCTGCTGGCTAACCAGCGAAGCCTTTGCCTCGACCTGGTGTCACTGGCCTGATAAAGCAGATGGTCTGAAGGCAGACTGGATGCTTAAGATGCTGTTCTCACCCACAGAGCCTCGTGTTACTGTCCCTTCCCCACATGTGTCCTAATAATCGGAATCACCATCGCTGTGTGCACCAAGGCGCGACAAAAAACAATTTAAACAGATCACAGCATGCACAGAGACAAATGAAGTGCAATGGCCACTCTAAAGCCGAAGTGAATCCCGGGATGAGGAAGATTTAGAGCAAGTTAAGCAGCTGTGTAAATGTTCCTATATTTCTATATGAAAGTAGCTTAATAAGCAGATGGGACGGTCAGATGAACAATGAATCAAAACCAGCTGCAGTAGCTGTGATCAGCTAACGCTCCTGTTAATTAAGTAGCATGTAGTAAAGACATGATATAAAGTCATCATTAACATCTCCATCCGCCATGTCAAAATCTTTGTATGTCTAACATACGTTGGTAATCAATGTTCCTGATTCCTGATCACAATTAGCAGGAACATAAAAAGTAAAAAAAAGAATTGTTGTTAACATTAATGTGACCTGGTACAATGAGACAGTATCTGGTGTCCCTAATAGAGTATGTTACCTTTTTATCTTTAAGTATTCAGATGAACCTACTAAACGTCCGTCCGAGGCGTTTCACAGCAGTTTGTGACCGCCTGAATGGAACAGGCGGTAAATACCAGTCAGTGAACCCTGTTAAGTAAAGTTCAAATAGCTGCTGTGAAAAAGGGCCTAAAGATGAAGGAACCAGGCCAAGACAACCCGACCCAGTTTAAGGCCATCGGTCCCGGTAGAGACTGTGTTTACGGCCCCGAATCACGCCACTGCTTTTCTTTACACATATGAAGGTTGTGTACAAAGATATTAAGGGTTATATTGTTAGAAAACATTTTTTTATCATCAATGCATCATTCACAGTTTTTTGTCATTATTAAGAACAATTGTCGGGACGAACCCGCCCCCCCTCATCCAGATGTCCCCATGTGGAAAATCCCACTGACTAAACCGAAAACTCCGCAGGAAAACTCCCTGCTTCTCCCCTCGGAGCACGGAGGTGCGCGCAGCCAGCGTGAGCGCGCAGGCACGGGGCGCGGGGAGTACGCGGAGCCCGCGGATGGACGCACTTTCCGGGGTTCCCAAATGCCCGGATGGAGAACAAACGAGCCACGTGTGCACCGCGGACACGCAAAACACGTCACAGACCGCAGCCGATGCGCGTGGCCGCGACAGGTGGCCGTTCCACGTTCTCGCGGTGGATTACAATCACATGCACGATGACTTTTTATTGACAGCAACAGTCGCGCTGCTCGAGCGCCCCCGCTGGCCGTGGGAATTACTGCATCATTTCCGATAAATGCCCGGCTTCTCGGCGGGGACGTGTTTATGCTGAAGGGCTGGTCTCGAGACGGTGCACCACCATTTAGTATCCTGTGGCTGACATGCGTGTGTGTGTGCGTGTTATTCTCATTTTAAATGCATATTTTCTGTTTTTTAATACGATACACCATTTCCCAACTACATGATGCATCTTAATGATCATTATAAATATCGCCTTCGTGAGGACTGTGTGCCGCAGGGCTATATGGCACATTAATAACAATACAAATAATAATAATAATAATAATAATAATAATAATACAACAACTAAAAGGCGTCCGTCCCCTCCACATTGTGACTGCAGCTGCAGTCGTGAGGCATGTGGACCCGGTCCCACTCAGCTTCTTAAGTTCCTTCTTGCTCTCAGCGGCATGATTTCTCGGAAATCGGTCGGCTGCCGAAGGGGGACCGGTAGCTGCGCATGCGCAGGCACGATGCCCTCTCGGAGCCTATAAAGGCGTCGCGCGACAAGAGTCAGCACCCAGTTCTGATCGAGACGCGTCTCCTGTTGCCAAGGGAGTCCGAGAGAAGCTCCTCCGCAACGAACTCAAGACAAGCGCAGTTATTGTGCTCTTTTCCCTTTTTACGGATCACAGAAAGAAACTCATTGTGTAAGTGGGTTCATATTTATCACTGCTCCGTGCACGGGATGCCTCGCGACTTTTTCATGGACGGAGCTCTTTTTTATTTTCTAGGAATAGAAATAGGGAAGAACAGGAGCGTAAACATCTGTGTGTTTTTATCGTGGGTGGTAAAGTTAAAGTGACTTTTGTTTTCATACATGTTCGCATGCGGCGGCGCGCGGGAGGGGTGGTGGGGGGGGTGCGACCTCTCCGAGCGCGCATCGCGCTAACTTTGGCGCACGTCTCAAACGCGACCGGAAAAATCGAACCCCGCCCCCCTTTTCATTGGGAACTTTATTGAATGCTAAAGCCACGAAAACAGGAAATGTGTTTTGGGGGGGGGGTCTCTCTCCCACGCGTCAACGCCCCCCTCGCTCCCCCCGGTCCGCCCGCATTGCCCTCGCCGCGGCCTCTTGGAATGAGTGGAGGCTCATCCTTCTGTTTGCTGCGCTCTTCAGGTCCAACATGCCCGTGGAGAGGATGAGGATGAAGCCGTGGATCGAGAAGAAGATCGAGTCCAACTCCATCTCCGGCCTGAGTTGGGTGGACAGGGTGAGGACTCTTTCCTTCTTTACTGAGAGGGTCTGTTCAGCGAAGTGAAGTGGCTGATTCTTGCTGTAGCGAGAGAAAGAAGATAACAAATAACTTTAGCTATGAGGGCCTGTGTGTGTGTGTGTTTGTGTTAGTGTGTGTGCAGCCGTGCAGCGCGCTCAGTATTTCAGTCCCACACAGAAGCCTCGATCCGACTCAGCATTTCCTTCTTTTGTGCTTTCAGGATAAGAAGATATTCTCCATCCCCTGGAAGCACGCAGCTCGCCACGGCTGGGAGATGGAGAAGGACGCCGTCCTGTTCAAACAGTGGGCCATCCACACAGGTGAGGACGTGCAGATGCACACCTGTGGGGGGAAGAGGAGGGGGTTCTGATGGTGTCGGAAGACTAAACAGAGTGCATCGTGCAGGGAAACACGTGGAAGGCCAGGAGTGTGACCCCAAGACCTGGAAAGCCAACTTCCGCTGTGCGATGAACTCGCTGCCCGACATCGAGGAGGTGAAAGAGAAGAGCGTCCACAAAGGCCACCAAGCTGTGCGCGTGTTCCGGATGCTGCCCGCAGCCCCCAAATCTAGAGGTGAGGCAGGAAGCCGAGCGCATCAAACCACAGCGTCGCTTTCTACCCGAGCAGTTTGTTTGTACTGTGAAGAAAGCTCAACGTGTCTCTTTCTTCTGCTCAGATAAACGATGCAAAGGGAAGGAAACAAAGGCCAGGAGGAAGGTAAAGACATCTCCTGTCCCTTTTTATGTTCGGAGGCGTTTGCCCCTGCTGAGTGTTTAGGGACACTACTTACATAGCCGCTATGTACTATCATATATATATATAAGTATCGATATTGAGCAGATTGTGACTCTGTGACTCTCTGTGCTTCTGCAGAACTCAAGGATCAAGAAGGAGGAAGACGAGGAGTACAGCGACGCCTCCATGCACCAGTCGCTGCCGCAGAGCGCCGCGTCCACTCAGGAGAACACGGTGGACAGCACGGTGCAGACCGACACGCTAGGTGAGCAGCGGCCTCGTACCCGTAGATGTATGCATACATGACTGCGGTTCAGATGTCATGGCGTGTATTTAACGCTTCCTGTTGCCGTCTGCGCAGGTTTCCCCCTCTTGCCGCTGTCCGAAGTCCCCGACTGGAGCTGTTCGTTGGAAATCGACTCCGGCTTTTCAAACAACTTCTGCCAGCGGTTCGAAGTTTCCCCCGAGCACAGCTCCGGTAAGGCGACGACGTGGCTGACAAATACATGTTTTCAATGTTCAACACTCGTGCGGGAGGACGGGTATCGAGGTGCCGTACTCACTGTCCCCTCGTCTGCTTTCCTCCCTCCCTCCCTCCCTCTGCTGGAATGGTCCAGACTACGACCTGACCGACGACATCGTCCAGGTAAGCATCGCACGCTCTCCTCGCCTGCGGGCATCTTTCATTGACAGGAATGCCCTTGTCGGTCTCAGTCGGCCTGAGGTTCCATTTCCTCCAAACAGAAAGACAGCCGTACTGAGTTCAGTGTTGCTCTTTCAGATTTGTCAGCAACTAGAGAAAGACCCACACTGCAGGATGGGGGGCTACGACGGCACAGGGTTCCTGAGCAATGAAGCATGCACCAGTCCAGGCAGCCATTGGAGTGAATCGTCCTCAGGTAAATGTCCCCAATGGTTAGACAGACGGTCTCCAAATGCATGTGCAACACGAGGCCAAACAAGGTCAATGAGGTCAATGAGGTCAAGGTCCAACAAGAAAAGGAGGAGCGACTGTGACCGTCCTCCGATCAGAGGACTCTTCAAAAAGACAAAAACAAGTTATGCTTTATTGGCCGTGGAGACGAGCGTCACTCTCTGCTTGTGTAGTAACACAACAACGCCCTCTTTTTGTCGCCCGCAGTCGACGAGCTCGAGGAGACGCCGCAGTACCTGACCCTGGGCACGGACATGACGCCAGCCACAGACAACATATGGACGAGCTTCTTTCAGCCGTCGTGAGACGTCCTCAGCAGAAGCGACAGGAGTTTGATACTTCAGGACTTTTTCTATAGGGCTCACCGTGTCCCCCCCTCCCACCCATGTGGTCGGTGGCGTGCGGCGTGGAGCAGTGCTGTCTCTGCTGCAGCAGAGGGACCCTCTCTGTGCATTCCTGATGTTTTTGGCTGGTTCAAGGCATTTCTGATACTGGGTTTCTCTTCGTGATGATTGGTTGTATATCATACTCGTATTTACCTACTGGGTGGACATGTTAACCCCTCAATACAGACATAATCAGTGCGCTTAACACCCGACAGCTGGTCATCATATTAAATAGTCATACACATGGTATCATTTCTTTCTGTTTTTGTGTACATAAGCTTTAGTTTACTTCAGAAAAACTAACTTTTTAACTGCTGGTAAAAGCTGCACTTCAGAATCTTACTCTTCTTTCTTAAAGAAACTGAAGTGATTGTATGTAAATAAAAGTCTCTGTGTGGTTTTGTAAAATAAATCCTAAATGTGAACAAATATGACTCTGTTTTCAGTTTTTAATTTAATTTATTTCTCTGACCAAATGAGCCTCTGTCTATTTATCTTGGTCCAAACGATCACACAGTGTATAGATTATATTTTATATGTATGTATTGTAATATAATATATATTATAAATATAAATGGAAAGTACTACGTCTTATCTATTCAGGTCAGTTACAGCAAAAGTCATGAGACATTATAAACGCGTCCTTACCAGCAGGTGGAAAGATGATATGGGTCAAACATTTACAGGTAGAATATTACAATCATAAAATTTGTGACCAACGATCACAGATTAGTTTTCAAAAAGTTACAATAGAACAAATTAAAGAAGTTTGTTCAAAGTCATTGAGTTCAAGTGTCATCAAGCACATGGATATTCTAATTCATCTCATCTCATTTCATGTAATCTGTTTGTTAGAAAATATTAGATGGATATAAAGTAAGAGGTACTTTTGCCGTCCTTATCTCCCCCCTGTGATCCAACAACACATACGAACACGCACAGGTGTCTGCACATCTCATCTGAGCGGAACGCGCATACTTTAATTCCATCAGAGGCGGAGATCACAGCAGGTTAGTCCGGGTTTATGAACACGCACGCAGACTGGTTGGTCCACTTGACAGAAGAAACTATTTCAGGAGCAACTGTTGCGTGCGAATAAGGTAAAAACAAAAGAACCTGACCAGCGTCACCTTGAAACTAGTGGCATTAAGGCGATACCAATCCAATCACACCAATGAGGCGTCGTTGTTGGAACGCAGACATTCTGGATAAAGTCACAATCGTTTGCAGGATTTGTTGACATGTTGCATTCAAATCTCTTCAAAGAGAAAGGAATTCGCATCACTGCGTGAAGAAGAAAGTGCTGCCAACAGTCATAAAGACAATTGTCTCTGTGTTTTTAGTAGTGAACCGGTCCTGAATGAGTCTCTGGAATGAAGCGGTAGTTTGGTGGATGCGAGAGGTCCTGCAGGAGATTTATGGATCAAGTAGCAGTAGAATAAACACCTAAACGTGTATTTTAGATGTTTTCTCTCCACTTTAAGTTCACCTCAGCATCAAAACAACGTTTTCCCTCCCTTTAGTTAGATAAATGTATTTAATCCACTGAATAAGCAGTTTTAATGTTACTCGTTTATTCTGCTGTCACCACAGATCAGATACAAAATGACAACGAGTGGTAGAGAAGCACTTGTTAATTAATAAAGACACACTTCATCTGCTTGTTGTTGTTGTTTTGTAAAGATTTATTTCGCCTTTTTATTAAACAAAAATGTAAAAGAGTATACGGACAAAACGTGTGAACCAGATGTGATGCGGAGCCAATTCTAAGGATGTTGATAAGTGACATATAACATCATATGAAGCTCTACACTGTGCATCAAGCAGTCAATGTGGAAATGAGCATAAATGACCCACAATGATGCTCCACTGGGGTTAGTCATTACATTCTGCTGACGCTTTTATCCAAAGCGACTTTTGCATTTCAACCACTCTATTCATGACCTCAGGACTGAGATTAATATCTTCAAGACTGGACTATTGGAAAAATTTCACCGACTTGAGCCAACTCCATCAAACTCCACATGTGAGTCTTCAGTCCGGGTTTGAGTGGCCGCAGCGCCGCTCACGGTGATCGGGACCAAGCGCTCAGTTGAAAAGCTTCCTGCAGGATGTGGCAGCTGCAATCTATGACGCCTGGTCTCATTTCAAAAACACCTTCAGCCTAATCCTTGACAAACACGGCCCATTGGAACGACCCCGGACGGAGAATCGCTTTTCTCCCGGACGGGAAAAGCACCTCATGGACGAGGTCTCCTGCAGACGAAACAACGCGGGCCGTCAGGAAAACTCAAATCCGCCATTTCAAAGAAGAACTTTCAGCCAGTCGCTCAGACGGCAGACATTTTGGAAAACAGTCCAATTTTTGATGACCTTGTTGCGACTGATGAACAACAACAGGCCACAGGTTTCATCCAGCATCTCGTGAAATCATCCAACGTCTCTGGTGCATCTGACACTCTGACTTCTTCAGCCAGCGTCGATCCGCTTCTCCCTTCCAGGAGTCCTGGATGGACACATTCATTTAGATTCAAACAAGTCAGCTGGATCTGTGCTCTTAAAATCAGCCAGTTGGACGTGCTGCTGCCTCTCGGCCACCTCACCATTTTAAATGACAATTGTTTCTCAGTTGATTTTAACTGGTTAAATCAAGGTAAACAAAAAAAGACCAAGTGTTTACCGCATGGCTGTATTTTATTGCTGAATTAGGCTTTTATGATTCCCACAGTCTCGCCCGCCCAGCTTCAGTTCCCTTACTGACGCCTTCTTCTTCTTCTTCTGCTGCTGCTGCAGACAGAGGCAACCAGAGAGCTTTGTTACCCTACAAGAAAAAAACAAGATGGTCAGTAAAACTCATCTGAACAAAAGAAACCATTACACATAACGAATGTATACAACTGTCCACCAGATATTATTGTATCTGTTAAGAGGTTTAGTGAAAAAAAACCCAAGAAAATCACCGGACATTTGGACTCGAGCTGAACACGAGACAGGAAGTGAAAGAACCACAAACGATTGTAATAAAACATTTGCAGTATCGAGCAAAATTACTACAAATAGGAACTATAAAAAAAGACACAAACACAATAAATGAGCAGCCAGTGTGTGTGTTTGTGTGTTTGTGTGTAGCCAACTATGTCACATGAGTATCTGGTTTTGTGGATCAGCATTCTGAACTATATGAAGACATACGAAAGTGTGCGTATGAATGCATCTGAATGTATAGATGGATTCAATGGGTGTCTTTGGTAATTGTCTCTGCGTGGGGGGGGGGGGCGGGGGGTGAGAATGAGTCCACATCGCTACGTGTGACCACAACTGATTTCACATTTTTCTGCTGCAAACCTCATAATATTTCGAGTATTGCAGCGTGACTCCCACGTTCACTGAAACGTCGTTCGACTTGTTGGACCATTTTTAGTACAAAGTGAGAATTGGTCGTTATTATGGTGAGGGTTGTTATACCCTACATGGTCGACTCGCAGTATCCCACAATGCACGGTGAAAAGCGTGTGTGCGTGTACACCACGCGCGTGTGTGAACACGATGGCATTCGGGTCGCAACTTCAGGGCAATAAATCTGCTGCAGCAGCACATGTTCGCACCAACAAAAAAGGTCAGTGAAGGAGGAAGTGGAAGTGCCTTTAACTGCCAAAAAGCACCTGTAATGTTTTACGGATTGTTGAGGCGGAGCGGCTGATGTGCAGAGGGGTCGTTGACGGGTGGATGGTGAGCTGTTCCACATGTTAATCCCTGCTGCTCTGCGTCTGTACACTGACAGCGCTGTGTGCTTTTATTGCACCCTGAAAACAGACAAATCCTATTCAAAGTATTCAAGCCTCAGACTCCATGTTTTTATTCTAGGAGCGGTATAGTGTTCTACCCGGCTAGTTTAATGTAGCATGATGTTAGCGGTTTACTTCTGCCGATTTCATTCTCGACTATGTGTGAACATGTTAACGTTAACTACAAACTCTCTCTATTACAACGCGGCTATTCACAAGCCGCTCCAATGTTAGCATAGCCTGGCACCCATCAATGCGGCTCCATTCAGAATTCAGAGCCTTTGAGTTATTTCTGCGTTCCCTTTACATCCGTTTGTTGTTAAATTAAATCCCAGTAATATAGTGTTTGGTTTGTGGGATACAAACGAATGAATGACGTTCAGCGGCTGCCTCGGGACGAAGTCACGAACCGAGACGTGACACCACAATGAGAAAGCAGCTGCAGTTGTTTCAGTACGTGTTGGGAGCCAACGATGAAACACAGATGATCTCCGCAGCGTCGTCCTCTTAATGCATGAGATACTGCGAAAAACGAGCCCTCAGAAGAAAAGGTGTGGTGCTGAGGTGAAGACACCCGAAACCACAGCGACATGCCATGCACCCATGAGATGGCAGCGGACACACAATAAAGCAACCCACAGACTGTGTGTGTGTGTGTGTATGTGTGGAGAAACACACGTTTGGTGCTTTCCATCTGGCGAGAGTAAACTTTGAACTCGACACACCGAGGATCCGCGGGACTCGACGGTTTCGTAGTTGCCGTCGTTTCCTCCTGAGAAGGCGGCTCGCATCTCGTCTTTGTTTGGACCAAAAGGCAGTGGATGAAAATGAAATGGGTTCACAGTGGGACATGTTAGTATCGTGTCTCATGTAAAGCAGCCTTTTATTCCTAAATTAGCAGTTGCAGTGTGATTCCATTGCACCTAAGAGGAAAAAGAGCCCTCGGTTTGACCCTCCGACAGGAAGTCGTCTACTAGAAGAGTACTAGAGTTTACCCACAAACATTACATGACTGGTTCATAAAGTACTTTCATTTGGGTCTATAGCTCATGTGGTAATGCAGGAAATACTTTCGTACTTTTAATGAAGCATTTGCATGTACAACTTTAACTAACCCATCTGAAAACGTTCTCCACCAGTTGGAGCACCACGAATCCCTGGACTGGTCGTCAGCAGCGTTCCTGGTTTAATGACGGTGGGGATGAGGGAGGATCCACCTTTGGGAATTAAATGTCTTGTGAATCAACCACATCTGTTCAAAGTCTAACCGCTCTGAGCGCTTCCAGGAGAAAGCAGCACACGCACAGAGCTGGCGCACGTGGACGTGCACGTCCCTCTGAACGGGACCCGACATGTTGTGCATCCCGTTTACAGGGACCACAACATGTCGGCGTCAGAGAGACGCTGCGTTCGCCGACTTCACGAGAAGCGGTGACTCAGCGGACGCATCCAAACAAATGCGCGTTGGTTTCATCATGACTCAAGGGCACATGATTTTAGGCTAAATTAGGCTCAAGAAACAGATTTTTTGTCTTTGTTGACTGAGCGTATCTGTGGTTTCCCGCGTCCACGTGGACCCGATCGCTCTCCTCGCTGTGAGTTATCGCCGAGGTCCCAGGGGTCCTTCTGGAGTCGGTCCCCCGTCTCACCCACAAACAACAAAGGCAGGAAGCAGAAGTCGACCCGTCGGAGGTCTTATCTCAGTCAGACATGCGACAATGTGAAGTCCGATTTATGTCGTCGAGCTGTTTGAGAGAATCATTCATAATACCTTTCTTTTTTTACCGGATCAATAAATCTCTAAAAAAGGTCCAACGGTTCTACTGATCTTCAATAAGTAAAAGCACATTTCCCCTGTTGGACATTTCAGGCCTTTCAAAAGTCAGTGGATGGCAGCGGTGATGCAGAAGCATCAGAACAATGTAGCTCATTTAGGACAAAACGATAAGCTCCACAACCGGATTATTACAAAGGAAGAATACGAGGCGACGGGAACGTTGAGGTGCGTAAACACTGCAGTCCTGGTGCCGACTACACGGCCAACAAATAACCGCAGAAACATTGGAGGTGTAGAACAGTAACTTGATCATCCGCGGCGACATAAATCGAGCCGATCACTGGAAGACTCAGTGAAAGCTGATTGAACTGAAGTGTTTTTGTGGGAGGACGTGAGGAGAGAGACACACATGGTGATGATTAGTCTGCTGATTTACTGGAAACCCCACAGCTGCTTTTAGTTCATCATTAAACTCGAAATCGTGGGATCCAGATTCAGTTTGTTAAAAGTCCGTTTTTAATCCAGTTATTTCAAAACGCTGCAGTTTTCCTCTGATAGGGATCCTGTTTAGTAACCACGGCAACTTCAAATCAGCCTACAGCGCACCAAACTCTTTCCTGTAAATGGAAAAAGGTGGGACGCACAGGTGTGAACGGTGTAAAAAATAAAGTCCCTGCTATGTCACTGAGAAAGTGATCTTTGGTCTTAAAGCAAAGTTACACGTCAAACCTCAAGCTGGGCCGATATAAGAAGGTCCAGTTTGGCTCAGAGAATGTGACGCAATCACAAAACACCAGAACACAGATGAGGATCAGAGCAGAACCGCCAGGTCACATCCTTATGTTGGAGACACAGACCCAAGTCATGCAAAAGGTTTCTCGTTTTGTGTAAACAAATTGTATTCGCCTGCGAGTCGCCTGCGAGAAGTCACGGGACTTCCTGCAGAGGGAGAAGCGCTCTTGGCGGTTGGACAGTCTTCGTGTGTAACCGTGTTGTGGGCAGCATGCCATCCCGCCCACTCCACAAACGCGTGTGTGTGTGTGTGTGGGGGAGGGTTGGATACTGTGTGTGTGTGTGTGTGCGGGAGGGAGAGAACAAGACAAACACACATACACACACACACATACACTAGCTGAACCAACGGGTCAAACCAGGAAACAGTTGAAACGTGGCGCAGTCATGGCAACCGGCCCACAGAGCATGTGGCGACGCGGCGCTGAAGCGTTATTATGCGTCCGTAACGCCGAATCCACGAGGCTGTTTGCTCTCGTAGACGTCATGTGACACTTATTCGTTTGCAGGGCTGGCAAAGGAATCAAATTGGAGGCCTTAAAAACGTCATTGAGCAGAACAACAATCAACGCTCTACACAATATGTCTGCAACATTCCCCCTGTGCATGTTTGTTATCTACCAGAGGCAGAGCTTCCAGCCATCGGACACCTGTTTCATTTTGTCGAAACGCTTCCTCGTTTGGAGGCCGTTGGAAGCCCCTCCCCCACCTGTCAGAAGCCCCTGACGGTAAATGGCTGCATCTCTTTAGCACCAGGCTGCGAGTGTGCCGCCGTCCCCCAGCATGCATCTGGACGCCGGGATGTTCGACGCTAAGATCTCGTCAAACTGCTGCAAAGAGACGAGTGATTGGTAGTTGGTCCGGGCCGACGTGGCTGAATACCAGGCGTCTTCCAGCTGCCCCCCAGGACCAGAGGCGTCTTCCAGCTGCCCCCCAGGACCAGAGGCGTCTGGGAAAATAAGTCGTACTGGGAAATAAGTTGATGTGACTGCAGTCGTCTCCCCATGGGTGCGGTCGCAGGGGAGGAGGGAGGGGGGGGGGGGTTAATCGCTCTGAACTACAAAGTCCTGGAAATAAAGAAACGGAAGCGGAGAGCGAGGGCTGTGCCTGCGGGCCGCTCGACCAGTTCAAGAGCGTACGGTGAATAGTTACAGAAAGAAAGGCATTCACGTGTTCATCACTCCTCTCGTTTCTTTAAAACCAGGAACTTACTTTTTGCTTTTTTATGGTGACGTGTGGCGGGTTTGAATGAGAAGCTCGTTTTAATCTTTCTGAAAGTGACCTTTTCCAAGCTGCACAGCTGCAGCACGAAGAACTGGGACGAAAGCCCCTGCCTCTGTTATTACACCACCAACATGATGTCACTGCTGCTTGGGTTCAAATCCCAAGGCGCTGTGCACATTTCAAGACCACTGAGGCCCTCACGCATCCCGCTCATGGAGCGCGTCTTATCTGCAGATAAGAGAACACAACACTGCAATAAAAGGCTGAGTCAGGCTCTTCAGGCACGGCGGCCCGCTCTCAACAGGAGGCTCGATTCCTGTAAATCACGTGACTTTCATTTAGAGAAGGCGTTCTCCTGCACTTCCGCCATGCGACCAGACGGGGGTGCTGGTGGCAGCTCCTGCTGAGGAGGCATTTCTTAGAAACCGGCCTGAGGTGGGAAATCCAAATCTGGGTTTTGACCCGCTGCCTGCATGAATCATGAGCTTCCTGGGGGCGGCTTGGACAGCGAGGAGCTACTGTAACCACGGCGTCTACATACTGATCTTTGGCCTTTGCTCATTAATATATATTTTTTTCTTTTTTAGGGCAACTGAATCGTACCAAGACAAAGTTTCTGCCTGATTCACTGCAAGTGAGAGGAGATACTGGCAGGTTTCGGTCGACTCGTCGGTTCGGATGGTCTGAATAAATCGCTACAAAATGAACACAAAGGCACCGGAACACGAGGCAAACATGCGTGACTCTGTTGCACAATCGCCTCTCGGGTGGGAAAGTCCACCGGTTTATGGCCAAAGCTTTGATGAGGAGAGGCAGACACAACAGAGCAAGGTGAACTCTTAATCACCTCTGACCTCGTGCGTGCAGAACCGCCACCTTCAAGCTGAAAGGGTTCAGAGTGCCGCAGCCAGTCGCCATGTTGTTGCGTTTCTTCTCCACCTTTGTGAAATGGCTGCACACTGAAAGGAAACCGGCGCATCCACAGGGAGAAGTGGACTCGGCCCTGGTCAGGTCGCCGCAGGGTTTCAATGCCGGTACTTCTGCATTTTGCCCGCTGCCAACATCGTTTAGTTTTTTCTAAATTAAACGCTGACTTTGCCCTTTTCAGGCGAAGGGAATGTACACGGTTAACTTTGCATTAGTCGCTGTGGTCCTAAAGCTCGCTCTGCTTTGCGGCTCGTTTCACAGGACGCAGGTTCAAGCCCATAGTTCCCTGGGTTCACTCGTCAAACCCGCAGGTCGCCGCCTGTTCGGAACGCTGTTCGGATGCCTTGGAACTCAGAGGAGGAACCTGTGGCAGCCTGTTGTTCTTAGATCTCATCGGACGAGGTATTCTACACAAAAGGCGTTTCGATGGAAGCGAGATTAACGGCTGCCAAGAGCACCTGCATAGTCACAGCGCCCTGATCCGAGCGCCTCAGGCAACGTGATTATCTCCTCGCCGTTTTTCAAGGCGGATGGAATGAGGGAGTCCCGCTAAGGCTTTCATAGCTTGATGCTGAGATACTGGTTTGTTCAGCATAAATGTTCATGCGGTTATTTAAAATAATAAAAATAATAACCACAAGGCTTCATTTCCTGGTTTCACAGCAGGAGGTTAATTCCTGTGTCTATACTCTCCCACACACACACACGCAACCTCGTGAAGCTGATATTTAAGGTCTTGGTGCCACCTAGTGGTGGTTCACCGCATTGAGTTTAATATATTGAATCTGACTTCTTGACGCCAAACTTTTAATCCGCCACAGGGATAAAATCCTTTATTTCTGAGGAAATAAAAACACTACGTAGTTAAATAAATACATAAACATGTATGTTTAACTCACAGAGGAGAATAAATGCATTCTATCTGTGTGTAAAGTTAAACTAAATTTACTTAGACACACTTAAATCAGAAATACATATTAATCTGTTCTATGGTTTCCAGTTTCCTGACATTGGAGATTTCAGCCGTCTCTGTTTTAATTATGATATAAATCATGAGAACTATATTGATAAGAATGGATATAGTTTTCGGTTTTGATTTGAGGTTACGTTGATGAAGGTCGTAGATGACGATGATTCCACTCAACCCCCAGTGATACAAAGACAAAACAAATATGTATTTCTATATTTGGGGTGACTGTACCTTAACAGTAGTAGTACCATAGTATAGAAACAGTATTTCACAAGTCAGCCATGAATTCAGGATAAACATAAAATACCTGTATCAGATGGATTTTAATAACAGATTCTTTTACCGTTAATTATTTACAGCTTGAGGGATCAAGAACCGTCATAATAACACATCACCAGTTACTATATGTATATTATATATTTATATCTGCAAAGTCACAAGCAACTACAGTATGTCAACTATTAAATAAATGTAGTGAAGTAGCTACTTCTACTAGATAAGACGTAGAAAGTAGCACAGCATGTAAAAACTCAAGTAAACGTGTAGTAATACTTGAATAAAAATACTAATTTAAAGATGTACCATATTTGTACTTTATGAAACTAAAAACCACTCAGGCAAATGTACTTTACTGTGCAAATATGCAAATCCTTTAGTTATTGATAGAAATTTTCACAGCAGTACCTGACACAGTTAACATAGAACAGTGTTTCCCTGCCATAATAACAGTGACACCTGCTTGATGAGTGCAGCGGATTAGTGTTGTTGATGTCATAATCAATGCGGGACCTTTACTTGTAGTGACATTTTATTTGGTGCTGCAGCTACTTTTACTAATACTTGTTGAAAAAACGAAAAAACAAAGAAATTCTTTGCTTCGCTGCCGAACAACGAAGGCATAAACGCAGAAAGCATTCTGGTCTCATTTGTGTGACCAAAATAATACGTTAAAAAACAACAACAGTAAACGACAAAAGCAAAATAGATCCATTATGTCTAATCTAAACAAAGCTCATCTTCAATAATTAAACAATAATTAACTGCACATGTGTGCAGTTGCGCATGCGTACAACGTGTTTGGCGACCCCTAGCGGCAGGTCGTGATACCTTACATACACCGTTTGTTCCCCTCTGGACTAAAGAACATATAACAGGGAATTATTCACGCTGTTTTTGTGTATATTTCTAATCAAGAGATGATATTCAAACGGCGTTTATGAAAATATACAACTGCTATTCTTATAAACAGAAACATGTGCAATAAATATGTGCGCACTATTTAATACTGTTAAATGTATTACATAACAATGAAATGAAGAAAGAAGCACTGTCCACAAAACCTTGTTTGAAGTAAATAAAAAGCCCAACAAACATCACGTATCGAGTCCCGGTCCACGCAGCGCGGCGTCACAGCGCCACATTCCGGGGGGGTTTTAACCCACAATGGGACTTTTAAACGTGTTAAATACTGAAGCTCACCCTCGTCGGTCCAGATGTGATCCCGTTTGTCTCCGAGCGGAGCGAGCGGCTCCGCTTGGCCCGTCGAGGGTTCGATCCCGCCGACCTGGGGTCGATGCTCCAGCGGCTCCCGCAACGCCACGCCAATGAAGCCCCTTTTTATCTTTCGCTTTTAATTCAAGGCGCGTCCCGTTCGGCTCGAATTGAAAGTGAAATCTCTGCAGGCTTCTCACGGGGGGAGGGGCTCCCAACAATGACGTGTTTCAGCCATTGTTGGATAAATGAACCGAAACACGTGATAAGATAAAGAGTCTCACATTTTCTCTGTCAAATATTCGATTTATTACAAAAAAATATGAAGGTCCTCAATAAGTTAAGCGGGTGTCATTATCCGACGTTTCGAACAGGTGAGTAAAAAGCTTCACGAATCACAACTTGCTTTCTTTAGTCTGATATTTCACAGGTTTCTCTTGTTGTTCTGCTTCCTCTTCTTGTCCTCGTCTCCACCTGTTGAGACAAAGGCAAGTTCCCCAGTGGGACAATGTTATGAAGAAAAGCTGAAATAGAAAAGGAGGTAACAGGAAATTAGAATCTAATGAAACAATGTATGTGAATGTGGATAGTTTTGTATCATTTAATTTTACAAAAAAATAAAAGTCGTCGTTATTCTTTTAAATGATGTATGTATATAAAGGATATAAAATAAGGAGTAATAAATAATAAAAAAATCTGTCACCTACAAGGACCAAAAAAAGGTGTAATTGTAAAATTAAAACCAACAACCTAAAGGTACATTATACACTTGCATTGACATCATTCATTTAGTGATTTGCGTCTTCTGACCGCACAAGAACCATCTGCCCGTTAAAATGCCAAACGTGAAGTGCGACCAGACGTCGGGTGTGAAGCGGCGTTGCGTCCGGAGGTTCAACTCACCCGCATATCGGCTGCATTTGGGAAACGGTCTCTGGCAGAGCCTTTCCAAAAGTCTCCGGCAGCAGGAAAGTCAAGAAGGCCCCGCCGACGGCGATGCCTCCCATCAATATGTACGGGAGCGCTTTGTAGTATTTTGCTGCAAAAAAATTTTTACTTTAGAAAATCACACGGTAACGTTAATGTTTTCTGTACAATTATTGTTAACATAACAGCATATGGGACCCAACTTCTGTTATTTATCATTATCAATTAGTCAATTTTAACAAATTTAAGTAACAAATAAATAAATATGCTGTGTTGAGGAAGACTTGAACCTAGACATTTTTACAATCGAGTTACTGAGGGAATAAATCAAGGGTAGTAGAGTCATTTTCTCATTGACGTCTATGGGACGAGGAGAGTCGCGCCCTGGTGGTCACCTCAGAGAATGCAGCTTCAAAGACGGCAGAAAAAGAGACCTGAACTCACTGACCCAGATAAATGATGAAGGGGGCGGTGATGGTTCCAATGCGAGCGGCCATGGAGCAACAGCCCATCGCCGTGTTTCTGACAACGGTGGGGAAGATCTCAGACGTGTAGGTGTACACGATGCAAAACGATGAAGTCATGCAGAACTTCCCCAGGATCTCCAGGGCCATGGGGATACTCGTAATGCCTGAGGGCACACAACCCAAAAACGCTCAAAAGAGCGACACGCCTGAAGATGTGAGGGTTCCGGTCGGCGGGAGGCGGCGGCGGCGTTACCGGTCGGGATGAGGTGAACGAGGAGGATGAAAACGCCGCCGAAGAAGAGCGTGGACGACTGGCAGAAGTGCCGGCGGCAGTACTTGAGCAGCAGCAGGGCGATTGTGTAGGCCGGCACCTCGACCACGGCCGACAGGAAGCAGCTCAGGTAAGGGTCGCTGTGCATGCTGGAGGTGTTGAGCACCAGCGCGTAGTAGCCCACGTTGACGACGATCCTGCGGAGGCAAAGCGGCGGCCTGAGCACACGGGTCGGCGGCGCGCGTAAGCGAGTGTCTTTGCTGCGCACGTACCACAGAAATGAACACACCACCGTGAGAGAGAACATGTTGCAGCTGCTCACGAGCACCGAAATGTTGTGCTTCTCGTCTCTCATGGCGAGTGCCTTGTGCGTCTGGGGAGGGGCGGGGGGGGGGGGCAACAGAAGATTAACGATCAATTCAAATGATAAAAAGGTTGTCCGTCTCGTCCAACGTGTCACCTCTGCCTGCGTGAACATTTCCTCCGGGGCTTCGACGTTGTTGCTCCTGGCGGCTGCTCTCAATATGTCCTCGGCCTCCTTCAGTCTTCCCTGGAAGAGGAGCCAGCGAGGAGACTCCGGGACCAACCTGCCGCGGGGAACAACGTGCGATTCAACTGGACGAATTAAACCGACTATTAGGGACCGAATACATTCTCCTCGAACTGGAGGTTTGGGTTGATTAGTTCACTAATGTGTCGCTACCGGGCTTCAACCACACAAATGCAGCAGGAGGGAGGAGGAGCATTTTAGGGGGAAACGGTTTAAAGGTTGGTCAAGGTTACAAAGCTGTAAAACCCTGAATTTTGTTACTCCTAAAACAATGTTATAACGGGCGAAGGCCTTCGCGTTCTTTCGTGAACATAAATAAGAGATTAAGCGGAAACAAACTCCATCTCTGACATCCTTTTCTTCTTGCTTCTCCTTTCACTTTGAACACTATCGCACACACACCACTTAAGCGACATGGGGGGGGTTCAGGGCTGAAGCACAGCGTTCGGCGATCTTCTCACCACCACAGAGGGACGTAGAGCACGCTGGAGGCGGCGCTGGCGATCAGCAACGTCCGCCAGTCTCGCAGGAAGTAGGCGACCGCCGGCAGCGCCATGTAGCCCAGAGCGGAGCCCATGAACACGCCGAGCGAGCAGAAGAACACGCGCGCCTTCGGGCTCAGAATCTCCGTCCCTGCGGGTGTCGAACGTGAGACGAAAGATCAGAACTAAACCTGAGGAGCAGCCATCCAGCACTGCCTGACCCAAAACCCCCTCACCCATCACAAACGCAATGGTGTAGTTGGAGTTTCCCCCGGCACCCACGAAGAAGAAAATCAAGGCGAAGATCTCCCAACTCGGGGAGAATATCTGCGCCGCGATCGACACGGTCTGAATGGCCATCGTGAGGAAGAGCGCCGGCCTCCTCCCGAACCTGCGTGAGGAACACGGACGTTGGTTCCTCGAGTGCCTCGCAGCAGAAGTGTTGTTCGGGACAATAACGTGTGTACACACCTGTCAGATATCTGCCCTGAGAGGAACCCGCCCACTAGAACGCCCAGGTAATGGATGGAGGTGGCCAGCGGAGACTTGTACGCATCGTCACAGACCAGGTCCCACTGCGGAGCAAACGCACCGGTAACATCTCAGGTGGACAGATGGGCTGTTCTGATTAAACGTATTAATGACTTCTTCGCCCCAAAGGTACCATGAGGAACCTTCATTAGAGACATTCATCGCTGTGTATCACTCTTCACTCCGCGATCTCATGCACACGAAGGCCAACCGGTGACGCTGAGACGCCAACAAGATGAAGGTTTTTCACCTTGAAGCAGAAGCAGACGCGCAGATATTTGTGTCTTCAGTAAAAGCTCAAACTGTGTTCTGTTGGACGTAACTTACAGCTGCTTAACTCTGAAGATTGTCTGCTAAACAGAACAAACAGGGACGTCTCCTGTCTGTTTGGTAAAATACTTATTGACGCTTCTCAAAGCGATATATTAACAGCTGATTAAACGTCTTATCTCGGATTATCTCCTGCGTGTCAACGAGCTCCCTGAGGCAGCGTGATTGCTCCATAAAGGATCTATCGCAACCAAAAGAGGAGCTGCTTCGGTGATTCCTTTGACCTTTGGACCCCTGCAAACCGGCCCACGAAGTGCTGCGCCGGTGTTTCTGTTGCTCACCTCGGTGACGATGGTCGACCGGTAGATTTCCCTGCTGTGCTTCCAACCGTCCCGGCAGCTCTCCAGAGGAACCTCGCTCACGTTCACGTCCACGTTCGGGACGAGACCCTCGTCGGAGTATCGCGTGACGACTTCCAGGTTCAGCCTGTAGCACGAGCTGCGCCTGGCGACGCCGCCGACCGTCTCCATGGGGACGGTCACGTTCCTCCACGCGTCGCTGATGCTGGCGTTGTCCGGGACGCTGCACTGGTGAGGCGGCGTGGCGGCCACGAACACGATGTAGCCGCCAAAAAACCCGTTGGGGACGATACTGATGGCGAGCGCCAGGAAAATCCTTCGCTGGAAGGGCCCCCAGGAGCCGAGGAACGAGGTGATGCTCTCGTAGTCTCGGCTCTCCGAGTCGTCCGCGGCGGCTCCCGAGTCCTTCATGCTCACGAAAGGAAAGGAAAGAAGGAAAGAGGGCGAGCAGCAAGTGGGGAAGAGAGTCTGCGGCTGCAGCGGTCCGACGGGCGTCTGAGCAATAAAGCCAAGGTTATGTTTTACAGCTGGGAGGTTACGCAGTTATCTATTACTTTGAGGAGGAGAAAAACCCAGAGGGATTGTGGGTTTGTACCGGCTGCCGATGTCTTTAATCTTTCCTGTTTTACTTCTTCACAGCTCTTTATGTGCTTTATTATTGCTTCAATATGCGCTTTTTTTGGGATCATGTTGCTTCGGCCTTTGTTTTGTGTTCAAAAACGAAAAACAACTGTTTGATGGGAGGCTTCACACGTTCATACTTTAATCACATGAATGTGCCAAATATGAGAGAAACATTTTTATATGATACACACATTTTAAGATTTAAAAAATATTATTTGCCAAATTTCTAATAAAAAAATCTTGAATAATCTACGAGTAGTAGAAAAAGATTTTTTATAAAAATGGTTCAAAACACCAGTCCGTTCAAAGGGACCTTTTGATCCAGCTGTGCCTGTTTTGGATTGTAGCTGTCTTTCTTTGAATAAAGGCTGTTGGGAAACGGGAGTCTGCACATCAGACCTGGTTTCACACTGAACGGCTCGGTTCCTCCTTATTCATCTTCCACTACCATTCACTCCTTTTGGTACCATTGAACAACCTGCAAATTAAAGAAAAAATGTTATAAAAAATAACTAAACAACATCATGTGTTGAAGAAGACTTGAAACTACAGACTGAGACCATAAACTTGTGTTTACAATGTCTACTGAGGGAATAAATCAGGAGAGAAGTAGAGTCATTTTCTCATATACGTCTATGGGAGCAGAGGAGTCGCCCCCTGCTGGTCACTACCCAGAATGCGGCTTTAAGACACTTCCACATGGGCATCGCTCGGCACAAGCTGAGTAAAATTCACCTACACTGACATTCTTGCATCTGCTCCACCGTTTCTGGAAGGTCCCTGTTGAGGGTCTCCGGGAGGAAGAAGTTCACCACGGAGGAAGCGATGGTGAGACTTCCCATGAGAATGTAAGGCAGAGCCTTATGATAAGTGCCTGTGAACGTGGAAGGAGCAAAGATGTAGATTTACTTGAACACCGATGGTCACAGACACTGTTTTCATATCCTGTTCCTTCAGATGCCCCCCCCCAAACACACCCAGATAGATGACGTAAGGCGCCGTGATGCTGCCGATGCGCGCGGCTGAGGAGCACATCCCCATGCCGGCGTTCCTGATGACGGTGGGATACAGCTCGGCGGTGTAGATGTACACGATGCTGAAGGCCATGGTGAAGCCGAACTTTCCCGTCATTTCCAACGCCAGAGCAACGTTCTGAAGGGCTGGCGAGGAGAGAGAGGAGATGTTTGGGTTGAGCCGTGAACGGATTCCCCAAATATGTCTGTTTTGAATGGCCGTGAAATGAGGATGATTTATAAAGTTGTATTGAATTAAACTGAGTAGAAAATAAATCTTCCCGGTTCTCTTGCCTGAATAATGTCTAGTTTTCTGATACCTAACCAAAGACTTGAAAGTAAAGTATTAATTAAGTCATTGGTGAGAGGATGAAATGATCCCCTGAACAGTGTCTTTATCATCTCAGCCCTGATGAACTCTGTGACCTCTGGGTCACTTTGACCTCTCCTTCCCTCATAACCCGAGGTGTGACTTCCTCCACGTCCTCCTCCTGAGTGGACAACAGGGACGTCTGCTTCCTGCTCCTCTGAGGTCCAAGCAACCCTCTTCAGCTGCATTCATGAACTCCTCATAAGTCTGTACTTACGGCTCCTGCTCCATGTGTATTCTTTAGGATTTTCCTATTACCTATTTTTCGATCCAATGTTTTTTAGATTCCTCGAAGTTAAACGTTCACGACACCGTAACACTTTACTCAGACGGTGGATGCCACTCGTGTATTCATCACCAGTCGTCTGTGAAAGCGCTCACACAATCATTAACACGTGTCATCATCACGTTTACGATTATTTAGCTTGCCCATTAACGCCCTCTCCAAAGTCTGCGTTTGCTTTCTCACATTCAGATGTGCGACTGAGATGGGGAGAGCTTGACATTCTGACTTTATGTTACAATCCAGCCGTCGTGTGTAACAGCTATTCAACACCATGTCATTTAATTAAAAACCACGCGTGTGAATTATCGTTCTTTTCAACTTAAGTAGGCATCACGTTTATAACGACTCTCACTACGATAAGCAAATAAGTAAATCTGAAAACAACAAGCTGCCTGCTTGTGTCATTTATGCCACCTCTTGTCTGTAGTGTGGTGCTACAGAAAGCAGCATAACGGCCTCATGAGATGTGCTTCACGTTGAGGGTTGAGCAGCTTCTCACTGTTGGGAATGAACTGGATGAGAAGAAGAACTCCTCCTCCGATGACGAGGAACGACGACAGGAGGGCTTTCCTCGGACACCACCTCAGCAGCCAGGCGGAGACCACGTAGGCCGGCACCTCCGCCGCCGCCGACAGGAAGCAGTTCATGAAGGGGTCGCCGCTCAGGTTGGAGGTGTTCAGGGACAATCCGAAATACCCGATGTTTATCGCCATCCTGACAAGAAGTCCTCTGAAGGTCACTTATGAACACTTTTGTTTCTTTATAGCATGAAAAAAGAGCAACAACTCACCACAACACGAGACACATCAGAGTGATGCATCGGATGTTCCTGGATTTCAGGACGTCGAGCATGCTGCACGTCCTGCTCGGAGAGACTCCCTGCACGGAGGGGCGGGGGTGGGGGGGCGGGGGGGGGGCAAGACAACAGAAGATTAACGATCAATTCAAATGATAAAAAGGTCGTCCGTCTCGTCCAACGTGTCACCTCTGCCCGTCTCGTCCAACGTGTCACCTCTGCCTGCGTGAACATTTCCTCCGGGGCTTCGACGTTGTTGCTCCTGGCGGCTGCTCTCAATATGTCCTCGGCCTCCTTCAGTCTTCCCTGGAAGAGGAGCCAGCGAGGAGACTCCGGGACCAACCTGCCGCGGGGAACAACGTGCGATTCAACTGGACGAATTAAACCGACTATTAGGGACCGAATACATTCTCCTCGAACTGGAGGTTTGGGTTGATTAGTTCACTAATGTGTCGCTACCGGGCTTCAACCACACAAATGCAGCAGGAGGGAGGAGGAGCATTTTAGGGGGAAAAGGTTTAAAGGTTGGTCAAGGTTACAAAGCTGTAAAACCCTGAAATTTGTTACTCCTAAAACAATGTTATAACGGGCGAAGGCCTTCGCGTTCTTTCGTGAACATAAATAAGAGATTAAGCGGAAACAAACTCCATCTCTGACATCCTTTTCTTCTTGCTTCTCCTTTCACTTTGAACACTATCGCACACACACCACTTAAGCGACATGGGGGGGGTTCAGGGCTGAAGCACAGCGTTCGGCGATCTTCTCACCACCACAGAGGGACGTAGAGCACGCTGGAGGCGGCGCTGGCGATCAGCAACGTCCGCCAGTCTCGCAGGAAGTAGGCGACCGCCGGCAGCGCCATGTAGCCCAGAGCGGAGGCCATGAACACGCCGAGCGAGCAGAAGAACACGCGCGCCTTCGGGCTCAGAATCTCCGTCCCTGCGGGTGTCGAACGTGAGACGAAAGATCAGAACTGAACCTGAGGAGCAGCCATCCAGCACTGCCTGACCCAAAACCCCCTCACCCATCACAAACGCAATGGTGTAGTTGGAGTTTCCCCCGGCACCCACGAAGAAGAAAATCAAGGCGAAGATCTCCCAACTCGGGGAGAATATCTGCGCCGCGATCGACACGGTCTGAATGGCCATCGTGAGGAAGAGCGCCGGCCTCCTCCCGAACCTGCGTGAGGAACACGGACGTTGGTTCCTCGAGTGCCTCGCAGCAGAAGTGTTGTTCGGGACAATAACGTGTGTACACACCTGTCAGATATCTGCCCTGAGAGGAACCCGCCCACTAGAAAGCCCAGGTAATGGATGGAGGTGGCCAGCGGAGACTTGTACGCATCGTCACAGACCAGGTCCCACTGCGGAGCAAATGCACCGGTAACATCTCAGGTGGACAGATGGGCTGTTCTGATTAAACGTATTAATGACTTCTTCGCCCCAAAGGTACCATGAGGAACCTTCATTAGAGACATTCATCGCTGTGTATCACTCTTCACTCCGCGATCTCATGCACACGAAGGCCAACCGGTGACGCTGAGACGCCAACAAGATGAAGGTTTTTCACCTTGAAGCAGAAGCAGACGCGCAGATATTTGTGTCTTCAGTAAAAGCTCAAACTGTGTTCTGTTGGACGTAACTTACAGCTGCTTAACTCTGAAGATTGTCTGCTAAACAGAACAAACAGGGACGTCTCCTGTCTGTTTGGTAAAATACTTATTGACGCTTCTCAAAGCGATATATTAACAGCTGATTAAACGTCTTATCTCGGATTATCTCCTGCGTGTCAACGAGCTCCCTGAGGCAGCGTGATTGCTCCATAAAGGATCTATCGCGACCAAAAGAGGAGCTGCTTCGGTGATTCCTTTGACCTTTGGACCCCTGCAAACCGGCCCACGAAGTGCTGCGCCGGTGTTTCTGTTGCTCACCTCGGTGACGATGGTCGACCGGTAGATTTCCCTGCTGTGCTTCCAACCGTCCCGGCAGCTCTCCAGAGGAACCTCGCTCACGTTCACGTCCACGTTCGGGACGAGACCCTCGTCGGAGTATCGCGTGACGACTTCCAGGTTCAGCCTGTAGCACGAGCTGCGCCTGGCGACGCCGCCGACCGTCTCCATGGGGACGGTTACGTTCCTCCACGCGTCGCTGATGCTGGCGTTGTCCGGGACGCGGCACTGGTGAGGCGGCGTGGCGGCCACGAACACGATGTAGCCGCCGAAAAACCCGTTGGGGATGATACTGATGGCGAGCGCCAGGAAAATCCTTCGCTGGAAGGGCCCCCAGGAGCCGAGGAACGAGGTGATGCTCTCATAGTCTCGGCTCTCCGAGTCGTCCGCGGCGGCTCCCGAGTCCTTCATGCTCACGAAAGGAAAGGAAAGAAGGAAAGAGGGCGAGCAGCAAGTGGGGAAGAGAGTCTGCAGCGGTCCGACGGGCGTCTGAGCAATAAAACCGACGTTATGTTTTACAGCTGGGAGGTTACGCAGTTATCTAGCCGATGTCTTTAATCTTTCCTGTTTTACTTCTTCACAGCTCTTTATTGTGAGAGCCGTATTCTTTTGCTCACGTTTGCTTCAATATGCGCTTTTTTTGGGATCATGTTGCTTCGGCCTTTGTTTTGTGTTCAAAAACGAAAAACAACTGTTTGATGGGAGGCTTCACACGTTCATACTTTAATCACATGAATGTGCCAAATATGAGAGAAACATTTTTATATGATACACACATTTTAAGATTTAAAAAATATTATTTGCCACATTTCTAATAAAAAAATCTTGAATAATCTACGAGTAGTAGAAAAAGATTTTTTATAAAAATGGTTCAAAACACCAGTCCGTTCAAAGGGACCTTTTGATCCAGCTGTGCCTGTTTTGGATTGTAGCTGTCTTTCTTTGAATAAAGGCTGTTGGGAAACGGGAGTCTGCACATCAGACCTGGTTTCACACTGAACGGCTCGGTTCCTCCTTATTCATCTTCCACTACCATTCACTCCTTTTGGTACCATTGAACAACCTGCAAATTAAAGAAAAAATGTTATAAAAAATAACTAAACAACATCATGTGTTGAAGAAGACTTGAAACTACAGACTAAGACCATAAACTTGTGTTTACAATGTCTACTGAGGGAATAAATCAGGAGAGAAGTAGAGTCATTTTCTCATATACGTCTATGGGAGCAGAGGAGTCGCCCCCTGCTGGTCACTACCCAGAATGCGGCTTTAAGACACTTCCACATGGGCATCGCTCGGCACAAGCTGAGTAAAATTCACCTACACTGACATTCTTGCATCTGCTCCACCGTTTCTGGAAGGTCCCTGTTGAGGGTCTCCGGGAGGAAGAAGTTCACCACGGAGGAAGCGATGGTGAGACTTCCCATGAGAATGTAAGGCAGAGCCTTATGATAAGTGCCTGTGAACGTGGAAGGAGCAAAGATGTAGATTTACTTGAACACCGATGGTCACAGACACTGTTTTCATATCCTGTTCCTTCAGATGCCCCCCCCCAAACACACCCAGATAGATGACGTAAGGCGCCGTGATGCTGCCGATGCGCGCGGCTGAGGAGCACATCCCCATGCCGGCGTTCCTGATGACGGTGGGATACAGCTCGGCGGTGTAGATGTACACGATGCTGAAGGCCATGGTGAAGCCGAACTTTCCCGTCATTTCCAACGCCAGAGCAACGTTCTGAAGGGCTGGCGAGGAGAGAGAGGAGATGTTTGGGTTGAGCCGTGAACGGATTCCCCAAATATGTCTGTTTTGAATGGCCGTGAAATGAGGATGATTTATAAAGTTGTATTGAATTAAACTGAGTAGAAAATAAATCTTCCCGGTTCTCTTGCCTGAATAATGTCTAGTTTTCTGATACCTAACCAAAGACTTGAAAGTAAAGTATTAATTAAGTCATTGATGAAAGGATCCCCTGAACAGTGTCTTTATCATCTCATCCCTGATGAACTCTGTGACCTCTGGGTCACTTTGACCTCTCCTTCCCTCATAACCCGAGGTGTGACTTCCTCCACGTCCTCCTCCTGAGTGGACAACAGGGACGTCTCCTTCCTGCTCCTCTGAGGTCCAAGCAACCCTCTTCAGCTGCATTCATGAACTCCTCATAAGTCTGTACTTACGGCTCCTGCTCCATGTGTATTCTTTAGGATTTTCCTATTACCTATTTTTCGATCCAATGTTTTTTAGATTCCTCGAAGTTAAACGTTCACGACACCGTAACACTTTACTCAGACGGTGGATGCCACTCGTGTATTCATCACCAGTCGTCTGTGAAAGCGCTCACACAATCATTAACACGTGTCATCATCACGTTTACGATTATTTAGCTTGCCCATTAACGCCCTCTCCAAAGTCTGCGTTTGCTTTCTCACATTCAGATGTGCGACTGAGATGGGGAGAGCTTGACATTCTGACTTTGTGTTACAATCCAGCCGTCGTGTGTAACAGCTATTCAACACCATGTCATTTAATTAAAAACCACGGGTGTGAATTATCGTTCTTTTCAACTTAAGTAGGCATCAGGTTTATAACGACTCTCACTACGATAAGCAAATAAGTAAATCTGAAAACAACAAGCTGCCTGCTTGTGTCATTTATGCCACCTCTTGTCTGTAGTGTGGTGCTACAGAAAGCAGCATAACGGCCTCATGAGATGTGCTTCACGTTGAGGGTTGAGCAGCTTCTCACTGTTGGGAATGAACTGGATGAGAAGAAGAACTCCTCCTCCGATGACGAGGAACGACGACAGGAGGGCTTTCCTCGGACACCACCTCAGCAGCCAGGCGGAGACCACGTAGGCCGGCACCTCCGCCGCCGCCGACAGGAAGCAGTTCATGAAGGGGTCGCCGCTCAGGTTGGAGGTGTTCAGGGACAATCCGAAATACCCGATGTTTATCGCCATCCTAACAAGAAGTCCTCTGAAGGTCACTTATGAACACTTTTGTTTCTTTATAGCATGAAAAAAGAGCAACAACTCACCACAACACGAGACACATCAGAGTGATGCATCGGATGTTCCTGGATTTCAGGACGTCGAGCATGCTGCACGTCCTGCTCGGAGAGACTCCCTGCACGGCAACAAGACAACGCATCACACGGACACACTGAGTATCTAAATCCTGTTAACTGATCAAACAATCATCAAACCACCCAACGTTCAGGACGGACTCACTGAACCACGTCTTTTGTTACCCGTGTCTCCATTCACTCAATCAGCTGGGGAGAAATGTCCATATTCTACAGTGTGATACATGAAGTGTCTAATTTGTGCAAATAGCTGTAAGAAGACAAACTGGTAAATAGTTCTAACAACATCTGCCACAATCGGAGGGGAAACGCGTGAAGCTCACCTCGCACACCTTGAAGATTACAGGTGGCGCTTCGACCTTGTTCCTCCTCGCCGCGTCCCTCACGATGGCCTCGGCCTCCTCCAGCCGTCCCTGGGTGACGAGCCACCGAGGAGACTCCGGGATGAACCTGCACATCGAGGAGCCTTTACTACCAAAGGGGGCTGGGAGGGGAGGGGGGGCTGCCGTAGGATTGACTGTGCGAACACGGCGTGATCGAGGAGAACCACGAGCGACGTACCACCACAGTGGGACGTACGCCACGGCCGTCATGGACAGGACGGCGAGCAGAGTCCTCCAGTCTCGGATTGCGTAGGCGATCCAGGGCAGCGTCATGTACCCGATGCAGTAGAAGAGGAAGGCCCCGAGAGTCGTGAAGAGCACTCGCATGGTTTTACTCAGAATCTCCGTCCCTGCAGGAGAACGTTAAGAGTTAATGACCCTCCGAGTGTCCGTTCAGTTGGGCGTTGGCGATTTCTGACCCCGGAGGAAGGGTCGGGGTCTCACCGAGCACGAAGGCAGAGATGTAGATGGATATCTGGGAGGCTCCGACGAAGAGGAACATGACGCAGAACATCCGCCAGGACGGAGAGAAGGACTGAAGCAGGACGGAGAGGCACTGGGCTGCGAGGGAGATGAACACAACCTTCTTCCTGCCGTACCTGCACGGAACCACGGAGGACGGCAAAGCCGGGACAGTGAGGACAGGGACACACCTGTGATCTCTTTGGGGACGTTTAAACCTGAAAGCCCCTGATTAAGGGTCTAGATCACAATGTCAGTGACGGGCCAGCTGGGCTTGGTTGGGTTCACGTTTTGCTGAACACAAACCAAAAAATTGGCTTTTTTTGGATTGTTTTAAATGTTTTGTGGGTCAGTAACCGTGACGATGTTCATGCCACGATCCAGAAGAACCAGTCACGAGTGGAACTCTTTGAGCCTTGAAAAGCCAACGTGTGGAGTTTGAGTTTGAATGAGCTTTGAACTGCCTGTTATATACCCCCCCCTTTCACCTCACCCCCCCCCCCCCCCCCGTTTCATCTCCCCCCCCCGTTTGGTCCCCCCCCCCCCTCCCCTCAACCATTGGTAGTTTACACAGCTGCAAAAGTCACTGCTGTTCCTGAGCTATTTTCTACAATCAAAACACACACAGTGCTAATGAACACTTCCTTCAACCAATCCACCGCAAATATTCTACGTTTTTAGGAACATTTCAATCCTCCGGGTGAACTTCTTTTCCTGTTTGTTGGAAAAACTGCAATAATGTTCCACACAGAGAGCACATCGTGTTCCCATCTGACATCAAGACGTTTGTGCGTCTGCATCTCAGGTGGGTCACCTGGCGCCGCCCCCCCCCCCCCCCCCCCCCCCCGTTTAGTGTGTTTATCTTCCTTCTCTATATTTCAGTACCGAAGAAGAAAACCTTGACCCAAGTCTTTGTACGCGTGTCAGCGTGTCTCCTGCTTGCACATTATTATTTTGAGGTGACTTGATGACACCACACCTTTTTGATTTCATAGACAAATTATTCCTAAGAAGCCGTCCCTGTAGGATATTCCAGGCTCTCCTTCAACAGCAGATGGAGCTGTTGTTAGTCCAGTGTAATGGCATCAATCCTCCAGTAACACTCACTTTAACTCCTTAATCGTTCATTTGACTCATTTTGGACAGGAATCCACAAACATTTCATACATGATCCAAAACAAGACAGTTCAAATAGCAAAAAGCAGTCTCACTAAACATAAAGTGCAGAAAGTTTGATGGATAAAGACAGGAACACATTCTGAGAACTGTTCCTAAGTTTGGATACCTGTCAGAGAGATGACCTGAGATCAGGGAGCCGAAGAGGTATCCCACGAAGAGAGTGGAGGATGCAAAGGGAACTTTCCACTGGTCGTCACAGACCAGGTCCCACTGGGAAAAAGACCCCAACAACGAGTTTAAAACAAGACGGTAGGACGTGAAACCCCCTCACAGGACGCGCGCTGCCCCGCTGACCTCGGTGACGATGTTGGACGGGAACACGTCTTTGCTGTAGCGCCACCCGTCCAGACACCGCTCCTGCTCCAGGTCCGTGAGGTTCACGTCCCTTCCAGGAGCGAAGCCCCCGGCGGAGAGGTTCCTCACCACGTCCAGCCTGTACCTGCTGCACTGGCTGGGCACCTCCTCGCCGTCCACCACGGCGAGGGGAATGATGGCCCGCGTCCACTCCGCCGTCAGGTTGCCGTCGGGAACCAGGCAGCGGTGTTTGGGAGCCGCGCCGACGAAGACGATGTAGAGGCCGTTGAATCCGGTCGAGACGAAAACCGTGTTCAGGAGGAAGAACGTGGTCCAGAAATAAGGGCCGGTCTGTCCCAGGAACGCCGTGTCCTCGTCGTAGTCCCCCATTCTTCGCAAGGAAGCGAAAAGGAGAGACCCCCCCTGCTCCTGAGATGTGGGAAGAGAGCGTTTGAGCCGTGGTGGCGTCCCTGCTGAGGCCGGGGGCTTAGTGTCGGGTTGGAGCTCTCTGTTCCCTCGGTGGGAAGGGGGGGCCACAAAGGAGCAGTAAACCTCCCGTTGAAGCAGGCTGACTCTTTCCTCCGCCGTCACTCATGCAGCTCACGTGGGATCAGGGAACCAGAGTCCTCTCGCTCACTGATTCGATCAAGTGAGAGGAAAGCGGTCAAAGGCTCCAGTGTGACCGGTGCACTTTCCCCACACTGGTCAAAGGGGTGTTTTCTCCAAACAACATTCCACACTTATAAATACTCCAAAGAACTGCACGAGCTGCACTCTAAATTTCACTAAGTAGCATTAGGACCGACTGCTTCAGGGGGGATTTATTTTATGTGAAAGAGCAGCCCAGTGTGAAACTTTAAGATGTTTTATTAATATGCTAATTTAAACTGCTTAAATGGCTTACAAACACACGCACACACACGCACACACACACACACACACACGCACACACACACACACACACGCACACACACACACACACACACGCACACACACGCACACACACACACACACGCACACACACCCTTGGTTTCAACAATCAACATTCACTGCGCGTTAGATGTGGCAACAACAAGAAAATCAGCCCTCACAAGTGAACGTTTAGTTAAAAGTGAACACTTCAAAGGTAGAATATCTCATTTATATGACGATTATTAGGATTATGTATTGCTTTCTTTTGTTGAGTTCCCAATATATATAAATATAAGTGCATTGACTAATTGGGCTGCAGGGTGTCGCTATTATTCACTGCAATCAGGGCTGGAATGAATGAATGTGAAGACAATCAGCAGATTCAAAGGCTCTAATCTCCAACACGCTATTTGAATAGAGAATGTTTGCAGGCAGACGTTGTGATTTTACACTATTCACGCCTCAACATTTAGCTCTTTTGTGCATTTAATCACAATAAGCCAGCAGTGGCCGCTGCAGACACACGACAGACATCTAAAACTCTCTAGTTGTAGTTTTGCATTCCAGTTCCAACTTTTCTTTTTCTGCACCTCCGCTGGGACAAATGAGTGTGTTGATTTGGTGGCACCAACGTCACGCATTCTACAGCTTCTCATCTTCAATAAAAAAGATCGAAGACAGGAAACGCAGATTTATTTGTTTTACTTATTAAACTTTGGTGCAGCTGTTGTATTAAGTACATCTCTTTCTTTTCTTTCTGTGTTAATTGGGTGCTGAGCCTGCGGTGGTGGCTTGGTGTCCCAGGTGGTTTTACATGTGTTCCTCCAGCCCCCCTTTTATTTGGGACAGTCCATCACCATCGCCAGTCTCAGCCCTCATGGTTTCCCCCGTTGCTCATCGCTAGACAGGTTCTTTTCAGCATTGGGTTTTTAGTAGTGAATCGTTTAATAAAACTTTCCCTTTGTACGACGCGTCTCTGCCGTATTGTGCAACGAACAACAAGGGTTGTTGTTGTTGGGTCGAAGGTTTAAATAATTCCCAGGGTGGCGTTGTTGGCAACAATCGGCATATTTAAACTGCCTCGTCTCAGCCTCCCAACTGTGTTTCTAGGGACATTCAGGGCCTTTACTTTCTTTTTGCATCCTTTTCCTTGTTTGTGCAAGGCAATGATCTCTGAACTTTTTGGACAATTCTTTGACTTAGTAGCCATATTTCTAACATGCAATCAAACGTCACTCAACAAACCCCGAGTCAGACCAGGTATTTATGTGTTCTAGCTCGAGCGCACCTGAACTAATGGAGCCCTTGATTAGTTGCACCAGGTGTGCTTGATACAGGAATCACTTCAAAGGGGGCTCTACTAAGTACTAGATGCTTGTCATGAAGGGGTTGAATCATTTTCAGACTGCAATAGTGATTAAAAGTAGCATTTCGTGTTGAATTTGGATTAAAACCATTAGTTTTATTATACTATTTAAACTGTTCTTGTCTCCTTGGTTTATTGCAAACAGCTGAAAAATTGTACAATTTGCCAATAAGCCTAATACGCAATGGGGGTTGAATAATTTTGATTGCAACTGTATATATAGTATATATTCACAAGTAAAATATTTGTGTGTATGTGTGTGTGTGTGATATTAAATATGGATATATATCCATATATTTATATAATGGTGTTTCTCAAGGTCAAAGAACAGCCATGTGGGCACGTGATCTTATGTCATGTGGTCACTCAGTGATCAGCTGTATCTCGGACCAAACTGATCCAATCCGACGTGTGTTGACAATAAAAGATAACTATTAAACCTGCCTCGCTCTGATAGGTCAACGCACCACAGCGGTTATTTTAGGAAAAACCAAACGGGAGAAAGCGCAGGTGGAGTCCGGCGGGGTCCGGCGGGGTCCGGCGCGATGCTTAAAGACCTGCACACTCACAGCTCCTCCACTCGAACCCGACATGACCGACTACGAAGCCGCCACCGCCTTCCTCGGGGAGTGGGGCCGCTTCCAGCGGGAGGTCTTCTTCCTGCTCTGCCTCAGCGTGGTGCCGAACGGCTTCAGCGGCGTGTCCATCGTCTTCGTGGCCGACACGCCGGCGCACGCGTGCCTCATTCCCGCGCGCGCGAACCTGACGGCGGCGTGGCGGAACAGCAGCGCGCCGCTGGCGGAGCGCAGCGCGGGCGGCGCGCCGCCGCGGCGCAGCAGGTGCTCCAGGTACCGACTGGAGGACGTCCAGCGCTTCTCGGACGCGGGGCTGCTGCCCGGCGTGGACGTGGACCTGTCAAACGTGTCCACGGAGGGCTGCCTGGACGGGTGGGAGTACGACCGCAGCGTGTACGCGTCCACCATCGTGTCAGAGGTGCGTGTGACCGCGCAGGCTGCTGCTGCTGCAGGCGGAGGAGGCTGCTAAATGTACTGAGGCAGATCTGATTCATTACTGGCAAAAATGATTCATTATTAATCGATTGATAATAGATTAAAAAAAATTCAGATGTGCACAATGAATCGCACCTAAATCTGCATCCTATTTGAAAATATATAACACAAGAGAAAAATGACATTTTATCCACCTTAAATCAAGGCCGTATGTTTGGCCATATGTGTTTGTATACATATATAAATATATTTTCAAAAGATGTTTTTTTATTGATGTCTTTCGTGCTACTTTACAAATTAGAATTCTTATTCGATTCAACCAGAATACTGAAAAAGGGTCACGGCTAGTATCACCAGGCACGAGCTGCTCTTCAGAGAAGCAGAACTAATCAGTTCAAACCTCTGAGGAGCCTCCAGCTGTGGAAAGATGGAAGAAATGGAGTTTGAACCATTTCTTCTTTTAAATGACATGTTTGGTGTCTAAACTGAAAGAAAGAAGACAAACATCAATAAAACACCTGATTACAAACTTTACAACCATGTAAAGTAGCATTTCATGTTGAATTTGGATGAAAACCATTAGTTTTATTGAACTATTTCAACTGTTGTTGTCTACTTGGTTTATTGCAAAAGAAGACTTTAAAGCCTTTTGTGTGCCTGATATGCCTACTGAGTGTGTGTGTGTGTTTGCAGTGGGACCTGGTGTGCGACAACAGTTGGAAGAAACCCTTGACTTCGTCCGTCTTCTTCTGCGGCGTCCTCGCGGGATCCTTCATTTCGGGGCAGCTGTCTGACAGGTTCTGGACCAATGATCGGCTGTAGTTTGTTGCTCCAAACGCTTTGGCTTTCTGCTGAACAGCGTGTGGCGAGGCCCAACAACGACCGTCATTTAGTCAGACAGACCTTAAAGCAGGGCATTGTTTTAGGGCGGGGCCACACGCTGATTGACAGGTCTCTACTAGGCCCAGGCCGCGGTCACATCGTCACCCCTCCTCCGTTGAAGGTTTCCCTTGGTGCTTCTCCTGCAGGTACGGCAGGAAGATCGTGCTGTTCGTCACGCTGGCGGTGCAGACGCTGTTCACGTTGCTCCAGGCCTTCTCGCCGTCCTGGCCCGCGTTCTGCGCCATGTTCTTCATGGTCGGCTTGGGTCAGATCTCGAACTACGTGTCAGCGTTCGTGCTGGGTATTCCTCGCCTCCCCCCGCCCCCCTCTGGGCCGTGTCTAAGTGGTTCGCTGGTCGAGCACAGAGCGACGTTGTGCCCTGTGTTCCTCAGGGACGGAGATACTGGGCCCTCGCGTGCGCACCGTCTTCTCCACCGCCGGCGTGAGTCTGTTCTTCGCCGCCGGCTACATGCTGCTGCCGCTGTTCGCCTACTTGCTGAGGGACTGGAGGAAGCTGCTGCTCGGCCTCGCGCTGCCCGGCTTCCTGTGTGTGCCTCTCTGGTGGTAGGTGTGTGTGTGTGTGTGTGTGTGTGTGTGTGTGTGTGTTCATTCATTTAGAGATGTTCCTCTGCAGCGCAGACAGGTGATTGAAGTCTTTCCTTCTGCACCGTTTTCAGAGCTGAACAATCCGACCGATCAGAATCTTTACGACTAATGATTCAGTCAGTGATTCTCAGTGGGGCAATAAGTGGAAAATAATTAGCTGTAAATCATTAAAGATACAGAAATGGGACAGAACATGCTTATAACTCCCGCCCGTGTTACCTCTGGGCCAATAGAGACTTAATGGAACGTAATTGTTACATGCAACAATAACTCAGTTAGGAGACCTTAAATTGAAAGATCTGGATTCATCACAAGTCTTTTTTTTTAAAGCTTGATTACTTGAAAGGTATGAATGTGTCCAATTGCAATTGGAGTATTTATCCTGTAATCTACTTTTAATCTGCTTGGAAATGTCCTTTCTGTGGCACCAATTAAGGATTATTTAGCCTGATTGAATGGACATGTGTCCTAGTTCATCCACGTGATTCAGGTCTTAAGTATTAGTTAAAAATGATCCACAAAAGGTTCGAGGGCTTTTCAGAAGTGAAGTGAATATCTTTTGGGTAAGAGTTGCTCTCACGTCAATAAATGAATATGCATTGATGTCTCAGAAGGACTGAAGTCACGTTCCGCTGCGTGTCCTCTGTGTGTCCTCTGTGTGTCCCGTCGCTGCATTGACGCAGGTACGTCCCGGAGTCCCCTCGCTGGCTGCTCTCACAGGGACGAGTGCGGGAGGCCGAGGACGTACTGAAGGCCGCCGCCAAGAGGAACGCCATCGAGCCCCCGGCCGTCATCTTCGGCCCTCTGCAGGTGAGAACTTCACATGTAGCATCAAAGCAATAATTTGCAGACGTGAACTTTAAACCCCAAGACAGCGTTTTACAGCGAAAACACAAACCAGTGAACTCTGTCTAATTGTAACAAGAATCCCCCCCCCTCGACCTCCTACTGCACAGTGAACCTTTGCCTCCATTAGCCTGACGTCTTGGTGTGTGTGTGTGTGTGTGTGTGTGTGTGTGTGTGTGTGAACACGTGCAAGTCGCCTGTGATGAAATGACTTGAGTTTTGTTTGTTCCTCGGCCGCAGAGAGAACTTCAATGCGAGAGCCGGAAGGCCCACAACATCTGCGACCTGCTTGGCTCCGGAAACATCCGCTGGGTCTCTCTCACGCTGTGGCTGGTCTGGTGAGTCCCTGCTGTCCCACCTGACCTCCACATTCAGCACAGTGACCCCCCCCCCCCACACACACACACACCTACGCACACACGCGTGGCCGCGTAATGAACACACGCAGGCTCTGTTCACATGTCGGTCCATTTCACTAACAACCAGTAATGAGCCGCCCCGCGTCGTTTCACTCAGAAAGCTAGAAGATGTTCCATGCACGGATTATTAGCGAGTGGATGAACTCAAAGCTGCATGAAATCAGACATCAAGGATGCAGAAGAAAACTCCAGGGTTTCATCCTCTGTCATTAATGCAGTTGATGCCGACGGGTTTCTTTAACCCACCGTAACATTTGGGCCGGCGGAAAAACAACATGTTGAGCCTGAGCTGCTGCAGGCAGCTGGCCGGCGCATAGCAACCTAAGCTTTCATTAGGAGTCGTATTTCAGTCCACAGAGGGCTCTCCTTTGCCCATTGTTTGGATCTCCTCAGGGGAATACAGGGCTCTGCAGTGCCTCACGTTGCCTGTCTGCGTTTTTTAGTGCTTTTGACGGAACCACGACTTCCTTCTGCAGCGAGGAGGGAAGGTTGCGATGTTGTAACCTGGTTCTACGAGCCCAGGCTGAGGCCTCTATTGGACTCCATGTGCAACACCTTCCTCCCGTCAAGAGCACGCATGTGCCAGCTGGTACATGCACCCCCTCGCTTTGTTCTAGAATAGTCCTCATTGAACTCAATGGGAAATGACCATGGCAAAGAAAATAGCTCAGTTAACCTTCAAACCCTTATATGTGAACCTTTTACCAATGGATGAGCCAATAACTCTTTTTCTCGCCACATTTACTCCAAAGTCTGTTATGCTGAAATAATGTTAAACCATGTGTAAATGATATATATATATATATATATATATATATATATATATATATATATATATATATATCTGTACTGTGTTGTCTCTATGGACCTCTGTGTCTTGAATACATTTGATTGATTGAATGAAGAAGCACCGGATGGACAGAAGACACCTGGAATTTAGAAAAAGTTAGAATCAGTATTTAATACAGGAAAAGGCCACTGGGCGGCGCTCTGCCCTCCTGGGAGCCTACAGGTATTTATCACAGAAAACGTGATTAAGGGAATGAGATATACCACACATTATATACGATGCGGTTCAGTAGAAGGCGGAGTCAGTCTCGCACAGGTGTGATCGTCCCTCCGTCGCTCTACAACTTTTTCCCCCCAATTTGACACGAACGCACGTGTGACCCGAATGACGAAGGACTTGTGCCTCCGCAGGAACACGGTGGCCATCGCGTACTCCGGCCTCTCCCTGAACACGGCCAACCTGCACGGCGACGCCTACTTCAACTCGTTCGTGTCGGCGCTGGTGGAGATGCCGGCCTACGCGCTGTCCTGGGCCATGTTCCGCTGGTGCTCCAGGCGGCTCAGTCTCTTCTCCACGCTCTTCATGGGCGGAGTGTTTCTGCTCTTCATAAAGCTCGTCCCGGACCGTACGACACCCAACAGCTCGTCAAACAGTCACACGGTGTCACCTGTCGGCCTCCTCTTCAGCATGACAGTCGTATCTTTGGAAATTCAATTAGGAGCCTTAATTGAGTCCGTTGGTGGTTATTTTTAGGCCAACCATGATGTTAACCTACTTTTGTTTTCAATGAAATGAATGAAACGAGAGACACTTTGTGACCATTTCAAGAACAACCGTGAGACTGTTGAGGTGTAAGAACGTGCTGCACATGCAGATAAAGCCTTTAACTCCCCATGTCCTGCTTCCTCCCCTCCAGACATGGTTTACGTCGCCATAACGCTGGAGATGCTGGGGAAGTTCGCCGTGGCGACTGCGTTTGCGATAGTTTACGCCTACACGGCGGAAATCTACCCGACGGTGCTGAGGAACACGGCGCTGGGCGCCTGCTCCATGGCCTCCAGGATGGGCGGCATCATCGCCCCGTACTTCATTTACTTAAGTGAGGAGGCGCTCACCTTCACGTCAGCTTTGGTCGAAAAGGTTTTTGTTCTTTTTTTCTTTCCTGATCTCTGCGGCGCTTTCACTTTCCCACGAAAGTAAAAGTGAATGGGATCATTCGGATGAACTGTTAAGGACAGCCGTTTATTCCCCGACTGCTAAGGAGAACAAAAGAAACCTCTTAGTTCCTTTGTTCTCAGCGTCTCTAATCTGTTGCCACAGGAAGCTATTCCGACTCGCTGCCTTACATCCTGATGGGAAGCCTCACCGCTCTGTCCGGGTTGCTGAGTCTCCTGCTGCCGGAGAGCTACGGAATGCCGCTGCCCGACACCATCGCTCACATGCAGCACTTCCCCGGGTAAGAAGTTGTACTTTTTGTATTTGCATCTCTCTCATGAATCCCCCAAAGAACCATTCAATGACCTAATGTGCAGATGTATTTTCCGCACTATAAGGCGCAAATAAAAGCCTTTAGTTTTCTCAAAAAACGACAGTGCGCCTTATAATCCAAAGCGGCATATGTGTATATATATATGTATATATATATATACATATATATATATGAATATAGACCATTCATTGAAGGTGCGCCTTATAGTGCGGAAAATAATGTATATGAAAAACAAGTTAAACAATAATATCATCAGCTCTGTTCGTTCGTTCATTCATTCGATAGAGGCCACTTCCTGTCGGCCTTGTTGTGCATCTGCTAATCATTCCTGCTGATGTCTGTTTATTCACTCCAGATGTTGCAGGAAGAAGCCGTACTCGCTCGCGTACAGCGAGGAAAAGAGAAACGCTGCCAACAGGAAGTCTTCAGTCCTCCTCTGAAGCAAGAGGAAGGACGGGACGACGTTCACCTCTCGCCGTGGTTCTGCTTAATGGAGCCTTCATAATAAGACGAAAGGATTCTTTTTTTCAGCATAACGGCTATTATTGAAACAGTACAATGTGCGTCTTTAAATGGAGTCATCATTTCCTTGCTACATATTCTAAATACTGTAAAAAGAAAAGTGCGACAATAATCTACATTAAAACATTAACAAAAGCAGTACAATTGTTCCCATATTCACAGGACACTGATGTTCATAAAGATCTAAATGATTTGGGATGTTATGGCACATCGTTAAATCACATTTAAGGCACAATTACATTTACTCACAAAATGTTAATGTAATTGTTTGTCCGTACAGTAGAATGGAGACGCGTGAAACGAGAGTCATGTGACTCGTTGGAGTGATATTTTAGGACAATCAGAGTCGACTTTGGAACAGGACGGCAGGTTTTGAACGTTCTCTTCTCGTGATGAAGACGCTCTTGATGCTGACAAAAGACAAAAAAACAAACCATCGTTTTCAGAATACAGAAATAAAATTTGCAACGTTTGAATATGTGTTCATGAGTTTCAGCATTTCTTTTGCCTTCGCGTGTCTTCTAGATTATTCTATATGTTCGTTTATGGATTCATTCATTCACCAGCGGCCGTTAGTCACACAAACCTTTCTCTGCCGGAAGAGCGCAGCGAAGGCCGACACGACGGTCCCCATCACGATGTAAGGCCGGTCCTGTGTGTGACGCGCTTTGCACACGTGCACTGTACGTGAACTCAAGAGCAAGAGGGCTCGCCGAGCTGGAACACGAAAGGAGAAAGGGAGCCGCACCCGGCACCCGGTGGGGTACAGCGCCGCCGTGCAGGCGAACATCCCGGCGGTGAGGACACGTTTACCCGACAGGAGGGAGCGGCTCGTTATCGCACGACAGCTGACTGGAGCGTTCTTCTTCTTTTTGGATTTGTTTTTGTGTAATACCCTCAAATGTAGACCTTCACTGTTCACAGTGAATGTGGAATAGCACCGTTTCAATGACTTCATTCATTATGAGACTTGATTGACACTTTGGGCAGAGACCTGTTAGTTGTTAATAATCTCATAGAGTGGGTTCATTCTATGGACATCGTGAGCTCCGCTGGCTGTTGTGTAAATTGAACATGGATCTGGTATGCATGGATCTATGAAGGCCTTTCATGAATCTTCTGTTCCCGCTGTTCTCATGGGTTTGGTCCTCAGCAGGTCGAAGACATTAGCTTGGTCCTTCGGGTTCAGCTTCGCCACATCGCAAGAGATCCCACATCCCAGAGAGACGGCTGAAGGCTGAAGTTAGTGGCGAGGCCCACCACCAGAGGGGGATGTAGAGCAGGCCGGGCAGCGAGACTTCCAGTCCCTCAGAAGGTAAGCGAACAGCGGCAGCGTCATGTAGCCAACGGCGAAGCCCAGACACACGCCGAGGCAGGAGAACAGGACGCCAACACGGCCGCTCAAGACGCTTCATTTCTCATGAACAACCAACTATATCATAAATCAACATCGATGTAGACAATGGAACCCTGAGCAGCAACACTATTTTGACCACAAACACAGCGGTGTCAAAACGAGAGATGGCGACGTTCCGCCACATTGTAGTTCTGATATTTCAATTTACATCCTGATGATAAATAAAACAAACAGGAAGGTTTTCAAATGCATTTAATAAGTAAATCTATTTCACACTTCATAAAAACTACTATAAAACGTAGCAGACGGATGACGTCAGTAAAGCGGGCCGTCCTGCAGCTCCACAGGGGTTGTGGCTTCTTCCCCTGAGACGCATGGACACTGTATTCTATAAACAGGACGACAGAAAAGAAAAGCGAAACATTATTGGTTGTTAGCACGTTCACTTATGCACATGTTCTAGATTTACGCAAAGAAACAAGGTCAGCGATGGTCTGAAGATAATCCTTGAATCTACATTTGTGGAAGACCTCCTCTCTCACCTTTCTCTCTTTGACATCTGTTGAATTGTTTCAGGTAGAGGTTTTCCAAAAGTCTCAGGAAGGAACAGGACCGACGTGGCCGCCACGAAACCCAGAGTCCCGATGACAATGTAAGGGAGGTGCAACAGGTAGTCTTCTGAAAGAAGGAAAGGGGAGGGGGAAGGGTTCTAGACTCTGCGAAGACACGTCGAACCAATCGTCATCTGAACCCAAATCACTTACTCAGAGTGAGCAGGAAGGGCGCGATGCAGTTCCCCAGCCGGCCCACGGTGGAGCACGTCCCCACGGCCGTGTTCCTGAGCAGCGTCGGGTAAAGCTCCGCCATGTAGGCGAACATCATGGAGAACGTGACCGTCACGGCGTATTTGCCCAACATCTCCAGGCCAATGGACAGATGGGGAAGACCTGCAGGACGAGAGAGGAAGAGAACGTAGCACAAACACAAAGCTCAGCAGTGCTTTTTATTAGTCTCCTAAACTCAAATGTATTATTGTGTACCTAAATTTTACTGCAAAAAATAGTGAGCTCTTCACTCTTTCTTACTCTCCGGCACCAGCTGGATGAGAAACAGGGCCGACGCCTCGAGCAGCAGCGTGAAGCAGATGGAGCGCTGGCGCCGGAGGAAGCGCAGGGCCAGCCAGCCGGAGACGTACGCCGGCACCTCCACGGCCGCCGAGATGAAGCAGCTGACGTAGGGGTCGGCGTGCAGCTGGGACGTGTTGAGGGAGAGGCCGTAGTATCCGGTGCACGCGGCGAACCTGCGCGGGGCGACGTGCTCAATGCGCTTGGTACGTAAACAAAGATGTCACGCGGCGACGCGCGGAAACTCACGACACCAGGCAGAGGGTGAGGGTGGTGACCCGGAGGCTGCTGATCCGCAGCAGGTCCAGGGCACTGTGGCGGCCTTCGGGCTCCGTCTTGTCAGTCACCTGCAGGGGACATGACGGCGTAAGTGTCCTCCTCTGTTTGAGGAGCTCAGAGACAGCAATGCATGATGGGAAATCACTGAGAAGGAGGAAGCAGGGTCGAGGAAGGCTACAGTCAGACACTAGGTGTTTGACACGGCGATCCGTTTTGCTTCTGGAAGCTCTGGAACCCTTCGATGGCGTCCTGTGCGCCTCGCGCGATGCGGTAACACTCAAACCAAGACGTCCACCAAGTCGCATCAACTCACGCCGTAGTCTGGAAAGATGACGGCCGGAGGCTGAACTTTGTTCCACCTGGCGGCCTTCCTCAGGATGGCCTCGGCCTCCTCCACTCGTCCCCTGGAGAGTAACCACCGAGGAGACTCTGGGAGGAGCCTGCCTCCAGAACGGGAGGAAGGATTCAAGATGAAATACTTATGAATAAGCGTATCACAATGCCTCCTTTGTCGGATCGATGTTCATGTAATAAATGTCTCATATCTGGACTCAGCGTGCAGGAACGTGCAGTCAAATAGTGAGCGTCATGGTCGTGTCAACCTGTCTGTCTGTCATGCAAATACTCTCAGCTCTCCTAATGTGAACTCCCAGCAGGCTTTGTGGTGATGAGCGCAGCGTACCACCAGAGGGGGAGGAAGGCCAGGCCCGGCAGCGACAGAGCCAACAGGAGAGACTTCCAGTCCCTCAGGAAGTAGGCGAAGAGCGGCAGCAGCATGTAGCCGACCGTGAAGCTCAGACACGACCCCATGGACGAGTAAAGGACGCGGACGTTTCCGGTTAAGATCTCCGTGCCTGCACACATGAATGAGAAATCACGTCCAGCTCTTCTCATCTGGAGGAATCTGCGTAACCGCTGTGGTGATATTCATTCGGAAAACAATGTTGGTATGTACCCAGAACTAAAGCAGCAACAAAGTTGGATATTTGCCCCAAACCGTTGATGAAGAGGAGGACAGTGAACACAATCCACGAGGTGGAGAAGACTTGAAAAAAGGTGAAAATAATCTGGACCGTCATGGTTGCAAAAAGAACAGGTTTTCTTCCAAATCTGTGAGGGAGGAAGATAAATCAAATCAAATCAAATCAAATCCTAGAGAGGAAGATTCTGAACGTGCACTGTGAGCCTTATTTCCTTTGGTGGTGTAAACAAACAGTAAAAACAGTCAGTAACAGGCAGGGCCTCTCCAGGCGGTGGGTCACATGGCGTCCTCTGTACCTGTCTGACAGCTGTCCTGAGAAGAAGGATCCGAGGAGGACTCCCACGAAGAAAACTGTGGAGATGAAGGTCAGCTTCCACTGCTCGTCGCACACCAGGTCGAACTGCAAGATCCACACGGGGGCACCCGGGAGGTCATCCAGGGCCCCATGTGAGCCTTTAGTCAGCTTAATTCAGCTCAAAGGGCCTTTAACCATGTCATTTTCATACTTTTTGTTCATGATTTTTTATTATTTTTGTTATCGCAACGCTCATATTTGAGGCTTGAAAAGACGTGGCGCTGCTGAGCCTGTCTGAGTCTGTCCATGTGCAGGAAACAAAACGGTGGCCGTTGAACCGACAAAGCAACAGCACCGGTTCCACTTACAACATAGAGCCAGGGGGGAGGGGCTTACACAGGCTTCAGGTAGCAACCTGTAAATCACAGTAAGCCCCGCCCCCAGGCACACCCACCACCAGACGAACCTCATCACGCCACCGGCGCCGCTCACCTCAGAGACAATGGTGGCGTCGTAGACGTCTCTGCCGTAGCTCCACCCGTCCAGGCACGTCTCCTGCTGCAGGCCGCTGAGGTTGACGTCCCTCCAGGGGACGAGTCCCCGAGCCGAGAGGTTTCTGACCACGTCCAGCCGGAACCTGCTGCATCGGCTCAGCTGCTGCTCCCCGTTCACTACCTCACAGGCACAGTGGCACGCCGCACGTTAGCGCCACGGCGAGCTCGTGCTCCTCGCCGTGCACGTTGCCACGCGGCCAACGGGAGTGTTTTTCATTTTGAGGCTTTACTGTGCTGCACTTGAACCGGTTTATGAGCATTCTTTAGTTAAACAGGAACATGTGTGAAAAGCCTCCCACACATTCCGCATGCTGTGGCAACCTGCCACAAACGTATACGTATATGTATGTTTCCCCTTCCCACTCTCCTGGCCCCTCACCTGTCTCGGTATGACAGCTTTGACCCAGTCCTCGGTGAGGTTGACGTCAGGAACGGCGCAGCGGTGGCTCGGCATGTCAGTCAGGAAAACCAGTGTGAAAGCTCCGAATCCATTGGGCACGATGGTGGCACACAGCAGGAAGAAGACCACCTGCTGGAAGCGTCCCCAATGGCCCAGGAAAGCGACGCTTTCGTCGTAGTGCCTCATGGCCCTCGTTCTATTGTTCTATTGTGTCCACCGTCTCCCGTCTCCTGTAGCCTGCACCATCTCTAAGCAAGACCATGTGGTTTCCTCAAAACCGAGAGCAGGAATGTAGGGATGGTAATTAAGTTGCTGCACGCCTCCTCCGGCCAACGCCCTGCCTCCGAGCCGGCGGGTGGGACAAAGACATTTGAGATCCGTTCAGACTGATCGCAGGTGTAGGTTTCAGTCAAAGAGACGCTTTTCACTACCCAGAAACACCTGCGGCGCCTAGAAAACAAAAAACAAAACAACGATAGCGATAGACAAACTGCACTCAGGAAGTGGTTGTGCGGCATCCTGTTGCAGTTTGACAGGAGAGCGTCGCTCGGGCGCAGCAGAAGGGAATCCCACTCTGAGGCGTGGCGGCGACGCCAGCAGAGGACCAAGACGCTTCGGGCTTCGTGCGCTGATGTCAGTACTGAACAAACGTTCTGGTGCACACAGAGTGACTCAGCAGAAACAAAGCAATTCTTTAAAAACTGCAACAATCCACAAAAGAAGGGATTGCAATATTCATATAAATATAAAAATAAATATACTTCAACATTACCGCTGCTGAGACGTAACATTGAGCTTCCTTTGAGATGTACAGATAGACGTAGTAAAGGTGACAGTAATAGCAGTAGTAGTAATAGTTTAGTATTAATGCGGTAGCAGTATTGTAGTTATTGCAGTAGTAGTTTTAGTAGTACTGATTAATATATAGATATATAATAAATATCAAAATGCCAATTAGTCTCAATAAAGTATACAGTATACGTTTAGGTTTTTTGACGTTTTACCATGGCGACTCATTTTTGAGTTCATTCTGTTCTCTTCTTTTCCACAGTTAAAACCGCTTGAAGAACTCAAACATGAAGGAAGACACACCAAGAAGGGCGGAGAGAACACTGTTCAAACGGGTTTACACAGGTGGTGCAACAGGACTATCCCAAAGGAGGGGAGACAAACAAAGGCGGCACGTGAGAGGAGACGCTTCAGGAGACAGATTGGTCCCAGCGTCCCCTCAGAGGCCACTGAACGATGTGACAGCGGGACGGAGCTGAACCTGAGTGAACATGAAGTTGTCTTTGGATTACGTGTGGTTGTGGAAGGGCTGACTGATGACTCCTAGTGGCCTCACAGGAGTAGCATTCAGTTCTAGAACACTTTAAGAGGAATCTCCTCTGTTTTAAAATGACGAGGAGCTCATTCAGAGCAGGTTGGCAGGTGGAGACAAAGGAGGAGGCCGGGAGTCTTACCCGTTTACACCACACGGCCATCTGTCTCCATGTCTCACTCTGACACCTGTTTTGCATGTGAAACTTCATTGTGAACGTGCAGCAGGTCCGTCTTTCCTGTTTGGGTTTCTAAAAAGGGACGAGAAGGCTTGTGGGTTTTTAACCGTCGAGGTGCACGCAATGTGTGCAGGAAGGCCTGTGAGAACATTTAGTGCAGCAGACGTTGGTCAATAAAGTTTTTTTCTGAAGGCATGGCTGCAGAATGGCCACTTCGCGTCTCTGAAGGTTCCCTGCAGCTCGAGTGAGCGTTTCCCTTCACCAGTTTCGGGTAAAAAAAACAGGCACGTAAACGTGAGCAACGACTTCTTACACATGAACAAATGCAGCTGATGGGAAAATAAAACAAAGAGTCTCAGTTTATCTCTCTGCAGGTTTTACTTTACACGTAACAGACGCATATTAACACTCTCTTAATTTGTTTGCTTGTTTGTTGTGTTGTAAATATATTCCTAAATAATAACTCGTACTGTTGCACCGTGTTTATTGTTGATTGACAAGCCAAATTCCAAAAAAACGTTTCTACTGCTGATTTTCACATTCGAGAGGTTTCATCAGAATAAGAAGGTAAACACTACGGAATTTACAAAACAAAATGATCCATCAAATTTAGGAACCACTTTAATATAAAACTGATAGAAGAGGGTTTCCTAGTAATTGTTTGGATGTTTATTAGGTCTAACTCCTCTCTGCATGAAGCTCTTTGCATCGGCTGTTTTGGAGAATATGATGTTCAGGGTGATTTACTGATATTTGTAAAAAGTGAACTATTCTATTCTATGACCTTTGCATGACCTTTCTCTAAAGACTCACTCTGAGCCAAAGGTCGTTGAATGTGGTTTCTCAGGGGTGAAAAAGTATTTTACTGCTGTGCTAATTATAAAATGCTCAGTAAGTTGTGGTTGACAAAACGTGCGTCTTCAACTGTTTCGCACAACAAGAAGCTCAAAGTGCCCTTGAGTCAAATGATAGAAGATCATTCGCTGAAACGGTCTGTAACTTCTGATCGTAGCTTTTCATTTTAACATTTATTTATGTTACAGTACATGAATAAGATACAAATTGTCACATTTTATTTGTTATAACAGGAGAAAAGAAAAAATGATTGCGATTGTTGGGATCTTTGCAGCTCTGGCAACGACATCTCTGGCAAAAGGTGAATTTAAGTGTAAAAGTATATTAGTACATGTAACACTTTATAGAATATAAACAATATTTAAGTAAAGATTTGTAACATATCTATTCATTTGAAGCCAGAAGTCATTACGTTAAGCTAAAATAGAGTACGGCTTTGGCGCCCAAATATCATAAATGTAGAAATATTCAAATTAAAATGGTTCTTGCCTGTTATTTACAGCATTTTACTGTTTTTTAAAGGCTCCGTTGAATGCAGTTTTTCTGAACCAGGGGCTCGGTGCTTCGGAGTGACGGGACAACGGCTCCTTTTTCATCTGCCGACCACAGCAAATACAGAAATTAAGCTGATTAAGGACAAGAATGTTCTTATTTTAAAAATATCAAAATATCAGATGGTGAATTCAAATAAAGGATACGTGACTGAGCCTGAACTCTTCGCCAACGGCACGTTGTGCCTCGGCAGAGCCGAGAGGAACCACTCTGGAGACTACCGGCTGCAGGAGTTCAGACCCGATGGGGTTTGTGTGAAGAATGTCACCATGCATCTTGAAATAAACGGTATGTTGGAAAAAAAAGATGTATATTTTCTATTTGTTTTTACTTTAAAATACGGAATATTTGCTGGATTTGAGGGGCAAAGTAGACAAAAAGAGACATCAGTATAAAAAAACAAGTAAAAGAAACTACGTTTAAAATTTTAGACGCTTAACATCCAAATGTTTGCAGATTCAAAGTGTTTCAAGTGTGTCAATTTTGTTTTCTCCATCTGTTTCTCTTACAGATGCTGTTCATCTGTGGCCCGTGGTAACCATGGTTGTGGCGGCCGGTGTTTCTCTGCTCCTGATCGCCGCTGTGGGTCTCGGTCTCGGTTCGATGAGGTGTATCAGAGCGAGAACAACTGCCGTGGACGAGGGTGACGCTGAAGACGGAATTGTCTACGTAAATGTGTTGATAAAGGAACAATCACATCCGATTGGAACTTCATTTTCTCGTTAAACATTATGAAACAACTGTCCTCTTTTGAACCGATTCCCAAAACTAACATCATTGTGATATCTTTTATTATCTCAAAAAATAAAAAGGTATTAAAGTTGTGGAAAGTTTTTTGAACATTTAAATACTGATATTCTTTAATTTGTATTATTTGTCTTGTAATTCTGGCAGCCACATTTTTAAACATTTGTTTTAAAATTTAAAATGCTATTTATTATGACCGGAAAATGTTTTTCTTTCAGCCCTAAATATATACTGCTCCACAGGTAGGTCACATGTTTACCACAATTTACATTAAATATGAAGAAGATTATGATCCCTAGTTGCTTTTATAATTTTCTTTAGTTATAAGGCGAGTTTTTACTGTAAAGCGCAGCCGGTTGCAAAGCAACAGGAGCCGGTCCTACAAAGGATGATTTTGCTGAAATTAGACACAGCTCGTTAAATTTTGGTTTTCCTGTCTGTGCTGTTTTTATACCTTTTTAAAACCCTTAATGTGAAGTTTTTCATGAACTATAGTGCTGCGAGTGTGACTTTAAGCCGAACATCAGAGGTGAGACGAGCCACGTTGTAGCTAACGCGAGTTAGCTAACAGGTGCCCCTTCTTGCTAGCTCAGCTAGCTGGGCAAATAATTGAAAGGTATCACAATGAATAAGATCATAAGTGTATTCAAATATAAAAAAACATATGTAAAGGTGCTCATAAACGATTATGTATTAAATATTGTACTTTTTACTGTACTTCAGCTTAAAGGTACCTTCTGTTCTACACGCTGCCAGTGGAAAGGATGTTGTTCACCAAACCAGCATTTGGGAATTCAAAGGATGTTTTGTGGGAAACTTCATTCCAACATTTGTTTAAATTGAGCAACACACTTCAAGCTTTCTCACCTCGACCACAATGTGGCAGCAAAACTCTGCTGTGCAACAAATCCTGTGACTCTTAAGGCCTCAGTATGCTTCTGCGTCAACCCTACGGCGTAGCGTACGTTATTGTCCTGGTTTCTCCTGCGTAAGAAATGGGGGGGTTTCAACGCTTATTCACGGAAAATCCCACTAAACAAAAATATATATTTTTTATCAGTTAAAACCTAAACCTTGAGGGTTATTCTGCTGTTAAAGTTATTGAATTGTTCATTTCGACATTGACACGTAACAAATTGTATGTCTGACATTATGTTTTAGCATTGTAGTAGATAATTACAGCTAATTCTATTGAATTACAATGCAAAGATACAATGCAACGATAGATTGATAGAAAAATGGTTCGGTGAGTACAAGTGAAGAACACGTGATTGAACTCTTTAACATCACGTGCATTTTTATTCATGTTTGGTTTTAAGTTTTTAAACAAAGTTGCTAAATTTTGAATGAATTTAAACCGTCTGTCCGTCTTTGACAGTAAAAGATCAGCTGTGTTTTGGTTTGAGAGATTGTTTTTACCAGATATAGCCACTACACACACACACACACACACACACACACACACACACACACACACACACACACACACACACACACACACACACACACACACACACACACACACAGTGTTGCTACAACAAAAGCTCAGAGAACCTGTTTGGTCTCTAAAGCGACTTTGTTCGTTCTTCATTCACTTATTTCTCATTGTGGGTTGCCGGTAACCCGAGATGAACCGTGAGGAAGAAGTATTAAAGAAGTACAAATGCTCCTCAAAGGTCCACGGAATTATTTTCAGCAGCAACAAGAAAAGTAAAGTTTTACTTTATGAAGAAATCTTTATTTACAAAAACAACCCTATTTAGTACGACAGTGTGTCACTTCACCGTCAGTCGATCCTAAAAACACGAATCATGTACAGCCTGATTCCATTTGCCCTCACCGTCCATTTATATATAGTATATAAATAGACAGTATATATAGTATAAAGTCTGATATGAAGTCCAGAGGTGCAAAGCTTCCTGTGAATCTGCTTATCAGTTTTGTATTTACTTCATTTTACATTTTTAATGCCTTTAATTAGTTTGGTTTATCACTATTACATTATACATAATACATAACAACATAATATAATTGTGTAAAAATAAAACCTGGGTGACCCCCCCCCCCCCCCAACACAACCCCCCCCTACTCTTTCTTAAAGTCCTCCTCCAGTTTGAGCTTCTCTGCGTTGTTGCTGAGGAAGGCCGCGTCGTTGCTGGGCTGCACCTTTTCGAAGAAGTTGAAATCTGCCACGTAGCGCCCCCCGGTGGTGCTGAAGAGCACCGGCTTGAACTCGTAGCCCCAGAGCACCTCCTGGGGCACGTAGGAGGTGCGGCTCTGGCACGTGGCGGCCGTGGACTCCATGGTGGCGTTGAGGGTCACCAGCAGCTCGAAGTCGCGGGTGCGCAGGTTCTCGGCGGTGAGCCCGGCCAGCGGGCTGTGCTCGTCCAGCACGTGGTAGAAGGACAGCGGGAGGATGAGGAAGGGGCACTCCCCGCTGGAGTCCATGAAGAAGTCCACGGAGCTCTGGTGGATCTGGTTCTTCTCGCCTTCCTCCGTCACGTTGGAGTGGAGGAGCTTCCCCGTCAGCTGGCACTGGATCAGGAGGCTCTTGCGCATGTTGGCCACCCTCACCATCAGGCACAGCTTGCCCCGGTGCGGGCAGACCACCGCCCGCTGGCTGAACTTGATGGTCTCCGCCCGTTTCTTGGGGCGGGCGAGCTTGGCCAGGAAGGCGCCGGTCACAAAGATCTCCGCCAGGCCCGTGATGACGAGCTGGGCCACCAGGGTGAAGATGGCCAGCGGGCACTCCTCCGAGATGTAGCGGAAGCCGTAGCCGATGGTGGTCTGCGACTCCAGGGAGAAGAGGAAGGCCCCGGTGAGGGTCTGCACGTTGACCACGCAGGCCGTGTGGTTGGCCTTCGGGCCGGGCTCGAAGTCCCCGTTGCCCATGCCGATGAAGTAGAAGATGACCCCGAAGATGAACCAGGTCATGACGAAGGTGGAGGCGAAGAGGGTGAGCTTGTAGCGCCACTTCATGTCCACCACGGTGGTCCAGATGTCGTGCAGGTAGAGCTTCACCATGCCCTCCACGTTGTCGATGCGCACGTTGTTGTGGCCGTCCTTGGACACAATCCTGCGCTGCACCTCGACCTTCCTGTCCGCCATGTTGCCCTGCAAGGCCAATCAGACATGTGATCTCTGGCGTGACCTCTGAGGTGTGACAGAAAGGACAAAAAAGAATTAGTTAGTAATAATATTTGATATCTAAGTCTGTTACCTAAAGGAATGTAGGAAGGAAAATATTGAATGTTTTACTCCTTTATATTTATCTAATTACTAATCTTTACAAAAGATGTTTGTTCACAGGAAAGAGTTTTCCGAGTACCAGTGTTAAACTCACAATTTATTACATGAAAATGTAAAAAATAATGTTTTCGGTTCCTCAAAATGTTTAAATACCAAAGTACCTCTAAACTTCATTAAGTAAAATAATGAGTTCTTCTCAATCAAGACAGCAAACACCAAATAATACTCACATATAATCGCTGGAATATTCCCCTAAATCCAACGTACATGAAGCGTTACAGGAAGACAAAAGGGTCAAAGGTCAACTTCGGAGTGAACTATTGAACGAGCCCGAGAATCACTAATCATTCATCATAAATACGCATATTGCACTCGTGACCTTCAGGTAAGCGTCCCCTCACGTCCGTCCCCTCACGTCCTTCAGGTAAGCGTCCCGTCTCGTCTCTCGGGTGAGTTTCTGCAGAAGAACATCTAGTTCAGTGTCTTCTTTCCGTCCATTGTCCCTCGACTGGCGAGCGCTGAACTTTGGCACAGTCGTATTCAGGGACGAGGGGGAAAAAAAGCCATAAACTCGCCGTGTTGGCTGGCTCCTCCACCTCTTTCTCCTCCTCTTCCTCCTCCTTCCTACCTGTCCACAGGTGGGGACAGAAACGCTGAGGAAGGAGCCGTGAGGGTTGGTTTTGATCCGTGTGGGCTTGTTGTTGGTTGACACAAGCACACCCGGGTCTCCTTGCTTACAGGACGTCGGGGACAGACTCCTGGGCGTCCCCTACCTATAACAAACCATTGTAGGTCAAATAAGCCCACACATTTAAAAAAAGCGCCCCCCCTCACACCCCCCCCCCCCCTCCCCCCCCCGTCAGGAGAGCGGATGGAAGCTCAATGAGGCGTGAACACGTTTTCTAACCTAAACAATGATGTTTGTATTGAATGTCTCTTTAAATGTTGACCTCAGGTTGTTGAACTCTATGACTCCTTATCTGTTATTAACCTTATTATTACCCACATTCCTCAAGGTGTGTGTGTGTGTGTGTGTGTGTGTATTGATCATTTACCACCAAGAAGGCACACAAGTCATGTAACTAAGCTACACTGTAGATCATAAGCTGCTTTAAAGCTACTTTGGGAGTCTGGAGGGTAAAACGGAGGATTTATATCTAAACATAATCATCATAAATAGTTATTTTACATCTACTTCTGTTTAAAAAAGATTACAGAAAGACAGGAACTCAATAATTTCATGTAAAGTCACATTAATTGTTTTTATTTGTGTTAAATGGGAATCAGCAGATCTGAAGCTTTCGAAAGTCACTTCAGTTTATGTCTGATGCCTTTGAGGTAAAGAAGCGGTGATCCAGTAATAATAAAGTAATAACGTCTTCAGTAGTTTCATGAAGGAGTCCATCTAGTGGACAAAAAGTACAAGGTACCAATCAACATTGATAAAGAACAAACAATCTGACAAAACCTTTTTTATTAACAGAAAAACATGGACATGTTCCTCTCCATTCTCCAGTGGATGTGAGTAGTATTATTATACACAATACTCATAACTCCATCTTTATGGCGCACTAAAATTAGATGCAGTTGTACATTGTATATTTACATAAATAATATAAAAAAGTTATTAATGTACAATATGTGACAGCAGTGGCACCTTCTCCTCTGAAGATGTAACCACGTATTCATTCATTCATTATTTGTTTGTTGGTGTTAAATGTCTGGCTGTTGTTCTTTGAGTGGTGCAGAACACACAAAAACACATATTTTACAGTTTGTTCAGACCACAAGATTAAAAACAAAAAAAAAGGAAAATGTAAAATTAAAATCCAGTCTGATGAGGTTTTTATGGGTTTTCACTGACTGTCCATCAAAACCCCTCTGAGCGAATGAATGAATGAATGAATCAGATGGCGGCGGGGGGCGCGCTGGCGGTCGCGGCCTTCAGCATCGCTCGCAGCACCTTGTAGTTGTTGAGGGGCTGGTTCTCCTTGGGGGGCAGACAGGGCCCGCGCTCCGTCGCGTAGGAGTAAGGGAACCGAAGAACCCAAAAGGCGTCCGGCGGCAGAACCAGGTCCGTCCGCTCCGGGTGGAACAGCGGGCAGGGAGGGGGGCCGGGCTGCACCTGCAAACGGCCAACGACACGTCACTCACACAGCTCGAGCGAACGGGCGGCCGCGGCGGAAGGGAGGCGGACTCACCTGCGGGTTGAGGGTGACCTCCAGAGGGGCGTCTGGCACCACGACGAACAGGCGAGTCAGCTGGGCGAAGTGAGACTTCAGGCCGCGGCCCTGCGAGGGGGACGGGATGTACAGCGGCATGTCGGTGTTCAGCACCCGGGTGGCGGGGTCCTTGGCGCCGCCGGGCCCCAGCACCTTCACGATCTTATCCGGCCCGCAGCTGATGAAGCGCCTCCCCCTGGCGTCCTCGTACTCGAACCCCACGAAGATGCGAGCCACGTCGTCCCGCCGCCGGCCGCGGCCCAGCCCCCCGGTGCTCCCGCGCTTCGCCACCAGCGTCTTGTTGGGCGCCGGCCACGAGGAGGCGCCCCCGTCCAGGGGCTCCGTCAGTCCCGCGTCCTCCTCCGAGCGGGACCGGATCACCAGGTCCCACGGCAGCAGGAAGGAGGAGCCGGGCAGGAAGCCCGGCTGCTCCAGCCCGGTGTGGCAGTTGTAGGACTTGGCCGGGCCCAGTTTGACCAGCGACCAGCTGGAGAACTTGGGCAGGAGGCCCTTGGGGCAGCCGGAGTGCATCATGCCCGGGAGGTACTCCACGGTGGAGGGCTGCCGGTCCACCAGGCTCGGCCTCTTGGGCTGGACCTCGGTCCTCTCCGCGTCCCCGTAGGGCCCCGAGCTGTCGCTGGACTGGCCCAGGCTGAGGTCCAGGCTCAGGCTGGCGTCGGCGGGGGGGGTGTGGCTCTGGGCGGCGCTCGGCTCCTTCGCCTGCTGCGGCTCGCCGGACGCCGAGGCCTCGCTCGGGGGTCGCGGAGCCGGGGGGCGGGCCGGGGCCGGGTCGGGGGTGCTGGGCTGGAAGACGGGAAAATCGATTCTCTCCAGCTTCGCGCAGCATTTCTCCTCCAGCAGCTGATCGGAAGAAGAATAAAAAACATTCCAGGCGGCGTTAAAGGTCAATAAAGTAAAAGCAGCAAATACTAAAAACACGTTACATCATAAACATGTTGTATCAAAAAGTATCTGCATCACAGTCAAAGTAACTGTGATGCTCTCACGTAAAGCGTCAGGTCCAGTTTCTAGCAAAACGACGTCCCTCAAACCCGGAGACGTTAGATAATCAAATCACCACTATTCTGCTACCCGTGCATCTAACTAATTGAGAAGACCGAGCTCTTTCCTTCGAAGCGACTCGATATTTAACATTGATAAAGTGTCAGATGACTGCGGAGGCTCATTATATACACACACATGTATATAAAATATATAATACATTCAGACCTGGTAGAAGTCATAATTTGCCGCCTGGACGTCAAACGGATCTTCGCGCGGCGCCTGTTTGCGGCCACAGTTGCAGGCGCTGGTGGAGCGCCCCCTGCTGTTGTGGTTGAGGACGGGCGGGTTGCGGTCCACGTCCGTCTTCTCCCCCGGCTGAGGCAGCAGGTGGAACTTGTGCACGCAGTGCTGGTCGGTCAGGCTGCGCTCCTCGCACAGCTGGTGGCCGTTGCTCCAGAACTTGTAGCAGTCCTCGTGGAGCTGCAGGGCGTAGCGCTGGAAGGCCACGCCGCGGGCGTGCTGGCTGTACACGCGCAGCGCCTGCGCCAGCTGGTTCTTGTGCACCGTGGTGGTGTAGTTGTGGGGCAGGTTGGACTGGTAGGCGCTGTGGGCCAGCGGCAAGGCCTTCTGGCAACGGTTCTCCGAGAACTTTGTGTCGGCGTCCAGGAACCCCTCCAGCACCTTCAGCTGGCCCTGCACCTTCAGGGCCAGGTCAGCCACGTCCTCGTCCGGGTCGCCCACCAGGACCTGGTGCAGCCTGGAGGCCACCTGGACCCACTTGGAGTAGGTCGGCAGCTCGAAGTGGGACGGCTGCGGGTTGCGGCCGACGCTGTCGTCGAAGCCCTTCTTGGTGAGCACCAGCTCCACGTGCTGCCAGAGGAACTCCCTCAGGCTGCAGTCCACCAGCTGGCCGCCGCCCGTCAGCGCGCCGGACGGGTCCCCGCCCGCGCCTGCGGGCAGCCGGGCCGACCGCCGCGTCTGCTGGTAGCGCCTCGGGCCCGACACCGCGGGGCCGGGCTCCGGCTCGGACAGCGTGCAGATGGAGCGCAGCTGGCCCAGGAGGGCGCCCACCGGGTCCTCGTCCTCCGCCGGGATCACGTACACGAAGGCCTGGTTGGCCGGCACGGTGAACAGGCAGTTGCTGCTCTGGTTGGTCAACACTCGGCTTTTTCGGAAGATGCGGTAGATCTGGTCCTCCAGCGCGTGCTGCAGCCGGCGACGGGGAGAGTGCTTCTTGGGCTTGTCGGGGTTGCCCCCGGACTCCGAGCCGTTGGCGATGCCGTTGGAGACCTTCGGGACAACGAACGGGAAGTGGGGTTTGTTAAATCCGGGATTAACAGCTTCAGATGTGGGGGGAGGTTTAACTTAAGAGGAAGACATTCTAAAGACTCATGCGACTACGCAAAACATCTGGACGGCCCCTTTAATGCAGCAACAATCTGATACTTGGGTACATATAATTAATACTAATAATAATAAAGGGTAATCTGCATCAGTAAGGTACTTTTGGGCCCTGTGCACACGCACCTTCAGAGAGCCGCTCATCTGGAAGACGAAGAGCAGCCGGGGGGGGCACGGCCGGCAGTTGAGCTTCCACTCCTTGGACACCGCGCAGTCCTTGACGGCCGCGCGCATCAGCGGCAGCACCTTCTGCCGCAGCGCGTCCAGCGCGCGGAATAGCCGGTCGTGCGTCACGTCGAAGGTCTGGCTGGGGTGCACCAGCAGCAGGACGTGGCACACGGAGAACATGTAGAGCAGGTGGAGGCAGTGCTGCCGGTCCAGGCGCGTCCACACGTCGTGCGCGTCCGAGTGGCCCGTGCCGGCGCTCAGGGACTCGCAGGCGCTCAGCAGCTGGCGGCCGTCGCACACGGAGGAGAGCAGCAGGTACAGCACGCGGCTCTCGTGCTGGTAGAAGGCCCGGATGTGGCTGTCCGGCGCGCCGCCGCCGAACAGAGGGAAGACGTGTTTGTCCGCCAGGTCGTTGAGGATGGTCTCCTTCTGCGGGCCGGGCTGCGCGCCGCTTTTGCCGAACACGCCCACCACGCACAGCGCGTCGTCCCGGCACGCGGCGTCCTGCGGGGGGTCCGCCCGCAGCAGGGCGCCCATGCTCACCGGGAGAGCCATGTTCGATTCCTTCATGTTGAAGATCCGGTGTAGGGCAGGGGGGCGGGGAAGAAAAACAACGACGCACACGTTTCCGGTTCCGCACGCTGAAGATGTCCGAGTAGAAGCGGGGGTTGTTTTTTTTACGTTCCGTTCTCGTTGTGAGGTGCGAGGTTGGGAAATCCAGGTGTGCAGGATTAAGGAAATGGTTTTGAGAAGTATCAAATAATAAAAGTAGTGCAGAAAAACATCTGCGTTTCTATATATTTTAAAAATAGTTTAAATGTGTTTACATTTTTAAAGAATGCTCGGTGTGCTTTCTGTGTGTCTTAAATAACAATCATGAATACGTACACAATTTCGCAAAGGGATTCAGATTATAAAACCAGCAAATCCCCACATTTTACAGACTGACGCCTAAAACATTCACGGTAACGTTTCCTACCTTAATTAAGTGTATTGAATAGCAACATTCCTCTCAAACCACTTCCTTTAATGACACACAATTTAACGACCGGTTGTTCCTGTATTGCAGCACACACATCATTCTGCACATTAAAGGTCAAACGTTAATAGATTTATATTTTGAACGGGAACTTTAAATGTGTCAACAACTGAAGTTAGACATGAATGTTTTCCAGGGGAAGAAACAGGCTCTGACATCAGAATATTTTCCAGACATGGGTCACCACCCGACAAATGGGGAAACTTCAAAATACCGCAGACCGACTTCCACTTCTGCGTTTATATTATGAGACGTTTCAAACCATCGTCCTCTTCATCAGTTATTCAAGACCTGCAACGCTGCAGCTAAAAGCCTTTGAGCCGGGTCACGTGATCAGTTACTATATATATACATCTCCCCGCTGAAATGAAGCGTATACTAATTTCTCTAAACCAGAACGTACTTGTATACTTCCTTTTGTAGAAAGATGATTTGGTTATCTTAAAACTCGAGATATTGAATTATATTATTAAAATATAGTTTAAACTGTAATAATCTTGACTAGTAGCAATTTACATTGAAATACATTTTGGGGGATTTTGGATTAGTTACACACTCCTATATATTTTATATATATATAGTTTTTGTTTGACGTCACCGTCGTGCCTCAAAGATTTAAAAAAACAACATCTTGGACGTGAAGGATGAGCGTTGCGTGCGCGTTCACGACCTGCGCGTAAACCCCCGCGTTCCCTCTGACGTCACCGCAGCGGTCTGACGATCCGTCCGAAATCCCCTGAACAACGCGCTGCGCGCTCCCGCCCAGCTCTGCATGGGGGTGTCGGTCCGGCTCCCGACAGCGAGCCCAGTCCAGCAGTGACACACGGAGAGACGCATCCGCTCAGGTCCCCCCCCCCCTCCCGCCCCCCCGCACGCCCCCCGCTACGCTCCACCTGCATTCAGGTAGAGCGCTCGTGCACCAGACGGTCCCGACTCGGTCCGGAGCGCCGACTCCAGTCTCTCCGTCTGCCCAGGAATGAGAGAGGATGGCCGGCTCTACAGCAGAGGAGAAAACCTTCCGACGGTTCCTGGAGCTCTTCCTCCGGGAGATGAGGATGCCGCTGCAGGAGAGCGACCCGCCGCCGATGCGCCCCTTGTCGGAGCAGGTGGGCGAGGACGAGGTGGAGGGGGAATGTCTCGACCTGTGTCTCCAGCACCTTTACAAATAGTTAAGTCTCCTCTTGGTTCTTCTTTCGCTGTTTGTTAATGCCGTGTTTGTTCTGCGTCATGTATGGAACATAAAGCTTACGCGGCCCGCCTGTTGACCCTGGCCGGGGTCCCACATCCCATAAACCGGGCTCCTCTGGGTGTGTCCAGGGCCAAGTTTAGACAAGTGTCTCCACCGAGACATGGCGAGGACTTAAAGATAGAAGCACCAGCGGTGGAGCCATCCTGTGTTATAATCATGTAATCGTAAGTAGTATTAAAATGTGCTTTATTCAATGTGCGCCAGCGGTGGAGGGGATCACGAAAGGTGAACCCCGGTTCTGGTGCGTAACAGCACGACGTCACGATGGTGTAGGAGGGAGGAGGAAGCCATCGCCATCGCTGCGCGGCGCATCTTCATGCGGGCTAAAAATAACCCGCACCGGCACACGTTAATAGCCTCGATCGTTAGAGAGGCTCCTAAAAACGCACACACGCAAACACACACACACGCAAACACACACACACACACACACACACACACACACACACACACACACACACACACACTGAACCATCACTCAAACATCCCGGCTCATGACATTTCATTTTAACATCAAGTGTCCTTAATACGCAGGTTATCAAAGATGCTCTGTAATATGCGGGATTTTAAGAGAGAGAGAGAGGGGGAGAGAGAGAGAGGGAGAGACTGAGAGAGAGGGAGAGAGAGAGACAGAGAGAGAGAGAGACTGAGAGAGAGAGGGAGGGAGAGAGAGAGAGAGAGAGGGAGAGAGAGAGAGAGAGACTGCTCGCCCTGGTTTCTCTCTAATCCAAACTAGGTGGAGAAGACCTGGACTCGTCCCAGGAGTCCTGCTGCTCCCCACGAGTATTCAAACACACGCTTCATATTTGTTTAAGCGCCAGTTCGACCACATCGGGCCGAGCTCACGCGTGCTCGTATGCAAACGATCACGTGAGCGCCAGCAGGGATGGAGAGCACACGCTTCTGTCAGGTGCCCCCCCCCTCAGCAGCAGCAGTGATGGGCATAAATCCACTGCGTGTCGGTGTCGTCCTCGGCCTCAGATGGTGCAGGTTTGATTGGCTGCTGAAATATGAATAAACATGAGGTCATTGAGCATTCAACGTTCTCGCACAGCCTCCCCTCCCCCTCACCATTCGGGGCTGACAGCATGCTCGCATTCCTGTTCGCCGCCGACGGCACCGGAGGAAATTTGATGTATTTTTAGGTTTTGTATAGACGCATGTTTTGGTGCGTGCAGTGAAAAAGGAACAGTCTGCGTCTCTCAATAATGCAGCCTGCGAGGCCTCGGAGGGACGGCCTCTTCCCTCCCGCCATGCAGCGCCTCTAAGTGACGACCTTTCCTTCCAAACCACAAATTCCAAATCACAACTGGACCTTTCTGCCGTCTTGGAACGCAGTCGAGGCCACGTTACTTTTGTTTTGCAACTAACTTCGAGAAGTTAATATATTTAGAATACGCAGGAGTGATAAACCTGTCAATCAGCGTGTAGCCCCGCCCTAAAGCATCCCATGCTTTATGACCTATTAGAGACCTGTCAATCAGCGTGTAGCCCCGCCCTAAAGCATCCCATGCTTTATGACCTATTAGAGACCTGTCAATCAGCGTGTAGCCCCGCCCTAAAGCATTCCCTGCTTTATGGTCTGTTTGACTCTAAATGAGCATCATGCTGCGTTGAAGAGATTAAGACCAGAAACTCACGTTTGCAATGTTTACTGATGGAATAACTCAGGAGAGAAGTAGAGTCATTTCCTCGTAGACGTCTATGGGAGCAGAGGAGTCGCCCCCTGCTGGTCACTGCAGCGAATGCAGCGTTAAGACACTAACCCACTATTTGAGGTGCTTGTGCTTTACTTACCCCGCAACCTCGAATACTATAACCTCAAGTATGTCCGCGAATAAGTGTGTTAGAGATTAAGTATGTTACCACTGATATTGTAGTTTTTACTTTAATACATTTATCTGAAAGTTGCGATCTGTGGTTACTGCAGACATTAAACCTCGAGAGGAGGCACGTAGAATGATAAATAGTCTCAATTAATTCAGCACGTTTCACTGATGATTGAATGTAGAACCTTTCCTTGCGACGGAGTACGTTTCACGCTGAGGCTTAGTTAAAGGATGACAGCACTTCTTTAGTTACAATAAATAAAATATACATTTGAATAGTTTACCTTTGGAATGGCGCATCTCGTTCACTACGTCCAGCGATCGATCTCTGGAACACGTCCACCCTCAGTGTGAGCCCCCCCGAGGTGCACGACGTCCGTAACACGTGTTATGCATCGCTCCGGCTGACACCTGTGTGCGTCCCGTCCCTCGGTCGCCATGGCGACGTCCCGGACGTAATAACGGTGTTTTTGTAGTTGGTCTGATTGCTGCCTCCTTCATGGCAGCTTGATAACGGTGCTTTCAGACGCTGCGGCTCCTTTGCACTTCGCGCTGCCTAAACATGGAAATAAATGACTCATTATTATTCGTTTTTAACACTAATAATAAGGCTTAAGGTGTGACTGGCCGTCAATGTTTGTCTATTCAAAATGCGCTGCAGTGACTTCGGGTCAACGTTTGAGGTTTGGAAAGAACAAGCATTTTGAAGGTGTCACTTTTCACTCATTTCTCACCATTTTAGACGCAATCATTGGAATAATGGTGGCTATAATGAGGATATGATGCTTCCACATGAACGCGTGAGTAGTAACAGTCTCATTTGAGCTTTACTGTATCGTCCGGGGGCGTCGTTGGGCCCGACGCGCAGACACGTGGGCCTCGGACCACCAAGGAGAAGAACTTTTGCTGCATCACGAAGCAGACCGGCGGTGTGTGTGTGTGTGTTTGTGCGTTTGTGCGGCGGCCAGCGGCCTACGCGGCCGTCTACTGTCGAGAGTAATGACAGTCGGAGGCAGCAGCTCCGGTGATTCATCCCAACGTGTCATTAGTTTGTCTCTGGGTTGAACAGCTAATAATAGACTTCCGCAGGAGGAGAGACCCCCTCTGTGTGTGTGTGTGTGTGTGTGTGTGTGTGTGTGTGTGTGTGTGTGCGTGTGTGTGTGTGTGTGTGTGTGTGTGATAGTAGGGGGGCTGGAGCTCTATATGCTATAGAACCAGTAGAACGCCTGTTAGCTTTTAATCCATTCAGCTGAACAGCGACGTCCTTTGAGCACTGTGATTTTCAGTGTGTGTGCGTGTGTGTGTGCGTGTGTGTGTGCGTGTGTGTGTGTGCGTGTGTGTGTGTGTGTGTGTCTGCAGACAGTTTTATTTTCTTTTCAAATATGATTAAAATCATGCTGCTGTGAGAACTGCAGAGAACTACATCCAAAGCCGCACTTCATCAGGTATTTGTGGGAAATGAAGGATTTGACCGAATTGTCCACTCGTCAGACTTTTGTCTCCCGCTGCCTCCACTCGAATCGCTTCCCCGGAGGGTTTGGGGCGGAGATTACTGTAATTGACCAGTGGCTACCAGAGATGTGGCGTCCGTCTCTCCTGCTCAGTCCAAATACGGTCGCAGGTGGATTTTAAAGAGGTTTAAAAGAGCGATAATGACAAATAGTACGAACGTCTTTTCCATCGTAAACCTGCGACGCCACGTGAGCGGACGTGAGCTCCCTGTAACCTTCACTATCCAGTTCATCCTTGAGTCTTTTTTTAGCTCGCTGCTAAATTATGCATTTCTTCTAATTACAAAGCCTGGAAGTATGTTTCATCGTGATCAGTACAACTCTCAACTGGTCCTCACTGAGGAAGGCGTTTAGTTTCTGGTACGACCTTCAGGTAGGTTCATACCTACAGCCGTCAAAGAAGGGTTCTACCCTTCCATAGACGCGCCATGTGTGGCTTTACCCAGAACAGTTCTACCTCCTTAACCTGAGATACTTCTTTCATATCCAAGTGTTTCATCCAGAACGCTTTCATTATCAAACCGTTTCATCCTGAAGGGGGAAACCCTTGAAGAACTATTCTTCAGAGGGAAACGGGTTCTGGGAAGACGCTTCAGCAAGAACCCGTGTGGAACCCTTCATAGTGATTCCTGCCTGCGGTTAGTGAGCTGCTTCCTGCCTCGTGTTGATACGATGGAACAACTGGCCTCACATTCGCCTCGCAGGCCCAGGAGACGATAAGTACAGCGATCACATCGTTCTTCAGTGTGCTGAAAGGCCCTGTGGGTTTTTATTGTTGCATCTCACTGGAACCAGTCAAACACAACGATGGTTTGGAATCTGTTAAATGGGGCAAATGTGGGTCGCTGTCCTCCGATCAGCTGATTGCTGAGAGCAGCTTCTAACCCGTCGACGGCGCTTCTACGGTCGTTTTGGAAATGTGACTAAACATGGAAGAAGAAAATGGAACAAAGCACGTTTTAAAACCTCCGACCGTGTAAAAGAAAACAGGTTTGAAAGACCTTAATTGACTGTGTGTTTTTGGTGAGCGCACACAAACACACACACACACACACACACAGCTGATGGATAGTCATTTAGGGGAAAGCCTTTCTAGACCTCATTAAACAGAAACGTCTGCAGCAGCTGTAAAGAGCGAGGGGGTCGATGCTCCAGCACACACACTCACACACACTCACGCACACAGACACACAACACAACACAAAGAGCAAGTGGTGTGGGACGATTTCAAAGGACTGTGAAACTGCGACACGTTTTCCCTTTAGAACAGGAAGCGTTGATGCAGATTAAACGCGTTGAAGACACACAGTCGTCCTCTGGTTGAAGGTCGCCCCCCCCCGTTAAGGAGGACTTCCCTCAGGCCGTCCCGCACGTAGGGAAATACTGCATGCAGCAGCGCTAACGTCCACCTGCCCACCCACACACACCCACACACACACACACACACACACACTCACCTACACTCATCACTCATCACTCCCACGCTGTTCACACGTAACCTCGGTGAGTGTTCCAGCAGCGATCTGCAGCGAGGAGAAGATGTTCACTCGGGGAGGAAAAGCCACATTTACAAAGCCGGTCCCCGTTAATGATGAAGTGCACGATAATTCATGAGAAATGGGGATGAGAGTGTCATTTTTGTCCTTGAATGTGGGGATCATATTTGAGGCTCGTTACCTGCGACTAACTGCGTCGCCTGTTATGAACCATTAGAGCTGCCTAGTTACAAACCACTGTGTTTTTATCCCACTGGGATGGTAATTGCTTCCCACTCGTGCAACACTATTAATTATGAATCTGTGATTTCCCGCTAAACACAGGTGACATAAATACACATCAAATCCACTTTTCTCATAGACATCTACAGGAGAGAACCCCCCGCCCCCGCCCTGGTGGTCAGTAAAGAGAATGCAGCTTTAACACATGAAGCTTTGGCTTCACCTTTCGGTATCAGAGGTCTGTTGTTATTAAGAGTAAACATTCCTGTTCACTGAAAAACTTAATTCATTTTCATTGACAGCAGGTCGGCTTCTCATCCGTCGATCTGAGCGCGTGACGTGTTTCCCTAAAGCTTCTATGGGACTTCTATGACATGTTATGGCATGTTAGGACATGTTATGGCATGTTAGGACATGTTATGTATTCCAATAAACAAAAGGATGGTCTTCATGGAGCTCTCAAGTAGATCTGCGAATATGTTTCCCGTTTCCTGCTTTATTCAGAACATCCTTGGTCACGACCCAGCTGATGTTTCAGTCCCAGTGTCACAGAGGGGTGCACTGTGTGTGTGTGTGTGTGGGGGGGCGGGGGGGGGGGAGCGTTAGCAACAGACAAAGCAGCCCATCGGCTGAAGTCCCACATGCAAGTGACCTTCTTTCTGAGCTGAACTAGTTTCAAAGACAACGGGTACAGCCGGCGTCACACCCGATGTGCGTTTAAAATAAAACACACATCGGACATCCTCCTGCGTGGGCTGCCTCACTCACACACACACACGCACACACACACACGCACACAGCACAAAACAACACGTTTCCAGCAAGCAGACTTCTGCGAGTCCCCGCTGTTGTGAGTCTGTCCGGTGGCTGTTTAATCAGAGCAGTGTGGGGAGGAGAGGCTCCCTGTGGAGGCGCAGGTCCTCCGAGGGTTCTGGGAGAGTAACTGGAGGGTTTTCTAGAGCACCTCTGAAAAGTGAGGCTTGCTCGAGGCAAAGTCAGCCTCCGATCTACAAAAAAAAGAGTGAAAAAAGAGTCTGACTTATGTGACTTTCAGGCATCCTCGAAACACACGGGTCTGGTAACGCACACAAAGCTCTGAGCGTGTTGAGCCGCGTTGCTACGCCACTTTTCAAAACTCCATCCATCCTAAAAAAAAGTCCTCTCCTCTCCGGCCTGTGAGCTCGGTTCCACGCTGTCCAAGCCTTTGAAATTAGTAGCAGCGAGTAATCCCTTAATCAGAGTGTCTCGCTGGGATTACCACAGAAGCGAGCCTCGCCAACCGCCCTCCGTCGCCGCTGGCAACCGATGAGCCGGCAGTATTTGATTTACATCCTTTACAAGTACAGCAGCATCTGAAGGGCCGAGCAGCACAGCAGCAGTGTTTCCATGGCGACGCGTTCAACATTCACTCCCCCAGAGACCTGTCAATCAGTGTGTAGCCCCGCCCCAAAGCATCCCCTACTTTATGGCCTATCAGAGACCTGTCAATCAGCGTGTAGCCCCGCCCCAAAGCATCCCCTGCTTTATGGTCTGTTTGACTCTACATGGACCATAAACTCACTAAATGAACATCAGACTTGGAACTAGAGATTGAGACCAAACACTCATGTTTACACTGTAAATCCAGAGAGAAGTAGGGTCATTTTCTCATAGACGTCAATGGGACCAGAGGAGTCTCCCCCTGCTGGTCACTACAGAGAATGCAACTAAAAGTGTCCTGGTCGCGCATCTCCTGCTCACCGGAGCTTTTGAAGTAGGAAGTGGAGCAGCCGGCTGCAAAGCATGCAAATACATTGATAACATGCAAACGCCTGCAGGAGACTGAAGCCTTCAGGTCTGTAAAACATCAGATCAGATGTAGTTCTTTGCACAGCAAATATTACATTTAGAGAGATTACCGTACCTTTGAACCGTAGTCCAATATAACATATTGATATATATAATACCTGATATTGTTCCGTATTATTTAAAGTAATTATTATTTTACTACAGAATGTATGATTTATGGCCCAGTACCATGGAGCACACATTATAATGGCAGTTGGTCGTTGGCTCATAGTTGGAGGATCGACGCTCTTTCAGCGGCGGCTCACATGGAAGTCTCTAAAAACAGGCGCATTAATTAATTTCAGCTCTGCAGAGGCCCCATTTTTGGAAGCGCAATGACCTTAAAAAGTGTGCAGTGTCCTCCTTTCCCTCTTCCAGCGTTTCGGGTCGACACTTTTTTGCCGGAGCTTTTCCTCAGTCTTTTGTTCGCACCCGGCGCTCATAATTCAAATGATGAGTCACCTGTTTGTGGCGCTGAATGCAAAGTGGCCGGAGTCCGGGGCGTCTACCTTGAAGAACTGACTCTGAGAGCTGCAGAATAGTTTGAGAGGAGGGCAGGTTGAGCTCAAAGATCCACTGAGGTCTTCTAGATTCTAAAACTCTTCCTCCTTAACCGAGCGCTTTTATTCCCGCCTCTCATTGGCTTCTTCTCATTGGCTTTGTTTCGATGGCGATAGCGGTTGAGGCTCATGGGTAGTGTAGTTTTTTTCGGGCCGGTCTGCCATGCCAAAACTTTGAATCAAATAATGTTGAAATATTATATATTTGTAGGCTAACAAGAATGAGCCCAGTCAGGCTAGCTCTGCCCCCCGCTTTCAGTGTTTATGCTAAGCCAGCGGTGTCAAACTCATTTTAAGTTCGGGCCAGGTACTGCCCACTTTGATCTCAAGCGGGCCAGACTGTCCGCATGGGGCCCACGGGCCTTGAGTTTGACACCTATGTGCTAAGCTAATCGTACCTAATTAACACACACATATATATATGTAAATGAATTTATATGAATGTCCCCAAGATTAATTTAATCTGGGCTTTAATTTAACCCCGTTCAACCCCTATTGGATATGGGTGCCATTGTCTTCGATTAAACGGAAGACACCGGCTCCTTCATTCCAGAGGAGGTGTCAAGGTGTCAGAAGAGGGTGCAGTACTAATTTCGGGATCCTTGTTCACCAGAGGCTGTGATGTTTCAGGGTTCCGAACTTTCTTGCGACCTTTCTCCTGGAAATGGACTCTTCGACTCCCGGCGTGAGGCTGGAAGTCCAGCGTTTCCAGTCCGGCCAGAGAAGGTTCACGGACAGTACGATACGCCGCTGTCCACCTCACCTTTACATGACCCTCGGACGTCCATGTGCTTTCGCTGTAGTTCCGGGTCGCATCGGTCCGTGATTTCTATGTCCTCCCCAGACCCCACCGGAGGATACCATCTTGGCATATGTAGCCGTGATGCCGCCGTGAGGCTTCTTAGTGTCTCACCGGAGGACACAGCAGCACGCGCCCGCGTAGCCGGGACACAGACGCCGGCCTCCTGGGTGAAAGTCCCACGTTGGGCCCCCAGACGTGTTCGTGCTGAATGTTTTTGGATAATTGAAGTGTTTCTTTCATGAGAGAATCCCCCTCCTCCGAGAAACTAAATAAGCAGATCAGCCGATCCTTGTTGTGGATTGAACTAGTTAAATACAGCGGTACAAATCCAATACATTTCACCCGTGGCTGATTTAAAATAAGGTTTATTTCAGGGGATTTGCCGCAGTTCAGATGAAGCCTCAGTGAATTCCTGCAGCTAACCATCCGCTACCAGAAAGCCTACAGACTACAGCGCCACATGGCGTGTGTGTGTGTGTGTGTGTGTGTGTGAGTGTGTGTGTGCATGTGTGTGTGAGTGTGTGTGTGTGTGGACACATGAATATATTGAAGTCACTTGAAAGCCACGTTGGGCCGATGCAGCGGCAGCGTGCGAGGATGAACTGCCTCTCCGCCTCTTGGTGTTGCGTAATCCCCTCGAGGGAACTGCTCACATAACAGCAGAAAAACACACAGCAATTATTTCCTCTTTTCTCTCTCTGCTAAAAAAAAGAGTGAATGAAACCTTCAACCTTTAGAAACCACGGAGCGGAACTGACACGTCGAGTCACGTGCTTCCTCACTGCGTTGCCACGGAAACAACCTTGTTGCTCTACGCTGGGGCTAATTCTGTACAAAAGAACGAGCTCGTAGAAAAGCGGGAAAGAAAAAAAAAAAAACCATGGCTGCGCTCATGAGTCATCCGCTAACGCGCGCTCACACACACGCTCGCACTCAGAGCTCGCTGCACCATCACTGAGCTTATAGGTGGGGGCGACGGGGGGGAGCACAGTTCTGCTGCGGCCTTCTGGGATCCTGGGGATTTAACTTCATCCGTCTGCAGTCCAAACTAAACTTTTTCAGTGTTTGTGTGGTCGAATGTTTTTGTTCTTGTTCACAGAGAGAAGCATGTTTAGATGACTTTCCCTCGTGGGCTTCATCACCATGGCGTTGTGGTCAGCGGGCTTGTGTTTGCACGCCGCCTCTCTCTAGTCCTCCGACCAATCGGAGCACTTCGGCGCACGTGCCACACACGCCCCGCTGGCAGAGTGCAGGGTGCCAGCGTCCTGCCGGCCAATTACCATTCACACCCACACACGCCGCGGCCTCCATTCAAACGGAAAGGCTGTGACCCCGTTTAAGCTCTGCGAGCTGTTTACATGGCCAATTATAAAAATGATATTCCACTAACACGTCCATTAAACGCATCCTACCGCTACACCCTATAAATAGCTTTAATGTTTATTCATTTATCTAAAAGTAGGTGGCTGTGAGAAGGGAAACAGCCAGAAAGTCACAAACTACCATTTCTTGATCTGCTCTTTGAAATCTGCTCTTTGCGTCGAATCTTTAGGTCCGAAGGGAAAGCGCTGTTCACCCCCCTCCAACATGAAATATCATATTTCATGATCACAACAATGGATCACTAGGCACAGTCATTCAGAGTAGACTTTTGACGGCGTCGCCGTGGTAACCGCCAAGGCCGCGTCGATCACCTCACGCCGACCGCGGCGAGGTTGTTGTTGCAGTGCGATGGTGTGAACCCGGGATTAAGCCCTCCTTTTTAATCCTCCTCCGCTGCTCACCGTGATGCACCGGCCACAGCCAATCAGAGGCTCCGGCTCATCCACCCCCACCAGGGGGGGGGGGGGTCATCTCAGGCGCACTCACTGCCTTCATACTTCAGAATAATGTGGTTAAAAGACAAGCTGGATAAACCATATTCATAACCATTCTTATACATACATGCAGGTACAAACATATATAGATAATATATCTCCGCTGTAGAAAACCGTTAAAAACGCGATGTGTCACCTGAGATTTAAACTTTACTGGTGTTAAATGGTGAGCATCGGCTCTTCCTCGCCGGCCGTGAATACATCCCAAAGTGCCAGGATGAAGCGAGCGGTTTAACCACTTCTTTCTGTACATAAGACGGTCGTCAGCGGAGTTATTTGTAGTTTCTGCGGTTGCCATGGAGACGGGACTATTCCCCGCTGTGTCTCATATTTACATTTGTACCTCGTCCAACGCTTCAGACGGCGAGAGAGGCTGAACTGCAGAAATCAAAGTACTATGTGCGACATAAAGGCAGGAAATGATCCTCCGCAGGAAAGACAGTTAGGAAAACCCATTTAAGCCCAAAATAAAACAAGGTTACCAGTCGTTTTGTTCTACTTTACAAACCTTGTTGGGATGATTTATAACTAAGACTTTTATTCTGAAAGGTACAATTAAAACTAACTGGGCTCGGACTTCTTTTTTACCCTTAAGACACGATGAGGACTTTGCCCCTCCCGATTGATCCTTGAAGTGATTTATGTTTGCACGAGGTACTTACAGGGGAAACAGTAATCAGAGTATTTACAGTAATCTAAATACATTCCACACTGATGTGGATGTTTTCAGAGTCTCCCTCCATCCACTGCGAGTAACACTACAGGTTTATGCTCGAAAGGGGTTAGCATCCAGGAGTTGGTTGCCGTGGTAACCAGCATCAGGAGGCGACCCAGTTATCTTGGCGACTGGTGAACAGAGAGCCTTCCGTCCTTCACACCTTCTCGTTAGCAATAACAACCATTTCATTCATTTTATGGTTTCCCATGTTTTTAATGCCCAAACCAGCGTAAGTCTTTAATGTTCATCATTCACTTGGTCAGCATCTTATTCCAGAAACAAATATTAACATTATGGGATGGATTACCAGGATCTCGTAGAGATATTTATGTTCCCCAAAGGCTAAAGAATACTTTACTTCACTTATTCCACAAAATGTGTCAAACTTGTAAAGAATCGCCAAAAATATCTTCTGAGCACTACCATAACTTTTAACAAATACATAGATTATTAAATATATAGACTTCTTTCTTTCTTTTTTATAATTAGCATGGATTTTATTTATCAGGCAAACCTTTAAAATGCAGCAGAAAATGTATGAAGAGCCCAGTACGTGATTGAGGACGCATCGCTGCGTCTCTCGGATGCATTGCATTTGTTTTTTAGATAACAGTGATGCAGCAACATCTGCCGTGTCCATTCTACACAGAACAGTACAATCCTTCTGCAAACTAAACCGGCTTAATGAAGAAAGACATGGCTGATCTCCACAGAGGATTATCCTGATATGATGCTTCTTCCTGACCCATTCATAACTGTGTCGCCCCCCTGCCCCCCCCCTCCACAGTAACTGCCCCTGCTCCCTGGCTGCAGCGCTGGCCAGAGCCACAGCCGACAGCCTCCTGCAGACCGACTTCTCCGTCTACCACCTCAACACGGCGGCGGAGGAAGGAGTTGATCCGATGCCACGTGAGTCCAGCAGACGGCTCACTCTCACGCACGCACGCACACGCACGCACACACACGCACACGCACGCACACGCACACACACGCACACACACGCGCACGCACGCACACAGCGGGCCTCTAACCACCAGGGCTTTGTCCCACTTCTGCATGAAGTGGTGTTTGACCGCTAACTCACCAACGTCACGATGATCTAAATACTGTTATAAATACCTCAACTGCACTAAATGTTTTCTTTTACCTCGAGTGCATTTCATCAAAAGCGTTGGAGAAATCTTGGTTACTGAGGAGAATATAGAGGGAACGAAATCTCTAAGATCCACAGATGAACAGCAACACGCTGACAATGAGATGAAAAGCCACTTTGCAACTTTTATTGCATTAAACACCACAAATGTACACTGATAATATTCAGTGGTCACTTAAAGCTATTGGAGCTGGCTAGAAGAGAGACCTGACCTATGAACTGTTTTCTAATATTATTTCAGCGGATAAAGATTATTATATCATTATTACGTAACATCACTTATACATATAATAATACACAAAGTCTAAAAATAAGTACTGAATTGAGATTATCAGTCAGTACATGACTCAAAAAGTCACTGAGGGATCTACTGAGAGATGTGACTTTACCTTCCATAACCAGCTGTGTGTTTGTGTGCGTGTGCGTGTGTGTGCGTGTGCGTGTGTGTGTGTGTGCGTGCGTCAGAGATGGAGTCGGTGAAGTTGGCCTGGCTGGTGTTCAACAGGCTCTTTGAGATTTGCTGCCAGTGGCTGAAGGAGCTTCCGTACCGTCGGCGCCCGCAGCCGTACTACGAGACCTCCATCCACGCCATCAAGAACATGAGGCGCAAGATGGAGGACAAGCACGTCATCATCCCCGACTTCAACTCGCTCTTCAACATTCAGGTAACCGTGTGCACACGTGTTCGTGCTGAAAACAACGTTGACTGATGGTCTTTGCGACCGGCGCTGACTGAGCTTGAGCCGTCCCTCAGGATCAGGAGGAACAGGCTTACTTCGGCGTGTTCGACGGACACGGCGGTCTGGACGCCGCCAACTACGCCGCCAACCACCTCCATGTCAACTTGGTCCAGCAGGAAAGCTTCAACCAGGACCCGATCGCGGCGCTCTGCGGAGCCTTCAAGGTCACCGACGAGCGCTTCGTGAAGAAGGCCCGCAGAGAGGTAAACCCGCCTCCATCCATCCTAAACATGTGTGTGCATGTGTGTGTGTGTGTGCGTGCGTGTTGCATACTGAGCCCTGTCTGTCTCCATGCGTTTGGCAGCACGTGCGTTGCGGCACGACGGGCGTGGTGACGTTCCTGCGCGGCCGGACCTTGTACGTGGCCTGGCTGGGCGACTCGCAGGTCATCCTGGTCAGGAGAGGACAAGTCGTGGAGCTGATGAAACCACACAAACCAGACAGAGAGGTGACGTGTTGTGCGCTGGGGGGGGGGATGTGGGAGGAAGGATCGTTTGTATATTCTACTTTAGGCTTCAAGAAATAAGAATATTTAATTTGTGTCCATGGAGATTCAACCAGCCAACAGGATAAAAACAAAGATCCCTCACAGAACCGTGGGCGTAGATTTAAATACGATCAGCTTCCTGTTTCAGTGACAAGCTTTATCACAATAAAGCCGCCTGTAACGCGCTGCTTTAACAAAGCTCCTCTTCAGACTCCACAGTGGAAAGAGGAGCTGAGTCCTCGGTTCATATCGGCTGAACTAATCTCAGTTTAAACCCCCGAGGAGACTCCAGCGAGACTAAATCAATATTTAGAGATAAAGGGTCACGGACGCTTTCATCCAAGATCCAGCCGGGTTCTCCTCGTCATTAAACACTGTGAAGACAGAGAGTTCTCATTACGTCATTAGTCTTCATTTAAAAAGTTAAATAAGTACATTTTACACCTCCTAGAGCTTTGCCTTTAAACTCCTGAGCGTGGCTCTAAATGAAACAGTAGCGTGATGGTGGAGCTTGTGACGGCTTCCCGTGTGTCCTGCAGGATGAGAAGCAGAGGATCGAGGCTCTGGGAGGCTGCGTCATCTGGTTTGGCACCTGGAGGGTTAACGGCAGCCTGTCCGTATCCAGAGCCATCGGTATGTATCGACCCCGGTGGACACGCATGCGGCACCGCTCACGGCTCATGTAGTACTAACGTGTGGTACTAACGTGTAGTACTAGTGTGAAACACTAGCGTGCGGTACTTATGTGTAGTATTTACTCCCGATCCGAATAACCCGCCAACCTTTGCCTGGCAGGCGACTCGGAACACAAGCCGTACATCTGCTGCGACGCGGACCACGACGTCTTCCCGTTGGACGGCTCCGAAGACTACCTGATCCTGGCCTGCGACGGCTTCTGGGACACGGTGAACCCCGACGAGGCGGTGAACGTGGTCAGCGACCACCTGGAGGAGAACAGCGGGGACACCACCATGGTGGCCCACAAGCTGGTGGCCTCGGCGCGTGACGCGGGTTCCAGCGACAACATCACCGTCATCGTGGTCTTCCTGCGGGACCCGCGCTCGCCGCCGCCCCCCACCGGCCTGGAGGAGGAGGAGGAGGGCGCGAGGGAGGCGGAGCGTGGGGAGGAGGACGGCGCAGAGGCGGAGGAGGAGGACCGGGAAGAGGAGGAGGACAACGAGGACGTCAGAGCGGAGCGCGAAGGCGGCGAGGGGGGCAGCACTGCGGACATCGGGGGCAAGAGTCGCGGCGGGTGGCCCCTGCAGCAGTGCTCGGCCCCCGCCGACCTCAGCTACGAAGACCGGACGGACTCGCTCACGGACAGGACCAGCCTCGGCCTGATGGGGCCGTCGCTGGAGGGCCGCATCTCCATATTCTCACGGCGACCCCGCTCCGACCTCGTGCCCGATCTCTGCACGGCATCCCGCATCTACCGAGAAGATCGCCCCCCCAGGCGCAGGTTCTGGGGCCCCTCCAGGGAGCCCAGCGCATCCAGCTTCACAGACCTGCTGTGGTCTCGGGCGGCCGCCACGCTGTTAAGCCCGATGTCGTGGCAGGGCCGCAGGCCCGGTCCCGGTAGCCGGCGGCGGGTCCGTAGGAGGCCAGGCGCCTCCAAGAAGCTGCTCGGCCTGTTACCGTCCGGCCAGCTGCTGCCGGACACGCAACACCACTCCGACCGGATCCCCGGAGTGGCGGCGCCTCACCTGCCCCACGGCACCGCCATCTGAAAAAGAGGTGACCCCCAAAACCACCACCCATCTCGTCCATTCGTCCGGTCCCGCCCTGACCCGGGTTAGCCTTCTACAAGGCGTCTGTATGCGATAGTGTCTGCAGGAGCCAGGACGACATCCTATCTGTAGATTGAATTTCAAAAAACTAAAACCCACTGTAGGTAAAGAGAAAAATAAAACTACATCCTCTCCATTATGACCACTGATCAGATGTCATGAAGCCAGAGCTGAAGATTTAATTAATGTTGTGGGCTGAGATGTTGTTTTCAGGGACGTGCAGTGAGACGGATGTTATCACATCGCTTATTTATCTTATATGTATGTACTTATCTTGGTAGTACACCTACACGTGATAGCCGAGGATGTCATTTCAAAACCATTTCCTTATGGTGCCACATACTGGATTTCTGGTAGTAATACTAATATCAACATTTGAGATTTCTAAAAATACAATGAGAAATACCGTCCACCCCAACTCCCCAGCTCCCGAACCTGCATTTGCTGTTCTTTTGACAATCGTTTGGTCTTAGTAGAAAAGTGTTCTTCACCCCCCCACACCTCCCCTGGTTCAGTGACCTAGCCATTGTACAGCCGCAGTTTGTCGGCAGATGAACACCAGATTATAAAAGATTAGCGGTCACTTACCTGAATAAATGCTACATGGAGTCCAGTGTTCCAGATGTTGGTACAAGTGTATCCCCATCAGAAGGCTGAGTGGACGCGTGTTTAAAAATATATTTTTGTTGTTGCCCACAGAACTATTTGAAAGGACTGCAAGTATATTTACTTTTACACGAAACCCATGAGAAGTGTTTTCCATCAGACTCGTTCAAGGGGAAATATTTAATAATGAGCAAAAATAGTTGAAATCTGTAGAACACGTGCTTCCAGATGTGTTACTAAAGCCTACTTCCTTTACACACATGTTCAAGGCTTAGTAAATCCATTTTTTAATATTAACCTGTAAGGACAAAAGTTTGGCGTTTATTCATTTCTTCTTGGATGAGAAGCTTGATACCACTCATGTGTCAAAGTTATAGTGAAGAAAGTAAATAAATATATTTATATGTATATATGGTTTTACAACCAATACAAATAACTCAAAGATAATCTGTAGATAAAATTGTGGTGTTAACAACAGCCAACATCACAGTCATCGGTTATGTTGTAAGTCTTTATGACACTTGGCTTGGGCACGGAAGTCAGTCCCAACATTCATTGGTTTCCTTTCTCGTCAACACCAAATATGGTAGTTTCTCTTAAATGCTTATTCACGATCACAATTAACAAATATAATCATCAAATAATACTGATTTATATGATTTTAAAAACTAATAATATTGCACCCTGCTTGAAATATAAACTCGCTAAATTAAACTAGCTTTACCAAACACTTAAAATCAAAGGAAAACCCACATTAACCCGAAGTAACTAACTTTTGATTGTCCCTTTCAATGTACTCAACGATGCTTTGGTAGCCTCCTAATGCTTGCCTCCTAACCCTAACCCCTAACCCTATATTCTAATTTGTTGTGGGAGCAAGTGACTGTTCTGTAAACTCCACTGGTGATTTATTTTGCCATGGCTGTCTAGCTAAGTGTTATGACACATTTAGCTACCAAATTTGTAGTAATCATTGTTGAAACATTAAATTCTCGTATTTTTGGCGGCCAAAACAACTGTCACTAGCATATTTCTATCTTAGCTAGCAAGCTAATTACCGTTAGTTTGAAACTTTCTGTTCCCTTTGATTTTGAAACAAGAACCTTGTATGAGGATTCTCAAATATGCTTTTGGTGGTAAAGCTACATGAGTAATTTACCAAAAGATGCTTGCTTCTTAATGTTAGCCTTGAAAAGATTGCACCGAGGTTGGTAGAGTTCGGACCTCCACTAGTCCAAGAGGAGATGCTACTGTTAAACTGAGGTACCCTTCGTGGCCTCCAGTAGATGCTAACGTTAAACTGAGGTACCCTTCGTAGCCTCCAGTAGATGCTAACGTTAAACCGAGGTACCCTTCGTAGCCTCCAGTAGATGCTAACGTTAAACCGAGGTACCCTTCGTAGCCTCCAGTAGATGCTAACGTTAAACCGAGGTACCCTTCGTGGCCTCCAGTAGATGCTAACGTTAAACTGAGATACCCTTCGTAGACTCCGGTGCTGGTTGGGTGAATACTTCCCATTATAGGGGTTTGGAGCCTTTCCTCTTGTTTACAGAATGGCCATTTTGGACGTTTCAAATCATACCCCAACATTCCCTAACCTAATCACTCCACAATTCTTTGGTTAATGGCGGATCCCATTTGTTGAAGCATCATTGGTTGATACCGCAAGTTCAAAAGCGGTGCGCCGGGATGAGTATGCGTATTATATGTTCGAGTTGTGGGAGTGCTTGAGGAGTGTATAAAATAATGATGTATCGTAAATCAGTGGCTTTGATCCAGGCTCCCCGAGGCCCCAGGCGGAGGATGTGATGCTGTATGAGAGTGGGGCATCACTCCAAGAGCCGCGAACACAAAGTGTAGAAGGCGTTGAACCGGTTGGGCTTTCACTGGGAGAGTTGTAGTGTACTTCTGTGGCAAAGCTGCCGTTTCATTCCCCCGCCCCGCCTCCCGACATGAATAAAGAAAAATATACAAGAATATGTTGATTATTAAATGTTGGCTTCAACTACATCTTCAATCCGCAGCTGACAATTCAAATGTTTATTAATCAGCAACAGCCTTAAAAAGAATGCCGATCAGATTTGAGTTTGTAGGGTCACGTTCCAGTTCAGCTGGGCGGGAGAAGCTTGTTCGTTAGAGGAAACCCCCCCGGGACGGAGCTTCAGCCTGACCTCTTTTGGGTGACACATTTGATGTCTCACACGGAGCAGTGAACTCCAGAGAAAATCCTCACGGGTTCTCGATACGAAGGCAAAGTTTCCTTGTGTCAGGAGTCTTGAACATGGAGAGTGATTAAATACGATAACAGGACTTTTTGTCATTATGACAACCCGGTATTTTATTATAGCGAGATACATGGTCTTTTGTCATAATATTTTGTCATTGTAGATTCCTGCTTTTGTTATTGTTATAACAAAATACTTGTTATTATAACATCCTAGTACTATATTCAGATTATAACAAGGTACTTGGTATTTTGTCATTATATCAAGGTACTTGGTATTTTGTCATTATATCAAGGTACCTGGTATTTTGTCATTAAACATAAATTCTTACGATAGGCTGGTATTGTTCTGGAAGGGTAGATTTCTCCTCTAGAGGTGTTTTTCCTCGTATAAATGGCGGCGGCGCTGGATTGGAGCGTGTTGCACTCACACCTTGGAGCAGCTGTGCAGTACTTTCCTGTCCTGATTCTCGGAGTCTCGCAGCGGGTCTTCGGGGATTTGTGAATAATTCTCTGCTCTGGAGGGAAAATGAGAACCACGGCAGTGACAGGGATCCATGGGTTGCATTCCGCCAAAAAGAAGAAGAAAAAGGAACTGTAAATGGGTCACAGTGACTTCTCATATTGCAAAAAAAGAAAAGAAATGCCAGAAGTTGTGACTGTATGAGCAATAAAACGCATCCCTGCTGGTGGAGAAACCTCCACCTCGTCCCTCACTCGCTCTGCTTGCACTGAAGATGTTCCTCTGAGTCGGATGTTTCCCTTCCCTCATGATGATGATGATGATGATGGTGATCAAAACGACTGTGTTAACTAGAAGGCCCCTCCATGAATCTATTTACACACACACACACAAAGCTGTGCGCTCTGTAAGCAATAATGTCGCATCAAAAGGTCTCTGAGGGATTTGTCTTCAGCTGAAATGAGGCAACACAGAATGTGTCTGTCAGACAGAACTTCAAAGGTCACGGAGAAGAAATGCCAATGCTCCTGAAGTTGACTTCTCAACCCGCCCCCCTCCCGCAGAGAACGGGATAATGAGTAATAATGTGCTGCCAGTGAACGAGATAACCGAGGGCTCTGATTGGTTCCTACTTCTCCCCGTCCTCCGAGCTTGAAGACAAACCCCGCCATTGGCTCTTCTTCAAAATGCCGTTAAGGTTTTTTTTTTTAAAGGAAAAAACTCCCCCTCCCCAAGTAAAACACACATTGAGTACATGTATTATGTGTTCCTGTAGTATATAAAATATGTGTACTGTAACCAGTGACTACTTACCATGTATATAAAGATTAGAACAAGTTCTCGAATGACGCTTTTTCTGTTCGTCTGTTTGTCCTTTGCTTTATACACTAGTCGAACCACGAGAATGTACCAATATTAAATTCAAATATTTCAATCTTTGCTACTTTTTCTTCATGTTGATAATGGTTATTCTTCAGCAAAACGTTAAAACGTTAGTAACCATGTTAATTCATTACTAATGTAAATGCAGTTGATAATCATGTACTTATAATGTTGAGGTTGGGACTAAACTAAAAACGGGAATCGGTCACATCTTTTGGGAGTAATCAGGATTTCTCTCCAATATAATATGTTTACAAAACAAATAGATTAAATTAAATGGAGGAAACTTTCATATTTCAACATTTCGATGCCGTATTATTTTGCATGCAGGTTTATGAATATTCCTAACCTTTAACCTGAATCAGGCTCATTTTGGTTTTATTTTCTGTCAGTGGGTTTGACAGCTTACGTTTCAAAGGAACATACGCCCACCTGGAAACCTCATACATTTAGTTTAGTCACAGGTCTCTAACCTTCTCAAGAAACTTCTTTTCAATTACCGCTCAAGGCCCGCTGCGCTTTCAGTGCCACGTTGCCATGGAGACGACACTGTAACCGACGGCCTTCCTGCAGAGATTTTATAATATATATATATATATATATTTTATATAAAAAAAATGTCATCTGTGTAATATTCAACCTGAATATTAATCAGAGGTTCGCTCGCTGACACCACAGAATAACAGGTCAGGCTGCGTTTACATAAACAGCCTTTCAAAAAAATAAAAATGAAGTGAGGTGTCCAACACACACACACACTCTAAAATGACTCACACCCCCCGGCCCCCTTTCTAATCTGGCTGCTCGCTGTTCCAGCAGTTGTGTCCGTTAATGGCGATGGAATCCAGATAGAAGGACAGAAGGTGAGGTTCTTCCTGCTGTTCAAATCTAAATTCTACATTTTAAGGAAGACAGGCGACACGAAAATGTGGTAATTTCTATTTACGTAAAACATTTTATTTATTTAAATACGTTAGTATACACATCAACCAATGCACGGTGCATCATGGGAATGTTCAAAATAGAAAGCAGCTTTTGACGCCAGAAGCACAAAGATGAGAAGTTAGTAAACCTGGAGAAAAGAATCTTCTGAATGTAATAATGAGATTAATGTCATAAATCTGTGAGAAAACCACTTAAAAAAGGATTTGACAAAAAAACAAAAAAAAAACATGTTGCCACATTTGTGATGAGGTCAATTTATACCTTCAGATAACATAACAGGCTTTAGAAATGAGGAAATCGTCATTTTCTCCCAGAATCAAACTATAAAAATTGTGTCTTCGTGAATTCGTGAAAAACGTTTCTTTTTATTCCCTTTAAGAGAGCTGCACAGTTTGATTCTGAGTCTAAATCTAAACGTCAACACGCTGAGCCGAGCAGCAGATGTGGATCTCTTCATGCTAAGCTAAGCTAACCGGCTGAAGCTCAGCGTCCTCTGAACAAACATTCGCAGGGCTTTTCTCTCCGCTCGTCTGGCTTCGCCACAGACGTCAGAAGTTTTGTGATCCTGTGATCATTTAACCCGTTCAGAGACGAACTTACACAAACCCCTCTGCAGGGGGGGCTCAGGAGGGACAAGCAGTAGAGCCATCGTGCGGAGACATAAGAGACGGGGGGGTCAAAGGGCCGGAGCTCAGGTGGTGGCTTCGTGAGGTCAGTGGGTCGAGATGGATCGTGATGTTATGAGATCACACCTGAGTTACTGGCTGTTGGTTTCTCTTAAGTATTCAGGAGAAGAAGAACAGCAGCTCCGCCTTCATGCATCATAGGCGGTTTCTACTCTAGACGTGTGTAACATAAAGGCAGGTTTCTGTGTGTGTGTGTATGTGTGTGTGTGTGTGGGGGGGGGGTCTTCTGGGGAGAAAGCAGTGGGCTGGGGGTGGATCACCTGTCAGCAGGTAGACTCATGTCATCAGACAGAAGCTGCTCTCCTGGAAGAAGGGAGAGGAACGTGTGAACACATTTAGATCCACGGATTTTCCAGGTATTCAAAGCCAATTTGTTTTTTAGATGCTCTAGAAAATGGAGGCAGTTACCTGAGCAGGGGGGGGTCTGGTTGTCGTAGCGAGAGTCGTTGCTCTGCAGAGCCTCGTCCTCGGTGTCGCTGTCGCTGCTCGTTGCCGCCACGAGGACCGACGGCGAGCGACCTACGGCGAACGAGAGCGCCACAGCTCATGATTAATATTCCTCTCAAAAGCCTAAAGGGATGCGATCACACACTCCAACTCCTGATACAATAATGAGTCATTTAATTAAAAGGTTACATTTCAGGCACAAATGGATGCTTTAGGGCGGGGCTTACAGTGATTGGCAGGTCACTGGTGCGATCTTACTTCGCTTGACGTGATGCATTTAGAACACTACCCTGGACTTTGGGACGTACTACATCGGCCTTTTGTCGCACTAGTTAGCGTCGTGATCAGAACACACCGCACACCTTCGTTTGGCTGCGACGCGGCAGCGGGCCCCTCCAGCAGGGAGCGGTGGCAATTCCCCAAGTTCTCAGACTCGCACTCCAACATGGCTGCCCTGCAGGCACAAAGGGAGGGGGGGGAATTAAAGGGTGGCGAAGCAGAAAGACGAGAAGGAGACAGCGTTTAGCAGGAGACACGTACCCGCCCTTCCCGCCGGTCATGTAGCTCGCCCCCCCCAGGGAGAAGATGTCATCCCGGGGCCCCGGGACCCTGAACAGCTCCTGCTGCTCCGCCGAGTACCGCTGCAGCAGCTTGGAGGTGGAGGCCTGCTGCTCCGCCGAGGAGCCGCCGAGGGACACGAGGGGCCCGTCGGCCTTCATCGGCCCTGAAGCAGAGAGAAGAGAACAGGCTCGACTACACGGAGACGGAAGAGCTCATCGGAAAGCCGGTGACCGCTGAGTACAGCTGAGTACCGACCCTCTGCCCCCCCCAGCCCCTCTTTGAGATGCAGACTGAGCTCTGTGGACACGTCTGGTCCTCTCATGTCCTTCTCCATGTTCTCTGGACTCCTCCTCTTCATCACCAGAGAGCTGCTGCTGCTGTCCAGGACGGGAGACAGAGATCTCCTGGCTGCACAGACGGATCGGAACAGAAGAGCAGATCAATAACGTCATTCTTATTTGCACATCAACTGCTCCCAGGAGGTCCTAACAGCCGGCGTCCGTCTATCCAACATCCCTCTACCAGCAGCACTGCAGCGCTCTTGACCCTGCGTCTTTAAAGCAGAGTGACATCATCAGACTACGAGTCCTCACCGGGCCGACCGGGTCTGGGCCGAGCTGCAGCAGCCCTCACCAGCAGGTCCAGCTCATCCGGCTTACGGCAGGAGGAGCGATCCGAGTCGGCGTGGTGGGAGGGTACCTCCTCCCCGCTGAAGCCCCCCGAGGGGCCCGGCCTGTGCTCCCCGACCCCCCGGGCCTCCGGCACTTGACCGTTTGTGTCGGCAATCTTGCTGCGGACCTCGGCCATCTGGGCCTTGAGGCGGATCAGGACCCCCGAGTCGGGAGCAGAGCGCCGCACCGCCTGAGGCCGCCGCTCTCGGTCCTTCCTGGAGTGAGCGTGAGCTGAGAGCAGGGACAAATAAACCCTGTTCATGGCGACTTTTTCACTTATTAGATCCCTTTTCATCTAAAGTCTATAGTATAAAAACGTGCATCTTTTACAACAAACTGAGAATGCGTGCAAAGCTCCGCCCCTAAAAGAAACCAGAGGAGACGAGAGAAATAAAGCGGGGAGTGAGAGGCGGACCTTGGCTGTGCAGCAGAGACACAGGAGGTCGCGGCTGGAGGCCCCACAGAGACTCCACGCTGCGGCGCTCCTTCAGGTCCAGCAGCTGGATCAGGAAGACCGGGTCGATGTCCAGGAGGCTGCTGCTGCTGCTCCCCACCCCGATGGTGCCGCACGCCGCCGCCGCTCCACCGATGCCGCGAGTGGAGGCGGAGCGGTGTGAAGAACGCACGGCGGAGACGTGACCTCCTGCGGGGGATGGGGAGGGGGTGGGGGGCGGGAGTGTTTGTAAAAAGTTCCCATCTCACAAAAAGGCAGAGAAGACTAAACAACTTCATGATAAAAAAAAAAAAAAAACGACACTTTGCCGAACTCAACAGACACAGTGCAACAACAATGACTCATCGTCCTCTTTGTACGACAGTCAACGTTTGATGTATTTGGTTCCGTCGTCTTCGTCAGGGGTCGTCAAGGGTCCCTTTGCTTTTTTAAATGTTTTGTATTGACCGGATGATTGAATATTTTGTATATTGAGCAACGAAATGGGAGTGACAAGAATGAAGCGATTGTCTCCTAAAGCTACATTCTCTGTGGTGACCAGCAGGGGGCGACTCCTCTGCTCCCATAGACGTCTATGAGGAAATTACTCTGCTTCTGTCTTGATTGATTCCCTCAGTAAACATTGTAAACACGAGTTTATGGTCTCAGTCTCTAGTTTTCTTTTCTTAAGTCTTCTTCAACGCAGCATCTGGCTCACAAATTAAATAAATATAGTTGTCTTGAAGCGAATATATAATAGACAACATACACAATACATTTAACCAACCTGCTGCTCCAGCCAAGTCATCGGGAAGCTCTCCTTCTTCCGTCTCCAGGTTTCCAATAAATTCAACATCATTCTCTCCAGACCTGTGCAAAAAACACATGATATTCAGAGCACAATAAACATCCATACTTGTTGGGTGTTTATAACTAACCTTTATCAGCGGGGCAGCAATTGAGCAGCACCATTAATTACATTATAACAAATCACACGTGTGCCTGTACAAATATGAAGCGCTCCAGTGAGGCGAGCTCACATGGTCTCCTCGTCGATGTCGTTCTCCTCCGTGTTGCTGGTTGCCGTGGAGCTCCCCGAGGTGCTGCTGCCATCCAGCGGGTTCACCTCCTCCTCCGTCAGACAGTCCACCTCCAGGTCCCCGTCCGACAGCTCCTGAAGGAGACGCAGCGTGAGCGCACGGCGGGCGCCTTTCACCCAAATGTCCAACACACGAGAGCAAAAAAGAAACTTTGCACAACGGTCACACACCTCTATGAGCTGCAACTAAAGACCTCTGGCTCAGTGACAAGAAAGGACAAATGTCCTGAAAAAGGAGAGATGGACGCGGACACAGATGTGCCAGCGCCGCGTCCTCACGTTAGAGTCGTCCTGCTGCGTCCGCTCTTCCTCGCCTTTCTTAGCGGGGTTCAGGCAGGTCTGCAGGTCGTCCTCGCTCTTCACCGAGCGGGGGTCCCTCTCGGAGGCGGTGGTCGTCCCCACGGAGAGCCTCATGTCGGGGGGGGAGGAGCTGCGCGACGTCTGGCGGCGAAACAGCTCGATGGCCAACCTCTGAAATGAGGAGGTGGTTTAAATGAAACGGGACTCATTCCGTTCCTCCCTCACACACACACACGCACGCACACACGCACACACGCACCTCTTTGAGGTTGTTGATCTGCTGGATGTAGCCGCTCTGGGCCGACTCCAGCTGGCTGATGTACCAGTACTGGTCTCTGCACTTCTGGAAGAATGTGGGGGAGCGGACCTGGTATCTGTGCAGCATAAAAGCACCTCAGTTGACCTTTGACCACTCAACCACAGGACGTGTGTGTGTGTGTGTGTGTGTGTGTGTGTGTGTGAGAAGAAGAGCCCACCGGAGAACCAGCGTGTCCGTCTGCATGTTCAGGTAGCCCTCGCTGGCCAGCAGGTCCAGTCTGAAGAAGCGGTTGTAGCCCCAGCATTCGCCGACCTCGAAGTCGGAGGCGAACTCCCGGATGATGTTCTTGGTGGGGTCGCTGGAGGCCTGGTGGACCATCTCCACGCGGTACTCGTACCTGCACAGAGACAAACACGGCTGTGGGTTGACGAGTCCTCGTACTCGTCAAAATAAAACACGGCAGTGAAAGATTCAGGGTGAGATTTATAAAGGTGTCATTTGTACTTTGATGTTTCAGGAAGTCCAGCAGACAGTTCCAAGAACACGGAGAGGTAGTTTCCACGGACCACTCCGTTCCCGTCCTGAGGAAACATCAACATTTATTGAGAGACACACACACGTTTTATTATTTCCTACATTAATGTCGGTTGATATCAATTGGCCGTGGAAAGTGATGTGTTTGAGTAGAAGAGGATTAAACTAAACGCTTCTCTAAGTCATTTAAAATGAGAACGTGAATGTCAACGTTGTGAATGATGCTACGAACTACGGTCTGATGCAGCGGTATTTAGACCAGCGTCCTCCTTCGTGTCAGTAGGGGAAACTCACGGGGTAGACTTTGAGCCTCCAGCAGAGCCCGGATATCTGTAGAGGAGGGCTGTAGACCGGGTCGGCCCGCTGCCTCAGAGTGCTAAAGCAAACACACACACACACACACATCGAACGCTGTGGACACCACGTGGTCTCATCCACGTCCTCCAGGTTTGAGTCTCAGCTTTCAAGTGGACGAAGCTCTCGAAATACATTCAGCGGTGGGAGGAAGTGCTTCAAAGCGCCTCTCATCCTCTTTGTCAACAACCACTTTTTCCTCGCTGAAATTCCTCTTCTAATAATAAATACATTTTTTTCATTTCAGGTACACGTATTGTAGTACTACTCTGTGTAGTGAAGCATTGGCATCACGTAGTAGTAAAGGACATTTCTTTTTCATAAGAAACATTCTAGCATTCTAGAAGTGTATGAGAAATGACTACTTCTCTGCAGTGACCAGCAGGGGGCGACTCCTCTGCTCCCATAGACGTCTATGAGAAAATGACTACTTCTTTCTTGATTTGTTCCCTCAGTAAACATTTTAAACATGAGTTTATGGTCTCAGTCTCTAGTTCCAAGTCTCCTTCAATGCAGCATGATGTTCATTTAGTGAATAATTCATTTGGAGTCGAACAGAACATAAAACAGTGGCCAACAGCGTTGAGGATTTACCTGAAGTTGACCAGAACAAAAGTGCTGGAGTCGTAGGCGGGAACCAGCTCACTGAAAGCACACACAGAATGAAGTAGATGAATCGAGCTGGAGAGCAGCCCGAGCCGGGTCCTCGGCCCCACAGGTGAGCGGCTTACCTGGTGAAGTCCGGAGGCACCGGCGTGGTGACGAAGGACTGCATGGGCTTACGGTGGACCTGCTGGAACATGAGCAGGATCTCCGGACTCTTGGAGATCAGCTCGCTCTTACTGCAGGAGTGAAGCTGTTCAGAGCAACACAACAGTCACCCTGCGGTTCCTGGCCTTTCAACGAGGAACACAGCGGACTTCTGGCTGTCCGACCCTCTGAGGCAAACTCCAGACGAGCCTCCTGCTCGTTTTGTAGTTTTCCTTTTCATTTATTGCAGAATTACTACAAATATTTGGGTAGCATTTCAACTTGACTTTTCCTGACATTTCTAAATTCCTACATTTATATATAAAAACAGAAATGAATATTTTTAACAAACTAAGCAGATTCAGCAGCTGACTTGACTTTTAAACTGAATGGACCCACACAGCTCAGCATCACCAACACGCACAGCAACATGCAGCCTGACCTGGTGCTCCACCTCCTGCAGGAGAGACTCCAGCAGCTCCGTCTCCTGGGTCAAGGACGTCTTCTGGCCTGGTGGGGGGGTGAGGGTGAGGGTGGGGGTGGGGGGTGGGGAGGGAGACATTTGTCTGTTTTCGGCAGAGTGTCGGGCCGGGTGGAGGCCTGTGATAAATATATCAGCTGAGTCCGCGGCGCTATGAATGAAAAGCTTGTCTGTCTTCCTCCACGTTGGCTTAACAACCTTTAGACACATCGGGGCGTCACTTAGGACGGGGGATTACGTTAAATAACGTCTTTGTTACTTCAGTAAAGCATCTCACTACTTTCTCAGTCATGACAAAAACTGCTTTTCACTACCGCTTCCCGTAAATTCTGGTCTTCTAAAACACAAGTGTCATTCAACCCACAACAAAAGGTCATCAGAGGTCAACAGAGAGGCTTCTCACCCATGAGGGTGATGAGTTTGTTCTTCAGCTGGTTGTCCAGGCGAGCGATCATCATCTCCACAGCGTTCCGGATCTCTCTGACGCGCTCGTCCTTCGCTCCCCTGACAGCCTCCACGTTCCTCTCCTGACCCCATGACACACATTCACTTCTTTATCAACTTAACTGTGAATGATTTCTATTGAATACATGTTTATGTAATAATACATTGTTTAAATATACATATTATATTAACTAGGTTTCTTAAATGGAATGTTTTTGCCCTCATGTCTTAACTAATGATCATAATAAGATGTTCATGTGACCAGTTGACAACAACGTGAAAATAACCTGACGGATGGTTTGATGATCGCTGAGTTTTTTTTTTTTTTAAGCCTAAATTGTATCTTGTGTTCTATGAAACGAAATACGTTGCTCTTTCCGCTCTGGACCGCGTGGTGCAGCTCTCCGTTATCCATCTTTAGTGTTCACGTCTTGGCGTTTCCTCACCACTTCCTGCACCAGACTGATAAGCTCCATGAGGCGGCGGCGCAGCTTGGCGACCTCGTCCTTCACCGTGGTCACATGTTGCTCGTAGATCTCCACCAGGGGCTTGAACGTGTGGCCGCCGTGCTGAGCACAACAAAAAAAAAACTAAAGGTTGTGACTTTTACCGTTGTAACAGACCTAGTCTGGAAAGTGTTTCATTCCCTGAACAGATTTATTGTGGCGTTTGTGACTGAAGAGGTGAAAGGTTACCATGCCTCCCCACAGAGCACACTGGTGGCAGATGCACTTCTTACAGGTCCAGCAGAAAACACTCAGCTTCTCGTGGTGGTTCTCACATCTGGAAAAAACCAGCAGGATGAACACTCGGGTTTAGTGGAATTTATGATTTTTCTCATCTCAAGCGCTTTTATGCAAAGCAAACAAAGAGTCGGACGCACAGAGTCGCTCCCAAGTACAGATCGGTGTGAGGTTACAGACCTCCTCCCTCCTCCTCTGAACATCAGCTCCAGGTTTCTAAAACTACTACGTTGAGATTTATGGAAATACCTTCCTCCTTAGGAGGAAGAAGTGGAGGAGGAGCAGGAAGAAGAGGGGAAGAAGGAGTGTAGGAGCAGGAAGAAGAGGAAGAGAAGCAGGATAAAAAAAGAGGAGGAGGAAGAAGACGAAGAGGAAGAACTGGAGGAGCAGGAGCTCACTTGTCCTTGTCGTTGTCCTCGTGCTTGGTGAGGCTGCAGAGCTGCAGGGTGTCCAGCTGCTGGGTGACCTCCTCCGCCCAGCGACAGTTGACCAGCTCCCTCAGCTGGAGTGGGGCGCTGCGTGGACACACACACCATCAATTTATAGTTATTTTTATGTGTCGTCGTCAAATTAATTTCCTATTAAATAAAGCAGAAAGGGCAGAAAAGCTTTGTTGAAGTGTGCTCGTGCGTGTCGGTTCCAGGTGTGTGCGAGCAGCAGCTTACCGGCAGTGTGGACACTGAGCTCTCTGCTCCGTCAGCCACCGCTGTCAGACAACACGGATCCAGGATTATTGCATCGAAACACAACTTCTGCAAACACGCGTCACTAAACGCATCCTATTCTCACTTTAGTGATTAAACACGCAAAAAGACACAAACCATGAATTGATCCCAACAGGAACATGTTGAGCAGGGGAGAACACACTAGCCAATTAAAAACACATTAAAGTCCCTTTATTCCTATGAATATGGGTAAAATAGGTTATTTGCTTATCAATTTGAATTCAAACGTGAAATATGCATTTTTTTTTTCTTTTACGAGAATGCAGGACTGTTTTTGGAGCTTGTCTCATATGTAATGTATCCCCGTTATTTCTAACATCGAAAATTGTCAATATTCATAATATCCTAAATTCATAAAATGGTAAGATGCAACATGAGCAAAACACACTTGTACATAGAAAGACTGTTGCATCTTTTTGGAGGAATGTTGCAGTCACTCGCACGTAAACAAACACAAGACAAACTGAACCACGGCTAGGGGTTTGACGCGTGGACGACATCACCACTCACCCGTATGCAGCTGAAGCAGCAGAGCTTGGAGCAGTGAGGGCAGAGACGAGCGTCCCGCAGCTTCTCCATGCAGATGAAACAGCGGAACACTTCAGCGATGCTCTGAGGGGTGAAGAGACGTTGGTGATGAGTTAGTGATGGAGACCACAATGCTGTGCGTGTGAGTGTGTATTTGTTACATACCTCAACACTTTGTTCATCCATTTCAGCCAGGTTGAAGTTCTTGATCTGAGGGACGAATCAGACACGTTGCAGCCAGCAGTCTAAAAAAAATGAATATTTGATTTGACAAAGCTTAAATTTTTAATAATCATGTTTTGTCTCTTAGTCACTGCAATAAACAGAAATACCTTTACTTTATTGTTATTACCTTTTATATTCATTATTGTTATTATTACTACTACTACCACTAAACATTCTACACAAAAAAGCACTTGTAATTTATAAACTGAACATTTAGAGACCATTTATGGAAGAATAAATCATTGTACAATTTCGGGGGACAAAACTATTTCACTGGTATAAAGACATTTTGTGCCTAAATTGTAACCTGTTCAAATAATAAATATTAGATTGGCTGAGGTATAAACGCCTGTTTTCCATCACCGTTAGCTTGTAGCCAAATTGCCCTCAGCAGCCGCGGGTCCGTGAGCAGGTATTGAAAAAGCTTTGAGCCCCTCAGAATAAAACAACTGTCTCCAGGTGAACAACCAGGTAACGTCAAACGGTTCGTTGAACTGTTGCTAGCAGGCTAGCTGGCGTTAGCACTGCGGCTCACTTACCTCCACCGAGACGGTTTCACCTGATAAACAACCGACCAAACTACATCCTCTTTCCAAGCGACACAGCAGGCGGGTAAATCCGCCGGTAAATGCCGGAATGTGTCCAGCCTCTGTTGTCCGAGAGCAGACGTTACGCTGAAAGACGTTCTGTTTGTTGGCTTTTTTCCTCCCAAATTGAAGATGTAGCGGTCGCGCTCGCTCCGAAGCCGCCCGTCACCCAGTGATCACCAATCAAATGGCTTCTTTTCTTCTTCGCTGGATTTGGAAGGTGTAAATTCGTCAAACAGCTTAATAGGAAATTAGCGCCCTCTATCGGACAGACCGCAGCACCACAGCGTGGATCTCCTCCCTCAATGGAGAGAAAGTACAAGAACATCAATAAGTACCAAAAGTTAAACTATCTGTGATAATTACGGTTAGCAAAGCATTTGTTTTTCGTCACTTCAAAGCTGCTGCCGTTAAAGGTGGAACAACATTTATTAACGTGATATACTGCTGAAATGAAGCTACATTTTTAATAATTCATTTATTAGCTGAGTTAGATTATCAATAATAATAATAATAATAATTAATAATAATAATGCTAAATAGCAAAAATCAAATCAAGACACTGTATCTAAAACATTAAGAGACAAACTAAGAATGCTATTAAGAATGGCAAACAAAAAACGCTTTAACACGTTAAATTGAAATCTAAAAAAGAATCTAAAATCTTAAATCTAAAAAAGAAATGCTAGATTCACAATACATGTCAAATTCTGGACTTTAGGAAAGATATCTTTATTTTAATAAATCATTAATCATTGTATGATTATTGCTTAAGTGAATGACTAGGTGGATGTGCACAGGTATGTGAAGTATGCACACCCGTCACACGCACACAAACACACAAACACACAAACACACGGACACACTGTAGACACATTGCAGTGGGCCCATTGTTGTTTTATGCAAACAGTGGGAAGCTGGATAGGTCGCACCGAGGCAGGTATGCAAATGGTCCCAT